>CM070707.1:2680000-3880000 GCA_036346265.1 Melocanna baccifera | reverse complement strand
AAATATGTAAATTGAATTTAGATTTGAAATTTCTAGCGTGATAGATTAATGTTGTTTCATTAGTTGTTAAGTGTGGTCTGTACTCTACTCAGTATTAACACACTTATACAAGTGTGGTGGAGACCTATAATATTTCAATCACAGAGGAAATTCGATTCGAGGTAGAGATTGTTAAAGTGCCATTCGATTTCCGGATCAAACAAAGCACCGGCCCGCGCCGACATCGGGCGCCGGCTCACGCAGAGTGCAGGCTCTGCCCAGCCCCATACTGATGTCATCTTGGTTTACGTCTTTGTCTAGGACTCTTATTTGGGGTAGGAATGGAGGTTGGTCGTGCGCGAGTTGAGCAGTCATGTCGTCCCATGCTTGTAATTCTTCTAACACCCTGTTTGGCTCGTAAGAATTAGGCCTGGGAATCATGGAATTCGAACTGGATTTTTGTTGAGCATTACACATGACTTATCACTTTCTTTGCAAAGAAGGGATCAAGATATTATTGAAACTATGGGTTTGATTGTGGATGTGAAAACGCGCTTGCAAGACATGAGGGATAATGGGTGGGAGCCATTGTTCAACACAGTAAAAAGCTTTTGTGAGTCAAATGATATTGATATGCCAAGTATGGATGATCACATCGGAGTAAAGGGTAAATCTGCACGTCGGAAGCATAAAGTTACTCTCCTTCATTATTATCGTATTGATATTTTCAATGTTGCTCTTGATGCCATTATGGCAGAGATAGATCATCGTTTCAATGAAGTTTCTTCGGAGTTATTGGTATGCATGTCTTGTCTTGATCCAAACAACTCCTTCTCTAAGTTTGATGTGCAAAAGCTAGTTCGCCTTGCTGAGATTTATACAACAGATTTCACCATAGCCGACTGTTTGTTGTTAAGAAATCAACTTCAAATGTTCATTCTCAATGTTAGAAGAAGTGTTGAATTTCGTGAATGCCGTGATCTTGCAAATATTGCTCAAAAGATGGTTGAAACCGAAAAATATAACTTTCGTGATTGGTGTATCGCCTCATCGAGCTCACATTGATTCTTCCCGTGGCAACAAAGATCGCTTGAAAGAACTTTCTCAGCAATGAAGATTATTAAAACAGATTTGCGCAACAAGGTATCAGATGAATGGTTCAATGACTTGATGGTGTGCTACACTGAGCGAGAGATATTTAGAAGTCTTGATAATAAAAGAATCATTCAACGCTTTCAAGATATGAAAACTCGTAGAGTGAAATTGCATCATAATCAGATTTAGTGACTTAGTGGTATGTTTTTATTCCATTTTTAATGTCTATGAACATTCATAATTTAATATTGTATCACTAAATTTGATATTTCTTATTTACATATCGGTACTCATATTTTTATGGACATTTAGGGGAACATTATCTATTAGCAAGGTACTAAATTTATTGTATTGTATATTTTCAATTTGTTCTTTTCCTATTCATGTATGAATTTGTTATTCCAATGGCAAAAGACCGGTAAACGTAGCTTGATTTGATTATGTTGTGCTATAGTCTTAACAGTAAAGCTCCCCCTCTATTTTCATCCTGGATTCACCACTGGTTGAAGGGCTGAATGTTTTCGTTCCGTTCTGTTTACTAATAGCCTCCCCAATAAAGTAGAACCAGCAAAGTTCTTGGTCATTCGACAGTCACTACATGCGACGCCACAAATATGATGGGGATTTTTCTCTTCCATAATAAAATCCGTAAGCTTGTGTTAATTACTATTGAGAGTAAATTTGACCGCTAGTCCACATCTAATTCCTTGGTCCAATTATTTTCGTCAACCAAGTCCCACATCTTTATTTCCCCTTGCAGCTGGAACTCTTTTGTTAGTTTGTAGTCCGTATGTGCTGAGATGGTTACTGAGGTTCTCTTAAAGGTCCAATGTGGACTATTGCCAACTTACCTCTAATTCTAAGAAGATATACCAATTTCCGGTGTGTCTGCTCCCATCGCTCCCTGAATGCCACAGTCCCCAAACTAAGCTATTTCCATCCTGGATCAGTTCGTGTGCCTTGGAACTCCTTGCAATAGAATAGCTTGGTAATTACACACACATGTAGCATTCTTGTTCATTGGAGAGAACACGCAGTATGCTAATCGGTTTTGACCCCTCAGGAGAATTAATTATCATACTCCCTCTTGTAGAGTGGAGGATCGATGCAGGGGAGTGTCGTGTGTGTATTTCGTACTGTGGTAATAGGAGTTAAAACGGATGAGATATGGATGGATAATGGATTTATCATATTTTTTCTCAAATACAGATGCAGATGTGAGTACAAATACAAATAATATCGAAGACAAATACGGAGCGAATACGAATCAAAACGAATGCGGTCACGAATATTTATCGAAACATGAAAACCCCTTAAATTATACATCCAAAATCAATGAAAACACATAAATAGTTTTCAAGCCATTTCCATAAAATTTTCAACAATTTCCATAAAATTTCTGCAATTTTCTAAGCCCAGAAAGTAATTCTTTTGATTACTTCTCGTGCAAAAAATTATTACTGGACTGAATTAAATACATAAAGGTATTTTTGTAAGTTAATAAAACTTACAGGGCATTTTCCGCAAATCCAACAAGGTAGAAGCCCTTATGTGTAATTTTTCTGAATTTTAAGGTCTCTTTTGCAATTTCTACAGCTGACAAGGACCTATTCGCAATTTTCAAAAATTTTGAGGACTATTTTGTGAGATCTTCAGCCTCACAAATTTCAGGGCCTTTTAAAATTCGCATCGGAAGGAGTTAAATTCAACAAATTAAGGGATTCTTCAAAATTTTTGAAAACATAAGGACTTATCTGAAAAAACTAGTTAGTCGAATACTGTCTATGGCTGGATAGTGCCATACCATATTCATATTCATTTCTGATAAAAACTATCTGTTTTCGTTCTCGAGCCGATGCTAGCCGAAGATTATCGAGCCGATGCCAGCCAAATTCGAAAAAGTCCAGATCAGTTGGCAAGTATCCAATCTATTTTCACCCCCTAGTGTTAGGCCGGGGGGAGCGGTGTGAGCAAAGATGCTGGAAATTGATTTTCTTATAGGTAAGTCGGCAGTAAAATCTACATCTCTTTAAGATAACCTCAGGAGCCATGTCAGAAATGCATGCTAGTTATCTGGACAGGAAACTAACCAGATGGGGTAAAATTGTATGTGGAATGAAAGATGCACTTTCAAACTGATTAAATTGAGAGATGTTGGACTTAGATGATACATATTTGGAACAAAGATCTGAGACAAATGGTGAAAATTACTATAACGATAAACAGCATGATTGTTTGCTTTTATGTTCCTTTTTTATTTTTCTTGTGATCTCAAACAAAAAAAGTAATTATAACAAGTACAAACATAGGGCAAGTAGAAATGCCATTTCCATTTGTACACACACCATTTGTCATGTGGGGAAAGACATGCCAGATGCAGATCAAAAGAGATTACAGCCGGCAATAGACCAACAAATAACGTAACCGATCCGGATTGCAATTTGGAATCAGAGACCTAAATAAATTAGCTTCTAAAGTTAGTTACTTCCTAGTTGAGTAAGATTAGAATAAGAACTCTGTAATTAGAAAGTTATATTACAATTATGTAAGTCCATCCTCTATTTGAAGAGGAGGGCATCATGATTTGCAGGCAGAATAGATCAATCTTCTTCACCTTCTCTCTTTTTCCCTGCCCTGTTCCGGTGCCCTTCTCGTGTGCCACAACTCTTATCTCGCTGTATGGACATAATTAAGAACGCTGATTTTTTTACTGTAACTGAATTTGCTTATTTGACATAATTAAATTTAAAAAATTAAAAATAGAAAAAACATATTAATTTATCAATAACAATGCAAAGGAATACGAGAAAAAACACAAAATCAAAAAACAAAAAAAATGAAACAGTAAAAAAACGCGACAATGGCAGAAGCTGAGCGCACAGCCACAACATGGGCTGAGGGTAGCAGTGGCTAACGGCGAACATGTGTCTAGAACTGGAGTTTGCTACGGCACAATGTTACACATGGACAAGGAAACGTTTCAGCTTGATTGCTATTCTATTCCTTTAGCCAGCTTTGACATTGTTCTTGGGCCAATTCTATGGGGTTTCAACTCCATGATATTGTCTTTCCAGCTCAGGGATCACCAGGTTACGTGGGAAGGCATGACCACACCATCTCGCAGGACCTTTGACGGATCTGACGACCGAATTATTGGATGAATTGGACGAGTTGTTTACAGAACCTCTCAGATTACCACCACCGCGCTCTCACGATCATCGAATTCGTCTCACACCTGGTATGGCACATGTTGCAGTCAGCCCCTACCGGTATCCTCAAATCCAGAAAAATGAGCTTGAGCACCAATGTGTGGAGATGCTGCGTCATGGTACTATTCAACTGAGCACTTCCTCATTTTTAGTACCGGTATTACTTGTGAAAAAACATGATGGGTTGTGGCGGTTTTGCGTGGACTATCGGCTTTCAACGACAAAACCATCAAGGATAAGTTCCCAATTCTTTTCGTCAAAGAACTTTTGGACGAACTAAAAAAAATCGTTGATCTTTTACCAAATTAGACTTACGTTGTGGGTATTATCGAGTGTGTATACATCCTGCTGATGTGGAGAAAACAGCATGTTGCGCTTATTAGGGCCTATTTGAATTTTTAGTTATGCCATTCGGTTTGACTAATGCACCGGCTGCGTTTCAAGCCTTAGTGAATACAATTCGGCAACCATACCTTTGCCAACTCATCCTTATTTTCTTTGATAATATTCTCATCTATATTTCTTCATGGTCAGGCCATCTTTGACATGTTCACATAATCTTCCGAGTTCTTCAGGAACATCATCTTTTTCTCAAGAAATCTAAATGCCTGTTTGGGTCTTCATCCGTCACTTATTTAGGCCATGTCTTCAGTGGTGGTGGAGTCACTATGGATAAACATAAGGTACAAGTAATTGTTGATTGGCCGACTCACTCTGTTCATGCATTGCATGGTTTTTTGGGTTTGGCAGGCTATTATAGGCATTTTATGAAAGACTATGGTATTATGGCATGTAACATCCTGATTTTCAGAGGTTATTTGAAGCTTTTAAAATAAAATTCACTATTTAGATTTTTAAAATTAATTAAAGTTTAAATTGAATTTTTATTAATTAAAAATTTTAATATGACTAAAATAAATATTAACATATATTAAAAATATTTTATTTAGGTTTCTTATATCTCAAGGAATTTTCTGAGAATTCTTTGGGTTTTTTGCTATTTTCTAGAGCTCCTTTTATATTATTTGAATTTCTCAAAAAGAAAACCCTTAAAAATCTTTAAACAATAATGGGCTAGCCCATTACTGTTCATCCCATCCCATCCAACCTTAGCCATCCGATTCTTCCTTACCACATGTCAGCCATCTGAGCTGAGCCATTCCCCGGCCGCCGGATCCGTTATGGAACGCGTGTCAATCATCCAGTAGCCGCGGTATTGTACATCTGTGTCATATGCCTTGAACCGTTCGATTGCTAGCCGTGCCACGCGTCGCCCATCCAGTGGAGCGAGCACTGTTCATCATCGTCTTCGTCCCGAACTCTGTCTCCGTCGTCGCCTCGGTTTGCGTTCTCGAATCGAACTCCGCCACCGCTCACCATCTCCACCACAAACTTTGAGTTGTGTCTACATCGGACTCCCTCAGCGTCTATGCTATAAAGCCTACCGCCTTCCTTGTGTCTCGTGTCTCACAGTCGTGCGTTGTTCTAGCCGTTCGTACCGAGTTCCGCCGTACGCCGCTAAGCCATCTCTACCGCCGCTCACTGATAATAAACCTCGTTGTCTTCCATTGCGATCGCCCGTAAGCTGCCGTTGAGTTCCCCGACCGCCTTGCCAATCGTCATCGCAAGGCCACTCCGATCGTCTCCATCCTGCCGCCGGTGAGTCCATCTGTCGTCCGGTCATCTTGTCGCCCTCGTTGGCCGAATCCAGCCGTTGCCGTCGTAGCTAGCCAAACCCTGCCGCTTTGCTTTACCACCCATGTCACCCTCGGTTCCCGTGCCCATCGCCGTCGCCCGCGAGACCCTTTGCCTGTCGAAGCGTCGCCTCGGTCCGTGCACCGTGCCACGTCAGCGCTGACGCCAATTGCACCCGCGCCTCCATGACCTTTTAGCTTCTCTGTGAACCAAGTCTGCATGCACTGTGCCACTGCTAGCTAGGCCCCACCAGTCGGCGTCACTGTTCCATTAACCCGTGAGCCAAATCCAGTCGAATCAGCAACCACACCAGTAGCCACATCAGCCCTACATCTGACATGTCACCACGTGTCAGTGCCATGTCAGCACCTAAGCTATCCCAGATGCCACGTCATCCTATCACGTGTCAATCCAGTCAACTGCAACGTCAGCCCTAGCCGCCACGTCAACACCTGAGTCACTGTGCACTGTTCCGTGAGCCGAGTCCACCATGAATCCGCTATTCTGTGCACCGAGTCCATAGCATAATAGTTTTTTTGATTTTTCAATATTTTCCTTTAGGGTTAATTTTTTAAGAGCTCGTTCTTCTCCGCTCTAACGTTACACAATCAAGAAAAATTAGCATATCGTTTTTATGGACCATATCAAATAAGCGAGAAGGTTAGGTCAGTGGCCTATCGTCTTCGTCTTCCAGCCAAACAAAAATTCATGATGTCTTTTATGTCAGCCTTCTGAAACATTTTCTGGGTGCACCTCATGATGCTCCACATCCACTGCCACCTTTGTTTCACGGCAAGGTTTCTCCACAACCTAATAAGATTGTGGTAGCGCTCAGTTTGGCGATGGTTTGTAGCTTTTTTTTTACTGTAGTTGGCTTATTTTTTACTGTAGCTGAGTTGGTTTATTTGGTATATTTAAATTTAAAAAATTTAAAAATAGAAAAACATGTTAGCCCATCAACAATGTAAAGGAATACGGGAAAAAAGCCAAAAAAAACTAAAAAATTCAGAAAAAGACGAAATTACTGAATAGTGAAAAAAAACAGAAACCAGAAGCAGAAATTGACTTTAAGCTGTTTTGAGTTTTGTAAGTGCTTGCAAAACTCGTGATAAGTGGCAAGTGCTTGTCCAATGGTGTGAAATTCGATGCTTCTTGGGAAGATGCGGTTGAGTTCAAGAAGCAATATTCTTCTTTTCATTTCAACTCGCTAACGAGCTGTTTCTCGGGGAGGGACTTATGCTAGACGCAGCCTCTAAAGTCAGTAACTTCCTAGTTGAGTAAGATTAGAATAAGAACTCTGTAATTCGAAAGTTAGATTACGATTATGTAAGTCCACCCTCGATTTAAAGAGGAGGGCATCGTGATCTGAAGGCAGAATAGATCGATCTTCTTTACCTTGCTTTCTCTTTCTCCCTACCTTGTTCCGGTGCCCTTCTCATGCGCCACAACTCTATCTCGCTACAATCATCTGTTAGTGATATACCCTAGAGGCAATCATGGAGATGATTGTATCACTTCTATGTTTATGATCTTTTAAATAATATATTATTTTATCTCTTGAATAAATGTCTTTCATATTGATCAACAAGTATGTGACTTGTTCGTGAAACTCTTTATTTATGTTTTTGATATTATTCTAAATTATCTCTGATCTTATATCATTATGTAGGGCAATTATGATTTACAGATCAGCACATGTATTGATTGATGATCATGTTTTACGGATCACGGATATGTGACATCAAATCAACAATGTGGACACATGTTAGAGAATATGATGTTGGATTGACACACCATGAGATACTGCGGAAATTGTTATATTCTTAAGTATCATCAGTTGATCTCATATATAGTGTATGTGAAATCTTTAGACCTGAGATCGTCATTATTTCCTATATGTGTAATAGTTTACTTAGGGGTTACTAAATACTACTCTATGATTGGGTGGTCATAAAGGTAACTTTTGGGTTTACTATAAAACATGCGGAGGAATATGAGCGATCAAGATGGAATTTGCCTCTCCTATATAACAGGAGAGATATCTCTGGGCCTCTCGATGTGGTTGGATTAAGGAAGTGCACGGCCATACCGAATACGGTTGAAGACTCAATCACAACTGAGTAATCCATCACAGGTTCGAGTGAATGATCGAGTTATCATAGGATGGTACGCTTCTCGCCTTGAGTTCGATCTGGTATCATGAGGCAAAGGGATACATACATAAGCATTATATAGGTTCGTCTGATATGATCTTTATGTATATTTGGGGATTGTTATGTCCTGCTAGGGACCGTTACCGACCTATGGACCGGAAAGGAGTTTTCGGTCCATGGCCAAATGTACATAAACATACAGGGTCACATATTTAATGGGCTGAAACGATAAGGGTCCGGATGATAGTTTTCGAGTGGGCTTCGATCTCCACTCGTATCGGATATGGATCCGATTGGAGGTTATATAATGAGAGATACGGGGGCTGAGGGTTACACCCCAAGAAACCCTAGCCGCCACCTCTCATAATCACTGCTGTGTGCGCTGGTGCTAGCACACCGACGCACGGTGTTTCCTTTTTGGACTTGTGGACCTCGGTAGAGGCGCTGCTACAACTGCAGCGCTGATTGGGACGATCGTAAGGAGGAGACGGTTGGCCGGAGGACGATCGACTACTTTCGCCTACACCGACGCGCTCTTCGTTGAATCGACCGCTTCAACTCTTCTTCCGCTGCACTGCGCGTCTAGTTGTAACGATCTATGATTTCTTACTTGCATGACTTCCTGATTTACGCGGTAGAAATTTTAATTTACACTAATATAGTTTATCCGTATCTCAACATCATCAACACGGGACCTCCCGGCCGCCGCAAGGGACCAGGGCCTCTTCCTCCTGTCTTCCACGACCACCGTCTCCGCTCGCTAATCTGTGCCCGTGACATCATTGCACAGATTAACTTTGTTGGGTCAAAGTCCATCCACAGAAGCCCAACATTGGATCTGGGAAAAATGAAGACTTGAGGTCTCCAAGTCCTCGAACTAGTTGCGCTACTTTCCAAAGAAGCTTTTGAATTGGCTTAGATGACGCCGAAAAAAATAAACAGTGGATCTACGTGCTTGTCTAGCGTACAAGAACAAAATAGGGAGGCTGTTTTCCCTGCAGGGTAATATTGTTATCCTGCTATCTTGGTAGATGTGGACAGCAGGTTTTTTTAGACTCAAGGCAGAATCCCAGCTTTATTTCAAAGCAACAGGTCTTACAGCGGAAAGCAGGGGAATGAACAGCAGATTCATGCCCCTCTATTCTTCATTTTGATCTGCATTTGATCAGTTCTTATGTTTTGTGGATGATTTTACTACTCTGTTTATTGCAATCTCTTTCACTGTTTCACTTGTTAAAATCAGCCATGAATTCGATGGTGGAGAGGAAAATCAAGCACGCAGTTTCAAACTTGTTTGCCAGGCCCAGGCTAGCAGATGACTTCTTTCTTTTGTTCAAAAGTACTGATTTACTTTTAATTTCTAATGAGGTAACTATACAGAATATTACTGTATTGTTTCCCATAATTCATAAATTCAATTCATGGTTAAGGTAATGGCTATAGGGGTGGGAAATGGTAACGGATAATTCATTTTATCCGATATTCATATCCGAGAAAACATGAATATGGTAAGCAAAATCCGTATTCGAAAATGTTCGTATTCGACAATATTCGATCCGTATTTGAGAATATTTGTATTCAAGAACATTCGCATTCGAGATTAGTCGATTCGCATTCGATCTGTTTTCTATATAGATGTATAGTGTAGACGATGTAGTTATGTAATCATATTACATAAATTTATTCTACCAAGATTTGTTACAGAAATTGAAGGAGGATATTCGTATTCGACCGAATTAAGTACATATTCGATTCGAATTCGTATTTATTATGATATTTAATTCGTATTCGTATTCAAAAATATTTAAATTTGTATTTATATTTATTTTAAAAATATGAATTCGTATTTAAAACTATTCAATCGTATCTCATCTATTTATATCTCTAACTGGCTTCTTAGTTCTTACTATATATACTGTATAGACATATTTGATGGAGATATACCCTAGAGACAATCATAGAGATGATTCTGTTTATTATGTTCATGAATTATTGGATATTTATCTTGTTCCTTGAATAACATCGTCAATATTTATTATCAAGTGTGTGACTTGATTGTGAAACTCTATATTGCTGCGATGATTATTCTTATATGATCCCTAGTCAAACATATGAGGACACATATTAATAGACTAGCATATGTATTGGTTGATGACCATGTTTCACGGGTCATAGATATAAAGATATTAAACCAATAATATGGACACATGTTAGTAACACATAGGGTTGGATCGACCCACCATGAAACACTGCGAGAATGTTGCAGTCTTACCGTCATCAGTTGGTTTCATTCACAATGCGCATGCTATGTCCTTAAGACTTGAGATCGTCGCACGTACTCAAGATGCATAATGACTGACTTAGGGGTTGCCAAACACTACTCCGTAACTGGGTAGTCATAAAGGTAGCTTTCGGGTTATGTTATGATGCGTGCATTGAGGCATGGTCGATCAAGATAGGATTTGCCCCTCCAAACAACAGGAGAGATATCTCTAGGCCTCTCGAGTGATTGGATTCCAGAAATGCATGGCCATGCTATTCACGGTTAAAGAGTTAACCGTAGTCGGGAATTCAAGTCACATAATCGAGAAAGAGTGGTTGAGCTAACCAAACAAGGATGACACGTACTCGCCTTGAGTTTAACCGATATCGTGAGGCAAAGGGAAATACATGAGTTTTGTTGAGGTTCGTCCGATATGATCTTTGCATATACTTAGGAGTCGGTATGTCTTGCTAAGGGGCCGCTGCCGATTAGTGGACGAGTAGGAGTACTCGGGCTATGTCTAAGTGTATGTGAACCTATAGGGTCGCACACTTAAAGGGCTGGGACTTAATTCGGATAGTGATCCGAATTCTTATGGACCATGAGTTCCTAATGGGCCTCCAGTTCGAGACCCATTATGATGGATGCCTATAAATAGAGGGGAGGTGGCATAGGGTTTCACAAGAGAATTCGGAATTCCCGAAACCCTAGTTGCCACACCTTCCTCATCTAATACCGCACCGCCGGCGCTAGCACTCCGGCGTGTGGTGTTCCTGCCCCGTATGTGTGGATACCTTGGAGGTGTTAACGTGAAGCTTCAACACTAGGACGATCCGCAACTTGTGACGGTCATAAGGACCTAAAGGAGGAGACGTTTTGCTAGAACGACTACAACTGCATCAACACGTCACATCGACTCTACTTCCGCTACGAGTCTGTGCGTCTAGAGGTAATCCCGTGATCTATTACTAGAGGAGGTCCCTTTTACGCGGTAGAATTTTTAAAATTTTACTTGCATAATCTACCTATAGATCTTCAATATTGCCAAATGTAACTTTGTTGCTAATTGGAACCACACCTTAAGGAACGAAGGCGACAGCTATCTCTTGGAGCACCATTGACTGGGAGTCAAATTTGGAGTGCCTATGCAGAGGTGGACACCAGCTGTGTATGTCTAGCATACCTCCTGTTTCTGTCAGACCAAGTGGTGTACTCTAGCATCATCAAAGAGTAGAAAGGTTAGAAAGACTGCAGAAAAGGACGGAAAATGCTTGACTTTGCTCAATGTTTATCTTTTAAAAATTATTATTTTATAGGAAATAGTTTTTTTATAGTATCTAATTTTTAAATAAAATATCTTTTTAAGATAAATTCTACTAGTCGATTTTAGTATATACTACAGCAACTTCACTTATATAAGCTAAAATTGCACATAAATCTATCTCTACAAGCTTCTCTAGAGACTATGGTCCTGTTCTTTGCTGTTTCTAAAAGTCGCTTTTGGCTTTTGCTACAGTAACTAACTTTTAAACGGAGTATTTTTTTAAGATGGGGTCTACAAGTTAATTGTAGTACATGTTAAAAAACTAATATCTGTATCATCAAAAATTGTAAGCGAGTATCTCTCTTTCCGCAATCTCTCATGCAAATGTACCAAAAAGCCATCACCATGACCTAAAAGCCATCAACCGCAGCCAAAAAGAACAGACCCTATTACTATTTATAAACCAAAACTAAAAATCTATATAAACAGAACTTATGAGGTTTTGTCATATTGCCGCTTCCTTTATGCTCAATGTTTTAGTCTGAGAGCCGTAGGCCCTGCTCAGTTTGGCTAAACTAAATTGGTTTATGGCTTATTTTGTACTGTAACTGGTTTATCTTGCACTGTAGTTGTTGGTGGTTTATTTGGCGTAATTAAATTTAAAAAATTTAAAGATAGAAAAAACATATAATTCTATAATAGACAATGCAAACGAATACGAAAAAAAGCCAAAAAAATGCACTAAAAAGCCAAAAAGTGGGGGGAAATGAAATTTAGGAATAGTGAACTAGAAATTAGAAGTTGAAACCGAAATGAGCAGGATTAATTTTCTTGTTGTTGCCATTATTTTAGATTGACCTTGACTTTGGGGAACCATTAGTCCATTAAGGTTGCTTGGCTTCTTTCGAGATCCTTAATGCGTGTATTACCTATATAGTAGAAAAAGGTTTTCAGGGTGTCTTGATACGTGGAAGATCACATAGGAGACATGGAGAATATTTGCTCTGACCAAGGGTGAACTGCAGAGTGCCTATATAGAAGGATTCGGTACCAGCTGTAGTGGCCACATTTCTAAGCCACTATATATTCCTGTTTCTGGCACAAACTTGCAAGAACTCAGTGCAGCAGAATAGGTACCCTGTAAGCTTCTTCATACCTTCTGGCTCACTTTGTTTGCAATTTGTTTCTTATTTCGTATGTTCCTCTCTGACCTTTTGTTGCGTATTATATTTTCCCCTTGATTCCTACATTACACTAGTATGAACTATGAAATATGTGCTACAGATTCATGCATACATAGGAAGCACAATTTCTGGAATTTGTTTCAACCATTAAAATATTAAAAGTAGACATGATAACGAAACAGTTCACCATTCTTGGGGCATTAGGATGCAGCAGGTCCAGTGGCAAACACAAATATCGTCCAGATTACTGTGAAATAAAAAAAATACGCTAAATGAGATTTTTCTGCCCTTTGTAGTATACACAGTTTCATGTTTATACCATTGATAACTGTTAAGAGTATTTAGGTCATTTCCTATTATCTAAAGTTTGGATTTTTGTATGCCCAAGTACTATATATAGTCTTATGGCCTGATATTGCAATACATTTTACATTTCACATTTTCATTCTTCACCTTGTAATATGGTATCAGAGCTCTAGATAGCTCTTGATCTGCTGCCGCTTCCCCCGGATGCACGATCTTCACTCCTGAGGGCAGCACCTCTTTTCGGTGGCAACACCAGCCGTCTACAGGCTCCCCCACGCACGCGCGACGCCGGATCCGGCGAGGTCCACCTCTTCTCGCGCCGTCGCTAGGCTGCCGCGTCCACGCTCGTTGTGCCCATGTCGGATCTGGCTATTGCTGACGCCATCTTCTGGTCGTTGTGGTCGTCTTCATCACCACCCCAATACCATAGCCTAGGGCGCCATCGCCGTCTTGGTTGCTTGAGCCCAAGCCAGATCTGGCGTCTTCCACGCCGAATCCCGTGGAATCCATGCAACCCGAGACGGATCCCACCATCACTGTGCTTGCACCCGAAGCTGCGCCAAATCTGGCCCTCCCCGGCCGCACACGCCTTCTCGCATAGCCCCAACCGTCCAGATCCGACCTGACCCCGCCATCTCCCAGTCGGCTTGGTCACCTCCTCCGTCAGGACGCCGCCAGCGCTGTCAACGACGAGGGCGACGCCACCCTGTATGCCTCTAGCTCCCAGCGCGCCTGCGCCTAGCCACTGGCCCTCTGTCTCTGAGCACCGCTTGCCCCTTTGCTCCCAAATGTTTCCGACTCGCCTTGGCTGGCGCCGCTGCATCCGATCGTCATCTTGTGGCGCCGCTTGGCTTTGCTGGCGCATGGATCTGGTCACCCCGACGCCGCCTTCTTAGTGTCTCTTGCTTTCACTCCTTACTCCTCGACCCGTGCTTCGATTTATATAAAAAAAGGGAGAGCATGGAGTGGAGGGGAGGGAATATGTAGGGGAGGAAATGTGGAGAGCAGCATATGTTGCCCTTCCATTGAGTTGGGTGGCTGGGGTGATACACTGCTAAACTTGACTGCTTCGGCAAGAGTCAGTCCATAAGTTCTCTACTGTGCCATGGAGACATCACGGTAGAGGGAGGATGGCAGGAGATGTTGAATGTTTGGTTGGGCTGGTGGTGGAGCTGAGGACATGTTACTACTGCTAGAATCCACTGCCTTGAGTCTTTTTTCTTTGTGTCTTTCATTGCAATATTAATGGCACTAGTGTTATCACAATAAAGTGGGACACTAACCAATTCCAACCCATAATCTCTGAGTGTAGCAGAAATCCATAAGCTTTGAGAACAACTAGCAGCAGCTATATATTCAGCTTCAGCCGTGGATTGTGCAACAGATGATTGTTTTCTAGAAGACCAAGAAACTAATGATGTGTCTAAGAAGTGACATGTACCAGCGTCTAGTTGTAACGATCTATGATCTCTTACTCGTATGACTTCCTGATTTACGCGGTAGAAATTTTAATTTACACTAATATAGCTTATCTGTATCTCAACATTATCAACACGGGACCTCCCGGCCGCCGCAAGGGACCAGGGCCTCTTCCTCCTGTCTTCCACGACCACCGTCTCCGCTCGCTAATCTGTGCCCGTGACATCATTGCACAGATTAACTTTGTTGGGTCAAAGTCCATCCACAGAAGCCCAACATTGGATCTGGGAAAAATGAAGACTTGAGGTCTCCAAGTCCTCAAACTAGTTGCGCTACTTTCCAAAGAAGCTTTTGAATTGGCTTAGATGACGCCGAAAAAAATAAACAGTGGATCTACGTGCTTGTCTAGCGTACAAGAACAAAATAGGGAGGCTGTTTTCCCTGCAGGGTAATATTGTTATCCTGCTATCTTGGTAGATGTGGACAGCAGGTTTTTTTAGACTCAAGGCAGAATCCCAGCTTTATTTGAAAGCAACAGGTCTTACAGCGGAAAGCAGGGGAATGAACAGCAGATTCATGCCCCTCTATTCTTCATTTTGATCTGCATTTGATCAGTTCTTATGTTTTGTGGATGATTTTACTGCTCTGTTTATTGCAATCTCTTTCACTGTTTCACTTGTTAAAATTAGCCATGAATTCGATGGTGGAGAGGAAAATCAAGCACGCAGTTTCAAACTTGTTTGCCAGGCCCAGGCTAGCAGATGACTTCTTTCTTTTGTTCAAAAGTACTGATTTACTTTTAATTTCTAATGAGGTAACTATACAGAATATTACTGTATTGTTTCCCATAATTCATAAATTCAATTCATGGTTAAGGTAATGGCTATAGGGGTGGGAAATGGTAACGGATAATTCATTTTATCCGATATTCATATCCGAGAAAACATGAATATGGTAAGCAAAATCCGTATTCGATAATATTCGATCCGTATTTGAGAATATTTGTATTTGAGAACATTCGCATTCGAGATTAGTCGATTCGTATTCGATCTGTTTCCTATATAGATGTATAGTGTAGACGATGTAGTTATGTAATCATATTACATAAATTTATTCTACCAAGATTTGTTGCAGAAATTGAAGGAGGATATTCGTATTCGACCGAATTAAGTACATATTCGATTCGAATTCGTATTTATTACGATATTTAATTCGTATTCGTATTCAAAAATATTTAAATTTGTATTTATATTTATTTTAAAAATATGAATTCGTATTTAAAACTATTCAATCGTATCTCATCTATTTCTATCTCTAACTGGCTTCTTAGTTCTTACTATATATACTGTATAGCCATATTGCCAAATGTAACTTTGTTGCTAATTGGAACCACACCTTAAGGAACGAAGGCGACAGCTATCCCTTGGAGCACCATTCACTGGGAGTCAAATTTGGAGTGCCTATGCAGAGGTGGACACCAGCTGTGTATGTCTAGCATACCTCCTGTTTCTGTCAGACCAAGTGGTCTACTCTAGCATCATCAAAGAGTAGAAAGGTTAGAAAGACTGCAGAAAAGGACGGAAAATGCTTGACTTTGCTCAAAAATTATTATTTTATAGTAAATAGTTTTTTTATAGTATCTAATTTTTAAATAAAATATCTTTTTAAGATAAGTTCTACTAGTCGATTTTAGTATATACTGCAGCAACTTCACTTATATAAGTTAAAATTGCACATAAATCTATCTCTACAAGCTTCTCTAGAGACTATGGCCCTGTTCTTTGCGGTTTCTAAAAGCCGCTTTTGGCTTTTACTACAGTAACTAACTTTTAAACGGAGTATTTTTTTAAGATGAGGTCTACAAGTTAATTGTAGTACACGTTAAAAAACTAATATCTGTATCATCAAAAATTGCAAGCGAGTATCTCTCTTTCCGTAATCTCTGTCGCAAAAAGTCAAAAAGCCATCAGCCGCAGCCAAAAGCCATCAACCGCAGCCAAAAAGAACAGGCCCATTACTATTTATAAACCAAAAGTAAAAATCTATATAAACAGAACTTAGTATGAGGTTTTGTCATATTGCCGCTTCCTTTATGCTCAATGTTTTAGTCCGAGAGTCATAGGCCCTGCTCAGTTTGGCTAAAACAAATTGGTTTATGGCTTATTTTGTACTGTAACTGGTTATCTTGCACTGTAGTTGTTGGGGGTTTATTTGGCGTAATTAAATTTAAAAAATTTAAAGATAGAAAAAACATATAATTCCATAATAGACAATGCAAACGAATACGAAAAAAAAGCCAAAAATGCGCTAAAAAGCCAAAAAGTGGGGGAAAATGAAATTTAGGAATAGTGAACTAGAAATTAGAAGTTAAAACCGAAATAAACGGGCTTAATTTTCTTGTTGTTGCCATTATTTTAGATTGACCTTGACTTTGGGGAACCATTAGTCCATTAAGGTTGCTTGGCTTCTTTTGAGATCCTTAATGCGTGTATTACCTATATAGTAGAAAAAGGTTTTCAGGGTGTCTTGATACGTGGAAGATCACATAGGAGACATGGAGAATATTTGCTCTGACCAAGGGTGAACTGCAGAGTGCCTATATAGAAGGATTCGGTACCAGCTGTAGTGGCCACATCTCTAAGCCACTATATATTCCTATTTCTGGCACAAACTTGCAAGAACTCAGCGCAGCAGAATAGGTACCCTGTAAGCTTCTTCATACCTTCTGGCTCACTTTGTTTGCAATTTGTTTCTTATTTCGTATGTGCCTCTCTGACCTTTTGTTGCGTATCATATTTTCCCCTTGTTTCCTACATTACACTAGTATGAACTATGAAATATGTGCTACAGATTCATGCATACATAGGAAGCACAATTTCTGGAATTTGTTTCAACCATTAAAATGTTAAATGTAGACATGATAACGAAACAGTTCACCATTCTTGGGGCATTAGGATGCAGCAGGTCCAGTGGCAAACACAAATATCGTCCAGATTACTGTGAAATAAAAAATACGCTAAATGAGATTTTTCTGCCCTTTGTAGTATACACAGTTTCATGTTTATACTATTGATAACTGTTAAGGGTATTTAGGCCATTTCCTATTATCTAAGATTTGGATTTTTGTATATCCAAATACTATATATAGCCCTATGACCTGCTATTGCAATACATTCTACATTTCATATTGGTATCAGAGCTCTTGATCTGCTGCCGCTGCCCCCCAGATGCGTGATCTTCACTCTTGGGGGCAGCACCTCTTTTCGGTGGCAGCACCAGCCGTCTACAGGCTCCCCCACGCACGCGCAACGCCGGATCCGACGAGGTCCGCCTCTTCTCGCACCGTCGCCGGGCTGTTGCGTCCATGCTTGTTGTGCCCATGTCGGATCTGGCCATTGCTGACGCCATCTTCTAGTCATCGCGGTCGTCTTCATCACCACCCCAATACCATAGCCTAGGGCACCATCGCCGTCTCGGTTGCTTGAGCCAAGCCAGATCTGGGGTCTTCTGCACTAAATCCCGTGGAATCCGTGCAACCTAAGATGGATCCCACCATCACTGTGCTCGCACCCGAAGCTGCGCCAAATCTGGCCCTCCCTGGTCGCCCGTGCCTTCTCGCATAGCCCCGACCGGCCAGATCCGGCCCGACCCCGCCATCTCCTGGTCGACTCGGTCACCTCCTCCGTCAGGACGCCGCCAGCACCGTCAACAACGAGGGCGACGCCACCCTGTCGGCCTCTAGCTCCTGGCGCGCATGCGCCTAGCCACTGGCCCTCTGCCTCTGAGCACTGCTTGCCCCTTTGCTCCCAGATGTTTCCGACTCACCCTGGCTGGCGCCGCTGCCTCCGATCGTCATCTCGTGGCGCCGCTTGGCTTTGCTGGCTCATGGATCTGGCCACCTCGACGCTGCCTCCTCAGTGTCTCTTGTTGTCACTCCTTACTCCTCGACCCGTGCTTCGATTTATATAAAAAAAGGGAGAGCATAGAGTGGAGGGGAGGGAATATGTAGGGGAGGAAATGTGGAGAGCAGCATATGTTGCCCTTCCATTGAGTTGGGTGGCTGGGGCGACACACTGTTAAACTTGACTGCTTCAACAAGAGTCAGTCCATAAGTGCTCTACTATGCCATGGAGACGTCACGGTAGAGGGAGGATGGCAGGAGATGTTGAATGTTTGGTTGGGCTGGTGGTGGAGCTGAGGATATGTTACTGCTGCTAGAATCCGCTGCCTTGAGTCTTTTTTCTTTGTGTCTTTCATTGCGTCCATCCATGTTTGTTGCTCTCTGTCTTTTAGTTCATCAAAATTGTGTGAGTCAACAAAATTTTTGTTAGTTAGCCGATTGCTTTACTAGTTACGATCCATCCTGTTGGATGAGTGTGGTCATCTCATTCCTTTCGCATAGCTGCTTTTCTCTTTGAACCGCTGCAAATTGAACAAATCTTTATAATACCGCGGCTTCTCTTTAAGCTGCCGCCCCGAGCTTCTAAGGCTACCGCACTTCTTCTGCACCGCGCCTCCGTTGCACTTCTTATGCACTGTGTCGCCACTGTCTTGGATTTTGATCTGCGCTGCTATACTTATATCTCTCTCTTCAGCTTGGTTTGACAATCATCTCTTTTTGCGTCATCTTTTACATCCTCTTCGTCATGTTACTATAGTCGACTTTGTTCCCACTTACCTCTACTTTCTCAGCCTTTGCATTTTGTGTTTTATGGGCTGTCGCACGATTTCGGATAAGAGACGATCTTTCTGATATAATTTTTCAAGAACTGTACGCTATGACGTTTTTAAGACACGGATTTTGGATTTTCCCTATGCTAGTATCAACCTTTTCAAATACAATACTATTTGAGGGAGGGTGTTAAGAGTATTTAGGTAATTTCTATTATATAGGGTTTGGGACCTTGTATGTCCATATACTATATATAGCCCTATGGGCTGCTATTGCAATACACTCTATATTTCACATTTTTCATTCTTCCTCACCTTGTAACAATAACCATCCGTATTCTGCCATTCCTATTCGCTGCAAGAGTTTCATTTGAAACCATAGAGCTTCTTGGTTTTTTATAACTAAAAACTCAGCAAGAAAAAATGCTGTGTAATTTAGTTACCGCAAAAAAATACACAACTAGAGTATTTAGTTCAGCAAGGCATGATTGTTTCCATTTGTATGTGACAGCAATAGCAACAAAGTGGAACTAAATAACTTACTGGCTGACGGCCATTTTCATTTGCACTTCAGTTTGCTCAATGGACATTCCTTTTCTATACTAAAAGAGTGCCAGTCTCTTCCAACTAACCACTTCTTCAGCTGAGCCATAATTTGTAGGATCGTTGATGGTAATCAGAGGGGGGTGAATGATTACATCGCGCAACAAAGACTTCTTTTTTCAGAATATGTTATCTTTTGATTATTCAACCTAGGTAGCAGTTAAAAGGACACAAACGAAACAAGAGAAAGAAAGATGGAAATATATATATATATATATATATATATATATATTCTGTAGAAAAGTAGAAAGAAAAAATATATATATTATTTTATTTTTAAATTATTAAAAATTATTTATGACTGAATCAAAACTATCACTTCTAGTCTAGCATGTATGCTATATACATGTGAGTGTGGAAGCATCAGGAAGTGCATGCATGCATTGAAAAGGTTTATAATCATCAATAAAGAAAGCTACTCTTTATCAATCCCATGCAATCACGTGTAGTACTAATACATGCTTTTTCAACCACTAGCATAAAACAACAGCTTTCAAAAGAGACTAGAGATTAATAAAGCAAGCAAGATGAAACATTACCAAGTTCATGCACCCATCCAAAACAGGTCTGCCCTGCAATCAATGCTACAGCTCTTTGTGGACTCCTAGCTTTGCCTCCTCCTGACAATACACAGCACTGCACGCTCAAACAAAAAGCCGCTCCTCTCTGTTGCTTCTCCAGAAAGTTACCACGCGGACAAAACAACAGTCGGCACAAAACAACAGCCGGCCTCTGCTCCGTTCTTCTGCAAGACAAGGCTGCCGCCCCCTTTTTCTTTCCAGCGAATACTCACGGCATCAAGAGACAATCGCAAGTATGCTTCAAAAGCTCGGCCAACAAAAGCCGTGCCATTTTTTTTATTAGATCAAAAGCCACAACATCGAACACATACTCGGCCTCTCCTTTTATCTCGCTAACAGATCGCCAACTCCAACACGGAAACGGTCACAGCGAGAACTCCGTATACAACATGTGTATGTATTGTGACCACTCTATATACAACTCGTATATGTATACCGTATATACAACATAAGCTATGCATACACGATGGGATAACATAAGCCCCAACTAAATTTTGTATTCCCTAAAATTACTACGTATCGTAGCCTCCGGACCGCACCTCCGTAGCTTCAATACGTATCATCCACCTTTGATCTTCACGTGCCCAAGCATGAACTCGACCGTCTCGTGACTCTACGACTGCCTGACCTCGGATCTCCCCATCCTAGTCCTGGTCCTACTCGTCATCGATCACGATCGCCTCCATGCTTATCCTGCACATGCAAAGACCAAAGAATATTCTTCCAGCATAAATTCGTCCAAACTTGACCAACGTCAATCCACACACGCGCAACACAACATAAGTAATATCATAACCAATGTTGTCAATTATTCATCATCCGAAATAGTCTAGACCTGATCACATGGTCTAACATAATTTTTTGTAAACGGAGTTACAGGCTTACAGCTAGCCCACTAAAGATTTTGACAGTGCACTCATCCAAGAAAAATATGGTTTGTCGAATTTTTGCAGGTAACAGTGGAGGCCATGGAGTTTGCCTTTGTTGCATTCTTGTTCCCTGCACTGCTGCTCCTGCTGCCTCACATTGCCTGCTTCATGCACGGGAATGAGACTGATCATATGGCACTTCTTGATTTCAAGCAAGCTTGTAGTGATCCTCATGGATCCCTGGCCTCCTGGAATGCGAGTACTCATTTCTGCTCGTGGAGAGGCGTCTCATGCAGCCTGAAGCATCCCCAGCGTGTCTCTCTGCTCAACCTCACCGATCAAGGCTTGGTCGGCTACATCTCTCCTTCCCTTGGAAACCTTACACATCTTCGAGAACTGCGCCTGTCGACCAACAGCTTTGGGGGTGAGATCCCAGCTTCCATTGGTCGTCTGCGGAGGCTGGAGGTGCTCTCCTTGGGCAATAACTCACTACAAGGATGGATTCCTGACGAGCTCGCTAATTGCTCTGAGCTCCGGGGCATACAGTTGACATCCAACCTGCTAAGAGGAGGGATTCCCCGAAACATTGGTTCCCTTTCGAAGCTTAGCATTCTTGTTCTGTCAGAAAATAACCTCACTGGAACCATTCCACGTTCGGTTGGTAACATGACAGCTCTCCGTGTGGTTTCTTTGTCGATGAACTACCTTCATGGAAGTATCCCTGAGGAACTTGGGCAGTTGTCGGGGATGTCATACTTTTCACTTGGTGCCAACCTGCTGTCAGGAAGAGTACCGCCGACGTTGTTCAATCTGTCATCTCTCAGTGTGCTCGGACTGGACTTGAATCATCTCGACAAGGCGGTGTTACCTTGTGACTTTGGCAGCCGCCTTCCCAGTCTGCAGCACCTCGGGTTGGCAGCGAACCATTTCGAAGGGCCTATCCCAGCTTCTCTTGCGAATGCTTCAAGGCTCATCGATGTCAGCTTGTCCCGCAACCATTTCAGTGGCCAGGTGCCCATCTCTCTAGGTAGTTTACAGTACCTCACCTTCCTGAATCTTGAAACCAACAATCTTGAATCAACTGATAGGGAGAGCTGGGAGTTTATCGATTCACTGACCAATTGCACCAAGCTTCAAGTGATTGGACTGGATGAGAATAACTTGGGGGGAGTTGTACCAAATGCCATAGGAAACCTCTCCTCTGTACTTCAGATGCTGTATCTTGGCACAAACCTGTTATCTGGGAAGTTTCCATCAGGTATTGCAAACCTCCGGTCCTTGGCTGGTTTATCACTTGAAAACAACCAGTACATAGGAGCTATTCCCGAATGGATTGGAAAACTTGAGAATTTGCAGGCTTTATACCTGGAAGGAAACAGCTTCACCGGGCCTATCCCGCTTTCAATTGGTAATCTTTCTCAGTTGTCGTATCTCTATCTGCAGGATAATAAGATTGATGGGCTAATTCCCCCCAGCATTGGGAACATGAAGAGCCTCCTAAGATTGAACATCACTAACAACAGCCTCCAGGGCAGTGTACCAGCTGAGATTTTCAGTCTTCCCTCGCTGATAAGTTGCCAATTGTCTACGAACAATCTTGATGGCATGTTGCCTCCAGAAGTCGGCAATGCCAAACAACTCATGGAGCTGCAACT
Organism: Melocanna baccifera; assembly: GCA_036346265.1. Classification (NCBI taxonomy): domain Eukaryota; kingdom Viridiplantae; phylum Streptophyta; class Magnoliopsida; order Poales; family Poaceae; genus Melocanna; species Melocanna baccifera. Next base: position 3,857,054 of record CM070707.1, on the reverse strand, counting down.
TTCATCAAACAAGCTATCTGGAGAAATCCCGCACACTCTGGGTGATTGCCATGGCTTGGAAATCATCGAATTGGCACAGAACTTCCTTGTTGGGATAATTCCAGCATCCTTGGGCAGGTTGGAGAGCTTGAAAGTATTGAATCTTTCTCACAACAACTTATCAGGATCCATCCCCAAATCTTTGGGTGGTCTGAAGTTGCTCAATCAAATAGATCTTTCATATAATCATCTTGTAGGTGAGGTCCCAACGAAGGGTGTGTTCCTAAATGCATCTGCCCTCTCGCTTGAAGGGGACACAGGGCTGTGCGGTGGTGTTTCGGAACTCCACATGCCTGCATGCTCTGTTGCATCATCAGATTCAACGAGGCAAAGGCGGTCTCGCATGGTCATAACAATAGCCACTATAGCAATCGCAGTCATAACTTTACTTGCGGTACTGATCATTCTAGCTTTCCTGTTTCGGAAGAACAGGTTAAAAGAGGCAACCGTGACTCTACCTTCGTTTGGTGCAAAGTTCCCCAAGCTTACTTACAAGGATCTAGCCGAAGCGACAGATCGATTCTCATCATCCAATTTGATTGGTAGAGGAAGATATGGTTCTGTCTACAAAGCAACGTTACATGGAGAGGCTAATTTGGTAGCCGTGAAGGTTTTCGACATGGAAATGAGAGGCGCGAATAGAAGTTTCATTGCAGAATGCGAAGCTCTGAGAAGTTTAAGGCACCGTAATCTTGTTCCTATCCTAACAGCCTGCTCGAGTATTGACTCTAGAGGAAATGATTTCAAAGCTTTGGTTTACGAATTCATGCCTAATGGTTGCCTCGACTCGTTGCTACACCCAAAGGAAGATGGTATGCACGCTCCATGTTATCTGACTCTTATTCAAAGGTTGAGCATTGCTCTCGACATCGCAAATGCATTAGAGTATCTTCACCACAGTAGCCAGAGGCCCATTGTTCACTCCGATCTGAAGCCTAGCAACATCCTTCTTGCCGATGATATGAGCACTCGCGTCAGCGACTTTGGCCTTGCAAGATTCTACGATCATGCAAGCTCAACTAGCACGATCGCGGTAAAGGGAACCGTCGGCTACATTGCTCCTGGTAATGTCAAAAGCGTCCTTTAAAACTTGGTAGAACGCTGATGCCAATGTGTTGAACTCACCTTAATCTCTCGTGTGCTTTCAGAGTATGCAACCGATGGGCAAGCGATGGCTTCCGGTGATGTGTACAGCTTTGGGGTCATCCTAATGGAGATGTTCACCGGAAGGAGGCCTACCGATGACATGTTCAGAGATGGCCTGAGCATCGTGAGCTTTGTCGAGGCGAGCTTCCCTGACCAGATAACGGAAATCGTCGACGCTCAGCTGCAGAAAGAAATTGAAGACTGTGGAATTCAGAGCGGGAGCACAGCGACGATCATCGCGTGCGTGCAGTCCATGCTAAGGATTGCGCTGTGCTGCACATGCCAGACGCCAAATGAGAGGATGAACACGAGAGAGGTGGCCATGAAGCTGCAGGCCATCAGGGAGTCCTACGTTGGGAGACGAAGCTCTTGAAGTGATCATCATCTGATTAGTCTTCAGTTTGTAATTCATCCAAGAACTTGGAACTTGTGTCCACCGCAATGCCATCCAAGAACTTGAGAGAAAATAAGTACTTGTATACAAGACCAAGCGAGTGTCAAGTGGCAGTCAGCTAGAGTGCTAGATCATAATTTGTAGGCACACCATACTCTCGCTTTCAAATGCATCTCTTTCTCACTTTTCTCACCTTTCACGTCCTTTTTCTAAAACCACTTTTTTCGATCACTACTTTTCTCTTTCAACTAAAAGTCATCAGCTGTAACCAAAAGCTATCAGTCGTAGCTAATACGAATACCCTGTAGTTACCGACCTTCCAATTCCAATATTGTATTTTAATTTGCCAGCGATTGTCATGTACTATTATCCATTTTGGTATGGTAGAAGTGAATTTTAAATTTTCAGGTGTGAAGTAGGCATGTGGCAATTTGGGTTTCCATCTTACCTTCCCGAAAATTGTGTATGGATTAATCTTAAAGTAAATTTAACATTTTGACATAACTATCAGAAAACTTCACATTTCAACAAGTTTTATGATAGTCATGACGTGAAAGTATGCGTAGCTTCGTAAAATGTGAACTGAAATATGTAGTTTTATGATAGTCATGAAAAAATAGACACAATATTATAAAATTTATTCTTAATCTTAAAACATTTTTCGAAATAGTTCTGCCCCGAAAAAAGTGTTCAGGCTTGGTTTTTGGGACACGGGAAGTTCACATGAAATTGCGCAAGAATTTTAGTGCAATTATTTCAAAAAGAATTCCTTCACAGATACTACTAGGTTTCACCTGAAATTGCGCAAGAATTTAGTGCAACTGTCCATAAAATTGCCCATCCCAAGCCGTTGGATGTTAGATTAACGGTCCCGACCGGCCACCCGTCTGTATTTTGGCATAACGCACTCCCCAGTCTATGGCCTGTTTATATATATAGTTTTTACTATAATGGTTTGTAGAGAACAACCAGAGAGAGAAATTTATATGTAATTTTAGTTAATATAAGTAAAATTAATATAATATATACTATAATTAATTAGTATACATCACCTGTTTAAAATCCAGATAATATAGAAAAATTATTTAAGAAACAGCTTTAAATACTTCAATAGCCTTCTCCCGTAGCTAGCTTCCCTTCAAAGAGAGTTGGGAGAGCCAAGTAGACACAGAAGCGGCGAAGTCCAGGCAAGGCAAGTGAAGGGAGGATCGCGGCAATGGAGAGCAGGGATGTGGTGGTCTGCGACAACGGCACCGGGGTAAGCCTTCCTCCTCTCCCCGATCCATCGTATCACCCCCTCTCGAGGCTGTCCCATTTCCTAGATCTGCCCCCGTCCCGGTTCCTGTTCTTCCCCAGGAATTCCGCCGCGTCTGATGCCGATTAGGGGATCGGATCGTGAGTTGATCGATGCGGATGGACGTGCTGGTCGCTGATGAGGCTGTGGGGAATAGGTTGGGCTAGGCGCTGCCGGAATTTGCCGGGAGTGATGGAAGTATTGGGGTTTTTGGGATTGAGAAACTGTGTTGTCGAGCGTGGAGCTGATCCTCAGTTCAAGAACTTGAGGAGGTAGGAGTATTAGAGAACTCCGTGCCATTTTTCCTAGGAAATTGTGCGCGCGGAATGTTTCTGCGTTGCTTTTAGAGTTGCCATGCCAATTTTCTGGGCCGAACAGTCACAAAATATATCTTTAGGTTCAAACGAGCCTATGCTGCTTTGCATGGACGCTGCCTTTTGCCACCAGTATGGTTTATTATGGGCATGGCAAAATGGCTTAAATTATGTTAAAAAAAACTGGTTGACATTATTCATTTGAAAGATGAACTCTGACATCTAATTGGGAAGTGAAAAAACAATATGATGCTCGATTGTTATGAATTGTTTCGGAAGGCATGGCCTTGGTTTCACCCGAGCTATTGGGCTTTTGATGAACACGAGACTTGCAGATTATAAAATGTGTTGGTGAACTGCAAACTGCAAAGTATAAGCTGAGACGCTGCTCTCAGTTTTTGTCTATACTCAATAGATCGATGTCATCATATCTGTGGCTTGTTTAATCGCTAGTATGGTTAAAGTACAATACAACAGATCACAAAGCAAATGATTTTGTTGTTCTAATTAGTAATTACACTTATGGTTGCAGTATGTAAAGTGCGGCTTTGCTGGAGAGAACTTCCCCACATCTGTGTTCCCTTGTGTTGTTGGGAGACCATTATTACGTTATGAGGAGTCACTCCAGGAGCAAGAATTGACGGTCTAAATTCATATGCCTCTTTTGATCTTTCTGGACCTTTTTTTCCTACACCTTATAATCATTGCTTGTGTTCGATGCAGGATATTGTGGTTGGAGCAGCTTGTGCTGACTTGAGACATCAACTTGATGTATCATATCCTGTCACCAATGGGATTGTTCAAAATTGGGATGATATGGGTCATATATGGGATCATGCATTTTACAGTGAGCTGAAGGTATGTCTTTTCTGATAATTTGATATGCATTATTTGTAATGCCAAACCGTTCTTTAAAAAGTTACAATTTATCAATATCCTTAATTGTATTTCTTTAAGTCTCTTAGCTCTAGGTAAAGCAATGTCTTTCTATTTTCTTCATTTAGGTTGATCCATCTGAGTGTAAAATTCTACTGACAGATCCACCACTCAATCCTGTGAAAAATCGTGAAAAAATGGTAGGTCATTTTCTTATAAAGTTGTTTTTATACTGCCACATTGTAGTGATATATATTTGACTAGCAAATTAAATCCCATGTTAAACAGATTGAGACAATGTTTGAGAAATATAACTTTGCGGGGGTCTTCATCCAGATCCAAGCAGTTCTTTCACTATATGCTCAAGGTACTCTCTCCCTCTCTCTCTATACGTACCCATGTGTGAGCGCGTACGGAAACACACACAAAATGGTACTAATGCTCATCTTTACATGTACATATATTCCCAGGCTTGCTGACCGGACTTGTTATAGATTCTGGTGATGGTGTCACTCATGTGGTATGATAAATAATACTCTTCCCTCTATCGTGCTAAAGTACAATTTTTTACTGATCTGTTCAACTTGTATGATGGAGATTTTAGGCATGTATTGTTTCCTTAGGTACACAACTTTGTACTTCACAATTAGTGCTTCAGTTTTGATGACTGACATCTGAGTGCCCTTTCAGTTGTCCTCGTTCTTGGGTACTTAAATATCATGGTATCACCAATGAGTAGTTGAAGCACAAAAGTTAATCAATTGAACATTGAGTAAGATCAACTAGTAAAAGCATGTTGGAATTCTACTGCTGTAAGTATGTTTGAGTTCTTTGTGCTCGAGGAGCTCTTAGTTCAATTCTCTTGCTGTTAGTAGTTATTATACGTTTTCACACATTATATTTATTTCTACCTCATTTTACATGTTATCTCAAAAGTCAAAACCCTTTTCCAACATATGACATGTAGCTTCATCACCTTCTTTTCTGGAACATGTGACTCATTGAGCAAAAATATTGCCAGAAGCTTCTGTATGGAGTTGTGCTAGCTTTTAGTAGTTGATTTCCGTCTCCATCTTTAATTCTGTTCATGTCATCTTCATTGCACATCCAGGTGCCTGTAGTTGATGGATATTCTTATCCACATCTTACGAAAAGAATGAATGTAGCTGGAAGGCATATAACATCCTATCTTGTTGATCTACTCTCAAGAAGAGGGTAATACGCTTATCATGTATAGATCTTAGTACCTAAATTTTGCTCTGAAGACCTTCTGCAGTTGTTGCTTCTGTATGTTTCTGATCCGCTTATTGCTCCCATTTTAAAAGGTATGCTATGAACAAATCTGCGGACTTTGAGACTGTGAGAGAAATAAAAGAGAAGTTATGCTATATAAGGTCAGTTGTTATATTGTTCGTGCTTCTTAGTTCTTGGTGATAGCTTGCTTTTATATGTCATAGGCATGACAGTTAAAAAGATGTACAGCTATGATTACAAACGTGAATACCAGCTAGGACTTGAAACCACAATCCTTGTCAAAAGTTACACTGTGAGTATATTGTACTGCTTTTGTATCTTTGTTGCTTCTTTCTTTTATTGTGAGCTCAATTCCTGTGATCAGCTTCCAGATGGAAGGGTAATTAAAGTGGGCACTGAACGATTTCAAGCTCCTGAGGCTCTTTTTACTCCTGTAAGTTTGCTTTCCTTCTATTATTCCAAAGTCTCACTGTTATAGATATATGCGGTATGCAGTTCTCTGCACAAGATTAACAGTAAGGTCGTATTGATCTAATGTTTATTGAGCAGGAACTCATAGATGTTGAGGGTGATGGGATGGCAGATATGGCATTCCGTTGCATTCAGGAAATGGACATTGACAACCGGATGATGGTATGCACATCTTACCAATACAATATACCACATTTCACCAGTCCAATCTTTTCACTTGCTGTTATTTCTGTAAATGCGTACATGCAAGAAGAATGCGAAGAACTGATGGGTTATATACTGTACTTCCGTAGCTCTTGGGATCACTAGTGGATTCAGAGACATGTGGCTTATCTAGTGAATTGTTTGCCTAAAGATAATCATAGTTAATTTATGCTTAGGTGCATTTGTTATTTGATAGCGACCAAGATATTGCATTTTAAATTGCACAAGCTTAGTTATCTACAAGATCTCATTAGATTTGCTATACTTATTGCCATGTTGTCTTAAATTAGAATTTGCTCTAAATGCCTTGTAAGGAAACAATTAAATAACATAAGTTGAATTATGTCTAATTCATAAGTCACTCTCAAATATTGGTAACTTTTCATGTTTAATACATATATATATATATATATATATATGTTTGCTCATTTAACTTCAAGAAAGGGCTGAAAACATATTGGAATATCAATAAAGTTCGTCTTCGTACTTGCTTGTAGACTGTAGAATGGTTACTTCTCTAGATAGACCATTGCGTGCTGTTTCTTTTTTCTTATTTGATGTCCGGATTACATTTTGCAGCTTTATCAACACATTGTTCTGAGTGGGGGAAGTACCATGTATCCTGGACTGCCAAGTCGGTGAGATTATAATTCTGAAGTTTGTATTAAGGATATGCATGCTTGCATCCTGTCTTGTTTTTCTACTACAGGACATATGAATCATTTGGTTTCAAATAGCGTTACTTATACAACTGAAGTGCCTTTTCTCAACCTTCATGACAGTTCCATATGGTTCTGATTTATTTGGCCTGCCATGTTTCTTACCAATCTTTGTTTCTTGCTGCTTTGTGTTTGTGTAAGCTTCTTGGTTGATATGACTAACAGATTGCTTCCTTCTGAAGGCTGGAGAAGGAAATTCTTGATCGCTATCTCAGCGTGGTTTTGAAGGGAAACAAGGATGGGCTGAAGGTAATTTTGTGTAATTATTTTGAGGCAGACAACAGAATTGAAATTATTGTTGATTGTTGTACATTTACATTTCCAATTTGTACCATCACCTTTATGAGTTGTTTTATCTTTTTACACGTGGCAAACTCTAATGAGCACTGTAACTCGTTCAGTTCTTATCTAGTAAAATATATAGCATTACCTTTCCTGAAGAAGGTAGATCAGTTTTTTGCAAATACGGGAGATCCGATTGCATAGGCTTATTGAAATCAAACAAAAAGAGAAAATCCAAGTAACTTCTTTCAGAACACATTTCCCAATAATAATGTTTGTTCTCATTTTCCTTTGATAATGTATCTGCTTCTCTCTCTCCCCCTCCCTCCCTTTCTCATTATAATGTACCTGCTCTCCCTCCCTCCCTCCCTTTCTCATCATAATGTACCTGCTTCTGGTTATGCATAGAAATTACGTCTGCGGATAGAGGATCCTCCTCGGAGAAAGCACATGGTATACCTGGGAGGTGCAGTACTCGCTGGAATCATGAAGGTAATTTTCCCATCTTGGTTTTCGCTTTCCTATATATGCACTCTCATAGTCTCACGTGGAAGTATCTTAATCCATTTTACACCTCTCAACTATTTTTGAGTTCAGAAAACAACATCTAACTCCAAAACCATTCACTTTCCACCCTGCAAGTACAAAACATACCTCTTGCCCTAAACAACCGGGTTTTTGGGTGACGTGTCATCTACGTGTTCAAGTTTCACTGACATGGAGTATCCATGTGGACCAGCAAAGCACATTTAGCAGAAAAAAAACACTTACCCCTTCACTATTTCTAGGCTCATCCATCCATCCAAAGAGATTCAATCCGAGACATCCAAATCTAAGTATACTCTTCCTATGGGATTCCACATAAGCCAAAAACTAGTGTCGTGGTCATCAACGTGGCCGTAAACCACTGATGAAACTGGCATGAGAGTGAAAAGTAAACGGTTTTGATAGTTGGAGGGTGAAAAACGAACAGTTTTGGAGTTGGGAAGTTGTTCTATGTACTCGGCATCAGTTGAGGGGTGTAAATGGACTTGTTCCAAAAGAAAAAATAATACAAGAAATGATATCACACAGTAATGTTTCTGCATCGTCATATTGTGCTCCGCTGATATACTTCTCTAACTTGTCGTTTTGAACACGCAGGATGCACCTGAGTTCTGGATAACAAGGCAGGAGTACCAAGAAGAAGGTGTTGCCTGCCTTAGGAAGTGTGGACAAGCATAACCATCGAGTGCGCCTATCATCCCAAGGTATGCATCAACAGAAGATATGAAGGGCCCTCCGTGTTGCCAGAACTTCACAAGCGTTGCCATGCTTAAGATGTTGGTAGTCTAGCCACCATACACTACAAAAATACTGGCCTAGGAATAGTATTTCTGTTTTGGCCATATTCTGATGAACAGATGCTGCACTCATTTGGCCCGTGTTGAACATCTTGTGAATTTGATGAGCCTTAATTCATGATAGCTGACAGAATCTGTACCAGCTGGTATAATATAAGTGTATGACCGTATAAAGGTTCTTCAATTTTATGGATGCTTTCTGCTAATGCTACTTGGTTGATTTGCAGAGCTTGCTAAACAAGCTTGATGTCGCTTCCAAGTTTTACATGAATGTTGTGCAATAACTCAAAGCAGATATGTGCTGTTTATGTTTTCCAATGTTGTAGCTCTTTTGCCAAAAAGATAAGATTCCCTAAATTTTGTGACAGAATTTACTTATTCACAGCATCTGATCAAAGATTCAGGCAAATCATTTTGTTCATGACGAATGATATGACCCAATATCAATTATGGATACGCATAGCAAGGACAGAAATCTGAATCCAAGAATGCAGCCAAACAGGAGAAATGACTCCATTGCATCACAAATCCAAAGATCACAAACCAAATGAAACAATTAGAGGAAGAAAAAAAGATGCAGATCACAATTATCCAAGCTCAAAGGCGAAATTTACTAGAAATTTTGAGATGTTATTCGTCGCTGTAGCAGCTTCTGGCTGTGCACTTCCTGCTAACCTTGCGACCCTCCTTGATGCGACCCTCCTTGAGCTTCTTGTTCCTCCGCCGGCGCCGGTCGGCCTCCTCCACCTGCCTGACTGTGCGCTCCAGCTCGTCCACCCGCTCCGCCAATGCGCCGATCACCGCGCACTGCTGCGCGCTACGCTCGCACAGCGCCGCCACCATCTCCATCACCTTCCTCGCGTCCAGGCCATCGGCGGTTCCGCCCTCCGAATTCTTCTCCTCCTCCTCCTCTCCCGGCGGTTCGTGCCGCCGCTCGGCGTCTTCGGGCGCCGCCGATCCCTCACCGGCCTCCGCCGCCTCCGCGTTGCAGGCCACCGCGGACTCCTCCGTCACGGTCTCCCACTCGCCTTCCGCCGCCTCCGGCTTCTCGCCGTCGTCCATTGCGTTCTCGGCGTCGCGCTCGCCAGCGCCTCTTACTCCTTCCACCTCCATGTCGGCGGCCGTCTCGGTCGCCGGGGCCCCCACCGCCGCCTTCGCTTCCATGTCGACGCCGTGCTCCGCGTCGTCCGGCGACTCGGGCGCCATCTGGCCCTCCTCTGCAGCCTGCGCCTCCGCCATCTCGACGGCCGCGGGCGCCGCCGCCGCCCTGGGCTCCAGGGCGTCGACGGCGTCCTGCAGCGCGAGCACCCTCTTGGTCACCCTCCTCCGGTACTCCCTCGCGCCGTGCACCGCGTCGAGCCGCAGCAGCAGCCTCATAAGCGCCTCCCCGACGGCGACCCTCGCCCTCGCGTCCCCGCGCAGCGCCTCCGCCTCGGCCGCCACCCTCGCCGCGACCCCCTCCGCCTCCCGCTCCACCGCGCGCACCTCCCGCACCATCCTCCGCGCCAGGAACCCGCGCGCCGCCGCCTGAACCCTCACCACGGCCTCCTCTGGCATCGTCCTAGCCACCGGCGGCGCACGCAATTCCTCCCTCTCGACCTCCGGCTCCAGGTCGGACACTACGAAGTGGACCGGGACGGAGAACGACCGCGACCTGGGCCTGGGCTGACGCGCGGTCGCCCTGGCCGCCGGCTCAGCGCTCCCGGCGGCCGGGAAGAAGGCGTCGTCGCTTCTCGCGGGGTTCGGAGCAGGAGCACGGGCGGGGTACTGTACGTAGTAGTAGGGGTAGGGGAAGTGGTACGGGGTGGTGTAGTGGTAGTCGTAGGGGTCGTAGGCGAAGAAGCGGCGAGACGCCATTGTCTCTGTTGAGCTTTTCTTGGACTCCTCGGTTTAGATTTGTCTGCCTGCTTGCGTTTGGTTTGCGTTGCGTTGTGATGGGGAGGGGGGTGAGGCGGTGGGTGTATATAGATGGAGGAGGGAAGGGAAGGTTCGAGAAGGCGTGGGAGGTTTTCGAAAGGTTCTGGAGCTTCGGGTTAATTGCTTGGAAGAAGGGGCGGGAGGGTTCGAAGCCGTTACTTCCGGAAGGTTCTGGAAAAGTGGGGGTCAGCGAAGGGCGATGCGTGGGCCTGGGTCCTGTTTTCGGTGTCACTTGTGACGCAGGAGGCGGTGGGACAGGTGGGCTTCCGAGGGCTGGAGTGCACGGAACGAAGGGGAGATTCCTGGCGTCGGATGGAGAACGGACGGCTCAGATGGGCATTAGGATATATATATAGTGGTATAGACAGCCATTGTTTATTGTGCCTTTCTATGTCATTTACAAATAATATTAAAGACATATTCTACAATGAATTATTTGTAAGTTTTCTATAATAGATTGCCTGTAAAATATAGACAACATTGATGCTTGTAAAATATAGACAACATTGATACAATAGCGCGAAAGCTGTCTATAGTAGGATATTTATAGACAATATTTATACAATAGCACGAAAACCGTCTATAGTATGCTATTTTCTCACGTTTCGACCATCTATAGAATTACAGTCGATCTCCTTCTCTATCATCTTTTTATTTCATTCACCTCAGTAAAATTCCTAGGTGGCACCTCTTATAGACAACTTATGTCATTTTATTGTACATGCCCTTAGTGACCGCAACGGATCCTCCTCTTTTATAGTACGCTGATCAAGGGTCAGTTTATGTAGATTGCGGCCCATGATTTTTAGCTGCGTCCAATGGCTTTTTAACTAAAACTAAATAGTAGTGGTTGTTGAGGGAGCACCTCTACGCTACCTTAAGCCTACGATAACTTCGGCATGACACACATCAGAGAATCCACCTCGAACGAGGTCTACGAGCTAACCCTAGACAAGATCCGCACACCAACCTCGGATGGGGTCCGCGCACCAACCCCAGACAAGCCCCGTGCCCCAACCCCGACAGCGTCCAAAGTCCACCTCAGGTGAGGTCTACGAACCAACCCTAGATGGGGTCCAGAATCCACTCCGGACGAGGTCCACGCTACCTCAGATGAGGTCTGAGAGCCAATCCGAGACGAAGTTTCGAAGCCGACCTTGGGTGAGATTCAGAAGCAACCCCGAGCGAGGTCGACAGGCTAGCCCCCAGAGTACATCGGATGTGGTGGGACGCATGAGGCATGAAGGAAGAAACTACCCTTAGAAGTAAACTAGGACTCGAGAGTAAACTTATAACTTCACTCGTCTACTTCTACTTTATAAATAGGACCCCCTTGTAAATGGGGAGGGGCCACCATCAGCGTCGTGCTTGGGACTACTGTCCAGGTCTACTCTCTCCAAGATCCCCTCCGGGCCGCATCTGGCTTCGTGCGGCACCCAATCTCACTCACGTCCGACCACTGTTGGCACCGTGCCTCAGGCCGCCTCTTGCTTCGCGCCACTCCTGACCTCACTCACTTTAGACCGCCATGTAGCCCAGGAAAAATACTCACGCGATCACTTGAAAGATGAACACGAAAAATACAACTGGAAAAGATGAACACGGAAGAACACAGGACACTGGAGATTTTGTCTTTGCGTAGCGACTGCGGCGCTTTTCTCTGTCGCTCTTTTATTCAACTCAACACTCAAACAAAGCTGATTCATAGGAATATATAATGCAAGCACACACGCACAATCTGCATGCAACAAACGAATCTGCATGCAACTAACAAACTCACACCACGTACCAACTAACTGCCTCCTTAACTCACGCCACAAGCCACCGGACGTGGCCCACTGACTCAACAAATATTCAAACTGACTAGATAACAAACTAGTTGCTAACTAACACCTGTGACGTGCACACTTGTGCATGCATGCGTCTAAATAACTCAAATGCAAAATACTAATTCAAGATTAGTACTAACAATCTCCCCTAATCTTGACTTGCTTACGGCGATCTTTGGTTAAATCGTCAACATCCGCATCGATGAGATACGCCCGCGCTTTCTCCCTCTTGTTTGGCTTCTGGCAATCTGAAGCAAAGTGCCCATAATCATTACAATTAAAGCACCTTACTTTTGCCTTGTCAACTCGTTGGTATTGACGGTCACCACCGCCACGAGAACCACCTGAGAAGCCTTCACCTTCATGCTTCGATGATCGGGCCTCCCACTCTGCGCGCGTCAGGAGCAAGTGCTCCTCGTCTTCGTCGTTGTTGCCGTAGCGACGTTCTCCCTCTTCCTACGTCTTCAAGCGGCCGATTAGCTCTTGGATCGACATATTCTTTAGGTCACCGAATTGCTCAATCGTGGTGACGACGGGAGAGAACTTCTTAGGTACTGCACGAAGAAACTTCCGCACGATGTGGGCCTCTTCCATCTTTTCGCCTAGACCTCGTATCTTGCTGACGATTGTCGTCAACCTCATCACGAAGTCATCGATCTGTTCGGTGTCCCTCATGCGCAAGTTTTCAAACTCGCTTTCGAGGTTTTGTACACACGCCTCCTTGACGCGATCGGCCCCGAGATGCATTACCTTCAGGGTGTTCCAGGCCTCCTTTGCGGTCTCCTTCTCAGCTAGAAGCAGCAGCACGTCTTCCGGCACCGCGAGGAAGATTGCCGCGAGCGCCATTTGATCTTGTCGCTCGTTCACCACTTCATCTACGATTGCGTTCCACACGCCTTGAGCGCGCATGAACACCTTCATCTTCACAGCCCACGTCGTGTAGTTGCTCCTCGTGAGCATGGGATACGGGAGGGAGAGGCTGCCCTCGCGCGCCGACGCCTTCGGCACGCTCCCATCGCTGGTCTTCTGAACGCCCCCATCGGTGGTGACGTTTCTCGACGAGCTCGACGACGACATGGATGAAGATGTACAAACACAAGCTCTGATACCAAATGTAGCCCAGGAAAAATACTCACGCGATCACTTGAAAGATGAACACGAAAAATACAACTGGAAAAGATGAACACGGAAGAACACAGGACACTGGAGATTTTGTCTTTGCGTAATGCGACCGCAGCGCTTGTCTCTTGTTTCTTTGTTTTATTCAACTCAACACTCGAACAAACTGATTCATAGGAATATATAGTGCAAGCACACACGCACAATCTGCATGCAACAAACGAATCTGCATGCAACTAACAAACTCACACCACGTACCAACTAGCTGCCTCCTTAACTCACGCCACAAGCCACCGGACGTGGCCCCGACTCAACAAATATTCAAGCGACTAGATAACAAACTAGTTGCTAACTAACACCCGTGACGTGCACACTTGTGCATGCATGCGTCTAACTAACTCAAATGCAAAATACTAATTCAAGATTAGTACTAACAATCTCCCCCCTAATCTTGACTTGCTTACAGCAGTGCTAGTTCATCGCCAACATCCGCCTCGATGAGATACGCCTGCGCTTTCTCCCTCTTGTTTGGCTTCTGGCAATCTGAAGCAAAGTGCCCATAATCATTACAATTAAAACACCTTACTTTTACCTTGTCAACTCGTCGGTATTGACGGCCACCACCGCCACGAGAACCACCTGAGAATCCTTCACCTTCATGCTTCGATGATCGGGCCTCCCACTCTGCGCACGCGTCGAGCAAGTGCTCCTCGTCTTCGTCGTTGTTGCGTAGCGACATTCTCCCTCTTCTGCGTCTTCAAGCGGCGATTAGCTCTTGGATCGACATATTCTTTATGTTACCGAATTGCTCAATCGTGGTGGCGACGGAGAGAACTTCTAGGTATCTTGCACGAAGAAACTTCCGCACGATGTGGGCCTCTTCCATCTTTTCGCCTAGACCTCGTATCTTGCTGACGATTGTCGTCAACCTCATCGCGAAGTCATCGATCTGTTCGGTGTCCCTCATGCGCAAGTTTTCAAACTCGCTTTTCAGGTTTTGTACACGCGCCTCCTTGGCGCGATCGGCATCGAGATGCATTACCTTCGTGGTGTTCGGGCCTCCTTTGCGGTCTCCTTCTCGGCTAGAAGCGCAAAGACGTCTTCCGGCACCGCGAGGAAGATTGCGCGGCGCCATTTGATCTTGTCGCTCGTTCACCACTTCATCTACGATTGCGTTCCACACGCCCTGAGCGCGCATGAACACCTTCATCTTCACAGCCCACGTCGTGTAGTTGCTCCTCGTGAGCATGGGATACGGGAGGAGAGGCGCCTCGCGCGCGCGCCGCCGGCGCACGCTCCCATATTTGGTCTTACGAGCGCCCCATCGGTGGTGGCGTTTCTCGGCGAGCTCGGCGGCGACATGGATGAAGATGTACAAACACAAGCTCGATACCAAATGTAGCCCGGAAAAATACTCACGCGATCACTTGAAAGATGAACACGAAAAATACAAGCGGAAAAGATGAACACGGAAGAACACGGGACTTTGGAGATTTTGTCTTTGCGTAACGACTGCGGCGCTTTTCTCTTGTCTGCTCTTTTATTCAACTCAACACTCAAACAAACTGATTCATAGGAATATATAATACAAGCACACACGCTGTCGCATGCAACAAACGAATCGCATGCAACTAACAAACTCACACCACGTACCAACTAATCGTCCTCCTTAACTCACGCCACAAGCCACGGACGTGGCCCGACTCAACAAATATTCAAAGCGACTAGATAACAAACTAGTTGCTAACTAACACCCGTGACGTGCACACTTGTGCATGCATGCGTCTAAATAACTCAAATGCAAAATACTAATTCAAGATTAGTACTAACAATCTCCCCCCTAATCTTGACTTGCTTACGGCAGTGCTAGTTCATCGCCAACATCCGCCTCGATGAGATACGCCTGCGCTTTCTCCCTCTTGTTTGGCTTCTGGCAATCTGAAGCAAAGTGCCCATAATCATTACAATTAAAACACCTTACTTTTACCTTGTCAACTCGTCGGTATTGACGGCCACCACCGCCACGAGAACCACCTGAGAATCCTTCACCTTCATGCTTCGATGATCGGGCCTCCCACTCTGCGCACGTCAGGAGCAAGTGCTCCTCGTCTTCGTCGTTGTTGCCGTAGCGACATTCTCCCTCTTCCTGCGTCTTCAAGCGGCCGGTTAGCTCTTGGATCGACATATTCTTTATGTTACCGAATTGCTCAATCGTGGTGACGACGTGAGAGAACTTCCTAGGTACTGCACGAAGAAACTTCCGCACGATGTGGGCCTCTTCCATCTTTTCGCCTAGACCTCGTATCTTGCTGACGATTGTCGTCAACCTCATCGCGAAGTCATCGATCTGTTCGGTGTCCCTCATGCGCAAGTTTTCAAACTCGCTTTTGAGGTTTTGTACACACGCCTCCTTGACGCGATCGGCACCGAGATGCATTACCTTCAGGGTGTTCCAGGCCTCCTTTGCGGTCTCCTTCTCAGCTAGAAGCAGCAGCACGTCTTCCGGCACCGCGAGGAAGATTGCCGCGAGCGCCATTTGATCTTGTCGCTCGTTCACCACTTCATCTACGATTGCGTTCCACACGCCCTGAGCGCGCATGAACACCTTCATCTTCACAGCCCACGTCGTGTAGTTGCTCCTCGTGAGCATGGGATACGGGAGGGAGAGGCGCCCGCGCGCGCGCGCGCCGACGCGCCCATCGCTGGTCTTACAACGCCCCATCGGTGGTGACGTTTCTCGACGAGCTCGACGACGACATGGATGAAGATGTACAAACACAAGCTCTGATACCAAATGTAGCCCAGGAAAAATACTCACGCGATCACTTGAAAGATGAACACGAAAAATACAACTGGAAAAGATGAACACGGAAGAACACAGGACACTGGAGATTTTGTCTTTGCGTAACGACTGAAGCGCTTTTCTCTTATGCGCTCTTTTATTCAACTCAACACTCAAACAAACTGATTCATAGGAATATATAATGCAAGCACACACGCACAATCTGCATGCAACAAACGAATCTGCATGCAACTAACAAACTCACACCACGTACCAACTAACTGCCTCCTTAACTCACGCCACAAGCCACCGGACGTGGCCCACTGACTCAACAAATATTCAAACTGACTAGATAACAAACTAGTTGCTAACTAACACCCGTGACGTGCACACTTGTGCATGCATGCGTCTAAATAACTCAAATGCAAAATACTAATTCAAGATTAGTACTAACAATCTCCCCCCTAATCTTGACTTGCTTACAGCAGTGCTGGTTCGTCGTCAACATCCGCATCGATGAGATAAGCCTGCGCTTTCTCCCTCTTGTTTGGCTTACGGCAACCAAGCAAAGTGCCCATAATCATTACAATTAAAACACCTTACTTTTGCCTTGTAACTCGTCGGTATTGACGGCCACCACCGCCACGAGAACCACCTGAGAAGCCTTCACCTTCATGCTTCGATGATCGGGCCTCCCACTCTGCGCGCGTCAGGAGCAAGTGCTCCTCGTCTTCGTCGTTGTTGCCGTAGCGACGTTCTCTCTCTTCCTGCGTCTTCAAGCGGCCGATTAGCTCTTGGATCGATATATTCTTTATATCACCGAATTGCTCAATCGTGGTGACGACGGGAGAGAACTTCCTAGGTACTGCACGAAGAAACTTCCGCACGATGTAGGCCTCTTCCATCTTTTCGCCTAGACCTCGTATCTTGCTGACGATTGTCGTCAACCTCATCGCGAAGTCATCGATCTGTTCGGTGTCCCTCATGCGCAAGTTTTCAAACTCGCTTTCGAGGTTTTGTACACGCGCCTCCTTGACGCGATCGGCACCGAGATGCATTACCTTGTGGTGTTCGGGCCTCCTTTGCGGTCTCCTTCTCGGCTAGAAGCAGAAGACGTCTTCCGCACCGCGAGGAAGATTGCCGCGAGCGCCATTTGATCTTGTCGCTCGTTCACCACTTCATCTACGATTGCGTTCCACACGCCCTGAGCGCGCATGAACACCTTCATCTTCACAGCCCACGTCGTGTAGTTGCTCCTCGTGAGCATGGGATACGGAGGAGAGGCGCCCTCGGCGCCGACGCGCCGACGCGCTCCATCGCTGGTCTTCGAGCGCCCCATCGGTGGTGGCGTTTCTCGGCGAGCTCGGCGGCGACATGGATGAAGATGTACAAACACAAGCTCGATACCAAATGTAGCCCGGAAAAATACTCACGCGATCACTTGAAAGATGAACACGAAAAATACAAGCGGAAAAGATGAACACGGAAGAACACGGGACACTTTGGAGATTTTGTCTTTGCGTAACGACTGCGGCGCTTTTCTCTTATCTGCTCTTTTATTCAACTCAACACTCAAACAAACTGATTCATAGGAATATATAATGCAAGCACACACGCACAATCTGCATGCAACAAACGAATCTGCATGCAACTAACAAACTCACACCACGTACCAACTAACTGCCTCCTTAACTCACGCCACAAGCCACCGGACGTGGCCCACTGACTCAACAAATATTCAAACTGACTAGATAACAAACTAGTTGCTAACTAACACCCGTGACGTGCACACTTGTGCATGCATGCGTCTAAATAACTCAAATGCAAAATACTAATTCAAGATTAGTACTAACAATCTCCCCCCCTAATCTTGACTTGCTTACGGCAGTGCTAGTTCATCGCCAACATCCGCCTCAATGAGATACGCCTGCGCTTTCTCCCTCTTGTTTGGCTTCTGGCAATCTGAAGCAAAGTGCCCATAATCATTACAATTAAAACACCTTACTTTTACCTTGTCAACTCGTCGGTATTGACGGCCACCACCGCCACGAGAACCACCTGAGAATCCTTCACCTTCATGCTTCGATGATCGGGCCTCCCACTCTGCGCACGTCAGGAGCAAGTGCTCCTCGTCTTCGTCGTTGTTGCCGTAGCGACATTCTCCCTCTTCCTGCGTCTTCAAGCGGCCGATTAGCTCTTGGATCGACATATTCTTTATGTTACCGAATTGCTCAATCGTGGTGACGACGGGAGAGAACTTCCTAGGTACTGCACGAAGAAACTTCCGCACGATGTAGGCCTCTTCCATCTTTTCGCCTAGACCTCGTATCTTGCTGACGATTGTCGTCAACCTCATCGCGAAGTCATCGATCTGTTCGGTGTCCCTCATGCGCAAGTTTTCAAACTCGCTTTTGAGGTTTTGTACACGCGCCTCCTTGACGCGATCGGCACCGAGATGCATTACCTTCAGGGTGTTCCAGGCCTCCTTTGCGGTCTCCTTCTCAGCTAGAAGCGGCAAAGACGTCTTCCGGCACCGCGAGGAAGATTGCCGCGAGCGCCATTTGATCTTGTCGCTCGTTCACCACTTCATCTACGATTGCGTTCCACACGCCCTGAGCGCGCATGAACACCTTCATCTTCACAGCCCACGTCGTGTAGTTGCTCCTCGTGAGCATGGGATACGGGAGGGAGAGGCTGCCCTCGCGGCGCCGCGCCGGCGCGCTCCCATCGTTGGTCTTACGAGCGCCCCATCGGTGGTGGCGTTTCTCGGCGAGCTCGGCGGCGACATGGATGAAGATGTACAAACACAAGCTCGATACCAAATGTAGCCCGGGAAAAATACTCACGCGATCACTTGAAAGATGAACACGAAAAATACAAGCGGAAAAGATGAACACGGAAGAACACGGGACTTTGGAGATTTTGTCTTTGCGTAACGACTGCGGCGCTTTTCTCTTATCGCTCTTTTATTCAACTCAACACTCAAACAAACTGATTCATAGGAATATATAATGCAAGCACACACGCACTGTCTGCATGCAACAAGCGAATCGCATGCAACTAACAAACTCACACCACGTACCAACT
The DNA here is from genome assembly GCA_036346265.1 of Melocanna baccifera. Taxonomy (NCBI): domain Eukaryota; kingdom Viridiplantae; phylum Streptophyta; class Magnoliopsida; order Poales; family Poaceae; genus Melocanna; species Melocanna baccifera. The sequence goes on along the minus strand of CM070707.1, from coordinate 3,837,984 downwards.
AATCGCCTCCTTAACTCACGCCACAAGCCACGGACGTGGCCCATCGACTCAACAAATATTCAAGCGACTAGATAACAAACTAGTTGCTAACTAACACCGTGGCGTGCACACTTGTGCATGCATGCGTCTAAATAACTCAAATGCAAAATACTAATTCAAGATTAGTACTAACAATCTCCCCTAATCTTGACTTGCTTACGGCGGTGCTAGTTCATCGCCAACATCCGCCTCAATGAGATACGCTGCGCTTTCTCCTCTTGTTTGACTTACGGCAATCGAAGCAAAGTGCCCATAATCATTACAATTAAAACACCTTACTTTTACCTTGTCAACTCGTCGGTATTGGCGGCCACCACCGCCACGAGAACCACGAGAATCCTTCACCTTCATGCTTCGATGATCGGGCCTCCCACTCTGCGCACGTCGAGCAAGTGCTCCTCGTCTTCGTCGTTGTTGCCGTAGCGACATTCTCCTCTTCCTGCGTCTTCAAGCGGCGATTAGCTCTTGGATCGACATATTCTTTATGTTACCGAATTGCTCAATCGTGGTGGCGACGGAGAGAACTTCCTAGGTCTTGCACGAAGAAACTTCCGCATACGATGTAGGCCTCTTCCATCTTTCGCCTAGACCTCGTATCTTGCGGCGATTGTCGTCAACCTCATCGCGAAGTCATCGATCGTTCGGTGTCCCTCATGCGCAAGTTTTCAAACTCGCTTTTGAGGTTTTGTACACGCGCCTCCTTGGCGCGATCGGCACCGAGATGCATTACCTTCGTGGTGTTCGGGCCTCCTTTGCGGTCTCCTTCTCAGCTAGAAGCGGCAGACGTCTTCCGCACCGCGAGGAAGATTGCCGCGGCGCCATTTGATCTTGTCGCTCGTTCACCACTTCATCTACGATTGCGTTCCACACGCCCGAGCGCGCATGAACACCTTCATCTTCACAGCCCACGTCGTGTAGTTGCTCCTCGTGAGCATGGGATACGGAGGAGAGGCGCCCTCGCGTACGCGCCCGGCGACGCTCCCATCGCTGGTCTTACGAGCGCCCCATCGGTGGTGACGTTTCTCGACGAGCTCGACGACGACATGGATGAAGATGTACAAACACAAGCTCTGATACCAAATGTAGCCCAGGAAAAATACTCACGCGATCACTTGAAAGATGAACACGAAAAATACAAGCTGGAAAAGATGAACACGGAAGAACACGGGACATCTGGAGATTTTGTCTTTGCGTAACGACTGCGGCGCTTTTCTCGTCGCTCTTTTATTCAACTCAACACTCAAACAAACTGATTCATAGGAATATATAATGCAAGCACACACGCACAATCTGCATGCAACAAACGAATCTGCATGCAACTAACAAACTCACACCACGTACCAACTAACTGCCTCCTTAACTCACGCCACAAGCCACCGGACGTGGCCCACTGACTCAACAAATATTTAAACTGACTAGATAACAAACTAGTTGCTAACTAACACCGTGGCGTGCACACTTGTGCATGCATGCGTCTAAATAACTCAAATGCAAAATACTAATTCAAGATTAGTACTAACAATCTCCCCTAATCTTGACTTGCTTACAAAGCGATCTTTGGTTCGTCGTCAACATCCGCATCGATGAGATAAGCCTGCGCTTTCTCCCTCTTGTTTGGCTTCTGGCAATCTGAAGCAAAGTGCCCATAATCATTACAATTAAAACACCTTACTTTTGCCTTGTAACTCGTCGGTATTGACGGCCACCACCGCCACGAGAACCACCTGAGAAGCCTTCACCTTCATGCTTCGATGATCGGGCCTCCCACTCTGCGCGCGTCAGGAGCAAGTGCTCCTCGTCTTCGTCGTTGTTGCCGTAGCGACGTTCTCTCTCTTCCTGCGTCTTCAAGCGGCCGATTAGCTCTTGGATCGATATATTCTTTATATCACCGAATTGCTCAATCGTGGTGACGACGGGAGAGAACTTCCTAGGTACTGCACGAAGAAACTTCCGCACGATGTAGGCCTCTTCCATCTTTTCGCCTAGACCTCGTATCTTGCTGACGATTGTCGTCAACCTCATCGCGAAGTCATCGATCTGTTCGGTGTCCCTCATGCGTAAGTTTTCAAACTCGCTTTCGAGGTTTTGTACACGCGCCTCCTTGACGCGATCGGCCCCGAGATGCACTACCTTTAGGGTGTTCCAGGCCTCCTTTGCGGTCTCCTTCTCAGCTAGAAGCAGCAGCACGTCTTCCGGCACCGCGAGGAAGATTGCCGCGAGCGCCATTTGATCTTGTCGCTCGTTCACCACTTCATCTACGATTGCGTTCCACACGCCCTGAGCGCGCATGAACACCTTCATCTTCACAGCCTACGTCATGTAGTTGCTCCTCGTGAGCATGGGATACGGGAGGGAGAGGCTGCCCTCGCGCGCCAACGCCTTCGGCACGCTCCCATCGCTGGTCTTCTGAACGCCCCCATCGGTGGTGACGTTTCTCGACGAGCTCGACGACGACATGGATGAAGATGTACAAACACAAGCTTGATACCAAATGTAGCCCAGGAAAAATACTCACGCGATCACTTGAAAGATGAACACGAAAAATACAACTGGAAAAGATGAACACGGAAGAACACAGGACACTGGAGATTGTGCTGCGTAACGACTGCAGCGCTTTTCTACTGTCTGCTCTTTTATTCAACTCAACACTCAAACAAACTGATTCATAGGAATATATAATGCAAGCACACACGCACAATCTGCATGCAACAAACGAATCTGCATGCAACTAACAAACTCACACCACGTACCAACTAACTGCCTCCTTAACTCACGCCACAAGCCACCGGACGTGGCCCACTGACTCAACAAATATTCAAACTGACTAGATAACAAACTAGTTGCTAACTAACACCCGTGACGTGCACACTTGTGCATGCATGCGTCTAAATAACTCAAATGCAAAATACTAATTCAAGATTAGTACTAACAATCTCCCCCCTAATCTTGACTTGCTTACAAGAGTGCTGGTTCGTCGTCAACATCCGCATCGATGAGATAAGCCCGCGCTTTCTCCCTCTTGTTTGGCTTCTGGCAATCTGAAGCAATGTGCCCATAATCATTACAATTAAAACACCTTACTTTTGCCTTGTAACTCGTCGGTATTGACGGCCACCACCGCCACGAGAACCACCTGAGAAGCCTTCACCTTCATGCTTCGATGATCGGGCCTCCCACTCTGCGCGCGTCAGGAGCAAGTGCTCCTCATCTTCGTCGTTGTTGCCGTAGCGACGTTCTCCCTCTTCCTGCGTCTTCAAGCGGCCGATTAGCTCTTGGATCGACATATTCTTTATGTCACCGAATTGCTCAATCGTGGTGACGACGGGAGAGAACTTCTTAGGTACTGCACGAAGAAACTTCCGCACGATGTGGGACTCTTCCATCTTTTCGCCTAGACCTCGTATTTTGCTGACGATTGTCGTCAACCTCATCGCGAAGTCATCGATCTGTTCGGTGTCCCTTATGCGCAAGTTTTCAAACTCGCTTTCGACGTTTTGTACACACGCCTCCTTGACGCGATCGACCCCGAGATGCATTACCTTCAGGGTGTTCCAGGCCTCCTTTGCGGTCTCCTTCTCTGTCGAGACCCGAATATGCAAACTCGGTCTCTCTGTGTAAACTGCACTAGTCCAGGATCACGCTAGTGCACACAGTCAAACATAGATGTCATCACAGTCATACACACGACAATAATAAGGGAAAACTAGAATATCGATAAAATATCAAGGTACGACCTGATGGTCAAGCTTACAATATCTCTAGCCGGAAGGGCTTAACAAAAGAGCAGCGGAAATCCAAAATAAAGCGTAGCGACCAATCGACAAGCCACAGGCTATCGAGTGGAGAACGAAGCCTAATCCGTGAAGTCGTCGTAGTACTCTCCTTCGGCACCTCCCGCGATAGTACTCCTCTCCTCAATCGAGCAACATAGGCGTAAAGCCGTGAGTACATTGGTACTCAGCAAGTCGTTTGTAACAATAAATGCAATATAATATGCAAGGCTTACCAAAGGAAGGCTGAAAGGTTAATTTGCATAAAGGCATTTATTGATGAAATATATTAAATAACTTGAAAGCGAAAGTTAGCAAAAGCGATGTCGATAGATAATCAAAGGAATAATCATGAACCACTTGTGAACACCAATTCACAAGTTAAACCAACGATGAACTACTGTCCACTCCCAACATAAACCACCAAGTTATAAATGAAACACTAACCCTCGTGTGAAATCCCGAGCACCGTCTATGACCGAGGACGCGGCTATTCGAATAGTTTTACACTCTGCAGAGGTTGCACAAGCTGTACCCACACGATGTGATTAGCCTAGGCCTAAGGAAATCACAACAAGGCCTTTACAATGCTCTATCTCAATACAATCACGCCCGCTAGGGTTCGCATCACACCCCCTTGCGCCACATGGAAATCGGCAACCATGTTCATCACAATGGCGTAATTGAATTGAAATATTACAAATTAATCAGCCAGTCCATCCCATAATAGACATGTGGTTTGCGATTAAGCTCGGATCAATGGCGCACAAAGTTAAGTCCTTAACATTACCGGGAGACTACCACATCTCCCAAAGTACAATGTACTTCTTCCCTTATCGCACGATCACTCGCCGAGTGCAAAACCAATTTGTATAACCAAGCCAACGTCACACCAATGACGTGGCACCAATTTTTAAGGCACGTGGCACCAACCACAGTTCCATATATCATTAAGTCAAATTAATAATTTAACAGGTGTGAGGAGATCAATCGTAAATATAACAGGCTAAGCAATCTAATCGTACCAACCCGTGTGATAAATTAACTAGCATCACTAATAAATTTTCCAACCTATGGTGACAAAGGTATCATGGTATTTCAAAGTGTCAAGGAGGTATAATTGCAATTGGGACAATAACTACCTATACAACGGTTTGAATAAAAATAGCAAAGCAATGCAATGTAATTTAAAGCAAAATAATTAAATAATAGTTTGTAAAATTGGGTTCAACATGATCAAGGGACACGACTTGCCTTCGTTATGCTCGTGAGGTACTCCGGTCTTACAGCGCGAAACTCGCTCCTCCGGAATCCGAATCTAACGAGGGAGAAAACGATCGGAAACAAAGAAACACATAAAATGACAAGCAAAAGAACTCAAAAATTCACAAAACTAGAACCAACAGCTAGAGCTTGATTTTAGATGAATTTAGAAAAAAGAACGGGGTCAATCGGAGCTAGGACGGAGGAGAACGGGCTCTCGGAAAATTAACCCTAAAAGAAAACAGAGAAATTCGGAAACCGTGACTGTTCCGTAGACCGGCGCACGGAATACCGGGTTCACCGTGAACCCGGCGCACAGTACCCTCGGGCGGCGGTCCGACGCGACGCGCGGGCTAGGGGCGGCGTGGCGATCGCTCGTGCGCCACGTGGCACGCGGCCGGCGTGGCGTCTTGGCGTGGCCGCACGTGGCACCGGGCGTGTTTTCGGCGTGGCGCCGGCGTGGTGTGACACGTGGCTGCCACGTGGCGGGTGTGTTGGCGTGGCTCGCCACGTCGGCTAAAGCGGCGTGGCTCGGGCGTGGTCGCAGCAAAGACGGTCGGTCGGACGGCGGGACGGCGCACGCGTGGCTGCATCCGCCGCCGCCGATCTGGATGGCGGCTCGGATCGGGTGGTGCGAGGCGGGCGGCGGGATTGCCGACAGCAGAGCGGCGCGTTCTTGTGGCGTCGCGCGCGCGCGAGCGCGAGGCGGCGGCGGGCGCGTCGGCGAGATCCGACGGCGGGGAGAGACGTGGCGCGCGCTTATGCCTCCCGGGTGGATGGCGGAGATCTGCTGCGCGCGGGCGGGGACGAGCGATAGGCGGCAGCGTGGCGGCGCGCTGCGCGCTGGCGCCGCGGCGCTGCTGGGTGCGTGGCGCGGGTGCAGGCTTGGGGACCGAGGGGCGGGGTGCGGGTTCGGCGACGGGCGACGCGGCGAGCGGCAGAGGAGAGAGGCGGCGATAGCTCACGGCGAGTCTCGGCGGCGGCGGCGGACGAGCGCGCACGAGGGGTGGTGGCGGCGCAGCGACGGCGGAGCGGCTCCGGCGGCAGCGGCGCGAGGACGAAGGCGGCGGCGGCGGCGAGTTCGTGCGGCGACGCACGTGAACCGAGGGCGAACGCGATATTTATCACGCGAACGAGACAATCCAATCCGATTCTGGCGACGGTCGCAACGCGACAAGTTTGGACGGTCGGGATTCAACGCGAGAGATCGGACGGCTCGGGACGCACGCGAGGGTTAGGGTTAGGTTTTGCGCGCGCGAGGATGGGCGGCGGAGATCGCGCGCGCGCGATCGGCGCCGAGGGCGCGGGCGCGGCGCGGCGGCGGCGGCGCGGCTGGTGCCGCCAGCGTGTCGGTAGCGGATGCGCGACACGTGGCGCGCAAGCGGATCGCGGCGGCGAAGCGGGCGCGCGGGAAAGGGTACGGCGGCGGCGGCGGGCGCGGGATGGGCGACGCGTGGAGGAGAGAGGGTGATCGGGCGGCGGGGATTAAATCCTTTTCTTTTCTTTTTCCAGAAATTCAAATAAACTTCTAAAAGCTCTAGAAAATAGCAAATAACTCCCAAAAATTCACCAAAAATACCAGAAAATTCCTTTAGACCTGAGGAACACAAATAAAATATTTTCCACTTATGTTAATGTTTATTTTAATCATATTAAAACATTTAAAACTTTAAAAATTCATTTGAAGCTTCAATTAATTTCAGAAAATTCCAGAAAATTCATTTTTGAAATCCAGGCTTTAAAAATCTCAGAAAAACAGGATGTTACATTCTCAGCTAGAAGCGCAAAGACGCCGTCTTAGACCGCGAGGAAGATTGCGCGGCGCCATTTGATCTTGTCGCTCGTTCACCACTTCATCTCGATTGCGTTCCACACGCCCCGCGCGCATGAACACCTTCATCTTCACAGCCCACGTCGTGTAGTTGCTCCTCGTGAGCATGGGATACGGGAGGAGAGGCGCCCTCATGTGGCGACGCCGACGACGCTCCATCATTGGTCTTCGAACGCCCCATCGGTGGTGGCGTTTCTCGACGAGCTCGACGACGACATGGATGAAGATGTACAAACACAAGCTCTGATACCAAATGTAGCCCAGGAAAAATACTCACGCGATCACTTGAAAGATGAACACGAAAAATACAAGCGGAAAAGATGAACACGGAAGAACACGGGACTTTGGAGATTTTGTCTTTGCGTAACGACTGCGGCGCTTTTCTACTGTCTGCTCTTTTATTCAACTCAACACTCAAACAAACTGATTCATAGGAATATATAGTGCAAGCACACACGCACAATGCGCACGCAACAAACGAATCTGCATGCAACTAACAAACTCACACGACGTACCAACTAACTGCCTCCTTAACTCACGCCACAAGCCACCGGACGTGGCCCACTGACTCAACAAATATTCAAACTGACTAGATAACAAACTAGTTGCTAACTAACACCCGTGACGTGCACACTTGTGCATGCATGCGTCTAAATAACTCAAATGCAAAATACTAATTCAAGATTAGTACTAACAATCTCCCCCCTAATCTTGACTTGCTTACAGCAGTGCTGGTTCGTCGTCAACATCCGCCTCGATGAGATACGCCTGCGCTTTCTCCCTCTTGTTTGGCTTCTAGCAATCTGAAGCAAAGTGCCCATAATCATTACAAATAAAACACCTTACTTTTGCCTTGTCAACTCGTCGGTATTGACGGCCACCACCGCCACGAGAACCACCTGAGAAGCCTTCACCTTCATGCTTCGATGATCGGGCCTCCCACTCTGCGCGCGTCAGGAGCAAGTGCTCCTCGTCTTCGTCGTTGTTGCCGTAGCGACGTTCTCCCTCTTCCTGCGTCTTCAAGCGGCCGATTAGCTCTTGGATCGACATATTCTTTAGGTCACCGAATTGCTCAATCGTGGTGACGACGGGAGAGAACTTCTTAGGTACTGCACGAAGAAACTTCCGCACGATGTGGGCCTCTTCCATCTTTCGCTGGACCTCGTATCATCGGCGATTGTCGTCAACCTCATCGCGAAGTCATCGATCTGTTCGGTGTCCCTCATGCGCAAGTTTTCAAACTCGCTTCGAGGTTTTGTACACACGCCTCCTTGACGCGATCGGCCCGAGATGCATTACCTTCGTGGTGTTCGGGCCTCCTTTGCGGTCTCCTTCTCGGCTAGAAGCAAGAAGACGTCTTCCGCACCGCGAGGAAGATTGCTGCGGCGCCATTGATCTTGTCGCTCGTTCACCACTTCATCTCGATTGCGTTCCACACGCCCGGCGCGCATGAACACCTTCATCTTCACACCACGTCGTGTAGTTGCTCCTCGTGAGCATGGGATACGGGAGGAGAGGCGCCTCTCGTGGCGGCGCCCGACGCGCTCCCATCACTAGTCTTCGAGCGCCCCATCGGTGGTGGCGTTTCTCGGCGAGCTCGGCGGCGACATGGATGAAGATGTACAAACACAAGCTTGATACCAAATGTAGCCCGGAAAAATACTCACGCGATCACTTGAAAGATGAACACGAAAAATACAAGCTGGAAAAGATGAACACGGAAGAACACGGGACATCGGAGATTGTCTTTGCGTAACAACTGCGGGCGCTTTTCTCTTATCGCTCTTTTATTCAACTCAACACTCAAACAAACTGATTCATAGGAATATATAATGCAAGCACACACGCACAATCTGCATGCAACAAGCGAATCGCATGCAACTAACAAACTCACACCACGTACCAACTAATCGCCTCCTTAACTCACGCCACAAGCCACGGACGTGGCCCATCGACTCAACAAATATTTAAAGCGACTAGATAACAAACTAGTTGCTAACTAACACCGTGGCGTGCACACTTGTGCATGCATGCGTCTAAATAACTCAAATGCAAAATACTAATTCAAGATTAGTACTAACAATCTCCTCCTAATCTTGACTTGCTTATGATCTTTGGTTAAATCGTCAACATCCGCATCGATGAGATATGCCTGCGCTTTCTCCCTCTTGTTTGGCTTCTGGCAATCTGAAGCAAAGTGCCCATAATCATTACAATTAAAACACCTTACTTTTGCCTTGTAACTCGTCGGTATTGACGGCCACCACCGCCACGAGAACCACCTGAGAAGCCTTCACCTTCATGCTTCGATGATCGGGCCTCCCACTCTGCGCACGTCAGGAGCAAGTGCTCCTCGTCTTCGTCGTTGTTGCCGTAGCGACGTTCTCCCTCTTCCTGCGTCTTCAAGCGGCCGATTAGCTCTTAGATCGACATATTCTTTATGTCACCGAATTGCTCAATCGTGGTGACGACGGGAGAGAACTTCTTAGGTACTGCACGAAGAAACTTCCGCACGATGTGGGACTCTTCCATCTTTTCGCCTAGACCTCGTATCTTGCTGACGATTGTCGTCAACCTCATCGCGAAGTCATCGATCTGTTTGGTGTCCCTCATGCGCAAGTTTTCAAACTCGCTTTCGAGGTTTTGTACACACGCCTCCTTGACGCGATCGGCCCCGAGATGCATTACCTTCAGGGTGTTCCAGGCCTCCTTTGCGGTCTCCTTCTCAGCTAGAAGGAGCAGCACGTCTTCCGGCACCGCGAGGAAGATTGCCGCGAGCGCCATTTGATCTTGTTGCTCGTTCACCACTTCATCTACGATTGCGTTCCACACGCCTTGAGCGCGCATGAACACCTTCATCTTCACAGCCCACATCGTGTAGTTGCTCCTCGTGAGCATGGGATACGGAGGAGAGGCGCCTCTCGCGCCGCGCGCCGCACGCTCCCATCGCTGGTCTTCTGAACGCCCCCATCGGTGGTGACGTTTCTCGACGAGCTCGACGACGACATGGATGAAGATGTACAAACACAAGCTCTAATACCAAATGTAGCCCAGGAAAAATACTCACGCGATCACTTGAAAGATGAACACGAAAAGTACAACTGGAAAAGATGAACACGGAAGAACACGGGACCTTTGGAGATTTTGTCTTTGCGTAACGACTGCGGCGCTTTCTCATCGTCGCTCTTTTATTCAACTCAACACTCAAACAAACTGATTCATAGGAATATATAGTGCAAGCACACACGCACAATGCGCACGCAACAAACGAATCTGCATGCAACTAACAAACTCACACGACGTACCAACTAACTGCCTCCTTAACTCACGCCACAAGCCACCGGACGTGGCCCACTGACTCAACAAATATTCAAACTGACTAGATAACAAACTAGTTGCTAACTAACACCCGTGACGTGCACACTTGTGCATGCATGCGTCTAAATAACTCAAATGCAAAATACTAATTCAAGATTAGTACTAACAATCTCCCCCCTAATCTTGACTTGCTTACAAAGATCTTTGGTTAAATCGTCAACATCCGCCTCGATGAGATACGCCTGCGCTTTCTCCCTCTTGTTTGGCTTCTGGCAATCTGAAGCAAAGTGTCCATAATCATTACAAATAAAACACCTTACTTTTGCCTTGTCAACTCGTCGGTATTCACAGCCACCACCGCCACGAGAACCACCTGAGAAGCCTTCACATTCATGCTTCGATGATCGGGCCTCCCACTCTGCGCGCGTCAGGAGCAAGTGCTCCTCGTCTTCGTCGTTGTTGCCGTAGCGACGTTCTCCATCTTCCTGCGTCTTCAAGCGGCCGATTAGCTCTTGGATCGACATATTCTTTAGGTCACCGAATTGCTCAATCGTGGTGACGACGGGAGAGAACTTCTTAGGTACTGCACGAAGAAACTTCCGCACGATGTGGGCCTCTTCCATCTTTTCGCCTCGACCTCGTATCTTGCTGACGATTGTCGTCAACCTCATCGCGAAGTCATCGATCTGTTCGGTGTCCCTCATGCGCAAGTTTTCAAACTCGCTTTCGAGGTTTTGTACATGCGCCTCCTTGACGCGATCGGCCCCGAGATGCATTACCTTCAGGGTGTTCCAGGCCTCCTTTGCGGTCTCCTTCTCAGCTAGAAGCAGCAGCACGTCTTCCGGCACCGCGAGGAAGATTGCCACGAGCGCCATTTGATCTTGTCGCTCGTTCACCACTTCATCTACGATTGCGTTCCACACGCCCTGAGCGCGCATGAACACCTTCATCTTCACAGCCCACGTCGTGTAGTTGCTCCTCGTGAGCAATGGATACGGGAGGAGAGGCGCCCTCGCGCCGACGCGCCCGCACGCTCCCATCGCTGGTCTTCGAGCGCCCCATCGGTGGTGGCGTTTCTCGACGAGCTCGACGACGACATGGATGAAGATGTACAAACACAAGCTCTGATACCAAATGTAGCCCAGGAAAAATACTCACGCGATCACTTGAAAGATGAACACGAAAAATACAACTGGAAAAGATGAACACGGAAGAACACGGGACCTTTGGAGATTTTGTCTTTGCGTAACGACTGCAGCGCTTTTCTCTTATCGCTCTTTTATTCAACTCAACACTCAAACAAACTGATTCATAGGAATATATAGTGCAAGCACACATGCACAATCCGCACGCAACAAACGAATCTGCATGCAACTAACAAACTCACACCACATACCAATTAACTGCCTCCTTAACTCACGCCACAAGCCACCGGACGTGGCCCACTGACTCAACAAATATTCAAACTGACTAGATAACAAACTAGTTGCTAACTAACACCCGTGACGTGCACACTTGTGCATGCATGCGTCTAAATAACTCAAATGCAAAATACTAATTCAAGATTAGTACTAACAATCTCCCCCCTAATCTTGACTTGCTTACAACAGTGCTGGTTCGTCGTCAACATCCGCCTCGATGAGATACGCCTGCGCTTTCTCCCTCTTGTTTGGCTTCTGGCAATCTGAAGCAAAGTGCCCATAATCATTACAATTAAAACACCTTACTTTTGCCTTGTAACTCGTCGGTATTGACGGCCACCACCGCCACGAGAACCACCTGAGAAGCCTTCACCTTCATGCTTCGATGATCGGGCCTCCCACTCTGCGCACGTCAGGAGCAAGTGCTCCTCGTCTTCGTCGTTGTTGCCGTAGCGACGTTCTCCCTCTTCCTGCGTCTTCAAGCGGCCGATTAGCTCTTGGATCGACATATTCTTTATGTTACCGAATTGCTCAATCGTGGTGACGACGGGAGAGAACTTCCTAGGTACTGCACGAAGAAACTTCCGCACGATGTGGGCCTCTTCCATCTTTTCGCCTAGACCTCGTATCTTGCTGACGATTGTCGTCAACCTCATCGCGAAGTCATCGATCTGTTCGGTGTCCCTCATGCGCAAGTTTTCAAACTCGCTTTTGAGGGTTTGTACACGCGCCTCCTTGACGCGATCGGCACCGAGATGCATTACCTTCAGGGTGTTCCAGGCCTCCTTTGCGGTCTCCTTCTCAGCTAGAAGCAGAAGACGCGTCTTCCGGCACGCGAGGAAGATTGCGCGGCGCCATTTGATCTTGTCGCTCGTTCACCGCCGTCTACGATTGCGTTCCACACGCCCTGAGCGCGCATGAACACCTTCATCTTCACAGCCCACGTCGTGTAGTTGCTCCTCGTGAGCACGGGATACGGGAGGGAGAGGCGCCCTCGGCGCCGGCGCCCGACGCCCCATCGCTGGTCTTACGAGCGCCCCATCGGTGGTGACGTTTCTCGACGAGCTCGACGATGACATGGATGAAGATGTACAAACACAAGCTCTGATACCAAATGTAGCCCAGGAAAAATACTCACGCGATCACTTGAAAGATGAACACGAAAAATACAAGCTGGAAAAGATGAACACGGAAGAACACAGACATCGAGATTTTGTCTTTGCGTAACGACTGCGGCGCTTTTCTCTTGTCGCTCTTTTATTCAACTCAACACTCAAACAAATCGATTCATAGGAATATATAATGCAAGCACACACGCACAATCTGCATGCAACAAGCGAATCGCATGCAACTAACAAACTCACACCACGTACCAACTAATCGCCTCCTTAACTCACGCCACAAGCCACGGACGTGCCCCCGACTCAACAAATATTCAAAGCGACTAGATAACAAACTAGTTGCTAACTAACACCGTGGCGTGCACACTTGTGCATGCATGCGTCTAAATAACTCAAATGCAAAATACTAATTCAAGATTAGTACTAACAATCTCCCCCCTAATCTTGACTTGCTTACAGCAGTGCTGGTTCGTCGTCAACATCCGCCTCGATGAGATACGCCTGCGCTTTCTCCCTCTTGTTTGGCTTCTGGCAATCTGAAGCAAAGTGCCCATAATCATTACAAATAAAACACCTTACTTTTGCCTTGTCAACTCGTCGGTATTGACGGCCACCACCGCCATGAGAACCACCTGAGAAGCCTTCACCTTCATGCTTCGATGATCGGGCCTCCCACTCTGCGCGCGTCAGGAGCAAGTGCTCCTCGTCTTCGTCGTTGTTGCCGTAGCGACGTTCTCCCTCTTCCTGCGTCTTCAAGCGGCCGATTAGCTCTTCGATCGACATATTCTTTATGTCACCAAATTGCTCAATCGTGGTGACGACGGGAGAGAACTTCTTAGGTACTGCACGAAGAAACTTCCGCACGATGTAGGTCTCTTCCATCTTTTCGCCTAGACCTCGTATCTTGCTGACGATTGTCGTCAACCTCATCGCGAAGTCATCGATCTGTTCGGTGTCCCTCATGCGCAAGTTTTCAAACTCGCTTTTGAGGTTTTGTACACGCGCCTCCTTGACGCGATCGGCACCGAGATGCATTACCTTCGTGGTGTTCGGGCCTCCTTTGCGGTCTCCTTCTCGGCTAGAAGCAGCAGACGTCTTCGGCACCGCGAGGAAGATTGCGCGGCGCCATTTGATCTTGTCGCTCGTTCACCACTTCATCTATGATTGCGTTCCACACGCCCTGAGCGTGCGTGAACACCTTCATCTTCACAGCCCACGTCGTGTAGTTGCTCCTCGTGAGCATGGGATACGGGAGGAGATGTCGCCTCGCGTCCGGCGCCCACGACGCTCCCATCATTGGTCTTACGAGCGCCCCATCGGTGGTGACGTTTCTCGACGAGCTCGACGACGACATGGATGAAGATGTACAAACACAAGCTTTGATACCAAATGTAGCCCAGGAAAAATACTCACGCGATCACTTAAAAGATGAACACGAAAAATACAACTGGAAAAGATGAACACGGAAGAACACAGGACACTGGAGATTTTGTCTTTGCGTAACGACTGCGCGCGCACCATTTGTCGCTCTTTTATTCAACTCAACACTCAAACAAACTGATTCATAGGAATATATAATGCAAGCACACATGCACAATCTGCATGCAACAAACGAATCTGCATGCAACTAACAAACTCACACCACGTACCAACTAACTGCCTCCTTAACTCACGCCACAAGCCACCGGACGTGGCCCACTGACTCAACAAATATTCAAACTGACTAGATAACAAACTAGTTGCTAACTAACACCCGTGACGTGCACACTTGTGCATGCATGCGTCTAAATAACTCAAATGCAAAATACTAATTCAAGATTAGTACTAACAGCCATAGGTGTTGTGCCCTAGACCGCCTCTGGCTTCGCGCCCCGTCCAACCACCATCGGCGTCACGCCCTGGGCCGCCTTCGCGCCACGCCTAGCCTCGCTCACCTTGGACCATGGTCCGGGTCCGCTCGCTCTGGACTGTTGTCTAGGTCTGCTCCATCTGGGATCCCCCTTGGACTGCGTTCGGCTTCACGCCGCGTCTGGCCTCGCTCGCTCTAACCGATGTCTGCACCGCACCTTAGGCCACATCTGGCACACCTCCCTGGGCTGCTTCCGGCTCCGCGCTGCACCTGGCCTTGCTCGATCCGGACCGTCGTCAGCATCGCACCCTGAACCGCCTCCAGCTTCGCACCGCTCTTGACCGCTGTTGGCGACTCGCCTCGGATCGCTGTCTGGATCCGCTCTCTCTAGGATCCCCTTTGGGCCACCTTCCTGCCTCCACATGCCTACATATGTTCTCGGAGCCAACTTAGCCAGCTTGGTGGAAGGAAAATCAGAATTCAGGGGGTTAAGAAAAAGTGGTTCAATCATGCAGCACAAGATGCAAGGACTAGTGGTTCAAGATGGCAACGGGTAGATACTCGCTGGGTATTGCCAACCTATACCTGTATCCGATACCCTTTCCGCTACAATACCGTACCGCTTTTGGGTATAAAAACCTACCCGTACCCGCACCTGCGCGGGTATTTATACCCGACGGGTAACCCATACCCGAATTGATAAGGGTATATACGAGGCACAGGTATATACGGGCGTGGGTATTTCCATCGGCTTCGTTTCAAATATATATATACGGGCCACAGGTATATGTACCCGTTGCTATCTTTAGTATACACCCGATCGAGTATATTTTACTCGCGGGTATGCGGGTACGGGTAGTATACACCCGCACCCGCATACCCGATGGGTAGAGTTTTTTGCCCATTAGCATACCCGCAGGTGAAGATATCTTTCCATACCCGCCTCTTTATCGGGTAAAACCCATCGGGTACTCGGGTTTCGGGTACCCATTGCCATCCCTACTAGTGGTGCAATTTACTCTTGAGAGAAAATTGCTCTCGTATTGGACTAGGAGTAGTAGTACTAGCAGTGGCGACTGATCCAACTTGAGTAGCAAGAAGGCTTTAGTGGAGAGGCGCACTCAGATCTCCATTCTTAGGCAAACACTGGTAGTCTACACATCCATGTTTGGAGCTCAGTTAGCCTACTTGGTGGAAAAAGAATCAGAGGCGTGCTTGCACATATGTGTGCGTTGAGTTTCTTACGATTATCTCATGAGAAAAATCTCCCAAGCAATTGAGAGCAGAGGGAGTAGTACATGATCCAGGCATCTACCGTAGCAACCAAACCATCATGACTTGCTTTCATTGCTAGCCACTCCCATCGGCCAAGGATCGGGATGCATTCAAAATATTTGGCTCCCCTATGTTCTCCTTTTCCTTCCATACTTCTTCTTCAACTAGCTCTCCGCCTAATGTGCCTCCCCCGCTAGCCTCCAGCATCGTTGCATGCCACTGCATCCCCCCATCCAGTGCACCTCCCCCTTGCTCCCACTCGCTCGGTGCACCTTCAGCTCCCACGCCTGGCGTGCTTGCCCATGCTTTGTGGCTCACCATCGGCCCTCCCGGACCTCATCTGCGTGCCTCAGGCAAGCCCACGTCACCTCTGGGCCATGCTCCCCTGGACCACCTTCGCCTTGCGCCACTCTGGACCTCCTTTGCTCGCTTCACACGCTCCAGACACCCTTCACTCACTTTGTGCGCTCTGGACCCGCGTCACTTGCTCGCACTGTGTTGATGAGCCCCAACAAGCCTCGATGGCTTTACCTTGGTGTGGTTCAACATGGTCTTGGACGAACTCCGCTTCGCCTCAACATGGATTTACCTTAGCAAGATCCAACATGCCTCGATGGCTTAGCCTCGACGTGATTTAACTTGGCCTTAACCGGACTTCGCTTCACCTCGACAGCGTATTCTTGACTAGGGGCTCCTCTTAGCTTCATGGATTCACCTCAGTGATCTCCATCATACCTCGATGGCTTGGCCTTGGTGTGGTTCAACTCAGCCTCAATGGTTTTGCTTCTGCTGTACTTCGCTCCCCGATGGTGTCTCCTTGACTAGGGGTTCCCCCTAGCTCGACGGACTTATCTCAGTGAGCTTCAACATGTCTCGATGGCTTGGCCTCAATGTGATTCAACTCAGCCTTAACAGTTTTGCCTCAGCTGAGCTTTGCTTTGCCTTGACAGTGTCTCCTCGACTAGGGGCTCATCCAAGCTCGATGGATTCATCTTTGTGATCTTCAATACATCTCGATGGCTTGGCCTTGGTGTGGTTCAACTCAACCTCAATGGCTTGCTTTTGTCGGACTTCGCTTTGCCTCGATGGTGTCTCCTTGAGTAGGGGTTTCTCCTAGCTCGATGGACTCATCTCAACGAGCTCCAACATATCTTGATGGCTTGGCCTCAGTGTGGTTCAACTCAGCCTTGACGGCTTTACCTCGGCTGATCTTTGCTCTGCCTCAAATGTGTCTCCCCGACTAGGGGCTCATCCAAGCTCAATGGATTCATTTCGGTGATCTCCAATATGCCTCGATGGCTTGGCCTTCGTGTTATTTAACTCGGTCTCGATGGCTTTGCCTCGGTTGAACATCACTTCGCCTTGATGGCACCTCCTCAACTAGGGTCCCTCAAGCTCAATGGATTCATCAAGATGAGCTCCAACACGACAAGATGGCTTGGCCTCAGCATGGACATACACTCGCCATCCAGGGTTAGGTATGCGATAACTCACCCTCTATGGTCAATTTGCCTAACAGTCACCCTCTGGGGTCAGGTCTGTGACAACTCTCCCTCCGAGGTTGAGTCGCCTAACACTCACCCTCTGGGGTTGGGTCTGGGACAATTCTCTCTCTAGGGTCAGGTTGCCTATTACTCACCCTCCAAGTTTAGGTTTGCGACAACTGGCCCTCCTGGGTCGAGTTGCTTAACAATCACCCTACAAGGTCGGGTCTGCGACAACTCTCCCACTGGAGTCGAGTTGCCTAACACTCACCCTCTGGGGTCAGGTCTGCGACAACTCTCCTACTGGGGTCGAGTCACCTATCACTTACCCTCTTGGGTTTGGTCTGTGACAACTCACCCTCTAGGGGCAATTCACCTAGTACTCGCCCTCTAGGGTTGGGTCCGTGACAACTCTCCCTCTGGGGTGGAATCATCTATCAATCACCTTCCGAGGTCAGG
The DNA here is from genome assembly GCA_036346265.1 of Melocanna baccifera. Lineage (NCBI taxonomy): Eukaryota > Viridiplantae > Streptophyta > Magnoliopsida > Poales > Poaceae > Melocanna > Melocanna baccifera. The sequence continues at coordinate 3,820,154 of CM070707.1, read as the reverse complement.
TCTGCAACAACTCGCTCTTTGGGGTCGAGTCACCCAACAATCACCCTCTGGGGTCAGGTATGTGACAACTCGCCTTTCGGGGTCAACTCACATAAAACTCACCCTTCGTGGTCAGTTCTACGACAATTGGGTGTATGACAATTGGGTTCGGAACAACTCTCTCTCTAGGGTCGAGTTGCCTATCACTCACCCTCCGGGGTCAGGTCGCCTAACGCTCACCCTCCGGGGTCGGGTCCATGACAACTCACCCTTTGGGCTTGGGTCACCTAACACCCACCCTCTGGGTTCGAGTCGCCTATCACTCACCCTTCGGGGTTGGATCCGTGACAACTCGCCCTCTGGGGTCAAGTCGCCTATCACTTACCCTTTAGAGTAGGGTCCACAACAACTCGCCCTTTGAGGTTGTGTCACCTATCACTTGCCCTCCGAGGTCGGTTCTATGACAACTCTCTCTCTAGAATGGAGTCGCTTATCACTCACCCTTTGGGTCAGGTCTACGACAACTCTCCCTCTAGGATCGAGTCGCCTATCACTTGCCCTCTGGGGTCGGGTCTACGACAACTCACCCTCCGGGGGTCGAGTCATCTATCACTCACCTTCTGAGGTCAGGTCTACGATAACTCTCCCTCTAGGGTTGGGTCTGAGGCAACTCACCCTTTGGGGCCAAGTTAATGAAATCTCACCCCGCCCCTCATGATGTCCCCCTCCCCCCGAGTCAAGTTCTTTTCCGATGCGAGATGGAGTGCCAAGTTTTTTCCAATGGGAGATGGTGACATTCTCATCTCCCCGATGGACCAGCCGCTCGTAAGTTTTGCCCCAAGTGCCAAGTTTTTTTTCCATGGGAGACAGTGACATTCTTGCCTTCCCAACGAACCAACTACTCGTGAGCTTTGCCCTGAGCCCCAAGTTTTTTTCGATGGAAAATGATGACGTTCTCTCCTTCCCGATGGACCAATCACTCGCGAGCTTCGTCCTAAGTGTCAAGTTTTTCCTGATGGATGATGGCGTCGTCTCACCCCTCCCCGACGAACGAGCCGCTCATGAGGTTAGTCCCAAGCATGAATTTTTTTCGATGGGAAACGGCGACGTTCTCACTCCCCAATGGATGAGTCACTTGCGAGCTTCGTCCCGAGCATCAAGTTTCTTCCGATGGGAGATGGTGACGTTCTCACCTTCGCAATGGACTAGCCGCTTGTGAGCTTTGTCTCGAGCGTCAAGTTTCTTCCGATGGGAGATGGCGATGTTCATGCCTCCCCAATCGACTAGCTGCTCACAATCTTTTCCTTGAGGGCCAAGTTTTCTTGATAGAAGATGGTGATGTTCCTGCCTTCCCAACCGACTAGACGCTCATGAGCTTCGCCCTGAGGACCATGTTTTTTCCGATGGGGGACGAGATAACAAAATACCCCTAGTAAGATGCAGCGGATAAGCTTCGTTTCAACATCAAGCAAGCAACAATAGCACAAGCCTAGTAAACGATACAAGCAACTACAGTCCATTAGCACCTTTGTCGAAGAACGTTAAGCGGCTACTAGACGAAGCAAAGGTGTCCCGACGCTATGCCACATCCGTTGGTGTCCAAGCCAATATCATTCCTCACATAAAACAACCTCTAACTCCGAAGCCATTCACTTTCCACCCTGCAAGTACAAAACATACCCCTTGCCCTAAACCACCAGGTTTTTGGGTGACGTGTCATCTACGTGTTCAAGTTTCACTGACATGGAGCATCCATGTGGACCAGCGAAGCACACTTCGGAAAAAAACACTTACCCTTTCACTATTTCTAGGCTCATCGATCCATCCAAAGAGATTCAATCCGAGACATCCAAATCTAAGTATACTCTTCCTATGGGATTCCACATAAGCCAAAAACTAGTGTCGTGGTCATCAACGTGGCCGTAAAGCACTGATGAGACTGGCATGAGAGTGAAAAGTAAACGGTTTTGATAGTTGGATGGTAAAAAACGAACAGTTTTGGAGTTGGGAGGTTGTTCTATGTACTCGGCATCAGTTGAGGGGTGTAAATGGACTTGTTCCAAAAGAAAAAAGAACAAGAAATGATATCACACAGTGATGTTTCTGCATCATCATATTGTGCTCTTCTGATATACTTCTCTAACTTGTCGTTTTGAACACGCAGGATGCACCTGAGTTCTGGATAACAAGGCAGGAGTACCAAGAAGAAGGTGTTGCCTGCCTTAGGAAGTGTGGACAAGCATAACCATCGAGTGCGCCTATCATCCCAAGATATGCATCCGTGTTGCCAGAACTTCACAAGCGTTGCCATGCTTAAGATGTTGGTAGTCTAGACAGCATTACACTACAAAAATACTGGCCTAGGAATGGTATCTCTTTCGGCCATATTCTGATGAACGGATGCTGCACTCATTTGGCCCGTGTTGAACATCTTGTGAATTTTCAGATATGGAACAGTGCATTCGATTCCTTTAGCTACCCTTAATTCATGATAGCTGACAGAATCTGTACCAGCTGGTGTAAGTGTATGACCGTATAAAGGTTCTTCAATTTTATGGATGCTTTCTGCTAATGCTGCTCAAAGCAGATATGTGCTGTTTATGTTTTCCAACGTTGTAGCTCTTTTGCCAAAGAGATAAGATCCCTAAATTTTGTGACAGAATTTACTTATTCACAGCGTCTGATCAAAGATTCAGGCAAATCATTTTGTTCATGACGAATGATATGACCCAATATCAATTATGGATACGCATAGCAAGGACAGAAATCTGAATCCAAGAATGCAGCCAAACAGGATAAATGACTCCATTGCATCACAAATCCAAAGATCACAAACCAAATGAAACAATTAGAGGAAGAAAGAAAAAGAAAAGATGCAGATCACAATTATCCAAGCTCAAAGGCGAAATTAACTAGAAATTTTGAGATGTTATTCGTCGCCGTAGCAGCTTCTGGCTGTGCACTTCCTGCTGCCCTTGCGACCCTCCTTCTTGAGCTTCTTGTTCCTCCGGCGGCGCCGGTCTGCCTCGTCCACCAGCCTGACGGTGCGCTCCAGCTCGTCCACCCGCTCCGCCAGTGCGCCGATCACCGCGCACTGCTGTGCGCTACGCTCGCATAGCGCCGCCACCATCTCCATCACCTTCCTCGCGTCCAGGCCATCGGCGGCTCTGCCCTCCGAATTCTTCTCCTCCTCCTCCTCTCCCGGCGGTTCGTGCCGCCGCTCGGCGTCTTCGGGCGCCGCCGATCCCTCACCGGCCTCCGCCGCCTCCGCGTTGCAGGCCACCGCGGACTCCTCCGTCACCATCTCCCACTCGCCTTCCACCGCCTCCGGCTTCTCGCCGTCGTCCATTGCGTTCTCGGCGTCGCGCTCGCCAGCGCCTCTTACTCCTTCCACCTCCATGTCGGCGGCCGTCTCGGTCGCCGGGGCCCCCACCGCCGCCTTCGCTTCCATGTCGACGCCGTGCTCCGCGTCGTCCAGCGACTCGGGCGCCATCTGGCCCTCCTCTGCAGCGTGCGCCTCCGCCATCTCGACGGCCGCGGGCGCCGCCGCCGCCCTGGGCTCCAGGGCGTCGACGGCGTCCTGCAGCGCGAGCACCCTCTTGGTCACCCTCCTCCGGTACTCCCTCGCGCCGTGCACCGCGTCGAGCCGCAGCAGCAGCCTCATAAGCGCCTCCCCGACGGCGACCCTCGCCCTCGCGTCCCCGCGCAGCGCCTCCGCCTCGGCCGCCACCCTCGCCGCGACCACCTCCGCCTCCCGCTCCACCGCGCGCACCTCCCGCACCATCCTCCGCGCCAGGAACCCACGCGCCACCGCCTGAACCCTCACCACGGCCTCCTCCGCCATCATCCTAGCCACCGGCTGCGCACGCAATTCCTCCCTCTCGACCTCCGGCTCCAGGTCGGACCCTACGAAATGGACCGGGACGGAGAACGACCGCGACCTGGGCCTGGGCTGACGCGCGGTCGCCCTGGCCGCCGGCTCAGCGCTCCCGGCGGCCGGGAAGAAGGCGTCGTCGCTTCTCGCGGGGTTTGGAGCAGGAGCAGGGGCGGGGTACTGTTGGTAGTAGTAGGGGTAGGGGTAGGGGTAGTGGTACGGGGTGGTGTAGTGGTAGTCGTAGGGGTCGTAGGCGAAGAAGCGGCGAGACGCCATTGTCGCTGTTGAGCTCTTCTTGGACTCCTCGGTTAAGATTTGTCTGCCTGCTTGCGTTTGGTTTGCGTTGCGTTGTGATGGGGGAGGGGGTGAGGCGGTGGGTGTATATGGGGAGGGAAGGGAAGGTTTGAGAAGGCGTGGGATGTTTTCGGAAGGTTCTGGAGCTTCGGGTTAATTGCTTGGAGGAAGGGCTGGGCGGGTTCGAAGCCGTTACTTCCGGAAGGTTCTGGAAAGGTGGGGATCAGCGGAGGATGACGCATGGGCCTGGGTCCCGTTTTCGGTGTCACTTGTGACGCAGGAGGCGGTGGGGATAGGTGGTCTTCCGAGGGCTGCAGCGCACGGAAGGAAGGGGCGATTCCTGCCGTAGTCGGATGGTGAATGGATGGCTCAGATGGGGATTAGGACACGTACATAGGTAGCCGTTGTTTATTGTATCTTTCTATGTTATCTATAGACAATATTAAAAACATCTTCTATAATAGATTATCTATAAGTTGTCTAAATTATCTGTAAAATATAGACAATATTGATATAATAGCACGAAAACTATCTATAATATAACATCATGTTTTTCAAAGCTATTTTAAAGCTTTCAGAATAAAATTCGTTATTTATATTTTCTAGAATTAATTAAAGCTTTAAATGAATTTTTATTAATTAAAAATAATTAATCTGATTAAAATAAATATTAATATGTGCTCAATATTTTATTTGGGTTCCTTGTGTCTCAAAAAATATTTGATAATTTTTTGAATTTATTAGCTATTTTCTATAGTTTTTTTTATTTTATTTAGATTTCTGAAAAAGAAAAACCCTAAAAACCCGTAAACAGTGTTGGGCCGACCCATCCCTATTCACCCGGCCCACAGCACAGTAATTTTTCAGTAGATTAATTTTTCAAGCACTCGTTCTCCTCCGTCCTAGCTCCGATTGACCCCGTTCTTTTTTTTAAATTCATCTTAAATCGAGTTCTATCTTTTTGTTCTTAGTTTAAGGTTTTTAGAGTTTATTTGAATTTCACTTGAGTTTATTTTTGTGTCTCGATCGTTTTCTCTCTCGTTAAATCGCGTCTTCGAAGGAGCAGAAGCACTGCCAGAATATCCAGAGTTCCTCGCTGAGCAAGGATAAGGTAAGTCGTGCCCTTTGATCATATTGAACCTAGTACCTAGTTTTCAATCTATTATTTATTTATTTTATTTTAAATTGTCATGCACCACTATTTTATTACAAATCCTTGTACCTGGTAGTTACAATCCCTCCTTGATACTTTGCATACCATGATGCCGTTGTCACTATAGATTGAAAAATTATTTAGTAATGCCATACTAGATGTCATATGGGTTCGATGGGTTCATCATCACATGCTTAGCCATACTTATAGTCGATGGGTTCATCATCACATGTGATCAATTAATTAATTTAATTTAATGTGGTATTGAATCGTGGTTGGAGCCATAGTGAATCGTGGTTGGAGCCACAGTGATAAAATTTGTGTGCCATGATATTGGTGTGTCATTGATGTTGATTATACAAAATTGATTTTCACTTGGGCGAGTAATCGTGTAGTAAAGAGGAAAGTATAGATTCACTTCGAGAGATGTAAAAGTCTCATCTGAGTAATACTAAGGATTTAACTTTGTGGGCTATTGATCTAAGCTTTACCGTACAATCCACATGTCTAGTATAAGATAGACCTGACTGATTAATTTGGAATATTTCAATTTCAATCTCGCCATTATGATAAACATGATTGCTAATTTTCATGAGGCACAATGGGGGGGTGAGAGGCGAAACCTTAGCTGGCGGGATTGAGTTCAGGTTGAACTTTGTAAATACCTTATTGTGATTTTCTTAACGCGAGGCTAATCACATCGTGTGGGTACAGTTGTGCAACCTCTGCAGAGTGTAAAACTATTCGAATAGCCGTGTCCCCAGTTATGGATAATGCTTGGTGATTTCACATGAGGGGTAGAGTTTTCATAAAAATATGGTTGATTATCGTTGAAAAGTGAATAGTTAGTTCACTGTTGGTTTAGCTTATGAATGGGAGGTTCACAAGTGGCTTATTCAATTCTGTTGATTATTTATTTATTATCAATTTTCTTTAAAGTTCACTTTCAATCTATCTAATGTATCTACTTTAAATATTCCTTTTTGCAAAAATTAACCTTTCAGCCATCCATTGATAAGCTTTACATATTATATTACATTCATTTATTACAAATGACTTGCTGAGTATCAATATACTCATGGCTTTATGCCCACTATTACTTAGTTGAGGAGAAGGAGCTATATCAGTAGGAGGTACCAGAGGGAGGATACGTTGACGACTTCATGGATTAGGCTTTCGCTTTCCAATACATTGCCTGTGGGTATGTCGAATGGTTTATACACTTATTTCTATTTTTCGCTGCTAGTTTTTTAGCCCTTCGGGCTAGTAAATTGTAAACTTGGCCATAAGGTTGTACATTGATAATTATTAATATTTTCATTTTTCTCTTTATTTTGTCGTGTATATGGTCAATATTTTATCTATGTTAAACTGTGTGCACTAGCGTGATTCTGAACTAGTGCAGTATACACAGAGAGTCCGTATTTGCATATTCGAGTCTCGACATATAGTATGATATTTGTAGATAACATTGATATAATGGCACGAAAACCGTCCATAGCAGAAAAATTTCTCGTGTTTTGACCGTCTATAGAATTGCAGTTGACCTCATTCTCTCTCATCTTTCTCTTTCATTCACCTCAGCAAAATTCCTAGGTGGCACCTCTTATAGACAACTTATGTCACTTTATTGTATGTGCCCTTAGTGACAACAACGGATCCTCCTCTTTTACAGCACGCTGATCAAGGGTCAGTTTATGTAGATTGCGGCCTATGGTTTTTAGCTATGTCCGATGGCTTTTTAACTAAAACTAAACAGTAGTGGCTATTGAGGGAGGGCCTCCGCGCTACCTTAGGCCTTCGATAACTTCGGCATGACGACACACATCAAGGAATCCACCTTGAACAAGGTTTGTGGGCTAACCCCAGACAAGATCTGCGCACTAACATCGGATGGGGTCCACGCACCAACCCCGGACAAAGTCCATGTACCAACCCTGCATGGGGTCCAGAGTCCACCTCAGGCGAGGTCCACGGGCCATCCCAAGATGGGGTCCAAAATCCACTCCGGACGAGGTCCGCGCTACCTCGAACGAGGTCTAGGAGCCAACCCAAGATGAAGTTCAGAAGCCGACCTCGGGCAATATCCAGAAGCAACCCCAAGTGAGGTCAACAAGCCGGCCCCTGGAGTACCTTGGACGCTGTGGGACCCATGTGGCGTGAAGGTAGAAACTACCCTTAAAAGTAAACTAGGCATCGAGGGCAAACTTGTAACTTTACTCATCTCCTCCACTCTATAAATAAGACCGCTTGTAAATAGGGAGGGGCCGCCGTCGGTGTCACGCTTGGGACCGCTATCTGGGTCTGCTCTCTTCGGGATCCCTTCCAAGCCGCCTCTAGCTTCGCGCTGCACACAGCCTCGCTCACATCCGACCACCATTGGCACTGAGCCCTAGGCCGCCTCTTGCTTCACACCACGCCTAGCCTCACTCGCTCTAGACCACCGTAGGTGTCGTGCCTGGACCACCTCTAGCTTCGCGCCACACCCAACCAACGCCGGTGTCACACCCCGAGCCGCCTTCATGCCACGCCTGGCCTTGCTCACCCTGGACCACCGTCCAGGTCCACTCGCTCCAGACCGTTGTCAGGGTCTGCTCTATTTGGGATCCCCTTTGGGCCACCTTTGGCTTCACACTGCATCTGGCCTCGCTCGCGTCTAACGTCTAACCACCATTAGCACCGTGCCCTAGGCAACCTTTGGCAAAACACCTCGGGCCGACTCTGACTCCGCACCATTGGGCCACCTTGCTGCCCCCACATGCCTAGATATGTTCTCAGAGCCCATTGAGCTAGCTTGGTGGAAGGAAAATCAGAGTTTAGGGGGTTAAGAAAAAGTGGTTCAATCATGCAGCATAAGATGCAAGGACTAGTGCTGCAATTTACTCCCGAGAGAAAATTGCTCTCGTATTGTACTAGGAGTAGTAGTACTAGCAGTGGTGACTGATCCAACCTGAGTAACCAAGAAAGCTTCAGCGGAGAGGCGCACCTCAATGATCTCCAACATACCTCGATAGCTTGGCGTTGGTATGGTTCAACTCAACCTCAATGGCTTGACTGATCCCCGTCATGGACACACACTCACCATCTGGGTCTAGTCTACAATAACTCACCCTCTAGGGTCAATTCGCTTAACAGTCACCCTCTAGGGTCGACAACTCTCCCTTTGGGGTCTATCGCCTAACACTCACCCTCTAGGGTTGGGTCTGGGACAATTCTCCCTCCAGGGTCGGGTCGCCTATCACTCACCCTCCGAGGTTAGGTTTGCGACAAACTGGCCCTCCGGGGTCGAGTTGCTTAATAATCATCCTCCGGCTTGGGCCTGCAACAAATCTCCCTCTAGACTCGAGTCGCCTAACACTCACCCTCAGGGGTAAGCTTTACGACAACTCTCCTACTGGGGTCGAGTCACCTACCACTTACCCTCCAGGGTTTGCTCTGTGACAACTCACCCTGTAGGGTCGATTCGCCTAGTACTCACCCTCTAGGGTTGGGTCCGTGACAACTCTCCCTCCGGGGTGGAATCACCTATCACTCACCTTCTAGGGTCAAGTTTGCGACAACTCGCTCTCTGGGGTCGAGTCACCCAACAATCACCCTCTGGGGTCAGGTTTGTGACAACTCACCCTTCGGGGTTGACTCGCCTAAAACTCACCCTTTGGGGTAAGGTCTGCGACAATTGGGTCTATGACAATTGGGCTCGCAACAACTCTCCCTCTATGGTCGAGTTGCCTATCACTCACCCTTCGGGGTCAGGTCACCTAACTCTCATCCTTCAGGGTCGGGTTCACGATAACCCACCTCTGGGCTTGGGTCACCTAACATCCACCCTCTGGAGTCGAGTCGCCTATCACTCACCCTTTGGGGTTGGGTTCGCAACAACTCGCCGTTTGGGGTTGAGTTGCCTATCACTTGCCCTTCAGAGTAGGGTCCACGACAACTCGCCCTTTGAGGTTGAGTCACCTATCACACACCCTCCGAGGTCGGTTCTACGACAACTCTCCCTCTAGAGTGGAGTCGCCATCACTCACCCTTTGGGGTTAGGTCTATGATAACTCTCCCTCTAGGGTCGAGTCACCTTTACCCACCCTCTGGGGTCATGTCTGCGACAAACTCATCCTCTGGGGTCAAGTCATCTATCACTCACTTTCTGAGGTCGGGTCTGTGATAACTCTCTCTCTCTCTCTCTCTCTCTCTGGGGTTAGGTCTGTGACAACTCGCCCTCTGGGGCCAAGTTAATGAAATCTCACCCCGCCCCTCATGATGTTCGCCCTGAGCATCAAGTTCTTTTTCGATGCGAGATGGAGTGCCAAGTTTTTTTCCAATGGGAGACAGTGACATTCTTGCCTCCTTGATGGACCAACTGCCCGTGAGTTTCACCCCAAGTGCTAAGTTTGTTTCGATGGGAGACAATGACATTCTCACCTTCACAACGGACTAGCTACTCATGAGCTTTGCTCTGGGCGCCAAGTTTTTTCGATGGGAGATAACAACGTTCTCACCCTCCTAATGGACCAACCACTCGTGAGCTTCGTCCTAAGTGTCAAGTTTTTCTTGATGGATGACGGCGATGTCTCTTGATGGATGATGGCGATGTCTCGCCCCTCCCCATTGAACAAGCTACTCGTGAGGTTCGTCATGAGCTTGAAGTTTTTTCAATGGGAGACATTGATGTTCTGGCCTCCCCAACGGACGAGCCACTCGTGAGCTTCGTCCCGAGTGTCAAGTTTCTTCTGATGGGAGACGGTGATGTTCTCGCCTCCTTGATGGACTAGCCGCTTGTGAGCTTTGTCTCGAGCGTTAAGTTTCTTTTGATGGGAGATAGCAACCTTCGTGCCTCCCCATTCGACTAGCTGTCCATAATCTTTTTCTTGAGTGCTAAGTTTTTTCGATAGGAGATGACAACGTTCTTGCCTTCCCAACCAACTACACGCTCACAAGCTTCGCCCCGAAGACCATGCTTTTTCCGATGGGGGATGGGATAACAAAAAACCCCTAATAAGATGCAGTGGATAAGCTTCATTTCAACATCAGGCAAGCAACAATAGCACAAGCCTAGTAAATGATACAAGCAACCGCAGTCCCTTAAAACCTTTGCCGAAGAATGTGAGATGGCTACTAGATGAAGCAAAGGCGTCCCGACGCTATGCCACATCAATTGGTGTTCGAGCCAACATCATTCCTCACATAAAAATGAGTACTGACATTGGTTGCAAAAGTGAGTCCTAAGTGTCAAGTTTTTTCCGATGGTGCCACACGGCATTGTCCAGGATCAACGTTCGCCGCACACCACCATCCCAACTCAGATTGACTTCACTACCACCACTGCTATTTGGGATTGATTCTATGGGATCCACCCGCAATGGCCTCAGGCACCGCCTCTACTTCAACCCTGCTATGCATCTGATTCAAGTCTAGGCTAGGGACAACAAACCTAGCCATGGTTTCATCGCCTTTCCTGTCCTCTAGGACACCGCCCCCTAGACCAAGTCCGTGTTGGGCCAAAAATAATGTTTTTATCACTCCCAAGAAGGTGGCTCATTACGCCTGCTGCCTCGGCCCTTCCAGCACATCGGCGAAGATTTTCAAGCATCTTGAGAGTGATGACTTGACCCTGACACGGTTCAATCAGTCTTGATGGCTTTTACTTAGATGAACTTCACTTCATCTCGACGGCATCTCCCTGGCCATGGGCTCTCTCTAGCTGTAACACCTCTGATAACAGTGTGAGATGCTACCATGGAACGTCATTGCCAAAATAAGGAATAAAAATAAAACAGCAATAAAAATTGTACGAAAATTTAAAACTTAAAAGATATTTTATTAAGAAACCAGCGGAAGCTAAAATAATTATTTGAAACATGGGACCGGTCCACTTTTAACCAAAAGAAGAACAAATGAAGCAACGAAATAGTGGCAAGCCACGGTGCTGAAAACTCGAGTGCTCCCACCCATGCATGATGCTATCACTTCACTGGTCTTCTACCTGAGAGTGAAAAGAGCAAGCGTGAGATTTGGAAATCTCAGCAAGTACCCAACAACGGGCGCAACACGGTAAATTAAAGGACAAGCGATGCAACCAAGAAAGCAGGCAATAGATACAAATCAAGTCACGGTACGGGATAACAAAGACACTGATATATAGGGTGAAACTGAGATGAAGGTTAACATGGCATATGTGATAGTCGCATTTGAGAAAGAGATAATCGTTATTTAGTAACTTATGGTAACGGCACTGGCGGTTACTCCTCACATACCCGGTATACGAGAATAGCCAGGCACGCCATCGTCCTCGACTGTATACCGCGACGGGGTGTAATATCCTGTGTAACGAGACTGTACAGCCCCCCGTACGTTACCAAGTGGGTAGCAATCTCCCCTATATGTGGATAACCCCAGGCCAAGCAATCAAGTTATTTTAGTGATTCAGGTGTTTAGGATATTATGATGGCAACAGTAAACTGATGAGAGTATAATAAGTGAGAAGGTTGCTAGATACTTGATAAGGCAATTCCCGATACGAGACGAGATAAGGTGATAAAGAAACATGGCTTAGGATTAATTTGATAAGAGACCCCTAATAAGCCCAAACACACAGGGTTGTCACACAGTTCATTTTTATTATATGTTGAGTAGTCATTAGTCCAATTAACAGGTATTTACATACGATTCTAATTTGGTTTACGAACAGCGAGGTACAATACTAATAATTACATAAATTAACCGATACACATGAATGAAATAATAGGCATAAAATGATCGCATGAATAAAATGATTAGCATCAATGATAAACATGAATATAATGTTAAGCATGATATGATAAATATGATTATGTTGATAAGTATAGAATATTAAGCATGATATTAATGATAAGCATAGAATATTAAGCATGGTATTAATGATAAATATAGAATATTAAACACGATATTAATGATGAAGCATGAGATGTTAAGCACGATATTAATGATAAGCATGAGATGTTAAGCACAATATTAATGATAAGCATGAGATGTTAAGCACAATATTAATGATAAGCATGATATGTTAAGCACGATATTAATGATAAGCATGAGATGTTAAGCACGATATTAATGATAAGCATACATGAAATGACAAACATAATCTTAGAATATTAACACCTATCATTTAGTACGACTAGGCAGGACCTCAACCTCGACTAACTTAAGATACTGAGTAATGAATACTTAATCACAACGGCGTATCAATGATATATGACGTATAAACAATACCCACAGGCAAGCAATGGTAATGCAAGGCAAGGTATTGGATTACCATAGACATTGATATAGTAAGTAAAACTGGGAATGACGGTAACGTGGCATATGAGATAATTGCATTTGAATAAGACATAATCGATATTTAGTAAGTTATGAAAATGGCAATTGTGATATAGAAAGTTATGGCAATTATGGTATCGGTAACTGTGATATAGCAAGTTATGGAAATTATGGTATCGGTAACTGTGATATATCAATTTAGGGCACCGGCACTGGCGATTACTTTCCACATACCCAGTTATACGAGAATAGTCAGGCACGTCGTCGTCCTCGACTGTATAACCGCGACGGGGTGTAATATCCTGAGTAACGAGAGTGTACGGCCCCCCATACGTTACCAGGTGGGTGGTAATCTCCCCTATATGTGAATAACCCCAAGCCAGGTGACTATATTATTATCAGTAAATCAAATGGTTAAGAGATTATGGTGCAAAGGAAAGACTAAGAAAGAGTTATGAGAAGTTGAAAGAGTTTGCTAAGGCTAGAGCGGCAAGCGTAATACTTGATAGAGTGTTGAGAAAAGATATCATGATAGTAAGGTAATTGTTACATTATAGGTAATTTATATAATATGGAATCCCGGGCAAAGGGGAGGTTAAGGTTGTGATGAGCAGAAAGATTTGCTAAGGTTGGAAATAGAAGAGCATAACTCCAATACGAGGGCGTTAAGGAATGATACTTATGGTGATGGTGATATAAGAATTATTCTAAAGCGGTATTATAAAATAGCTCACACAAGGGTTGGCAACCATCCAAGTTTTATCACGTGATAAGTGATTTATTAGTCCAATTAATAGGTATTATATACATTAGTCGTAACTCAAATATGCAATCATACGAGTAACAGTTCATGATATCAAAAAGCATAAACAAGCAGTCCTAATGTTCAAAGATTGCTAGTAGTTTAAACCTAAATGTGAAGCATGTTCATATAGTACCCCCATTAATGATTTAAGTATGAATTCTAGAATATTATTAATCGAGCATTCTAATAAACCCAAAGCATATGAAACAAGATAGCCTAGAACTTCAAGGTACAAACACAGTATTAGAAGTATATAACCATGCCAGCGTTAGTGATATGATAATGACCAGATAAGCTTTAATAAGAGGGTAATAACTAGGTAAGATGATAATCGGGTAAGTTTAGTGATAAGATGACAGTCAGGTGACTTTAGCGATATGATAAATAGCTAGGTAACATTCAATGATATGATAATTGTACTCAATGGCAATGGTGATAGATAAACATAGATAATACGATATGCAAAATGGAGAGGTTACGACCGCGAGGTACTTGCCTTGAACACACTCAGCAAGCTCGCTGCACGAAGGATCTGAAATGCACCATTGACCGGAAGCTTCCTCCACAGCAGCGAGAAAACCTTAGTCCAAGAATCTGCTCTATATACCAAGGTAGGCACAGGTGCAGAACAACTTCGCATGTCAAAACTCAGAGGGCCTCTCACTTCCTGTTGCAGCGATTACTCTCGGCACCTGCACTGCACCAAAGCCACGCGCACGCACCCCTGCCTTCATAAAGCTGTGCATGTGCAACCTGCACTTGTGCCATTAACATGGGAAATGCAAGCAGCCTCCTACAGCCCTGATACTCGCCTACTCGTCGAAGGTCAAGCCATGCACTGAACACATTGGCTATACTACCGCACATGAGCAGAACAGAGAAGCCAACGCGCAAGCCACCGCCATACCCATGCAACAAGCAGAGGAGGCACATGCACAAAGCAGACGATCCATTCACTGATTCACGCACCAAGCAGTTAGACTCGCTTGCTCGAGCATTTCATCGAACACCTGGCTGGAACGAGCGTAGGACAAGCGACTGCCTTCCCTCGAGGTCGCCACCACTCCGCCGATGCCATGCCGCCTCTTCGCCGGTGCTGCGCCGCCGCTCCGGCCGTCGGCCATCCCGGCCGCCGCGCCGCCACTACGCGCCATGCCCACGCGCCTCACCCGGCCGCCGCCACTGCGCGCCGTGCCTACATCTTGCCCGGCCGCCGCCACCACTGCACACCGCGCCTGGCCTGGCCGTCGCCGCCCGCACCTGGCCTGGCCGCCCGACACCCGCGGCACCCGTGCGCCATGCCCGCGCTGCCTATGCCCAGCGCCCGCGCCGCGGCCCACGTCACCGACCGGCCTCCCCACGCCAGCCTCCAAGCCCCAGGAGACAGGGAGAGAGAGAGAGATTTGGAGAGGAAGGTTGAAGATGAAGGAGTGAGGGAGAGAGTCAGCTAAGGAGAAGGATATGAGTGGCGGCTGCATGAGGATTTAGGAGCTCCCTGGCAATAAGTTTGTGATTAGGGTTAGAGTTGTGCTTAATCTTAAATGGCCCATGGCCCAAAAGCAACCGGGTGTTACACTAGCTCTACAGAGAACCAAGTGATAACCAAATCATCTTCTTCCGTCGAGGGCCACGCCCAGGTATTTTGAGTACTCCTTACCTTGCAGTCAATGCCTCAATGAGTCAACCACTTAAGCCTCGACCAACCGACCATCACGCGCTCGGTGCAGAGCTCCTTAGTGAGTCAAGAACTCCTTACAAGGTCATACCTAAGACGAATTGAGTACCCAACACTTCAGTGTACACCTAATTGCACCGTAGGTGACACCTCCAGGAGCCAGTTAATAGGTTCTTTGGTGCACGCCTCCTCACCTCACAAGAAACTCATCAGTCCCTAGTACTCCGCATCTCAACGCACTCCTAGTCGTCCGGTTAGTTCGCTTAGCAAGAGGTAACACTCCATAATGGCTTCGCCTCCATATGATATGACTCAACATACAAGGTATTCCCTCGACTAAGCTCAACTCGATCTATGGACATTTTCTCAGTTATGTGTGTTCGTTGGATTGATCGCTTTACATCGATAAAGGCCAACATGTCACTTCAATGCAATGTGATTAGCTTCAAGGGCCCACCCTCGACTAAGCATAGCTTCATGTCGGGCACTCAACGGGTTGATCAGGCAACAGTTTAGCTCGTATCCTCTCACCTTGAGAGTCAAGTATCATTAGGCTAGTCTTAGGTATGTTCACTAACCTCGAATATCTTGGGGGTGTTGTCATGCATCAACCAATCACGTCATGATATATTGGCTAACTCGGCATCACCAATCGAGCTCGCACATAGGGATGTGTATGCCTCAGTCAGCCTCGTGCGCCTTAAAACTCCATTGCACCTCAGACTAGCGGTGCATTCACGCCTATCTCGACAAGTTCACTCAACAACCTGATTAACCAAGGACTCCACATGTTTTGAACTAATGAATTAGGTGTTTATTTCTATGTGTTCGCGTGGGTCAATCTTTTCGCACCCCTGGGTTCTATCATTCTTTGGTGGACATGCCTAGGTGAATTAAGCTTGGCACTCCCATGCATTCCTTCGCCTCTTAAATACCATGGGTCAAGAACTCACCTCACAAGGTACTTCTTTGGGATAAGTCCTAGCCCTGCGCCTTTGTGTAACTTTGACACCTAGATGGTAGGCGTTTGACTCCATAGCTATTCATAACCCCACATCCTTCTATATGATAGTGAACTCCTAGATACGACCTAAAATCAGCAAGTAGAGCAATGAACCTTTGATGAACATAAAAGTGAACCCAACCCGGAGGCACGGGCATGACTTATCATTTGAAGTTCATATGAGGATTAAGATATTTTAACATGTTGTCGGAATGCATTACAGACTGCCTATGGAATTGTTGACCCGAGGCCGTGCTTTGACCCATTTTGCAAGTTGATGCTTCGGCCTGGGCAGGCGATTGACGACCACCCAAATCAGCAATGGACTACTGCTAAGGGGGAATTCCCACATTACCTTGGGCCCATGATAGCTTTGACGTGGCAACACACATGGGGGAATCCACATCATACGAGGTCTATGGGTCAACCCCAAATGGGGTCCACGCATCAACCCTGGACGATGTCCGTAGACCAACCCCAGACGAGGTCCGAAGTCCACCCCAAACAAGGTCCACGGACTAACCCCAGATGGGGTTGGGGTCTACCCTGGACGAGGTCAGGAAGCCAATCCAAGACGAAGTTGGGAATCTAACCTCGTGTGACATTCGGAAGCAACCATGTGCAAGGTCCACAGGCCGGCCCTCAGAGTCCATTAGACGTATTGGAACACATGATGTGTGAAGATGAAACTACCCTTAGGAGTAAGCTAAACTCCAAGGGCAGACTTGTAACTTCACTCGTCTTCTCCTCCTACTCTATTAATAGGACCTCTTGTAAGTGGGGAGAGAAGGCCATTTTATAATCCTAGACACTCATATGCAATACACCTATCTATTTGTGGGTGATTCTTGTTGTCTCCTCGCATCCTCAGTGGTCTTTGAATCCGATGTATATAAATGTACTGTTTGATCTCGTGTCGATGACAGTAGTTAAAAGAAGTGGCTTTTAAAAGGAGACAAGTGGTGGGGAAAGTGAGGAAGAGATGTGTGGACGGGATGGGAGCGAGTAGAGTGAGGTGTGTGATACACCTGTGACCACTATCTTATCCCTAGAGCAAAACCGAAGTAAGATGAGTAGAGAAACCACTTTACGAAGTTGAGTGTTTATATTGGCCTAGCAAAATTGAGGCAATATGAATATGCCCTAAATCCTCCGTGCAGTAAGATTTTATGTTGCTAGCATTCGGCAAAGTTACATCGTGTGATCGTCTAAGCTACTGCATTTTTATCTTTCATGTGATTGAGCCTATAATCAATTTTTGATTTGTTGGTTTCGATTGGTAATGCATGTGCCATTCGATTTTGCTGTGCGATGCGGTTTTTTTGGCGTTGCTATGCGTACGAAGATTGATGGACTCTTACGATGGCTCTCATCTCCCACGTGAGTGCCACACTTCGTCTTCTCCAGCGACCCATCACCCTCCAACACCAACATCAGGCCCTAGACAGATGCACCTCGTCCATCCAAATCCAGAGCCGCATGATGGCGCGGAGCAGGCGACAAGTGCATCATCAAGGTGTGCTCCTCTGCCGTCCCTACACTGGCTGGTTGCTCCACCATGGCGGCACACAGGAGCGCAGCG
This sequence comes from Melocanna baccifera, assembly GCA_036346265.1. Taxonomy (NCBI): domain Eukaryota; kingdom Viridiplantae; phylum Streptophyta; class Magnoliopsida; order Poales; family Poaceae; genus Melocanna; species Melocanna baccifera. Next base: position 3,802,493 of record CM070707.1, on the reverse strand, counting down.
AGGCGGTGCCCTGAGACGACTACTACGCTCTACCAGAGAAACGGTAGGGCTGCCAGAGACATCGTGGTGTGCGGACGTGGCTCCGCCACGCGGTGGATCCGAGGTCGTCGTCACGGATTTGGCTTGCTGCCGCCGGTCTCAGGCTCCGCCTTGTCGCGGGTCGTTATCGTCGGATTCGGCTCGCGCAACTATGGTCACCGTCAGTCTTGGGCTCACCTCGCTACGAGGTCGGGGGAGAGCAAAAGTGGAAAATTTTCGAAAGAAAACATGTTTCGGAGTAGCAAACCTTGTAATTTCATGTTTTGGAGTGTCATTTTCCAAAGTGTCATTTTTTAGAGTAGCATATACTCTTTTCAGTCATACACTACTACAAAAAAGTTTATATTAGACGTTTGATCACAGACGGTTCATAAAAACCACCTGTATTAAATGCAATCACAGACGGTTCTTGAAAACCGCCTGTATTAAATCACTCTTAAAGACCCCCAAAATCGGCCATCTTTAACCTCAAATTTGCATCGGAAGTTTTTTATTTCTGTTTTTGCCAAAAAAATTTATCTTCCCTTCGAAATTTGGGGTTTGTCTCAACTAAAAAGTTGTAGATCTCGTCAAAACCTTTCAAATGAGTATATATATGCCATACAGAATATTGTTATTTCATATTTTGAGACTAATTGTTTATATTGTATTGGCATATATATAGCCAATATTACAAACGGTTCTTAATAAGAACCGTCTGTGAGGCTTTTACAGACGGTTCTTATCAAGAACCGTCTGTGATAAATTCTGACTCCTGGGTCCGTCAATCCTCCTCAACCCAATTCCAGCCAATAGAAACCGACCAACCCACACCCCACAAATCGTCCCACCTCTCTCTCTCCTATAAATACTCACATGAACCCATCTCCTACCCTTTATGCGCTCAAAATCTCCACAGGCTCCTTACTGTCTCCTCCTCAATCGACCTCTTTATGGTTAGGGCTCTCTCTATTGTTTCTTTCTAGTATTTGATTCTGTAACTTTGTGTTGCTACTTTGTGGCGTTTAGGGTTTCCTCCCTCCATTGTTTCTTCTACTTACAGTGAGGCGGCCACCAAGAAGGCCTACCCGAGCTGCGTCAGGGACGAGAGGCATAGTTTGTGATATTGTAATGGTGGATTGTGATATTGTAATGGTAGATTGTAATCTTGTGATATTGTAATGGTGGATTGTAATATAAATAGAATGTTCTCTGCTATGTTTGCTATCGTATTTGCTTGTTTTCAAACAACATAGCTAATATTTCCTGAAGCTAATTCAAAAATAGAAAAAAAATTTAGGTATAGAATGAACTATCACAGACGGTTTTGTAGTATAAACCGTCTGTGAAGAACATCATAGACGGCTCTGTATATAGAACCGTTCGTGATACTCACACATCACAGACGGTTCTAGTTATAAACCGTCTATATTATATTTATCACAGACGACTCATAAACCGTCTGTGATAACCTTTGATTATCACTGACCCATAAATTCAGACGGTTCAAAAAACCGTCTGTGATAACGTTTTTGAACCGTCTGTAATGATGATTTCTGTAGTAGTGATAAATACACATCGTTTTAGGATATATATAGTCAAATTTTTGAAGTATTAACCATCGATATATTTTTAAATATTTAAATTAGATACATAAAGATATGTATAGATTTATGTTAAAAAGTACTTAATATTATAATATCATTTGGTTTTATAAATATATTATAATATAAATTTATAGTCAAAATTGTATTTGGTGACCGTGTTGATGTTCAAAATGATATAATTTATGACTGAAGAGAGTGTGCAATTTTGCTCTACAAAAGACATATTAGTGTGTTAGGCCGGGTGTATTTGACTCGGAAGCCAAATAAAATCGTGTGAGGATGTTGTTTGGTTGGTTGCATAGGAGACGCTAGATGCAAGATGTAAAGGTTGGAAAAATTGTTAGAAAAACTTTAACTTATCCTAAAATACTTTAGTAGTTGTTACCTATCTTATTCATGGGCGGTTCTAGAGGGTATTCAGTGTATTCAGCTGAATACCTATTTTTTTGAACAAAAAATCAATATACATAGGGTATAATATACATAGTTGGGTTAAAATTACTATACTAGAACCCAAATAGCCCACCGGCCACCCCCTCATCAGCCCATCGGTTCGGCCATTCTCCATTATGCAATCCGCGTCTCCCCTACTCCCCCCGTCCCCCGGCGGCCCACCCGGCGACTCATTCCCCATCCCCATTCGCATCGGCTCATCCCCTCAACCCGTCCCTGCGCCATTCACGGATTCACCCCGAGCGGCCGAGCCCCACCCCACTGCCCCAGTCCCCAGACGCCCTCTCCAGACGCCCTCTCGGTCCGGACTACAGTCTTCCCTGTCGCCCCGTGGTTTCTAAGCATTTCAAGTTCTTTGTGCATATGATGTTTCTTTGTGCATATTTTATTGTTGTGTTTGGATAAACAGTGTCTATATGGTTAATTTGTCTTCTATTCTACGTATAGTAAATCCTGGTAGATCTTTGAACTTTACAAAATGAAAAAGTTTGCAAATTTGAAATCTTTATGTTTTCTATTGCACAATATTTTTGTAACTTCGAATACTCATTTTAAAATTTCTGGATCCGTCACTGATCTTATTAAGCCTTAACCCACTTTAATATACACTAATACTGGTCAATATGCTCTAATCATTCTCTAATCATACGATTAGTTGGGTCTGATTGGGGAGGGAAGCCCATCTTTTTTGTGTCTGATTGGGGAGGCTAGCCTGGCTTCAGAGAAATCTTGCATCCCATAAACCCAACTACGTTTTACATACTGACAAGCGAATCCAACCCAACTACGTTTTTGAGCCGAGGCCATCCAGCCAACCAAACGTATCCATGCCGACCGCCCAAGGCGCGCAACTGAAGGGGCCTCAACCTCAGCGCCTCGAGTCAGGTAAGGGGAATAGGGGATTGTGCCCAACCACTCTTGGTTTGATTCGTCTGAAATTGAGGGGGAATTTTTTTTTTTGTGGCGTTTTGTACTCATGTTCGTGCATGTGCTCAAGGCCTCGAAGTGCTGACCGTTGACTGCTGAATACTGCCGTCCAGGGTATTTTCGGTAAAACGAAATACCCAAAAAAACCCCAACTATTTCAGTTCATTAGGTTCGGCTGTTTATTTTAGTGTGGTTAATTCGGCTGGCATCTTTCAGAAACCGAAATAATTTATTTAGTTTCGAATAAACAGAACGACCGTTCACAGTTCCGTGCCATTTCCCTGTTTAGTGCCCGTGCCCTCAGCAGCATAGCTATTGGGTGGGTTTTATTTTGTCTTTGGTTTATAGTTTAAATTTTTTAATTTTAATTATTCGTGAGAAACAGTATGTAAAGAAAAATAGTTGTATGTGATTATGGCACGTACAGCTGAACTCAGCACACATTCTACTACAATATTCCTGTTAACCCAACTTTGAAAAAACACATCATTTAAAAACTAGTTATTGTAACACGTACAAGCCAAAGCTAAGTCCAAAAGAAAGCACCCGTTAACTCGCATCTACAATTTAAGAAATTTAGGACCTGTTTATATTGATTTTTACTAATAGCTTTTGATTTTAGCTTATGAATAGTAACAGCTTGTAGAGATCTATATGGAGAGAGAATCTTGCGTGTAATTTTAGCCGATATAAATGAAGTCACTATAGTGTGTACTACAATCAACTAGTAGATATCGCCTTAAAAAGACGCATCATTTGAAAGCTAGATACTATAGAAAAGTTATTTACTGTAGTAAACCAGTTTTTAAAAGCAATTACAAATAGGGTACTTGTGTGAACTAGAGTTCCCAACATTAGCACCTCGGTAAAAATACGCATCTTATTGTCCCGCTAAAGTTTACTATGCCCCTGTTGGAGCTAGTACTAGAAATATGTGTAATATTTTAATTTTATATTTTATTAGAAGTCAAATAACACAAATAACTAGTAATATAACAAACGAATCTAACAGTAAGCTGCTTATTGTACTTTTAAAAATACACAAAAAATATTATAACAAAGTCGATCGATCATGCGAACGACTTACAGTTGGGTCCAACAATGAACAAGAAGCAACATAAGCTCGATGTAGTGAAGCAAGCGGTCGTGCAGGTGTGTGCTGCTTAGAAACCTTATTACTGTATTGTGCATATTCTCTCTGCGGCAATAGTTCAGAATCCCTTCTTCTCCCCTTTCCCGGTGCACGCTGAGAAGTACTTCACTGGAGGCCCCCCAAAATAGTGGAAATCCAGGTACAGTGGTAGACCAGCGGTGGGCGGCACTGGTGGTGGGGCGACAATGCCACCTCAGCCACGGACCAAAAGAGGGTGGTGGGCAGTGGAAGTCAGCTGGCGTGGCTTAGATGAGAGATTAGGAGACCACGAGAAGTGATAGGGGAACTCACCAGAGTGTAGAAAAGTGGGTGGCGTGGGGAAGCTCGTCGGAGTAGAGGAAGATGGGTTGTGTAGAGGAGCTTGTCGGAGTGGGGGAGGAAGGTGGCAGCAGGGGGTGGCATAGCGAGAGGCAATGGCTGAGGTAGGAGGTGACTAGGGTTTGTTAGAGGAGGGGGACAGGGGAAGGAGTGAATGGATGTTACATAGTTTTGGAGGAGAGATGATGTTCTTTAGATTTAAACTCAATGGTTGAAAATTTAAGTGCCCTATAACCATAGAAGTACTCATTTGTGGTGTAAACACTTAAAAAATAACACTCGATTACAAATCCACGTGATTTGCTAACTAAGCTAAATGTATATATGGTATTGATAAAATCATCCGGATGTTTTCTTTCAAACTATCATTCAAATTTGTGACCATTGGATTGGAGATCCAGTGGCCATAAATTCTCACCCCTCTAAATAAAGATCCATTAAATCTTTAATTCTATATCTACAAATTTAAATGATTATTTGGAACATCCGGTTGATGTCCATACACATCCATACATAATCCTCCAAGATGGCTGACTGGCCCGCGCGCGCGCACAAAACATCAATCACGGCAGGCGGCGTCACCGCCGACACCGTCAACGGCATCTTGGAGCGCGATCACCCTTGCGACAAACCCGTCGCCAGTGCGCGCATGCCCGCGCAGGCGTCAAGCCGCAGAAGGAGCCGCATCAGGTCCTCCGCCACCGTCGCCTCTGCCACTCGCCGCCTGCTGCAGGGCGGCGAGCCTCGCCGTGACGCCCTCGGCCTCCCGGTCCACGTCGCCCACCACGCGCACCATCCGTCACACCAGGAAGCCCCGTGCCGCCGCCTGCACCCGCAGGGCCGCCTCCCTCAGCCCCAGCGGCCGCGGCCTCTTGCCGAAGTAGCCGTAGTGCGTCGCGCCGTACGCGCTGAAGTAGCGGCTGGCCATGGCTAGCTACAAAGCTGCTGCCGCTGGAGTTACAGGTCAATGGCCGGCGATGGCGACGACCAGGTGCTCGACTTGTTCCTTGGATGGAGATCAACCGCGCTTGCTCTATGTTAATCTAGAGGTTCTATCTTGGTTTGGCATGGCGGGGGATTATGTGGAGTCCGGGCTTGCTGGCCGATCGCCATGTCCAAGTTGGAGTTGGAGTTCGCGTCCGTGCAGGAGACGACAGAAAGGGAAACGCGGACACGGAGGGCGCGCGCCAAGCAGCCATGCGCGCACACGTATTCAGACATCAGATATGCTATCCAAACTACTGCACTAAGATTATTGGTGATGTCCAAGTGTTTTTTATGGTTATGAGTATTTAGATTTATGACCGTTAAATTAAAGATTCAATGGCTCCATTTTTGGATGAGGAAGAAATTCGCATAGATCTTTATGTATGTTGTGGTTACAGACCAAACAGAGAGAAACGGTGTGTAGTGAAGAGTTAGGTGAGTAATGCTCTGGCCTCTCCCATGGCTAGTATCACATATATATATCCTCAGGAGGAGTGTTTTTACAGTTATACCCTTACATCTAAATATCCCTTACATGGGCATTCACGTCGTTACACATGTCCCACTTGGGCTTTATAACCCTCTAACAGGCCGGCTGGGCTTAGGTGGGGGGCCACCCCTATAACAGGAGCCTCTCATGGTGAAGGGCTTCACAGGCCGAAGCCATGTTGCCGAGCCCTTTGGCGCCCTCCGTCCCTACGGTCGGTGACTTATTTAGATGAGAGTGCATTTGCTAGTGCGACCCCACTTTGTGCCGAAGACGCGGAGTCAGGCAAACTGCTGAAGTCGTCCCCGCTTCGCGCTGAGGACGAGGAGGCAAGCAAGCTGCCGAAGTCGTCTCCGCTTCGCGCCAAGGACGCAGAGTGCGGGAGTCGCCCCAACCTCGCACCGAGGACGAGGAGTGCCGAAGTCATAACCGCTTGACGCCCAGGGCGGGCTGGCTGCATAGGCGGCCTCCGGCCTTGGAGCCATCCCTTGCGGCGCCACAGTTATCGGCGGAGTCGTCTTGTGGAGCCGAATGTGTTGTACACTTTGGGCGTGACGCCGGGACTCCGCTGGGGAATTGAGTAGGGGGGTCTTCGTCTGGTCCGAAGTCGTCATGCGTCGACCTCTTAAAAAGCCTGGGGTAGGCCGCTGCGGCTGTAGGCGCTGTCTCGATAGGGAGGTACACGTGGTGTGACACATTTGGCGCGTCGTGGGCTATCAGCGGTCGCACGATCGCAACCGCGTGCCCTTTCCCGATAGGGGCGGGACACGTGGCGGGATGCTACCGGCGCGTTGTGCGTTGCCCGGCCGCCTGCCACCGCCTGCCCCGGGTTGTTGACGGTTACGCTTCCCGAGCGTGAGGAGCCGAAGCGCTGGGCTCCCGTCGATTACGTTTTGGATTGTGGGGGAGGTGAGTGGGGGTCTTTATAAAGCGTCGCCGCCGGCATGTGGACGCTTCTCGTGCTCATTTGCCATTGCTTTATTCTCTTGTTCCTCTTGCGCACAATTTGCCATTGCTCCTGCTCCTTCAGCCTTCGACTGCAGAGTAGTATGGCATGCCGTGAAGATCCCACTCGCCGGCTTAGCGGCAGCGCCTTGTCGAGCCAGTGCAGCTTGACGCCGCCACCGGCGGAATTCCTCCTGGTGGCTCGCAAGCCGCCGCAGGTTGACAAGCGGTGGGACGCCCTAGAGAACTCAGGAGGGCACTGCTCCCGTGTCCTGGGGTGGAGTCGCGCTACAGAGAAGACAATCCAGACTCTCCTTTGGGAGAAGAAGATAGAGGAGCCCGTAGGAGGTCGCTTGCCTGCCTGCGACGAGGTGGAGCCTCACCCTCAGGAGTCGGAGGCGATTGTCTGTGTCGCATTTTTCGAGGCTGTGCTCCGGATGCCTTTGATGCTTTTCGTCGGCGAGGTCTTGCGGACTTATGGGCTAGAGCTGGCGTAGCTGACCCCAAACGCGATAGTTCGCTTGGTTGTTTTTGTCTGGGCGGTCCGAACAGAAGGTGTCCGTCCTAGTGCGAACCTGTTCTCCCTTCTTCATGACGTGCGCTATCAGCTGAAGAAGGTGGAATGGGGGCGCTGTCCAATTTCGGCAGTGTCAACTTCGCGCTGAGGCCAAGCTGCGTGAAGCTTTTCCCTGCGCTAGCGACGCGAGGGAAGTAGGGGTCCGGCTGGATGTAATGGTGGTTCTACTACCATGTGACGAGTAGCAGCGGCCTTCGGTGTCGAGGTCAACCAATATCTTTCAACAGCTGTCTGGGAGTGATGCCGCAGGGTGGCGACGAACAACAAGCGCGGAGGCTTGCCAGAGTTGCCCTCTGGTTCAACATGTGCGATCTCGCCGAGGAGTTTACAATGTGCGGGGTGTCTCCTCTCTCCGTCCGGTGGAAGTACGAGCGAGATCGCTCCCGGCAAGATGGTGTCCACCCTACAGTGTCTTGTGTGCGGAAACCCTTCGGTCCTGGTAAGTACTTTGGCCGTATGCTGCCTATATATATGTAACTGTTTTGTGAATGAAGCATCGCTTCGCATGCAATGCTCTCATTGGAGGACATGGAGAGTGTCGTACCTGCTGCCTGTGCCCTCGTCATCTGTAGCGGCCACCGAGGACCTGCCGCCTGGACAAGTCCTTTCGGCCACTGGAGCGGCCGAGGACGCGTCACCCAAGTCCCCGAGGGCGAAACGCCCCTGGATACGATCGCCCTCGCCCTCGAGGAGGCAATTCAATGTAGCGGGCGCGGTCAACGGGGACCTAGGGTCCGACAGGGAAGCCGCTCTGCCCGAGGGGGGAGTCGTCGCTCCCTGGGCTGATGAGGCCCCGGCGACCCAGGCGGAGGCTGAGCAGACACCTCCCTGCGCCCTAGTGGAGGGTGTCGAAGGTAGGCGTAATTCCTTTTCCTCCCGCGATTTTGCGAAGCTCTCTTCGATTTACTCGCTCATTCCGTCGTCGACATTAGGAGAGACGAGGTCTCCCAGACGCGGCCAAGGATCGAGCAGCGGAGGTGTCCGCAAAGTCACCGACCTCGTTGCGCAGGACGCGATGTGGGAGCCGGTGCTGGCTCGGAGGCCCAGAGGCTCATCGCGTCGGATTTTATCCCTCGACTGGAGACGCTTCGCGTCCTCAACGAGGTCGCAGAGTGCACCGACGGCAGCGCTATTGTCGTGCGGGGGGACCTTCTGGCACTCGCGATGGGCGCCTCGGAGATGAAGGTAAGTACCTGAGTTCATGGTCTGCGCAGCTTGTCGAGCACGTAGCTAACACTGGCCCCCTCCCCCTTTTTAGATGCTTGCCATCAACCGAGCCTTGAAGGAGGCTCGTACCCACGAGCGGAGGGTGTTGGAGGACCAGCTTCGTGCTGCCGATTAGGCTCACACCGCCAAGGACGAACGTATTCGCGTGTTGGAGGCGAAAATCACCAGGGCGTCTTCCGACGCACGGAGACTTATTGCGGATGCGGAGAGTGCGGTGGCAGCGGTGCAACGTACCACGGAGGAGATCCAGCGTGCCATGGCGGAGGAGTGCACCGGCTTGCTTGAGCAAATCACCGCGCTGGAGGAAGAGAAGGCTCGGCTTGCCGTGGCCTTAGAGGAGAGGCACCGGACCCTGGAGGGGGGCCCTCTGGGGCCTTTCCGTTGACGTTCTGGACCTTACGCACAGCCCCGCAGATGTGGCGCAGACCCTGGAACGAATCGAAGAGGGCTCGAGCCTCGCACTCCGCGGTGCCAGAGCTTTCGGCGATCATTGCGGCTTCACTGGCGCCTGCCTCGCCTTTGCCAGCTCCACACCCGGGGTGTGAGCATGCCAACGAGCTGGTCAATCCCCAGCTGGATCTGCTAGCCGAAGCCGGGGCGTTGTCCGATGCCGCCCGCGCCATTCTGCCCGCCCTCAAGACTTTCTACGACCGGATCTGGGGCTACATTGGGGAGGATGCAGCCAAGGTCGTGTTGCGGCGAACGCTACATCGGGAAGGGAATTTCCTCCAGTGGCTCGAGGAGGTCCCCCGACGCACCGATAACCACGCGGACCCCTAGGTGTTATGCCGGGGCCCGATGTGCGGTGCTATGTATGTATTGCTGTACCAGTGCCCTGTGGCCTTCTTTTTGCATAAATGAAACAACAGTTGCCCAAGGTGCTCTGTCATTGCGTGTTGGTTCTCGTGTAATCGCTCCCTGATGTAACGAAGGCTGGCCTCTTTGTACAATCAAGGATAACTGACTAGAGGGGGTGAATAGGAGGTTTTAAAAATCTTACCGAATTAAACTAGTAATTCCAATTTCAATACTAGACAAGAATACTAGAAGAATTGATCCTACTCAAATATGATAATTCTAGCCAACAATACAATAAACTACAAGCACAAGTAAATATATCAAGTATCAAATTGCTCAACTAATAATTGAAATACTAAAAGCAAGTAAGAAAATGATCACAATGACTCGGTGATGTTTTCCCGTGGTATCGAAGACTTACCGGTTTTCACTAGTCCACGTTGAGGAAAGCCTCAACGCTCTTGGATCGGCTCCACGAATTAAGCCTTGCTCCTCGATCACTAGGGTAGCTCTTCCTCCTCTCCGGAGATGGCGAGCTCCAAACCACTCACAAATCGGTTCCGGACTTCTTCACAACCTTCTTGAAGAAATCACCGGGCAAACAACCTTCTCGTCGTCTAGATGCCGGCAAGCACCAAGAGAATAGACCTTTGATTCCGCTTGAAGACTCTCAAGTGCAATTGGATCAACTAGAATTAAATGCACTTAAAAAACTCTCCACAAACTCAAAATGAATGCGCAAATGAGAAAAATGAGTGGAGTGAATGCTCTAGAGCTCAAATATGTTCAATGTAACGTAACCTGCCCAAGTGCAGGTGGGGGTATTTATACCCTCACCAACCAAAACTAGTTATTGGAGAAAATTAATCCTGAAAAATTAGGAAAATCGGTACTACCGCTGTACAAAGTGCGGTACTAACGATTTACACTGTAGCACACAGTAACGGCTATGTCAGAAGCGACAGAACTAGCCGTTGAAATTTAATGCGGTACTACCGCCGTTGAAAGTGCGGTACTACCGATTTTTGGCCAGTTAAGTTCTTTCTTGGGGAGCTCTCTGGAAAAAAACGTTACGCAAATCGGTACTACTGCGGTACCATACGGTACTACTGCACTGCGGTTGTACCGTCGTTCATATTTCGGTACTATCGATTTTTGTGAGTTAAAGTCCCCCAAACGGGTGCTCTCTGGAAAAAACGTACCGCATAAAAATCGGTACTACCTCAGTGCGGTAGTACCGCAGTTTACATGCCGGTACTACCGCACTGCAGTAGTACCGCAGGTGGGTGCGGTGCTATCGATTTTTCTGAGAGAGTACAGTGAGTTTTCAAACTTATTTTCAAATGCATGCATAAACCTAAATTGATCCATTATGCACCCAAGCATGCTATCAAGCTACTTTCAAAGATCTTTCTTAATAGTATGGCATCTAACCTATAATCCGATCTTCCACCTTTCTCCAAAGATCGGTAAAATGAAAATGATCCTATATTTTATGTAACTCTGTTTTAATCTATCTTGACGCCGAGATTCCATGCAGCTTGTACTTGTTTATTTCCCATATGAGACTTTGTCTATACGATCTTAACACACATGTTAGTCTCATATTCATAAATCGTCATCAATTATCAAAACCCTAAATTTGAGGGCCTAGATGCTTTCAATCTCCCCCTTTTTGATAATTGATGACAACACAAAGGTTATAAAAGAGAAGAAGGATTTTGAATATACTACTTGTATGAGAACAAGTTGCATACTCAATTTTTGACTTTTGAGGTGATAATTGAATCTTTTCATTTTATTTCAAAGGCTAAAAATGATCCAAGTTCTTTCCAAAGTCAATTTGACATGCTCCCCCTAAACATGTGCATATATGATATGAAATGAGATTAAATTGCACCCACGGCGGAGTCGATCGTTGTGCCCACGGTGGAGTCGGACGTCACTCGCAGAGCGGGGTCGGCCGTTGCATCGGCGATGGGGTCGATCATTGCGCCCGCGGCGGAGTCGGGCGTCATTCGCAGGGCGGGGTCGGCCGTTGCATTGACGGTGGGGTCGATCGTTGCGCCCGCGACAGAGTCGGGCGGCGCTCGCAGGGCGGGGTCGGCCGTTGCATCGGCAGTGGAGTCGATCGTCGCACCCACGGCGGAGTCGGGTGACGCTCGCAGGGCAGGGTCGGCCGTTGCATCAGCGGTGGGGTCGATCGTCGCGCCCGCGGCCGCTGATGCCAAAGCCCTGGTGTTGACGCGGGACTTCGTCGCGTCCCCTTCCTTCTTCTTCGCCTCCGATGATAAAGTTTTCTTCGGTGCCATCCTTCTCGAGATCCTAAGGTTTGCTCTTGTCGTCCCAACGGACAGCGCCAACTGTTGTGGTTACAGACCAAACAGAGAGAGAGAATGTATAGTGGAGAGTTAGATGAGCAATGCTCTGACCTCTCCCATGGCTTGTATCACATATATATATCCTCAGGGGGAGTGTTTTTACAGTTATACCCTTACATTCAAATATCCCTTACATAGGCATTCACGTCATTAGATATGTCTCACTTGGGTCTTATAACTCTCTAACAGGTCGGCTGGGCTTAAGTGGAGGCCACCTCTACGACAATGTACATTTAAAAATCAGAAATCTAAGTACTTATAACCACAAAAAACGCTCAAGTACTGTTTAGCACTTTTGAAGATTATTAACGGAAATTTTCGGATCATCATACGATCGCCCATCATGGTGGACATTCAACCAGTTATCGCTAAACCCTAAACCCGATTAACGAGTAAACCATTAAAAAACTACTACTACCTTGTTTAGCGAATCACGTTGAAGTCAAACAAATTCTGCTATCCAAACTCCCTGTCACGTCTCACATGTTGTGTAACGTAGAACGCAAATACGCAACAATACAAAAGTAGTTAGCCAACCAAACAGTAAAATATATGAAAGTGATTCCAACAAAAAAGATTGCCGTAATTCATGCGCGTACTCGAATTTTTTTCTGATTCAATCGAGAATTGAACTATTGTTTCCTGTGAAATTCATGTGTTGGCCAACATATGTAAGATTCAACCTTTTTGTTTCACGATTATTGCATAGCACAGAAAAGGAGGCAAAAATCTTCCCAAGAGAGAACTTCTTGCCGTTCAGAAGACATCAAGAAATGGATTTTACATACATACGATTGTCTAATAAAACAAAGACAGCTCCATCTGGGTATAAGCTAACCATATAAGTTTGCATGAAGCCGGCAAACATCCATCAAACTGGGAGCCAGGCTTACGTTGCACAATCCCAAACTCCATTGGCGCTCCTAAAAGCACCTTATGGAATTGCTTGCGAGAAATTTGGACTGTACAAACTTTCCAGTCAGCCAATAATCTCGTGCCTCTGAAGACAACTGCTTTCTGCACTAGACAGACGAATTGGTTCACAGTTTGTCTCACAAAGCTGTTTGCTCATATGCAACTTGAAGATGAGTATCTGAACAGCAGTAAACAGTAGCTTACCTTCAAGTTCACCAAAACACGCCAAAGAAATATTATATCAGAATGCTGTACTGATACACGTCCATGAGCAACTGAACCTTTACATCCGATGGAACCAGTGTTACAATCACATCTACTTGCTCACGCTTGTCTTCACTCTTCGGTGCCCTCAAGTTCTTATCTCATCATTGGTAAAAAGTTCACCTCTGAATGACAGCACTACCAAGATACATCTTCCAATTGTGTTCTAGTCAAGCTAGCGTCTGAACTCTGAAGTCCACAATACAACTGCATAAACCAATCAAAAAATTGAAAAGCATAACCTTTTCAAATGGCGACACATCACCTCTTGTAAGGCTTGATGTGATACAGTTTGTATTCATCGCCAAATTTTGCTGCCTCTTCATCAACCCTTCTCTTCAGCCTTCTCCAGGTCCTTAACATGTCTGCTTGTATAAGACCGCGATACAGTGTCTCAAAGGTTATCTTCTGGGGAAGAAAACCTTTCTCTATCATTTCCATGAAGAACTGACATGCCTCCCTCCATTTCTGATTGTCACAGAAACCATGGATCAGCAAGGTATATGAATCGAGATCAGGACCCACAGTGCACTCACACATATCATTCCAAAGTTCCATAACAGTTCCATGTCGGTTCAACTTGATGAACATTCCAAGCAATATGTTGTAAGTGTGAATATCTGGTGTAGTTGGTGAACCACGAGCCTTCATCTTTGTGTACAATTGTAGGGCACCACTCACGTCTTTTCTCCCTCTATACTCTTTGAAGAAGCAATTGTAGGTAGCCGGGGAGGGGCATACTCCCTCACTAGCCATCTCATCGAGCAAGCTCTCAGCATCTTCCAATCTCCCACAGGAAACAAGGCACTTGATCACAGAAGTGTAGGTTGCCACTGTGGGACAAATGCCTCTCTCTTTCATCGAACGGAACATACATAGACATAGCTCAGGTTTATGCGCACGACTGTAAACATGCAGGATGACTGAGTAGCTCGTAACATCTGGTTCAATTCCCCTGTCACGCATCTCCTTCAAGAGATCCTCAGCCGCACGAACTGTTCTATCAAACCGGTAATCAGGGTGCAAACTTGCATGCCTACAGATACCATTGAGGAGAATGTTGTATGTAACTATATTTGGTTCTATCCCATGATCGATCATATCTTGTAGGAACTTCTGAGCCATGTCACTTCGATTTACTTTGCACCAGCCATAAATTAGAATAGTGTACATCTTTTCATTTGGTTCATACTTGTATTTTCTTTTATTAAACACCTCCGTAGCAACCTGTAACGGTGATGAAAATGACAATGGATACATTAGTAAAAAAAACTTTGCAGCCCCTCTTTAACAAGAAAGGTGCATAAAGTAGCCAATAACTGAGGGACAGCTGATCAATGCAGCTCAAACACTAGCAGACCAAAGAGTATCTTGATGACTTTCTGGCTAATCTTGTTTGACTATCAATTCAGAATCACCAACTTCCAGACAAACCAAAAGCACCAGAATGCATGGAGTTACTAAAGGCAATCAATTCTGATACCACATGTCTTGCATGTGCAAAAACTATTTCTCAGGAAAACTCACTTTGAATCCACTGACTATGGAAACTGTAAGAGACAGATATTAATTTTCTGATACGGCCACAAGGGCATTGTCAACGCATAAAACCTGCCAAAAACACGATAAGCAACCATTTTGTTGACATCAATACATCATCTTCCCAATGAAAAATACCAGATCCCAAATTGTTTTGTCAGATTACATAACCATTCACAGCAAAGTTATTCAGATGAGACTAGACTCCAAAATGATAAAACCCAAATTCGTCCTAATCCCCAAAGTCAAGCATTAGGGAGAATTCAAATGGAAATTTCGATAAACATTTCTCATAACAGAGTACGAGTATGTTACTCTGGTTGTTTGGAAACCTACAGAAGTTAAGATCAGATATTTGGAACAGAAAGAACCTATTTTGACAACACCCCTGAAAAATCTGAAGTGGAATAATTGACCAAGCAAAGAATTCAAAAACACATTGTTCAATTGTGCCATCTTGCTTTCCATGGCCTAATTGGCTAATCATTTCATCAGACCACTGTGATACTTCTTCTCCTGAAGTCCTGATCCAGTGCGATGAGCTTGCCAAAGATACCTATGTACTGATCTCCTCTACGCAGTAACTTTACCATTATGCTTTTTTCAGAATAATTAGCTGTCATTTTAGTGTTGCCCTCTTAATCCTCAATAAAGATCATAAATAGCAACCAAGGGCAATCCCTACACTCTAATAATCTATTGCTCAAAATGCTCCCAATTGCTATTGCTTAGTAGCACAATAAAGCATTCACACAAAAATATGGATAAATAAGACTAACAAGAACCCGAAACCTGAAGCTATTGCCATGCCATACACTAATAATGAAAATTCCGAACCACAAACTATGAAAAATAAGAAGAAAATCGATGAGCAACACCACTTGTATGCATTAGAGTGTATCAAAAGGCCAAAATGTTAAGATTTAATCAACCTAATAGGAAATAGTAGCTGCGAACAGTTCAATAGCAATAGTAGTGCAATACTAGTACACATCCCATCAAACTACAACCACAAAATTACAATCTTCATTCTAATCTACCACAAAAATACAATGTCAAGCCTTTACACAACACAAACATACTTCAGAGCATTGAGCACTAGGCAATCACATACACACACAAAGCCACTAAGTATTCTTTTCGAAACAGACTCTTTAAACTAAGTGCACTGATATTATTATCTTAAGCTCGAATGGTTGCAACCAATCAATCAAAATCACACGTCACAAAATGTAACTACTCCCATGCACAAAACTGACATTTGAATATAGACTCTAGAGCAAGGGCCTACAATCTTACAACACGCATAGCACAAAACAGAATTGCAATGTAAAGCTACGACATTTACATTAAGCTCATCCAGCTCAAGAACCTCAGGGGTAAAAAATTAAGTTACCAGAAATGTGCAACTTTACACTAAATTTATTCATGGTTTCGTACTATCATGTAAGCCCCAACCCTGTGCAAACAATCGATCAAATCAAGAAGCCTAATACCAACCACAGGCATCCATATCAGTATATCACGAACCTTGGGGTACTTGTACTTGCAGAGGGTGTCAAGCAGCGTGGCGAACTCGGCGGCGTCCGGCTCCCTCCCGACGAACGCCTCCATGTCATCGAACGCTCGCACAGCCTGCCTCGTCATCCCCGCGGCGACGTACCTCCTCGCAAGCACCGCGAACGTGCGGGGCGTGGCGGCGCCGTCGGCCGCGGCCTCGACGACGAGCCGCCAGGCGGCGTCGAACTGGCGCGCTAGGCCGAGGGCGTCGACAACGGCGTCGTAGGCGTCGGCGGGCGGCGGGGAGGAGACGGAGGGGTGGAGGCGAGCGGCGTGGAGGAGCGAGAGCGAGAGCTTGGATGCGCCGCGGAGGCGGAGGAGGAGCTGCACGAGGAGGTTCCCGGAGAGGGAGACACCCCCTCCGGAGAGGAGCTGGAGCGGCGACTCGGCCGGGTGGAAGGGGTTGTGGTGGGCGAGGAGGATGCGGGCCAGCTCGTCGGCGGCGGGCGACGGGGCGACGGGCGGCAGCGCGAGGAGGTGGGGCGTAGAGGAGGTCGCGGTGGTAGCCGTGCAGAGGAGGCGGCGGGCGGCGGCGGGGAGCGGGCGCGGCATGGCGGGCGGCGGCGGCGCGGGCGGAGATTTGCGGGGTTTCCGTGTGGAGAGCCGTTTTGGTGCTTGGCTGCTAAGGACGACGGATCTGCACCGTTGGTTCTTTGATTAGACGGTGGAGACAACCTATAGAGCATGTGCCTTTCATGATCCACAATATAACATCGGTTGTTTAACTCGGGTTGATTTGAGTTCAACGCTTGAACTGATCCAATTTCAAAATTACTATTATAAAAGAATTGGTTAGTGGTTATACATCTATTCTCCTTCAAAAGCTTCATTTCTTTAACTTCTCATCACTTTTCACTTTCCAACTGATCAAAGCTTCAGAATGTTACAGCAGAACAATAACTAGAGATGATACAATATTATTACAATACTATTGCCATGTAGGGCTACAGTTCGAAATAGGGCTTAACAAGTTCTACCCATATATTATAACACTTCGAAAAGAAGTGGTTTCAACTAATAATTATACAAGTACGGAAGCTAGTAGATAGGTATACACTAATGTACTCGGGTTCATGTAAAAGGCTCCCAACCACCATCTACTCATCCCAATCTCCATACAGGGTGTACATTTTGTATGCGTCGTACTCCAGGTCCTCTGCATTCCATCTAGTATGGTAGTTGTTTTCCGCGTATATTTCACCCAAGATGAATAAATCCTCGGACTGACCTACCTCTAAACAAGGAAAAATAATAGTAAGGGTAAGTACAAAAGTATTCAGTAATCATTAATAGCAACATGAAATTCCATGCCAACAATTTCTCATCTCAACAATCCTATCTCATTCATCGTCATTTCGAAAATAAGTTTTTATGCGGTAAAAAGTTCCAATTTACAATTTGTAAATATACTAATCACTTATATACAGAGATAAAAGCCGTCAATAGGCTCCTGTAGCTTCTAGTATAAGAGACAAGCATGAATCATGTTTTAAAACCCTAAGCAGGTTGGTATCACTTTACCCATAACTACTCTGACTTTAATTGCAATTGATTTCTTCATATTTCCTCACAAGCGATGCTCAAATCAGAGTACAGAACTATTTCTTCATATTTCCTTTCCAAGGCCCCATCTACTCACTTTTTATTTATCGGTAAGGCAGTGGTTTCTCCAACTACCCACCTTGCCATATTCATTATCATCATTAATCTCTAGCACAGGTTCATTGTTATTATCATCAAGCATATGATTTCTTTAAAAATTTATTTTATGCAGAGAGTGATATCAATCTAGCATAAAAATAACTTTTAAACAAAATTACTCTAATTCAATTATCAAATGCATGCTTGCTTGGGATTTGATAATAGTTTTAGTTTCAAGTACATTCGGGTGAAGCCCTTCCCTTGAATCGGATTGTCGCCTGCATTTAATACATAGCTATGACTTAATTTATGGAAACATAAGAAAATGTGTAATGCCGATGTGCTCCTATGGTGATGTTGTGGTCAATTAAACCGATTGCAGTAATTATAGTTAAATTCTATCCTATACCTGCCATTTGTCATTATTTTGTTGGCGTTAGCTTGTGTGGGCTTATCCAAGGGGTATACCAAGCATTTTGTTGATTTTTAGTAATTTACTGTCCAAGCAGGAACGAGAAGATACACATACATACGTACGTACGTACATGCATACATGCATGCATACATATATTCCTATCCATTTATACGTATATAAATATATCTATTCACTCTTACGCAAGTATGCATATAGTTATATGCCTCTCTAATTAAATCTGGACTGCGTTGGTTATCAATGTACTTCAGTTGACCCATTTTCCTCTTGGCCTGAGGCCAGCCAAGTCCCCCTTGGCCCATTGCCGGCCCAGTCCACTCCTTCAGTCCACCGCTAGCCTACTTTCCTTGATATTTCCTTTTCGCTATCTTCCATGCGCCTGGCCCACACATCCTCTCTCCCCCCTTATCTCTTTTCTCTCAGCTCTGCCTCTCCATTCTCTCCCTCGCTCAATCCACTCCACCGACAGCACCATCACCTCCCTCTCTCTAGCCTCTCTTCGGCGCTCTCCCTCCCTCTCTCTTCAACGCTGCACGCGTTACTCCCTTTCTCTTGGGCCACCACTGCCCAAGGCGCTGTTGTAGGATCAAGAATAACCAACTAGAGAGGGAGTGAATAGGAGGTTGTAGGATCGAGGAGGTTGACTAGAGGAGGGGTGAATAGGTGATTTTAAAATTCTCTTGACTAATTACTAATTCTTTATTTGGCTCAAACCAATTATATAATATAGAAGCTTAACTCAAATTGGTTTAGCACAAATAATGTCTAAAACAATAATATTCACCTAAGTGTACCAACAACCTAAGTTTAGATTTGCGATCTTAGGATGACAAGTAATCAATTTAATTCAATGAATATAAATTTCTTAAATGTAAACTGAGCAAAAGCAAACAAAACCACAAAGACACGGTTTCTTTTTACCGTGGTGTTCAGAGACATGCTGGTCTCCCCTAGTCCATGTTGAGATAAGTCCAAACGAATTAGACCGGCTCCACAAATTAAGCCTTCTACCTCAAATCCACTAGTGGTAGCTCTTTCCTGCTCCGAATAGATGAGCTCCAACCTTCACAACTTCGTCAAATCTTCTCACAACCTTCTTGAGAAGATCACCATGCACGATGTCTTTAACGCCATCTAGGAGTTGGCAAATTCCAAGAGTAACAAGTCAAACCTCTCGTTTGACTCTCACTATGTGCAACGAATGCGCAACCTCAAGTGGATACTCAATCCACTTCTAGATGTAACACATACAATCTAGAGCCTTCCTCTTTGCTCACAAAGTATAATACATGCACAATTAAGAGAAGAATCTCACACTAGTTCAAGAGAGTGAAATGGAGTGCCGAAGTCTTACCCCAACAGGCCACAAGGGGGTATATATACCCACACCACAAAAACTAGCCGTTGGAAGAAAAATCTTTGAAAAATCAAGATTTTCGATAGTTTCACCGCTATAAAACTAGAACTACCGCTCCTCTTGCAGCGGTCAAAAAACTAGCTGTTATCAGCAAAATCGGTAGTTCTACCATTCATTTGCCAGTACTTTCGATCATCAGAAATACCGCGCCACACATGCAGAACTTCGCTTTTACGGGGAGGAGAAGACCACCACACAGTTGTCTCTCTGAAAAAAACGTATCGCAGGATTTTTGGAACTTCTGAAGTCCAGTAATACCGCTCACACGGAGCTGATATTTTTGACTTCCAGTAGTGACATGCTACACAGGTCGGTAGTACTGACTTCTAGTAGTACCGTGAAACACACAGAGCCGATTGGACCAGTCCGATTGGACCACTCTGATTAAACTATGTCCAGTAATATCGCGCAACATATGCTAGTACTTTCAATCTTCAGTAGTACTACGCAACACATGTCGGTACTTCTGATCTTTGATAGTACCGCGCAATATATGCCGGTAGTTCTGATTTTCTTAACAAGTGCACATATTTCAACAAATCTTGCAAAACATATTTGCAAGTTATAATATTATGCACACAATGATCAATAATAATTTCTAACAAGTTGCAAAACATACTTATACACCTTTACAATCATGACACAAGGAATTGGTATATGGACTTAACATATTTGCAAAACACATTCGTAAACCTAAGTCGTATGCTACAAGGATTATGTATGGGTTTTAACCATTTGCAAATATAAGCATCATGCCACAAGTAATAGAAAATATGGATTTCAAATACTTGCAAAACACATTTGCAATGTATAGTCTCATATTACAAGGATTCAACACATGAGTTTTAACTATTTTGCAAAACACATTCGTAAATATTACCATCATCTCATAGAGAGCTAAAGCAAGTGAGGTTGAACTATCAACATATGATGAGACTCAGCTACTAGACATGACTCGTCTTAATAGTACGGCAACCTTTACTAGCAATCCGGTCATCCAACCAAACTCCAAGACTGGTAAAAAACTAGGAACACATCTTTAGCTCTAGCTAGTCATACTTTTGCCTTAAGCATTTTCTTGAAGCTTGATGACACACATCACCACTTCAAATCAGGGTCCTTATCTTGATATGCATTAACCCATGATGCTTCCTTCACTTAACCTCCATCAATACATGATGGGTCTTCATTTGACTTGACGATCAACATATGATCATCTTCTCTTAGATATGCATCAACTCATGATGCATATTCTTCTTGAGCTCCATCAATACATGATGGGTCTTATCTTTACTCGATGATCAACTCATTATTGTTTTCTCTTCTTAATGGCCTTCAACACATGAAGCTATCTTCTATCATTTTAACTTGATGATCTTCAACACATAAAGTCATCCTCTATCATCTTGACTTGATGATCTTCAACACATGAAGTCATCCTCACTTATAGAACCTAGCCTATTCATCCAAAAACATGATTTTCTCATTTACCGTGTATTTCAAGAGTGATATCAGTGTTTATTTGGTTATTTGGTATCTAATTTGATTAATAAATGTATTTTATTCATGACGAGAATTATGGTTTAAATTCTATGTAATTGAGAGCTATGACTAGAAGAGTGGTGTTATCAATATAGCCATAATATGATCATTTTACATAAAAAGTAAAATAAATAGATAATCAAATTAATTTATATTAATTTAAACCTCTGAATCTTAATGTCTAAACTATTAACTACTTAGTACTTAACATACAACTTGAATTGAGGGAGAGAATACAACCAAACAACTAAGTCTTTCATAATCTTAGATGATGGGTGATTCTACACGATTCTACAACTAGGATCGCGATTCTACCACGATTCTATCAGGTATGACTCAAGATGCAATTTGAGTCAAATTGGTTTTGTGGGATCATATAATCGTAAAATTCTATAATTAGAATCATGATTTTAACAACCTGGTGTTGGTTACTCCTGCTTAGGAGATATTGATGTAATTGTAATATAATTATTCATATTTAGGAGATGATTGTCTTGATTGAGTTCGAGATCTATAAATTGATGAAATTTGAACTGCGATTGATGTAATATGGATTGTTAATATTTTTATTTGATTTTAAGAACAATAATTATCGCTTGACTGATGTAATTATTTGTTGTAAAATGGACTGTAAATATTTTTACTTGACATTTGTCAATTGAAATTGTGCTGAGATGTAATCATAGCCGCAAATTGAATTTTGCGGAGAAATTTGCGGATTATAAATTTTTAATTGAACTTGTTCTTTTGAAAGTTTTTATTTAATTCGGCCTGTTATGTATTTTTTTAAAAAATAATTCTTGTATAATTGATTTAATCAACAGCTTAATTAATTACATTTAGTCTTAATTTGCCAGTTAAAATGAGTTAGAAAATGCTGGTCCTCACAAAATCTTCATCTTAATATTTTCTGTTTCTGTGTGTGTCACATATTTGATACTTTGGTTGTATATTCCTGCGGTGTCTTGAGGTTTCAATGCCGTCACTTGGAGCAACCAACTGCTGATGTGGTTTTGGTAGTTCCACAAAATTGCATTTCTAGCTCTAGTTTGGTCACTGACACCCAATTATACTTCATTGATACGAGCCTCTCTGATAGTTTAATGTGGCCACCTTCTCTTGTTGTCAATTCCAGCCAACTGTGTACAAAGTACAATATTCGTAAAGTGGATTACTCTATTGTTTTGTTGTTTTGGGTTGCGAAAACGATAGCCCGCTCGACTACAAATGGTTTCTTGCACATTTAGGATAGTCCTCACCTACTTTGTGTCCCTCGTAACATTGTTCATCCATATGGTTGGTTTCTTACACGTCATTAAGGTCAGTTTTTTTAGCTTTCCAGTTGATTTTTTTTTGCTTTGACTTCTTTTAGTAATCACTATTTATTAAATTAAAAACTATAGTTAAAAATAAGTTATAGCTCAAAAAAGGACCCAATATCTTCTCAATTTCAGTGGACTAACATAGGAAATTAGCTTGTTGACCGGTTCGAATTTTACAGAACAGCGCTAAAGAAGGGCTCTATGGTGCCAAAGAGAGCTCAATAGTTTGTGATTTATCCCGAAACATTGACAGGTATTTTTATCATCCTAAATCTAAATCTAATTAAATCCACACTGCGCACAAAACCCATCTCTTGCACGCTAAACCAACCGAGCTGTCCTAATAATGCATGCATCAGCTGACGGCTGAATTTGCAAGTAAGAAGAGGTGGTTGAACCAGCTGGATCGACTAAAAGATCTTGTGGTTCTAGCTCCAGTAGAGTCAAACGGCTGTAAACGGGTGTTTTTTTTATTTGAACCTTTACACGTATTCACTCTTTTTAGTTGAACAAGACCCCCTTTTATTTGTACGCAAGTGATTTTTTTTTTACGATTACAAGGTATGCACACGCGTAACATCACATATGCACACCACACACGAGTATACCTTTTTAGCACATATCTAGAAATACAGAGTCCAAAGATAAATAAGTGATCTCATAAAGTTTGTACTAAAGCACACCTATGTGTAAGTAAAAAAAAGTAGACATCAAAAATTGAACCCTGATAGATTAAGTAGATTGTACACACTGATAACTTCACCGTCCCACCAAAGGTTGTTCCAATAGATGAAACTGAGAGAGCCATGTATCAAAACCGCGACCTCCTTTGTGTGCAATGCTACACGCTCTAGCTATTTTTTTCAGACATACGCTCTAGCCATCTAGCTAGGTGCACGTTTGAATGTAAATTTGAGTTATTCTGTTTCTTCATTTTTGAACCGAACAACCAACTTTTCGTAGGAATACTCCATCAATGTCACATTCAATTACGAGTTGTGCAAGAGTGTACTCGGTTTTTTCTGAGACTGTACGTGCAAGAGTGTACTCGTTGGCATGTACTAGTTTATATATGTTCCAAAATTAAACAAGGTGAGTAAATTTAATTTACCAATTTTTTTTCCAAAAAAACTAATTTTTTTTTACAAAAATACATTTTCCACGAGAGTTATGCTCTATTGTACTTCATCTATTCATAATGTAGATTGTCGTGGATTCTTTGTAATTAAGTTTTTTAAGTTTTGATCAGTAATATATGTTAAAGTATATAGATTAATTACATAAAAATAATACCATTAGATTTGTCATGCAAAATTCTTTTATAAGATATATTTTTTATTATTTTTACTAAAATATTATGATAATAAATTATAGTCAAAATCTTGTATTGACGTCCGTAAAAAATCAAAAACGATTTACCTTTCACGTTAATTAGTAGTGAGGTCAAATTAACGTAGGTGTTGTCGTTTGATATAACGAGCATTGGTAGTTATGCAACTCCCTCCAACCCCAACTGTTCTTGCATCATCCCTTCCTACCTCAAGCAACCTCCAATTCCTATATAAAGAGTGCCCCACAACCCCCTCTCCTCAAACACACAAACCCCACTCTCTCTCTAAACCCATCAATCTCTCTCTCTCTCTCTCTCTTCAAACACACACAGAAACCATCAAAAATGGTGAGTTATGCAGCACCAAATTAATTGTAGTACTCCTCAGCTACGCATATGGAGTATGTTGCAAAATGTGTACGTGTAACGCTTTGTTGACACGTTACGCGTGTGTGTGTATGCAGGTTGTTGAGATCAAGGAGAACGGCGGCGCCGCGGCGGCGGGCAAGCCGCAGCATCTGCTGTCTGTGAAGCGCGGCGAGCCGGTGCTGGTGCCGCCGGCGGAGCCAACGCCGACGGGGCAGCAGTACTACCTGTCCAACCTGGACCAGAACATCGCGGTGATCGTGCAGACGGTGTACTGCTTCAAGTCGCCGTCCGGCCGGGGCCACGACGGCGCGGCGGAGGCGCTCCGGGCCTCGCTGGCGCGGGTGCTGGTCCACTACCACCCGCTGGCCGGCCGGCTCGCCATCAGCCCGGAGATGAAGCTCACAGTGGAGCTCACCGGCGAGGGCGCCGTGTTCGTGGAGGCCGACGCCGGGTGCGACCTGTCCGACGTCGGCGACCTCGCCACCCCGGACCCCGCCGCGCTGGGCCAGCTCGTGTACGCCGTCCCCGGCGCCAAGAACATCCTCGAGATGCCGCCCATGACGGCGCAGGTAACCAACCAACCACCCACCCACCCGCGCGCATGCATTAACTGCGTACGTCGAGCTATCCCATCGATGTCTCGCGCCTTTTTGGTGGGGTTCCGGCGGCTGCGGCGGGTTTACCGCTGCGGGGGTGGCTTGCCCTGAGCTGCGCGTTAATGGCGTCCCTGGCGCCTCGCTCCCTTTCTGTGAAAGCCTCAAAGGAGGAGGAGGTAAAGCTAGCTCTGCGCACGTATGCGTGCACTGGCCTGGCGTGCGTACATGGCAGACCTCGCGTGAATGGGTAGGGAGGTTGGTGGCGGTGAGACGATGGGGGTTGAAACATGTATTCAATGCGGTTGCCTTCCTGCTCACAGAAATCTGGGAGCAGAAAACTCGAAAAAGAAAAGTTAATAGCTGCTGCTTCATTTAGGACGCAAATTCTATACGTAGCTCACGTGCATGTGACTGCCTTGCAGCCTACCAGTTTTGTTAACAACTTTTGGTCGCACGTGAAGGGCCTGTTTGCATCATATGAATCTCGCACATGAAACAGTTTAATTCTTGTAAGAATCAACCAAAAAAATGCTTGGGTTTTAAACATAGCTGAAATGGTTTATTGAAACAAACTAATATGATGAATTTCGCGCGCAAGTAAACGTATGGAATTGCTACTTTTGTGTTTTGACACTTCGTTTGTTTTAGCGATGACTTCTGACTTTTAGCTGAAATTTCACTGTAGTTAAATTTTTTTACTGTAGCTGATTTAGCTTTTTGGGTATAATTAAATTTAAAAATATAAAAATAGAAAAAATATGTTAACTCATCACGCACAATGGAAAGGAACACGAGAAAAAAAGAAAAAAGCTAAAAAGCTAAAAAAATCTTTTAAAAAAACAGAAAAAGACGAATTACTGAATAGTGAAAAAAAAGCTGAAGCTGAAAAAAAAACTAAAACGAGTTGAAAAAACAAAAAAGGCTGTACATCTTTGCGTGAGTTTTTTGGTTGGAGGGACTGATACACTAGTCGAACTACTTTGATACAAATTGAAGACTTCTACTATGTGTTTTTTGTACATAGTTAGCTTACCCACTTCTACCTATAAATCAACCAAACCATATCGTCATCCTTCAAAAAAAACCATATCGTTCAATTTTGTTTTCTAGCCATAGCCCCTGCCATGTTCACGTAACTAACCAATCCAATCCTCCAACATGTAGGGTCCAAAGCTGCATGAAAAAAAAATCAACACATGATTAATTCTGCACCAGTATGTGTCAAATCATTAACTCACTTGGTCCCAATTATATAAATGTAGCTAGCTAACCTTGATCTATCGGATACTCAAAATAGTCAAAACACATCTGTTGCAAATTTAACTAACTTACTTAAACTGTAAGTTGTAGTAACTAGGGAAGTACTAGTTAACATTGCAAATGTATTTAACAATGGTTAGTTAATTTAATTCGCAGGTGACCAGGTTCAAGTGCGGCGGATTTACGCTCGGGTTGGCCATGAACCACTGCATGTTCGACGGCGTGGGCGCCATGGAGTTCGTCAACTCGTGGGCCGAGACGGCGCGCGGCGCCGCCGAGCTCACCGTGCCGCCGTACCTCGACCGCACCGTGCTCCGCGCGCGCGACCCGCCAGTGATCTCCTTCCCGCACCACGAGTTCGCCGAGATCCCCGACGTGTCCGACACGGCCGCGCTCTACGGCGGCCAGGAGCTGCTGTACCGCTCCTTCTGCTTCGACCCGGACCGCCTGGAGCGCGTCCGCGGGCTCGCCCTCGCCGACGGCGAGCTCGGCCGCTGCACCACCTTCGAGGCGCTCTCCGGCCTAGTCTGGCGCGCGCGCACCCGCGCGCTGGGGCTCGCGCCGGAGCAGCAGACGAAGCTGCTGTTCGCGGTCGACGGGCGGCGCCGGTTCGTGCCCCCGGTCCCGCGGGGTTACTTCGGCAATGGCATCGTGCTGACGAACGCGCTGGCGACCGCCGGCGAGCTGCTGTCCGCGCCGGTGTCCCGCGCAGCGGGGCTGGTGCAGGAGGCGGTGAAGATGGTGACAGACGAATATATGCGGTCGGCGGTGGACTACTTCGAGGCGACGCGCGCGCGACCATCGCTGGCTTCGACGCTGCTCATCACGACGTGGTCGCGGCTCGCCTTCCATGACGCCGACTTCGGGTGGGGCGAGCCGGCCATGTCCGGGCCCGTCACGCTGCCGGAGAAGGAGGTCATACTCTTCCTCGCACACGGCAAGGAGAGGAAAAGCATCAACGTCCTGCTCGGGCTGCCGTCGTCCGCCATGGACGCCTTCCAAGAGCTCATGGACGACATATGATTGAATGGCCATGCGCGCGTGGCATCAATGGCGGCAGAGAGACGGGTGCTATATACTACACACATTTGCTTGGTGTTTTTATGCTTTTAATTTCCATGGGTTTTACAGTATGGCTATGTTAGTTGTGGCAAGTGTGTCTCAGTGAATTATCATTGCTCTATGATGTTGGTATTTAATCTGAGGATTTGTTACCGTGTTAGTGATTGTAAGATGGTTTGACGTGTATAATGAAAAGTGGCAATTGCAGTCGGTTTAAATGATTATACTCGGTTTTCTACCTATCAGTCACATGATTCTTTTATTCAGATTTGTTAAACAACACTTAGCTAATTTTTTAAAAATCAGTTAAATTTCTAACCTTTAGATCCGCTTCAATGTTCGTGCTCCAGTGTTGCATCTTCCTTGTCTTTGACCGCCTCATTGTTGTCGCCGACAAATGCCTCTTCGCTCATGGCACACTTGGTCGAATGCCCCCTTCGTTTTCTTTTATATTAAGAAGATTCATCGAAGACATTGCCATCCGGTGACGACAAGGATCAATGAACCAGAGGAAGCGGAGAAGAGGAAGAAGGATGGCAGCAGTGAAGGTGGAGGAGAGCGTTGGAGGATGATGCAGGCGACACAGATAGCCAGGATATGGCCAGCAGGGCTCGTCGACGCTGGAGACGGTGCCAGTCATACAAGGGCGGAGCTAGGATTTGGACATGAGGGACCAAATAGATAACAATTTTTGTTGCCAAGAAAGTGGCAATCACGTAAAAATATAACATAATAATATAAAAGAAAGTTATATTTCTATTAATTTAAATTTGGCTCTATACCTACCAAGGTCCCAAGATCATAGATATTTAATCAAAAGCGAACTCTGTTTACTCATAAGGGAAGCTAAATGAATACTTTACAATATAATTACTAAAATATTTAATAGCTAATTAAGAAAAATAGAAATATTAGGGAGGACCAGGTCCGTGCTTGCCCCTGTCTCTACCCTTGTGGCCGTGTGCAATGGGCGACAGCGACGGTAATGCAACAAGACGACAGTAATGTTACCGGCCATGTGCTTGAAGGAGGGATGATTGGCCATGAACACAATAAAGAGGTTTTTGGCGTTGGGGTGAGGGGAGGTGGTTGACGGCGGTGAGGTCGCTGGAGCCAGTGAAGGAGGTGGTGCACACAAGCGGGCTGCGTTGCATGAGCCCCTCCTGTTCGGCCACACGGGCCATGGCCACTTAGGCTGTGTTCATATTGGTTTAAAGCTAGTTTCTACTTCTGACTTCTACTTTTTTTCACTATTTAGTAATTTCGTCTTTTTCTGATTTTTTTAGTTTTTTTTTAGTTTTCTTTTTTTCCCGTATTCTTTTGCATTATCTGTGATAGACTAATATGTTTTTTCTTTTTTTAAATTTAATTATATCAAATAAACTAACTCAGTTAAGTAAAAAAATAAGTTAACTATAGTAAAAAATTTTTTTAAGTCAACGCTGCTAAATGAATGACCTTAACCAGGCTGCGCTGAGAACGTACGTTTGCCTCAAGAACTGGGCCGAGCGTCGTGCATCGGGCAATCTCATGGAGGAATACGAAATACAGTGCACGTCCAAAATCCAGCGCGCGCTGGCGTGTGCCGCATCGTCATCCGCTTGGTTGATTTTACGTCGGAATCGGATGGTGGCTGTGCCAACCGTACGTCTCGGATGCCTAAACAAGATCATCAATCCTCATGGCAAAAAATGTCATAAAAAGAAGGAAATCATGGATGCAAGGAACAAAGGAAGAATCTACTTAAGAAACGCAAGAGAGTAATTCGAGGGGAGCAGCAATCTTTCAGCTTCTGTGGCAAAAAAACTTTGTTCGTTATAATTTGTCCGAGTTGTAAGCATTGAACTATGTTTTTTTTTTAAAAAAAGCCAAATTTCTAACCTTCTGGGGTGATTCATGCTTCTGTGACAATAGGCTCTCCGGCGAGGCTTCGAGGCGGCTAAAGTTGTGAAGGTCATCAGGCCTTGACTACAGGCTTCGGTGGATGCTGATGGCAACGCAATGGACGGCAGCTGCGGTAATGCAGCAAGACGGTAGCAACGTTGCCAGCCGTGTGCTTGAAGGAGGGGCAGTGGGCCATGAAGGTTGTGGGCGACGAGAGCACTAGCAAGAGAGGTTTGGTGTTGGGGTGAGGTGGTTGGCGGCGGTGACCCTGCCGGAGCCGGTGAAGGAGGTGGCACACACAAGTGGGCTGCGCTGCAAGAGCCTCTCCTGTTTGACCATATGGGCCTTGCCTGCCACTTAACCGGGCTGGCCTTAAGACGTACGTTTGCCTCGAGAACTGGGCCAAGGAAGGAGCGGCGTGTACTGGGCCATCACATGGAGAAACACAAAATCCAAACATCTATCTATCTATCATCTATCTATCTATATATATCTACTAATTAGAGACTTCTTTTGAAGCTCCACGTTAATTCTATAAAGTATGGTTGCATACATGCATTTAAACGAATTGGACTGCAATCGCTGACGTGCATGTGTATTCACAGAAATTTCCTCTCTTCTCACAAAAAAAAATATACCGAATTGGAGTCAACTTGTTGACGTGCATGCAATCATACTACTACGATTTTTTTTTATTTGATGCACTTTTTTAGCCTCCACATTAATCGTAGGAAGCAAAAAGCTAGAAATTCACAAATTAATCAAAGGAAAAGAAAAAAGAAATTACCACATTAATAAAAAAGAACATCTTGATTATCTAAATTTTCTACCTATATAATCTACGGTTTGGATTAATCATGGATATGTTCATGCTACATTTGCTGCCATACAGGGATAATAAATAACGGTATAACAAAATATAGGTCTGAAAAGTTTTAAATTTACACTTGGAATTTTAATTGATAAATAGTAATTCTGGGTGGTAACCAGTCAAACCATATGGTAACAAAAAAAAGGTAAATTCAAATTTCAAGCTTAAATTTGATAATGAAAACCATCCGGTAGAAAACCGGTTACCACTGATAAGCGGCAGCAACCAGGGTTCAATATTTTTTCCATAACCATTTTTTGAATCCTTGCATCTCATTGTGACACAAGGAAAGAGTTTGCAAATTGTAACACCATGGCCAAAAAATTGTTCAATGCCTAGCCCACCTATGGGCGGACCTGTTGTAACACCCCGGCACCACCAGGAGCCTAAAATGTCACCTCTACCATTTTCTTTCTAAAATTAAACCATCTCTACTAAGCTGTCAACAACAAATTCCCTAACCAATTCTCCTCATGGAACTATTCAATAATAAACATGATTCGATGACAAGGATAAGAATAAAAACTGCACAGACATAAGCTTGGAACCTTATGCCCAAGAACGCTTAGGACCACATGCTTGAAAAAGCTGGAACCACGTGCTTGAGAACGCTCGAACCATATGCCTAGGAGCATGACAATATTGATTAAACAATAACCAAGATAACTCAAATAATTCAACATTATCCAAAATACTCGAGACTAACCATATTCCACACAACTATCATTATTCTCTAAATATTTCATTAACTAAACTCCAAATAAATGAGCTAAAGCACTAAGATTGAATAAAATTAAGTAGAAGTGATCATTAAATCAGTGGTGATGCACAGGATTTGTATGTGTTACTCCTATCCCATGCATGTCATCATCAACGATGTAACATCCCAAATTCACTTCAAAATAATATTTTCATGGATTTCAAAATTTTTTGGTGCATTTCCAAAATTATCCCAAAAGCCTTGTTGAGTTTAAGTATTTTAAAATAAATCCCTCAGCCAAAATATGTGATTTCAAAATTTCTAAAAGTTAATTGGGTGCTAATAGATTTTCCTAAATTTTTTGTTTGCAAATACCCTTTGAATTCAAATTACAAATTCAAAACCAAATTAAAATCCTGGATAAAAAGTTTAAATCAATTCTTTTCCCTCCCCAGCTTCAGGCTGATTCTTCCTTTTCTCTCCCCACTGGCCCACTGGCCTACTCTCCCTTTCCCTTTCTTTTCCCTTCTGCGGCCCAACCTAGTCGGCCCGACTATCTCTCGCTCGCGCACTCACTCACCTGTAGCCTAGTCTCACTTTCCCTCTCTTTACCTGTTAGTGCTAAAGCATTGTGCTTCCTCCTCCTCCATGCTAGCTTGCTCTCTTGCTCTCTCCCGATCTCTCTCTACGTGCATTCATGTGCAATAGAGAAGACATTGAAGAGTCTACAGCCTCGAGCCTTGCCATGGCTGCTCGCCCTCTCTCTTCCTTGTTTGCATGCTCTCTCAACCAATGCTCGAAGCCACGCCATGGCGCTAGTGCTCTCCTCCCCTCTATTTAAGTCGCCTCGAGCATGAGAGGATGGTTGGATAGTTAATAACAACTCTCCATCCTAACCCATTAAATAGATGGACTAGTCAGCCTGATCTAACTCTTAATGGATACTATCCACTTAGCATATATAGAAAAACCTGATAACGCTACATATATGGGTTTTAACTCATACACTACATTGTACATGCTTTTTAAAGTGCATAAACTCGAATCCGCTAAGTCCTTAATATTGATCTAACTTGATCTTTTCAGCTTCTTTTTAACCTAAACCGCTCTCTCAACTACCGCTCAAGCATTACGGTTTTGATCCAAGATAGTTTCTAGTATTTTAGTTAACTTACCAAAATACTCTTTCTTGCAAGCAATCACCATGTTTTTCAAGTGTAGGTGTACCATTGGCCTACCACGCACCGGTAAGTCTCTCTTGTTTCGGTTTCATCGGACCACGCCTCACTTGTATCGAGTATGCCACATGGTGCAACCCGTCGCTCGAACTTTCCTTCAATATTTCTCGTCTTCCTTGTGCCATGCTTGAGTTCATCTATCTCATCCATCATTCTTAATCGTTCTATGCTTCAGCTCCTCCATGAGCATAGTCCTGATCCTTACCATTGATCATGGCTGACTCTAAGTGACTCTGCACATCCAAAAACTAAGAAATCATTTTTGGACACAAGTTTTTCACAACTTGACCCATGTTAGTTGTAACATGCATCATGCAACATATATGTATTGACATAGGTCAAACCAAATTAGTCCGTAATTTAAATTTCCCAAAATCATCCATTTTTGTAAGCTGTCCAAAAAAAATCTGCATATTCTAAATTTTCACTCCTCCCAAAATGATAATGGTTCATCATAACAAAATCATAGACCTTCTCACATTGCATTTCATTTATAGTAAATTTGAAAGCTACTTTTATGACATGTAGTTATGGATAGTGTTTGACAACCCCTAAGTAAACTATTACATATATAGAAAACTATGACAATCTCAGGTCTAAGGAACATATACTATGTATGATAACAACTGATCACCTAAGAATATTACAGTTTCTGTAGTGTCTCATGGTTGATCAATCTAACACCATGTTCTTTAACATGTTTTTATATTATTAATTTGATATCCTCATATCCATGATCTGTGAAATATGATCATCAATCAATACATGTGCTGATCTATAATTGTCCCACATAATGATATAAGATCATAGATAATTTAGGATAACATCAAAATATGAATAAAGAGTTCTATGAATAAGTCACATATTTGTTGATCAATGCGAAAGTATTTATTCGAGGGACAAAAATAACATGTTATTCAGAAGATCATAAACATATATTATTCTACAAGTTCCACATTTTACCAATAGTGAATATTAATGCTAAGGTGACAACAACAATGGTATCAATTTTATCATGGTGGGATCAATGTAACAAATTGGCACAGCTATCAATCTTACCAATATAGCAATTTTTACAAAAAATTACATGCATGAATAATAGTTTTGAACCCAACATACATAATAGTAAAATATAGGATCAAAATGGTCAAAGGGGTTACTTGCCTCGTTGAACTCTTGGTCTTGCTTTGGCTCGTCGACGAAATTTTCTGGAACGTTGGTATTTAGTCGACAAATAACAAATATTACAAATATAAGCCAAATAAATTCAAATAGAGATAAATTTCAAATATTTTTATAGAACATCAAATAGCATGATTTTATAAAATTTTAGATATAAAAATCAATCAATTTGGAGTTTGTATGCAAAAGTTATAAGCATTTGAATTTGATTTAGTTTGAAAAATACTGAAAAAGAAAAAGAACATACTATGCATGGATTTTTCATTTTCAATTTTCTTTCCAAAGGAAATCTTGGATTTATTGCTTCATTAGGCTAATAGATGGGGCCTACTCGTTATGATTTTATTAATTTCTAAAATGGCAGACAGGTGTGGTCCTAGTGTCAGTGTCTCATTACTTAAAACTAACTCAATTTATAAAATCACTATTTTAATTTATTCGGGCCACATATCAAAGCCTCATTTGTTTCATGAGTTTAATTAGTGCTAATCTAATCTTAACCCATGTGGGGCCTACTGGTCGCAGAGAGAGAATAGGGAAGGTCGATGACAGTGGTGGCTGAGCTCGCTTGCGGTGAGGCAGTGGTGGAGGAGCATGGGCGAGCTCAGGGATGGAAAGAGGAGACCAAGGCAAAGCGATCGATAGCGATGCTCAAACTTGGAGCTCACCGTAGTTGGGTCAGCAACAGTAGGGCCTCTGCAATGACGACGATCATGAATTAGGCGAAGATGAGATAGCAGGTGATGTGCTCTAGCTTCACTGCTCAATGCAATGCTGGTGACGCTGGCATATGACCCTATTGTCACCTAAATAGGAGAAAGAATGATGGTGAGTAGTCGTTCCATGGTTGGCCACAGTGGCGACAATGTGAGCAACCACAAGGAACAAAGGTAGTCTCACCAGGATCACGAAGGTGAGGATGGCAGCGACGGAGAAGGTCAGAGGTGGCAGTAAGGAGGTCAACG
The DNA here is from genome assembly GCA_036346265.1 of Melocanna baccifera. NCBI lineage: Eukaryota > Viridiplantae > Streptophyta > Magnoliopsida > Poales > Poaceae > Melocanna > Melocanna baccifera. The sequence continues at coordinate 3,768,525 of CM070707.1, read as the reverse complement.
GCAACAGCACACCATGGCTAGAGTTAGCTAAAAGGAGCATGGGGATAGATTCAGGGAGGTGACAGGATGGTGAAAAGCACCACACTGAGGCTGAAAGCTCACCATAGCTCAGAATTGTGGCCGCGACTGAGATGACCGACATTGAGAATGAAGGTGGATTCCTAGTAGCTCATCATACCAAATCCAAATTAAGTGTGGAGCTAGCCGAAAGGGATCAAAAGGTATAAGAAGACGTGGAAGAGAGGGCTCAGAGCTCACCAAAATTGAAGATGGACATGGTGTAGTGCGGCGACAGCGCTCACTAGAGCTGAGGACAATGATCGCATTTTGGCCAACTCGGGGGAGGAGATGAGCTTCAACAGGGCAAAATGGGAATGTCAAGTGAGGGTGAAGGGAATGGTGAGCTTAGATGGGGCTTAAATGGGTGGAGCGGCAACATGGAAATGGCGCACATGAGCTCTGTAGGCGATAGGATGGCTCAAGCATGCTCAGTAGGTGATCATGGTATTGCAGCAATGCTATTGGCGTAGTGGCCGGAGGGCACGACTTTGGTAGGAGCTTGTCACGGTTTGCTCAGTGAGACACTGGCACAGGCATCCTGTAGCATGATGAGAGGTGGAAGACGACTCCTGGCGGGTGGGTCCTAGGCCCACAAGAAAGAGAGAGATGGAAACGCGAGAGGGAAAATGACTTTGGCAGAAGGCGTCTTCGTGTGGAGGAAACGGGAAAAAGGAGGTGGCTGTGGTGGGGATGGCGCATGGCTAGGGTTGGGCCAAAACATTGACAGGCTAGCCCAACAGGAGAAGATTTGGGCCACGGACAAAAACAAATTTAAATTTTGTTTTCTAATTGTTTGAGTTGCAAAATTCAAGTTTGATTTTTTTAAATTAGCAAACCAACTTCAAAATTCATGAAAATTTTTGGAGAAGTACTTTAGAATATTTAAAGCCCAATTAATTTATTTCCAATCTCTGGTCAAGTTTTAATGAATTTTAAAAAAATCATTTTCAGTTGCTAAAAGATGGAAAAACATTTTAAGAAACTGCCATCCCAGATACACTAGAAGACTATTGGGCTTGATCTGACAATTTTTTTTACCATCAGTAGTGTCTCCATTGATGTGGATTTTAGTTGAAACTTGTTTAAACTAGTTAGTAAACTAATTAAACTTGATATCCAAAAAACAATTCGCACGTGATACATAGGGGAAATACCTATTTTAAATCATGGTGTCAGAGCACCATGGTGTCATAGTTAATTATACTATATATATATATGTGTGTGTGTGTGTGTGTGTGTTGTTATTCCCACCTCTGATATACCACCTAAACGAACTTAACATACTCCCTTATCACCCAACTAATTATAAGATATTTCAATGTAAACCATATGAAAAAATTGCAAATGAGTTTATAGTTTTTAGCGTATTTTGCAAATACCTTTATATACACACATAAAATGGAGCATGTTTAAAAAATATACATACTACCTTTAAAAAAATATACATACCAATTAGATGGTCTTATATACTCATATAGTACGTATACATACCCTTCGTTTCGCGATACACCAAACTGTCTGTGATATGTCAGATATCACATACGGTTTTTAAAAACAATCGTTTGTGATATTCTTCTATCACAGACAGTTTTTGCTATTACTCGTCTATGATATCTTATATATCACATACGATTATTAGTATTAGTTGAGTATTAGCCGTCTGTGATTGTAAGATATCACAGACGACTATATTTCATAACCGTTTGTGATAGCAGACATATTATATTTTGAAAAACCATCTATATTGTAAACTTATCACAAATGGTTTGAGAGTAACTATCTGTTATCACAGATATATAAATTCAGACGGTTCAGAAACCGTCTGTGATAGTCTTTTCTGTAGTAGTGACTTCTTACGTTATGAGATTCGACATAGCGAGTATCTACTCTCGGGATTAGAAAAGAGACTTTCTACACATACATACGTACATATGTATGTACATTAAGAGAGAAATTAATTAACCCAAGAAAACAAATAACCACACGTGCATACATATACATGCAAGAGAGAAACCTAATGCACATACGGAATAATTAAGGCCGCCTTGTAGCAACTCAATCGATCAGCACCGCCACACCGAGGTGGCAATGATGGACCGATCCTGCCAGCCGAGGAGGAGGCACCCCTTGTCCTCGGTTAGCCTGTACCCGTCACCGGCGCCGTAAAGGCCGAGAAGGGCTGAGCGGCACGGACTCGGCACCACTGGTCCAGCCGCTCGTGCCGCGCCACCCTCTCGGCGCCCTCGCACGCCACCACCTTCCTGATCTCCGGCGCTACAATGCACTGCTCCACCTTCATCCAAGCGCCGAGTGCGCCGGAGACGTCACGTCCAGCGAGTCGAAGATCGCTGAGTAGTAGTGCAGCGCCTCCAAGAACCTATATACAACCACGCATGCGTACAATTATATTGCTTCCTTTCAAACTCATTTCATGTGCAATCTATCACAAGTTTTATGATGAATTTTGCATAAATAATGTTAAAAATAATCCTGCCGAATTCGTCTCAGAGTTGAAGTAAGAATGTTTTAGAGATGAAGTTCGGTTTTAGAGTCAAACTCTAAAACCTAGTTATAATCCGATATGTAACTTGTAATATTGTGTATAAATAGAGGAGAAAACCAAAAAAAATGTGCGGCAATTTAAGCACCACCAAAAAACTTATGTTTATTCTATCGCTCAAGTGTCTTGTATTGTCACCGCTAGATTCAAATATCAAAGAGATACAACTCAAAACGAGACAGGATCGTCCGATCATCATTGAACGGATCCAATCAAGTGAAGACGTTCGGACCAGGGTGAACCATAGCCAGAGGTGCACCGTCTGATTATCATCGGACCATTTCGATCAGTGAGAAAATTCGGACCAGTCCGAACAGCATGCAAAGCTACACCGTTTGATCTTTATTGGACCGCTCTGATCAGTGGGAAAGGTTCGGACCATACTTCAGAAGCATCCGATCTTCATAAAACTCAATCAAGCGAATCACGATTCTAATTGGATTCTACGATCCTACAAACCAATACGACACAAGTCACATTTTGAGTTGTACCTGGTAGAATCGCGATTCTAATTGTAGAATCGTGTAGAATCGCAGTAGAATCATGGTACAATCGTGTAGCATCACACATCATTCAAAATTATGAAAGATTTAGGTGTTTAGTTGTGTCCTATCTCCTCTCAATTCAAGTTATATGTTAAGTAGTAAGTATAGTTTAGGCATTAAGATTATGAGGTTTTGAGTAATAAAAATTAATTTGATTATCTATTTATTGTACTTTTTATGTAAAATGATCTGATTATGGCAATATTGATAACATCATTCTTTTAGTCGTAGCTCTCAATGACATAGAATTTAAATTATAATTCTAGTCGTGAATAAGATACATTTATTAATTAAATTAGATGCCAAATGACCAAATAAACACTCATATTACTTTTGGAATACACGATAAATTGAAAAAAAATATGTTTTAGATAGAATTAGGTGAGATCTTAGATTCTACGATTCGATCCTAGAATGCAATCCTACTAGAGTGTCTCTGATCCGATTTAGGATCACGATTCTAACAATCTTGCTTGTGAGTACGTTCCATCAAGCTGCATCAGGGGCAGATTCAAGTTCCTAGCAGGGTAGGCTTTAGCATTGGGTAGTAGTGTAGGATGTTAGTCTGTTAGAGTTGAGCTACATTGAGTGTGCTTTTCACCGATTCTTTTGTATCATGCATGTCTTAATTCTTCGCTGATTAGATCAACAAGTTGGGGGGGGGGGGGGGGGTATCTCAATATATGGTTTCTTGTGAAGTTTATTTATTTATTTCGCGAGCAGTTCTTTCTGAAGATTATGAACCCTGTCTCCAATGTTTACTTGAGAAGCTTGCTGATTTAAGCCACCACTAGTCAACATGCACGTGTCACACACGTCTGCAGGTAAAAAGCCAAGTCAAACAATACCGATGTACAATTTGTGTGCCTAATGTATTTCCTAGTTAATTAGCGGATATATATAATTTTGAAGTCCACGTTCTCCTATGTCATGTAGATTCTAAAAAGCAAACATGTATTTAAATTCAATTAGCATATACTCCCTTCAATGATACAATGGGAAATGTGAAATCAAATTGTTTTAATATTTATCAATAACATTAGCTATGATATTAAGTGGGTTTGGTGGTATGATTAGTGATAAGTGATCGCTACGGTTTATGTATTAATCGCTGGCAGGATATAGTATGAATCTGGGCCATTGGATTGTAAGGATCAATGGCTAAATTGAATGTGCACGACAGGATATGGGATGAACATTGACCATTAGATCAAGTCGATCAGAGGGCTTGGAATGATTCACGTGCAAATGGTATGGGTGGATTTAGCAAAGAATGTAACTCTTCCTTTTTATATTACTAGTAAGGTGCCCGTGCGTTGCAACGGAAAACCAAATAAAAGTGATACATAATATGATCTCAAACTGAATAGGAAATATCAGCTTTACTCTAATACCATGTTTGAATGAGACTGATTCCAAAAGGCTCAACAGGTCAATATATAACTGTGTACAATAAGCAAAGAAGCCCCTAGACTATACCTTCATTTTTTTTACAATTGCAATCCTAAATTGTACCTATGTATCGTTTGTCCTATGATATGGATAACAATATGACAAAGAAGAATATGTGCACTGAAGATTACATCTAACCTTCTTAAGGAATATGAAATTCTGAATGCACCTAGCAAATAACTTGAAATATTCATCGAGTGGACATTAAATGTACAATATTTTTTTAAAAAAGGGACGAAAGCAATAACTCTTTTATAAAGTATCCATGAACATACCCTAGAGGCCTAAACACACAAAAGAATCACCTCCTTGTTACCTTGGATTTCTCTGGACACTTACTGAACTATGCGTAGTATGCTGCGTTACAACAGGTTCAAAAGAAGCCGATATGCAAGTTATTACTTCCAAAGAAAAGTTGAATGTATTCACAAGGAGCTCAGTTTAGAATCAAGAGGCGAAGAAATTTCGGAAAGAAATGTGCCTCATCAGCACCCCATAGAAGGATTCAGCTGCATACTTAATAGGTGGTACTAACTGAGCAGTTCCCTTGCAGAATATCTTCAAACTGAATTCCATGATAAGTCATAGTATACATAACTTTTTATGTAGCATTAACAACAGCAACTCCCCGGCGCTCCAATAATTTTAGGCCAGTAATAATCTGCTCGGAGTTTAGAGCGAAACACAAGTAATAGCACTATGAATAAAAGGAGCTCAAGTAAGCTAAAATTGCCTAACCTTACTTGCTTGTGGTTAGGGTTGGGAAATGGTAAAAAATAATCTGTTTTATCCGAAATTTGTATTTGAGAAAATACGAATATGATAAGCAAAATCCGTATTCGAAAATATTCGTATTTGTGTTCGAGAATATTTGTATCCATATTTGAGAATGTTTGTATTCGAGACTATTTGATTCGTATTCGATCCCTTTCTATCCCTGGCGATCTCCCTGGAGATGATTGTAGGAAACAATTTTCTGATGAATCAAAATTCACAAGTAAGAAGTGAAATTTACTTTGCATAATTTCTAACTCTATACGTTACATTGCTAGCTTGTGTAGCCGTGTAGTCATGTTACATAATTTTGTTCTACCGAGATTTGTTACGAAAGTTTTAAGATATTCTTCGACCGAATTAGGTACATATTCAATTCAAATTCATATTCGTTACGACATTCGATTTGTATTTGTATTTAAAAATATTTAAATTTTTATTTATATTTATTTTAAAAATATAGATCCGTATTTGTATTTAAGACTTCAATTAATATTCGATCTGCATCTATCCTACTTATGGTTAACAGCTCCGACAAAAAAAAAAAACAAAACAGCAAACTAAACTGATCTTGTGGAATTTTGGAGCTCTATTATTGTGTGCACTGACGTGTTTTGCAGAAATATGTCGACTGTCTAGTTGCATGTTTGTGTGTGCACGAGGATTAGAAGTTCCTATGTAGCATATCAGAATCTGAATCTTTTATCAGAAGCAGCAAGTCTGAAAGTACCACGAGCATGCATTCCACTGAATCTTATTTGCAGTCAAAAAAAATTGTCGCATCATGTTTAGGAAGACAAGACATCGCATAAGCGGCAAACGGGTCAGGAAAATAATTTCGGTATAGAAAAATTTTCGGACTTCTTTGTGAAAACCGAATTTCAAAAACTCTGTTTTTTGGGCAAGTTTTGGTCGAAATATTCACAAGAACAAACTGAATTCAAAAAATTTCAACTAGATCAGCTTCTGACACCTGGATTACTGAAAGAAGATGGCTGTTCTAATCCAACATCCAGCTCAAGGATCCAATCATGGTCGCAAGAATCCAACCCAAATCTATCGTCTGCAGTTAAATTAAATTGGGAGGCAATGCACGAGCAAGCTACATCTCCAAGACGGAATTTTTAGGCGAAGCCAAGCATCCCGCGTCAGCTCGGTTGGGCTCGGACCGCTCGGTACTCCGTGTTGAAAATCAGAGGAGTAAAGCATATATTTCTGATGGTGAACACACACACAAGAGAGAGGCAAAGGGATAGTATTTGGTGCTATACAATCGTAGCTTTTTCTTTCTCAACTCATTGATCAAAATGCTTAGTACATGATTAAATAGGCTTACTAGTCTATACCACGTTATGCATGCAGATCAGTTTTGCATGCACCTATAATGGGAGCCACTAGTAACCCATGCCACGTTATGCATGCAGATCAGTTTTGCATGCACCCATAATGGGAGCCATTAGTAGTACGGCCACTACTCGCATGCATGCACTACTAAACATATGCATTAACTCCCAATTTTATGCAACACACGACTGATGACTCGGCCATCCCGGCTACTCGCCACCGGCAAATATTTTCTATAGCTCGCACCTGTTATCTTGGATCAATCCGCAGGTTCAAGTGGCTCACCGCTACTCCGGACTCTCCGGTTCTCCTGCACTAAGCATAACTCTATGCAATACTACATTGGTACAATTTCAGGCACACCACCTGTTACACTATACATATATGTAAATATACTAAAGCAAAAGATTAAATTTAGATTATTTGCCAACACTCCGGCATGAGGTGGAAGACCTTGCACTCCTCGCCTGGCATGGTTGTCGTGCGGTCGGTGGCGCGGAGCAAAATCAGGGCCGGGCCCATGGGCGTGCAGCCCGTGCGACCGCACAGGGCCCCCCAATTTTGAAGGCCTCAAAGAATCAGCCCAACAGAAAAAAAAAGCCCATTATTCGTTTGAGGCCTGGCACCGAACCCCCTCCTCCCACCGACCCCTACGCAGTCTCTCCCGGCCCCGCCGCCCCCCGCCTCCTGCCTCCTCCCCCTCCCCCGCGGCCCGCCGCCCCCCTCCTCTTACCCCGCCGCCGCCTCCTCCCTCTCCAGTCTCCCCCCGCCGCCTTCCTCCTCTCCGGCCCCGCCTCCTCCCCTCTCCCGCAGCCCTGCTCTCCCGGCCCCGCCACGCGCCGCCTCCCCGCCCCGCCGCCCGCCCCACCTCCCTTCCCCGCGCCGCCTCCTCCCCTCCCCCCGCCGCCCCCTCCTCTTCCCCCCCGCCGCCTCCTCCTCTCCCCCCGCCTCCTCCTCTCTCGCAGCCCCCGCTCTCCGCCCCGCCGCCCCCTCCCCTCCCCCGCGCCCCTCCCCGCGGCCCCACCGCCCCCTCCTCCCCTCCCCGCAGCCTCCTCCCCTCCCCGCCGCCCCAGCCCCCTCCTCCCGGGTCCCCTCCCCGCGGCGTCGCCGCCCTCTTCGCCTCCCCGGCCCTGGTGCATATTTACCCTTGCTGTCACGGCATCGGAGCCTGAGATGCGGCCACGGTCGTCTCCCCATCACCATCCGACACGAGGCTGGACACGGACGTGCCCTTCTCTGGGAGTTGGAAGCGGGTGTTCAAGGTGGCCATGGAGTTCTCCAGAAACATGGCTGCAGAGCACCTCACCCTCAAGCTCTTCACCCTTGATGATCCCACCACCAACAGCCTTCTCATGAGGTATGTAGCTGTTACATCCTGTTCTGATTCTGTCCAGGAACTTATTATTCATTTCTTTCCTCAATTGTTCATTCCATCCATTATGATGCCATCTATTGATCAAATAATCACTTATTTAGCCTGTCGAATAATCATACACCGAGATCATCTTGTTAGTGCTTGTTCCAATTGTTTGTCTGTAGCTCACATGGAAAGCGTATCAGGAGAGGATGGTCATCCACGCCAGGAGCAGAAGTCTTGCTTGGTGCTATAAACAATGAGGTAGTTTTTCTCTTCATTCGTTCAGGATGTGTGCATCAGATCTTAATTTGGAATGTGAACATGTATTACCTACACATACTACTTTGTGTAAAAGAAAGTCCTCTCAATAATATTACCTAAACATTTACTCATGTTTTTCATTATCATCAATGGGCTTAAGGCTACCAAAACTAATGCAGGTAGTGGTGTGCCTCATCCTCAAATCAGTTTCAGAATTAACATATCTAATTTATTGTTTAGTGATTCTTTTAATTGCTTCAGCTACAAAATATGTACTTGAATCGTTGACAGCAAGGGTAAATCAATTGTCTAGCAAGGGTAGGAGACGCACAGCACGGCCCTGGCATTATTTTAGCTATATTTGGTACTTTGGTTTAGGCCTCACTTAGAGCTTTGTACAGGGCCTCCAAATTTTACGGCACGGCCCTGAGCAAAATGCAGACGGCGGAGAAGCTGAGCACCAGGCTGAGCAGCCCGCTGCCGAGGCCGATGCACGGAGAAAAGTATAAAATTCATCTGATAGCGTTTGACCAAACAACTAACCTCTGCAAACTCACTGATCTCTTGCTTTATCTCCTTAACAAACGATGGCGTGTCTGAGATCAATGCCACTCGAGGCATACCCTCCAAATGACAAATCTGTATAGCTCTCTTAATACAACTAACTGCAGCTTTTCTTGCTCGTACTGACCTAGTCACAAAATGAGTTATCTTCAGCTTCTCAAATTAAGATATGGAAAGAGTTGCTAATAAAAGATGGTCTGCATGATATAGGTTGATGAAGGAATAAAATTATTTCTCCACTAATTGGCCCGCTCTGCAAAGAGCACTTGCCTACAGATCAAGGGATTACAATCATACCTAGAAAGGATAACTATACCCCTCACTTGTGCTCATAAACTAGCTATTTCTCTAAGGGGTATTCCCGTAATTTGTATAGGACCAAGAACCTATAAATACTCCATGTATCTTTTATTTGTAACTCAAGCTAACAAGGAATACAAGCAGGCATTCGAACTGGTGTGCCTCCAAGAGGAACCCTTAAAACCTACCGTAGGACATCGACAGGAGTAGGGCGGTCCTATTGGACCCCCGAACCTGTATAAATTCTCGTGTCACTTTCGTTCATCGTGGATGTCGACCCATAACACTGCCGACATCCGCCCCTTACTTGTGTTCGATTTTCACACATATAACATTGACACCGTCCGTGGAGACCTGTAGCTAATCAACGATTGGCTATGGCTACTACCAAGAAGTACCTCAAGTCCATGAGGCCTCCCTAGTTTCGAAACACCAAGAGCTTGTGGACGACCCGTCTGCTCTCTAGAGGAGCCCAAGGTGAAGCACACCTTGAAAGATTGGGGCTGTTCACCTAGGGGCAGACAATGTCTTGCACATCTTGAGGCTGCCAGGCATACCCAATTCCCTCGCGCTAACTGGTGCGAGGTCCAGCCAAAAGCAAGTAGCCCAAGGTGCCATCGAAGCTTCAGGGCCAACCATTGTTTATAGGGTCCTTGACGCCGCTAACTGTAAGGTAATGGTAGAGGCAACAGCAAGACAAATTGTGGACTACATGATGGCTACCCACTATCCTCCAACGGCCCTCAACACATCTCACCACTTCTAGTACTGTCTTCAGTTCAAGTGGCCACCGACCCAAATGAGTGTGGAGCTTTCATCCTCAGAGGAGGGCAGGGGGAAATCCTTACAACCTCCCTCCACTCACCCATGCGGCGTTAATGAACGGAGCTCCTTATAGGCCTCTACACCCGCCAAGCTCTAGATGGGGAGGAACTCATCCCATTCTGTTGCAGTTCATCCTGACACCTCCGCCTCTAAGGCTTGAGCTCATACCCCCAGGTAGGAGTTCCAAGACTTCCTCTTCAAGTTCCTCCGTCCAAGCAAATGCGCCTACACCCAGAGATGGTAATAAGCTCCTACTAGCCAATGCATGGCTCTGCCCCCATGATGCTACCTGGCCAAGGGAAACTAGAGAGCCCCTAGGGCCAAAAGCTGTCCCCTCATTGATAATCCATTCAACACCTTTAGGCAAACGGGCCATCCCACTTGTTGCAGCCTGAGCACACTCACTGAGCCGAAGGGGTTCACATCAAGAGGACTATGGCCGAGATGGTTAGCAAAGCTTTTACTCCACACACACTAGGTGTGTCCCTGTGCCGCTAGCCGGATCCATTTATGGGTGTGGTCATCACCAACACAAATAATTAGAGGTTGAGTTCCTGATCTCCTTGCCGGACCAAACCGTAGGTCAGCACGGACGCTCTAACTCGCTAGAGAGTGGGCACCATCACCGCCAACATCGGGTATCTATCTCTTCTAGCTTAGGGGGAGACCTAACATCTCTGTCATCGCACCACGCGATCACCATCACCTCGCGCGTGAGGGTATGGGGCATCCCGAAGACTGGCAACTCTCTCATCGGAGACATCTTTGAAACTCCATTCCGACTGAAGTTCTGCTAGCCCAACCTGTTCCTAAAAGTATATTCCACGGCGATGGGGACTCTGACCCCATGTAGTTTGTAGAAGTATATTCCATGGTGATTTAGGCTTGAAGGAGGTAGAGAGGTAGACATGTGTAACTGCCTCCCACTATTCCTCTCTGGGACAATGTGTTCTTGCTTCTTCAACCATAAGAAAGGCTCTATCTACTATTGGGACTAGCTGCGGAAAGAGTTCAGTGCAAACTTCTAAGAAAGCTATAAACACTCATGCTCCCCCAATTAACTCTTTACCATTAAGCAATAGAAGGGCGAATCCATAAGGGAATTTCTTAAATGTTTTTCCAAAGTGCGAAGTAAAGTGGTAGATGCCTTAGACTCCACTGTTATCGATGCATACAAGGAGAGGCTACTCCTAGGGGAGATCAACTGCGCATTGGGAGACCCTCGCACACCACCTCCTTGCCTGAATTGTCGTAGAGATGGGAAATGGCAAGGGCCATGGCCGTCAAACGGCGATGGCGAATGACTAGCTCCATTCCTCAGCAGTCTTGGTGAATAGGCTAACTCCTCAAAGAGGGGGACCCACGCCTTTGGCTTCATCACCCTTGATGGGACTAGGGCAACCTTAGGCCCCAAGCTCTCCAAAGACCTCTGTGTAGCCAGAGGTAATCTCCTAGAGTCTGAAGAAGTGATTCATCCACTGTTAGAACTTGGTCATGTCCTTCTCCAAGCTCACATTCACTTGGCAAATTGTATTCACCTATTGTGGTTTTGATTTGGTTTTGGTGCAACCTTCTAATAAACTAAAAAAGATCTCAATTTTGGCTAAGATTTTCATAATTGTTTGTTAGAATATGTTCTTGATAACCTAGAGTAGATCTCTACAAAATTTCATATCATTTGGATCTACGAGTCAAATGTTCCATCGATTCTTGGTTTTAAACTTGTACTGAAATTACTGTTTACCGAGAAAAGGTAGTACCACAGTGCAAACAAAGGTATTTTCGAAAATCGGTAGTACCACAGTTATAACATTGGAACTACTGATTTTGCTAATTTTGTCTCCAAAATTTTAGCAATTTGTCTTGCTTGTTTTGTGGTGGTTTCTTATTTTAATCTTCATAGCTTTGTAATTATTGGAGTGAAGGATTGTGGAATACTTAGGAAAAAAATGTAAAAGCAACATTCACCCTCTTTATTGCTATCTTCGGTCTTACAAGTTTGTTATCCTGAATGAAATGTTATGGTTGAAGTAATTGAGTGCGCATATCTTCTTCATTCAGCAGCCCTTTCCTTTTATGCACTGGTGAATGCAAGGCTCTTTCCGTTCAGAGGATGCTAAAATAATTTTCCAGCTATTACTAAGTAGCTTGGCATCCAGCCCGAATCTTCCATTGTGGAGAAGGTGGCTCAGGCGTGGAGTGGTGTTCTGCTCTTGTACTCAAGCGAGCTCTGCGAGTCGTCTGATTAAGTCATCATAGCAGTAGCAATCATCAATTCATCATATAGCAGCATGCAGTAAGAGAGTTGCAGTTGTACTTTATAGAGCCTGAACTTAATTAGAGCCAATTACTGTACTAAACCAGAGTCTACACTTCGTGTTCCTCTCCATCCACGACGTATCCTCCTCCTCCGCCGCCTCTGGTTCCTCGACGTCATCGCCGCCATCCTCCTCCTCGACTTGGACGTTGCCTTGCTCTGGGACTTGGCAAACTGCTGCAGGTCCCTCCTCCTGGCGCGGAGGTCGCTGAGGACTCGAGGCGCAAGGCGCGGACCCTCTCCTTGAGCTCGTCGGACCTGCCGGGCATGGCGTCAGCCGATCACGTCGATGCGGTCGGTTGGGCATGTAGTCGTCGGGGACGACCAAGGGCAGGATGACGTCGACTCCTGCGACATTCTCTTACAGGTTTTCGGTTTCGAGAAGTAGATAAACAGACGACAAATTTGCAAAAGTCAATGATGGTCAACATATGGTGAAGCTAGCCAGCTGGAAGCATCCACCATGTCTTACTAGGCATGTTCAAGGCACGGCCCGGGTGGGCCCGGAAAAGCCCAACGTTGAAAGGCTAAGCCTAAGCTTGCCCCGGCCAACAAGGCCAAGTCCGAAGCTTGGAAAAGGCCAGACTTGAAATGCTTTTTTTTTCATTTTTTTGTTACTTTATTTCTCTTGTTGGACCTTAGGCCTACGGCCGGAAGCATGGAGCCGAGCTAGGAAAAATCTGGCCAGAGCTAGGCCGCCCATGAACAAATCACTCTTTGTCAAAATTTGGCAAAAGAAAAGGTGGCACATGGCTAGTTTTTTTTTTCTTTTTTTGGAGAGGTCCAAAGGCTGCTGCTGGTTGGCTTGGTCAAGAACTCGCTTCTGGGCAGAAGCTAGTCCAAAGCAGGACCCACCGCAACCTCCATGCTCCGGCTCAACCTCGGACGGCTCCATTGGTGACTGATCTCAACCTCCAAATTGTCCGAGTATATTACCTATCTTTTTTATTAGTTTAAGATTTTAAATGAACCGGTTAGTACTTGAAACACAATATGGTATTAAATTCAAGAGGTCTCACACATTTAAAACCAGACTACCGCAATATTAAAAGAATCACGGTCCACTTACACTACTACAGAAATCATCGTCACAGACGGTTCTAAAACATCATCACAAACGGTTTTTTGAACCGTCTGAATTTATAGGTCAGTGATAATCGAAAGTTATCACAAACGGTTTGTGAGCCATCTGTGATAAATACAGTACAAACGGTTTGTAAATAGAACCGTCTATGAAAAACACTATCACAGACGGTTCTATTTTAAAATCGTCTGTGATACTCACACATCACAGACGGTTCTAAACTTAGAACTGTCTGTGATGTGTGATAACATACGGTTTATACTACAAAACCGTCTATGATAGTTCACTCTATACCTAAATTATTTTTCTATTTTTCAGTTAGTCTTAGGAAATGTTAGCTATACTTTTTGAAAACAAGCAAATACGATATCAAACATAACAGGGAACATTTTATTTTCATTACAATCCACCATTACAACATCACAAGATTACAATCCATCATTACAACATTATAAGATTACAATCCACCATTACAACATCACAAGATTACAGTTTACAATTACAATAGCAGAGAACATAGCAGAAAATAATGGAAGGATCAATGGAGGCTACGATTAAGAGAACAATGAAAACAACATAGCAGAGAACAATCCACCATCACAAATTCGGGTAGGCCGTCTTAGCAGCTGCCTCACTGTAAGCTCTCAGGAAACAATAGAGGCTACGATGAAGACCTAAACTCCACAGAATCAAATACTTGAAGAAACAATGGAGAGAGGAAGCGGCTGGGAAACAATGGAGACCTAAACCCCACAGACACATTTGAAGGGAGGAGGTGGATGGGTTCGGGTGAATATTTATAGAGAAGTCTTACTTGAACTCGGGCGGAAAATTATGAAATTTTAGAAATGTGCGAAGCGGGAAACATATCACAGACAGTTCTTAATTAATAGCCGTTTATAATATCTAATATCACAGACGGTTCTTAATTAAGAATCGTCTGTGATATTGGCTATATATATACCGATACAATATAAACAACTAGTCTCAAAGTATGCAATGGTAAAGTTCTGTGTGGCTTATATATACTTATTTGAAAATTTTCGACGAGATCTACAACTTTGCAGTTGAGATAAACCTCAAATTTCGAAGGGAAGATCGAAAATTTTGGCAAAAACAGAATTCAAAAACTTCCTATTCGAATTTGAGGCTACAAATAGCCGATTTTAGGGGTCTTCAAGGGCGACAAGCAAAAGCTGGTCATTTGTTTTGGATCGGGCTCGTCGTTAGCTTTCCAACGAGTATAAGAACGTCAAAAACGGACACCGTATGTAAAAGTTCTGCCCGTTTTACTGAAGGTGTGTTAAAACGAAATTCTACTCGAATTCAAGCGGGAAATTATGAAATTTTAGAGGTGTATGAGGTGAAAAATATATTAAAGACGGTTCTTAATTAAGAACCGTCTGTGATATTGCTAAAGATAGTTCTTAAGTAAAAACCGTCTGTGATATGATAATATCACAAACAGTTCTTATTTAAGAACCGTCTGTGATATTCCGCAATATCACAGACGATTCTTGATAAGAACCGTCTGTGATAGTATCACAGACGGTTCTTATCAAGAACCATCTGTGATTGCATTTAACTGTGATTGCATTTAATACAGACGGTTTTTATGAATCGTCTGTGATGAGACGTCTAATATAAACTTTTTTGTAGTAGTGTTATAGTCCTCTAGCAATGCTTCCCCTCCGGTTACATTGAGGCAAATTCGCATGTAATTGGTTAAAGCTTCACACATAAATGGCCCATAGACAATAGTGAACCATCTTATGATGGATGGTGGAGTTGTCGGTGTATGACATCACTCGCTTAGGTTCAGATCCAGATATCTACTTTTAGATAGACGTGAGTGTGTCTCAGTGAAAACTTTGTGAAGTCATGAATTTATTTCTAACCTTTGTCATTCTAGACATGTACTAAACGTGCACAATGCGTGGTGGCATGTGGACGGGTTTATCATGTAATCACAAAAAAGAAAGAAAAAACCCAATAGCCAATAGTCACACCCCAGGCGACTTTGGCTTCTCTGCTGTGGCAGGCTTAATTAGCATGCTTAAGGTGAAAATAAATATCCTGTAAAAAAAAGGTACAGTAGAATGAAATTTGTAAAGTGTGTGGTTAGATTTGCAAGAGCATGATACACACACTGTACTCGTGGCCTGCACGATGCTCCCGAAAAGGCGGATTCAGTAAGAAAAAATGAAATCTCTAGAGCAGAGAAGTAGGCAAGAAAACACGCGGAAAGATCGAGCTAGTTTACAATTTTGCAGCCGAAAGAAATGCACAAAAAGGCAAGTAAGCAACATGATTCCTTGTCCCTCTCTTATCAATCATATATATATACTTCGAAACATGCATGCATGAAACATATCAAAACAAATTAACCCCTAATCATCACAAATAAATTGATAATAAGACCATTACATGGAAGTGATTTCGATGGACGCACTAATTAACCAGAACAAATTAAGAACCCTTACAAACAAGCTAAGAATTAATACATGCATGGAGATAAAATGAAACATCAAAAGTAGAAATTACAAGCCCCTATTTTTCTCTCTTCTTTGCTCCCTAGCCTCTTTGATCATAGCTACCATGCATAACATGGCAATAATTAATGACCTAGCAGAGCAACTCGACCAATGTCTAGTTTTTTTGGCTTGACCACCGACTCGTGCATGTACGTACGTACGAAGCAAGCGTCCATGCATGTCTACACCTGCTCGACGTGGCTTGCATTGTCCACCTTCTCCTGCTCTTCCTTCTCGACGGTCTCAGCCTGGCTCTCGATGCCGTGCTTCTCCTGCGGCGCCTCGCCGGCCTGGACCGCGCCGTTCTCCTCCGTCGGCGGCGACTCGATGGGGTGCACGTGCACCTCGGAGCTCTTGAGCTCGACGGCTGCCGCCGCCGCAGCGCCGAGCTTGGCGATGTTCACGACGTGCTCGGGTACCATGACGACGCCGTCGGACACCGCCGCCTCCTTGGGCGTCGAGTGCCTGTAGACGGCGTAGAGCCCCATCTGGATGACCCCAAAGGTGAACCCGAGAACGTTGGGCAGCTGGAACGAAGCAGCGTGGCAAACATCACGCTAATTAGTTAGTCGCCTTGCCGAGTAAGTTTACACATATGTTTCGTACGTATAGTTTTGGGGTTTGCTTACGGCGACGTATTTGTCCTTGATGAGGAGGCCGTAGAGGAACCAGACGACGGCGCTGACGGTGAGGGAGAGGGAGAGCGAGAAGGGCATGAACTCCACGCTCCTGGTGCGCACCACCTGCCGGATGATGCTGAGGGGCGCGACGAAGACGCTGACGGAGAAGCCGACGCAGACCCAGCCCAGCATGACGACGCGCTTCTCGCCTTCCGAAAGCAACAAGGTGAGGAGCAGGATCAGCCCAAACACTCCCACGTTCAGGAGCAGCATGATCTTCGCCGTGAACAGCTGCATCGATCCACCATTACGCACCATGTCAGAGATGAGCACAGGAAATGAATGCACACCTCGATCTATATTCATACATACATACATACATACATACATACATACATACATACATACATACATACATACATACATACATACATACATATATACATATATATATAGCCAGGGATCGATGTGCTGACCTTGGCCTTCTTGGGGGCGTAGGCGAGGTAGACGACGATGTAGATGGTCTCGATGACGCAGCCGGCGGAGTTGATGGTGATGAGGAGGCACTCGTCGGACTTGAGCAGCGCGTAGTAGATCCACAGCATCGCGCTGAACAGCGCCACCACGTACGGCACCGACTGGAACCCCTGCGTCGACTTGCTCCTGTAGATCCGGTAGAACGTAGGACTGCATGCATGTCAGCCAGTACATGTCACTTTCACAGCTCGTCCAAGAGAAGCTAGCCGGAGATGCATGGACTGTGTGAGACTTACAGTGGGGCCAGGTAGGTCATGAAGGAGATGACGTTGCCTGCAACAACCCAACAGCATCGCAAGTAAAGTTAATTAGTTCATGTGAGATTACATGTCAGCCTAGGACAACAACGTGACACAAGGAGATACGTTACCAGCAACGATCTAGCTAGCCTTTAATAATTGTCGGGTCCCTAGCTTGTGCGTGAGGTGATGTCACGCCACACCATAGGGAAGAAAATGTTGGAGCTTTCTCTCTCTCTTTCTTTTATTTTCTCTCGATCTTTTGCCTAAATGGCCAGCAGCCATCGCAATGAAAGTATAGGGCATGTTTATTTTAGCCTCTTAAATCAGTTTTTAGTTTTTACTACAGTATCTAATTTTTAAACGAATTATTTTTTCAAGATAAGGTTTACAAATTAATTATAGTACGCGTTAAAAGCTTAATGTCTATACCATCTAAAATCACAAGCGACTTTCTGTAATCACTGTCACAAACAGCTAAAATTCAAAATTTTTAACCAAAAATCATAAGCCACAGCCATATCAAACAGGCCTATATATCTCCACCAATGTTGAATGGAAATGCTTCTTCTTTTTCAATTGTCTCAAAAAAAGGGGGGATTTGCAAGATAAGGACGGGAACAAAAGGGGAAGGGTCACTATGGTGCAACAAGCTAGAGAAATCTTATTTTGGCAAGCTCTTGTTTTGCTATGGCCCCCCTCAAATGCAAACCAGTTTCAGGGGGCGCTCGTTTTAGCGATGGGGCTTTTGGTTGAAATTTCACTGTAGTTGGCCTTTTTTACTGTAGCTAATTTGGCTTTTTGGGCATAATTAATTTTAAAAAAAAAGATAAAAATAGAAAAAACATGTTAACCCATTAGAGACAACACAAAGGAACACGGGAAAAAAAGAAAATACAAAAAAGCCTAAAATATCTAAAAAAATTCAGAAAAGATTAAATACTGAATAGTGAAAAAAAGTAGAAGTTAGAAGGAGAAGTCGAAAAAAAGCCGGTCAAAGTTGCAAGCCACCCACTAACTAGCTGCATAGCTAGTGAGGACGAATAGGTAACACTTAATAGATATAATATATATTGACAGAACAAACTAATCAATCCAGTGATTTTGGCAAAGGACACTGAAATTAAAGGAAAAGAGCACGAAGACTAAAAAAACAAAAAATTAAAGGAATCTTGAGATAATATACCTAGGAGGCCAAAGGCGAAGCCCCAGGGATTCTGAAGAGACAGGCCAGCCATTGCAAGATCTTTAGCTTTGGATATGAGAGTTGATGAGAAGATCAATGGTATTAATTGTTCTAGCTAGGTAATAATAGTCTTCAAGGTTTTCTCCCCTTAATTTGTCAAAACAAACTAGCTGATGATCAAAACTTGATCTCCCTCTCCTCAATGGGAAGCTGGGAAGAATTGACAGCTACCACTTGAGTTTTCTTGCTTGCAAGATTGATGGATACTATCTGAAGACGCTCGAGGGGTTTATATAGTGTTAGGAAGCACCAAGCGAAAAAAAGGTACACGTCTTATGGTGTGTGACCCTTGACACACAACTATATCTGATCAATCACAGCCATGAGATTGAATAAACTAGAAACAAGATAACCATTAGCATGACTGAGAGTGCCTGTGTACTTTTTTTTGATAAGGTGATGTTTAGAGAGCACTCGAGTGTTTTTTGAGGTTAGGGATACTTAGATTTTTTGAGCGTTAGATCTCTATCTAACATCTTAGATTCGGAGCGCTCATTTTTTTTTTTTTGGTGAGGAAGATGTACAGAGAATTCATTAGATAGAGATCTAACGTTCTAAATTCTTTTTTTGGAAGTAGGAGGGTATAGAGAATCCATAGATAAAGGATTAATGGCCAAAAAATCTAAGCACTTTCCACCTAAAAAAATACTCAGGTACTTCCTAACACTTAATCTTGTGATAATTCCCTTCTGAGTGCATGGACTAGTATAACTGCTGTACACTCCAAGTTGCCGTCCTAGGTAAGCATCTAGACATGCAAGCCAGCCGCAACCATAAGCTTAGCCGTACAGGGAAAGAGAGGTGCATGAGAGCTAGCTAGCAGCCACTGACTGTGCCGCAAAGCAGCGCATTTTCCTCTCCCAACGGACGGTGTTTGAGACCAGCCTTTATTCACTTGTAAAATCAAATGCAAATTGCCTATTGGCAACAACAGTGAATTGATCATATATAACTTCAATTGCACGCACATTTGGTGAATTTTCATTTTTTCATTGTTTTCATGTTTAAATTTTTATTTTTTATTTTTAAAATTTAATTACTCAGAAAAAGCTATCAACCTTTACAGTATTTTTTTTCAGCTACATTGAGCACTAATTCCTCCCTCCTCGGAATTCGAGTTAGACAGCTGGATGCACCTTTAGACCACTTTGTAATTTCTTGCAACCGCTGAGTTATCGTGTAGTTCCTGACACGCTCTTTCCGAGGTTATCTAGCACGTAGAGCGTGTAAACACGCAAGAAAACATGGAGGAGGCTAGCTGCATTTGGCCCGAAGAAGCGTGTCAGGCACAAAGCTGAAGCCAGAGAGACACATGCTGTATGTGCGGATCCGTTTCTGGTACACGTCACTGCCCCTTGCTTCCTTCTATAATTCTGGAAGCCTTCGGGAACACACAAGCAATTCGCTTGCTTCCTCTTGGACTTCGCCTCTCCTGCATTCAGGGACGGAAAAAAAAACAATTATACGCCTTTTTCTAGAGCTTTTTCCCGGGTTTAATGCTTGGAATGACGCCCAATAATTAATCGATAATCAATAACGAATAAGGTGATTAACGTAACTAAGAAGGCTGCATGCTACGTACGCTAGGTCGACGCAGGTGTTTGACGCTAAAGGGAGTGATCGGAATAGTGATGGCTTTTGGTTTTTGGCTGAAAAAACACTGTAGCTAGTTGAAAAAACACTGTAACTGAGTTAGTGGATAGTGTAGTGAATAGTAAAAAAAAACTGAAGCTAGAAACTGAAACTGAAAAAAGTCAAAATCAGAACCTTTGACTTACCTTCGACCGTGGTTCCATGGACGCGGTTTAAAGGCGATCATGATGATTGATTAAGAATTAGCTATAGGCCATTGGAAGGAGCAAAGAACGGCTGGAGTTGCCCTGGTCGCCGGTTCGGTTTTCTTTTTTGGAAAAAGCGCTCTGCTCTGCTCAGCTGCTTGCATTTGCCATTTGGTGTGCTCCACTCTTTGGCTTGATCTTGATCTCTCTTTTGTAACCGTGTCTCTCTCGAGATCTGCTTCGACGTCGGCCAGGCCGGGTGGAGCCCGGGACACATATTATGTTGAAACAAAACATAGCTACGGGTGTGAATTTATTTAGAAGATTTGGCTCTGCTTCTAAGGGTCTGTTTGAAATACAAGAATTCACGGTAAACAATTTATTTCATATAGGAATTAAGAAATTTACGTGTTCCAAAAGGGGCGTAAAATTAGATATATCCAGAGAAAATGCAACTAGGTCCCTAGGCTAGCCCAGCTGGTTCATTCGCTTAATTTCTTAAACTATGCACATATTATTACTTCTATAATTTCACTGTATTTGTTCATAGTCAGAAGCATCTGTTTCAAAATATTTATCTATTCAAAAATCAAAAATATAATTATTGCAATATTTCTTCTTTCTACCTCTACATAAATGTTTTGGAATAGGTTAAATGGATGTGTTATGTCATTTTAATAGGGTATAAATGATCATTTCTCATTAGCTTTTTTTAGATTTAGTGTTTTCTTGCACAGTACGCATAGTGGGCTGTAGACAAATATTATAAAACGGAGAGAGTTGCTCCGTTTGCATGACAATAATTAACAAGGATCTACATACCTTTGAGGCAAATTTTAAAAATTGAAGTGACACTGTTAGACAATTATACGCCATGCATGCATCAGCATGCATTAATTCATTCAAGTGCTTTCCAGGGCACTTTCGACGTTACAACAAATCCAGCTCCTCTGTCTAGCTTTCACGCCTACCTGACGATGTCATGCAAGTTCATGCACACAGTTCATACACGCGCTCTTCCGTTTTTTTATTTAACATTTATTATTATTATTATTATTATTATTATTTACTTTAACCGTTACTTTTCACAATTTTACATTCAAATATACTAATAAAATTATATTATGTACAACACTATTGTACAGCGCAGTTCGTTCGTTAAACACGAGTTTGGCCACACGGTTACTTTCTGGAAGAAATTTGCTCAGAAATACTAAAAAGATCACACTTGTCCAAAAATTAGATTGAGTTCCACTAATCTGTGCCCTAGCAGGCCTTACATGTCATCAAAGTTATTTTTCTAATTTGTACATCTTTACTATGTTACCGGCAAATTTTCCTTATTTTTGTGAGTTTCTGAAATATCCCGCGTTCGTTAATTAGCTATTAAGTGTGATTAGTAGTAATCGCGTGGGTTAATTAGCTATTGTTTAAATTAAGCTAAGCCCATTAGTTCAGTGTTGCGGTAGAACTAATAAATTATTTTGTAATCCCGCACACAAGAATGCAAGGGAGTTTCATTCCGAACCATTTCACACTTTATTAAAACCTTGCATTTACATTAGAAAGAATTGTATTGCATAAAAAGATTCATCTCATACAATTGCATATGCATTAAAAACACGGTACAACAATTAATTGCACTGTCACAAGGATACACCGTAGCACGCATGTTTGCATCTCATACATCCACACATATATTAGAAATCTTGCCCACACACGCTAAATACACTGGCACACCAATACACTATAAGTGCACATTTTTGCATTTCATACAGCAATCTGCCGTCGAGCCATATCGTTGTTCAATTGAGAGCAGCCAATAGATTAAATACCAAAAAAAAGACCGAACAAAAGAACAGAAGTCCAAAAGCCAGTAGAAAAAGAAGAAGTTGCTGTCAGAGCCCTTGAGGTTATCTCGGGCGGGGCATTCCATTCACGGAGATACTTAACCGTCCGGGGGTCAGTCGGCTCCTCTCACAACCATAGGGTTCATCCCTTGGCGAAAAACAAACCTGTTTCGCAGCACAAACACTGTAGCACAGACAGCCCCAACAAGTGTCAAGAGCCAGCAAGTAAACCAACCCCCAGGTGGAACTCCCCCAGCACAGCCATCGGCCAGTATGGCCTCCCCCAAGTGTTAATATCTAGCACAGTAGTATGAGAGCAACCAAAAACCAAGACCAACACATGTACACAAGCCAGCAGACCACCACGGACCCCCAGCATAGCCAGTGGCAGAGCTGGCGGCCAATCCGGTTTTCCCAAGATATTTTTGCGTAGCACAGTAGCTGGAGCAGTAAAACCTGGGCAGATACAACCCCCCAGCCAGAGCAGCCCCAAAAAGATCTCCAGAGACCCTGTCTTGAATCAACAGAAGAGAGCACAAGCAGCTAGCCGAGAGGGGCAAGGAGGAAGCAACCATCACCTTTCTTCCTCCCATCCTCAACCACAAACCCAAACCACAGCTTAGCCCCCACCAATCATCACCGAAGTAGCCCAAGCAGCAGCCAATCAAAGCCAAGCTAGGAGTAAGAAGCGGGACAAGAAGGGAACCGCAAGACCGCAGGACCACAAGGCTTCGGCAAGGGAGTCACCGCGGGGACATTGGCAAGCTAGCAGCTTGGACAGCGACCACAAGCACCCGCCATCACCTCAGCCGAAACCAGTCAAGCTTTCACCAACAAAAGGTAGCCCACAAACCCTCACCTGTACTAGCATTTTCAGTAGAACCTTCTACCCAACCATTAGCCAACCGTGTAGCACAGAGCATTATCGGCACATCACAAGAACCGGCACAACATCACAGCCATCAGTAAGAGGGTGTAGAGAGGAGGGAGGTTACCGTAGTTGGAATTGGCAGCAGCATGCTGCCAGCAGCTACGCACGCGCCCTCGAGAACCACTGTGCATCCCCCCGGCATGCACATGGCTTCGAGCTCCGCCGTGCCGAGCCGCGGCAACACACCTCCAGGCCATCCACACCCTAGTGCCAAAAACCAAACTAAACCAAGTCAAAGAAATCATTAACCGAAGAAGATCGTGGGAGAGGAGCAACCGGGCTTAGAGGGGCCAGATCCGGGCCGTAGGCCACGGATCCGGCGACCAGAGGTGGCGCACGACGTCGGACCCAAGGGGGGCGGCGCGGCCACCAAGGCGACGGTGCAGCCACTAGGAGCTATCGACGCGTGTGAGTGAGAGAGAGAGAGGTAGAAGGGGAGGAGAGAAGAGAGGGAGTGGCGGCAATAAAGGAGATAGGAAGAGGGGAGAGCAGGCCGCGGCGCGCAGGGAGAAGAGGGAGAGAGGCGGCGGCGTGTAAGAGGAGAAGAAGGGGGAGAGGGGAGGCAGCGCGACGCAGAGAGAGGAGAGGGGAGGCAGCGCGGCGCAGAGAGAGAGAGGAGAGGGGAGGCGGCGCAGCGCGCAAGGGGAGAAGAGAAGAGGGAGCGGCGGCACCAGGGAGGAGAAGGGGGCAGTGCGCAGGAGTAGGAGGAAGTGGGGGCGGCGGAAAAAGCAAGAAAGGGAGAGGTAGCCAGGGGCAAGGAAAAAAAAAGGGAGAGAGGAAGTTGGGCCGGCCGGATTTGGGAAAAGAGAAGAATTAATAGATTTCTAACTCAGTGTTTAGATTTTTAGTTGTATAAAAATTGTTGTAGATTTTATTAAACTCATTTGAGGCATTAGCTTAAATTTATTTTGCATCTGTGTTTAAAATTGTTAGCCGCGCACGGACTTTTGTAGATTCTAATAATCTCTTTCGAAGCATTGAGTTGGAGTTATTTTTGCACTGAGTTAGTAATTAAAAGCGGTAAGTCTTAAACTAGTATCAATTAATCCGGTCGTTAGTGGGGTAATTCATTGTAGTATTTCAACCCTTCGAAAGCTACGATGACCACCATACCCCCTTCCCAAAACCTAGAAGCCTCACGACATATTATCGCATTTACAAGTTTAGTTATTCTTCACCGAAGCCGTACATTATTTTAGTAGCCTCATATTACTGCAGGAGGCAATCCGATCTCGCAAAGGAAAGAATACTTGGGTAGAGCGGAGGCTCAGGACTTTTTGGCTAACTCAGGCAAGCATCCCATTGATCAATTCTTGAGTATTTTTGATATCTCAGTATTTTGATACTATTTTAATATCACCCTGCATTTCAAATAAAAAGTTTTTAAATCAAGGTTTTGAGAAAGAAAGATCGGCGACTGACGGAGCAGTCGGCCGTATAGATTTATAATAAAGTGGGCAGAGGTTGCCTTGGCAGGTATCAGAAGGGCAGGTTGGGGACCTCTGCATAGGATATAATATAAGGAGTTAACCTCCTTCATCTGTATGAATAGATCGTATTAATACGTATCAACCACATTTCGTCTGAGGACGGAAAGGGTTAGTAGTTCTATCAAAGTTATTATATTCTCCACATGGGTAAGTATGAATCAAAGGAAATGAACCCAGGACTGGTTAGTGATCAGCAAGGGGGGATCCGGATCTCGTACCCGAGACTGATCTGATATTCAGCAGGGGGTACGTAAATCACAATAACCCGAGACTGATCTGATATTCAGCAGGGAGTACGTGAATCGCTATAACCCGAGACTGATCTGATATTCAGCAGTGGGGTACGCGAGGGCGATATATTACGCAGTGGAGTGTTGGGTGAAGGTTGGAAACCTTCCCAACCAACGGTTATGTCATTTTTGGTGAGTCTGGTGATGGTAATGATTCGCACAGACTACCGATTGAGAATAACTGCGTGGAGATATAATATACTGAGATAGTTACAAAAATTCTGTTTTCTGATCTGGGGCACCGCATCTTAGGAAATGCGGAAATCCATGTGCCATTAGGGTCAGAATGATGCTGGGTAAAGTGATACAAGCTTGCGCAATGCTATCAAAATCATGAATTCATGCCTGTCTCCGGGAAAGGAGATTACGGGAACCTATGGAAGTTCTTCACTGTTCATACAAATGTTTAGTAGTGTTCAAATTAATAAAAATTGAAATCTTTTACAACCAAAAACCTTATTTTCTCTATGAGCATAAAGTTTGGTATTTGAGCTTGAGAGTAAAGCAAAAGAGAAAGAATAGATAGAGGCATA
The DNA here is from genome assembly GCA_036346265.1 of Melocanna baccifera. Classification (NCBI taxonomy): domain Eukaryota; kingdom Viridiplantae; phylum Streptophyta; class Magnoliopsida; order Poales; family Poaceae; genus Melocanna; species Melocanna baccifera. The sequence continues at coordinate 3,743,034 of CM070707.1, read as the reverse complement.
TGTTGCATATTTGTTTTATAAGCTTGCTGAGTACTCTGTACTCACCCTTGCTATTATTTCCTTTGTTTAGAGGATAGCTATTACACTGCAGCTGCGGGAGATGAGACCAGGCAGGAGGGGCCCTACTCTCCTAGAGAGGGCTATGGTTTGGAGGATGAGCCGTATGGGGGTCGCCCCTCATACGATGACTGGGAGGATTAGAGTGGTTGGAGCAGTTCGGGCTCCACGTCTTAAGTATCTGTACTGGCCGTATATTGTTTTTGTACTCTCTTCTGATGTTTAATTAGAAACCTGTTAGACTTTTGTAATGACCTTGTAATAGCTAGACTTATCTTGCTGTTTGGACTTTTAGCCCTGCATGGCAATGCAAATGTATGAATTGTATTATTTCTAATTATTATTCTGCTGCAATATTCTGATAGGCTTATTTCTAATTATACGGGTCGTTTCAGTTTCCACGTGGGTACTATGACAAATTTGTTCACTCCCATGTTCAATTCTGAGAGCTATTCAGTAAGATCCTAACACCATGTTCATGTAACTTTTGTAAGTGTTGTATGTCATATTGGCAAACGAGACTTTTTAATTAGCTAGAACTACTGATGGCAGTATAATGGACATGTAAAATTCATATAAAAAGTTTAGAACTTGGATGATCAATAATGAAATGCTTCATACCTTTATTTTACTGGCACACATTTATTTTTATAAAAAGTTCATTTTTATTTATACCACCCTAGGGTTACATTGCTGCGAGATAGGTCATTATGAACTAATCAGGACCAAATTACCCCTCCCTTCTTTCTCCTATCCAATCTAGCAATCCTACCATGGCCATTGCCGCTTGGAATTTAAGACCATGGCCGCCGCCAACCTTCTCCTCGCATGCGGCGCACCCGCTCCTCCTATGCTCCGTCGCGTTCGCCATAACACAGCCACGACGCATAGCGCTCATGTGCCATGGCCCGCTGCCACACCGAGCTCTGATCGCCGCTGCTCGGTGTCACCGCTTGCCATGGGCCTCCGCTGCTCGCCTTTGCCGCTCGTGATGGCCAGCTGCCTCGCCAAGGTGTATATTTCCGCCGTTCGCTATGGCTGATGTGCGTTGTGGAAGGTGATCTGGAGTGCTTGGTGCAGTGTGGGGTCACCATTGGAGGTCTGGAGGAGGGGAGCATGGGAGGAGGGAGGACATCGGAGGAAGAAGCGGCATTACGGTCTTAAAAAACTTACAATGGCATCTTTCCAATTTTCACATCGAAGAAAAAACTTTATAATAACATATTTCGAAAATAAAAACTCTGCAGCGGTATGTTTTTAACTAATTTTCTCAATGTAAAAGTATATACTTGGTCGTCCATTAGTCCTAAAATGCCAAGTTCACCTCGGCTATAATAAATCCATAGCATGAATGAATCTACGATCTTAACAATGTACGAAAGACCATGTTTTTTTCAAGAAGAGGTGAGGCTTAACCAAATCTGCCAAAACGCGCGCGCAATCACAAAAAAAAATTGTGGAAAAAACTGGCGCTGCAGAAAGTAGAAAGCGGCAACCGATGAGATGCCGTTTTCTACTTTTTGCAGCGGAGTATTACTGGAGAGTGGAAACTGTAGTCTGCCCCTTCTCTTCAGGTGTGTGCCTTCCATCTTCTAGAGGGAAACGGATCTGCTGTCATGCGCAACAAAAAGCACAAAAGCATGCTTCGGCTCTCTCGACCGTCCGATCTTAGATCCGACATTCTAGCTAGATCACGATGCTACAGTACCGTGATACATTACTCGAACGCATGCTAGTAGCGAGTTGCAGCACAACTCGATGCCCGATCGAGGAAAACGCGGACCAAACGCCAAACTCAAGTATTCTTTGAAGTTCTTCTAGCTTTGGTGTGCATTCTATACCAAAACTAAGAAAGCAGTGCGAGATATTTTAATATCTAGCATGTTCCTTTTAGTTTATTTCAACTTATGATTCATAGCTTTTCTTAAATAACAAATGAGATGATTTCTCTGCCGCCGTTTCGAAGCGGTTTATCAGAATAGTTTTTTAGAAGCGATTTATTGGCTTTCAGTTCATTCGTACTCGCACTAGAACCAAAAGCTATAAGTTATAAACTGTAACTCAAAAGAACATGCCTATTCTTTTGGCTGCTATGTGTGCATGATGCATGTGGCCTTGCTCCAACTGGTTTAAAAGCATTCGGCTTCTGACTTCTAGTTTTTAGAAATCAGAAGCCACTTGGAACACGTCAACTTCTTAATTTCGGGTTTTTTGGTTTTTTCTTATTCTTTTACATTGTCTATGATAATATAACGGTATTTTTATTTATTTTTTATTTTTTAATTAAATATTTTTAAATACTAATCATCGCTACTGTGCAATTTTAATCAGAAACTGGCACTCTGTTGGAGCGGCCGCTCAAATTCCAGCTTTTCTTTTGCCTAGTTGCTTCGAATAGTTATCAGGATGGGCTGAAGGGACTAGCGGTTCTGATGGCTCCAAAGTGCGTCAAAAAGACCAAAGTGTCAAACAAAAGCAAGTTCTCTGCTGCTTCGATCGACTCACGCGTGAATATGGCATGTGTATAATAAAGCGGTGCATTTTGGGTGTGTTTTTTTACATTATGAATATATTCTTTTTAATTTCTAAAAATAATTTTTTGTTTTTACTACAGTACCTAACTTTTAAATGGAGTATTTTTTTAAGATGGGGTCTACAAGTTAATTGTAGTACACATTAAAAGCCCAACACATGTATAATCCAAAATCACAAGCGATTATTTCTCTGTCCGTAAGCTTTGTCGCAAATAACTAAAATTCAAAAATTTCAGCCAAAAACCAAAAGCCACATCCATATCAAATAGGCCCTATAGATTATGATTTATAGCTTTAATTTTTGAATTCTGATTATTTATAAGAGATAATACGAAAAGAAAAATAGTTATATATGATTTTAATCAATATAACTGAATTCAGTATACTTTTTACTACAATCTTTTTATTGACCTCATTTTAAAAAATATATTATTTAAAAGTTAATTATTATAGTCCATACATACATAAACTGATAGAGTAATACTAGGTGTTCAGAATAGCGATGGTTTATGACTTTTTTTACTGTAGTTGGCTTATTTTTTACTATAACTGAGTTGGCTTATTTTACACAATTAAATTTAAAAAAATTTAAAAATAGAAAAAACATATTAGTCCATCACAAACAATGCAAAGGAATACGAGAAAAAAAGAAAAAAGCAATAAAACCCCAAAAAATCTAAAAAAAAGATGAAATACTGAATAGTGAAAAAAGCAGAACCCAGAAGTAGAAGTTGGGTTTAAGCCAAAATGAGCGGAGCTGCGCCTTTTTTTGGGTGGGGTGAGGGGACGAAGAACAGTGGAAAATTTAACAGCTATATATATATACATATATGTATGTATATATGTATGATTAATTTGGTATCAGCTAGTACGTGTGCAATATGGTATGGCCCAATACTATAGTTGTTATTTACCCCGGACATGAGTTGTTAGTGCCTAATGACAGTATCAACTACATCATATCATTATATTATAGCAACTGCATCTTAATTTTAGCTAGACCCATCAGGAACGTAAGATTTTCAGGGAACAGGAATTGCTCTGTTTTCTACAAACAGAATTTATATAAAGTTCCTACATATCCAAAGAGAAGTTTTGGAGAACCAGGCATGTTCACTATAATATTCCTCGTGTGGGAATTAGGATTCTTTAGGTTTATGTTTATATTGTTTACAGTAACTAATTTTTAAATGATTCGTTTTTAAAACGGAGTTAATAGAAAAATTATAATAAAAAGTGTACTGAATTCAGTTGTATCAGTTAAAATCACATACGACTATTTCCTTACATGTACTGTCTCTTACAAATAACCAATATTTAAATATTTAAACCATAAGTTCTAAGTCATGACCCAAAAAAAAAATCCATTCATATGTTTTCTATCTACGACATTCCTATGTTCCAAAACTACCCTCACCAGTTTTTCGAGAATGAGCCTGGAACTACGGGTCCCGTCGTCATCCTTTCAGAAAAGTGAAAAGTACAAAAGAGTCGAGATTGATATATAGAGAGATATTTTTCGCATGTTTCCTCCTAAAAAAAGGTATACTACTAGTATTACGCTTTTCGAATAAACTAATTACATAATTGCAAATATTTTAATCATCCACTGATTCACATGTAGTCAAAAAAAGCAATAAATACCAGACGATTGTACGACTGGGATCTTGTTGCGGTCAAACAGTTCTGTCCAAATTGCGATGTGCATGTCCAGGTCAAACTAACTAAGAATACTGTCTCAACAAAAGAAGAAAAGGCAGTGCTCCTTGCTTCGCCATTGCTGGAATTATTCCGGATCAGTTCTACGACGACGACGTACTTCGACGTGAAGAAGAAGAACAGAAGATCCTGGCGACTAGGACACCAAGATAGCCGTGCGAATATTCGTGCGGCAGAGATATTTGCTGCGACAGCACGTAGCTCTCGCGGCCGTCAGCTGAAAGCCGATGATCCAATGCAAGTTACATGTCAAGTTTACGGACATAAAGCGACACATGACATGTTCAGGATCTTGTAGTACAATTCTCTCTCGTACTTGGAGGAACCGGCCTCTTACCAGTTGGTAAAGAGCAGCCATGGCCCGCTCGTCCACCATAGTTCAAATCATAGAATTCGCCGTAAATAGCAAAGCAGATCATTTTCTTAAAAGTTATTTATATGCCACTCTAGAGTGGTAAGTTTTAAAATCTATCATTGCAAAGTTCATTTTTATTTATACCACTCTAGGGTTACATTGCTGTGAGATAGGTCATTACAAACTAATCAGGACCAAATTACCCCTTCCTTCTAGGGTTACCATGTACGAAAGCCCATGTTTTTTTTTCAAGAAGAGGTGAGGCTTAACCAAATCTGCCAAAACGCGCGCGGAATCACCAAAAAAAAAAAATTGTGGGAAAAACTGGCGCTGCAAAAAGTAGAAAAACGGCAACTGATTCTAACCTTACTTTCGGCTCCTGTGGCAGCTGATACACATCATGGAGGGCGGAGACTGTAGTCTGCCCCTTCTCTTCAGGTGTGTGCCTTCCATCTTCTAGAGGGAAACGGATCCGCTGTCATGCGCAACAAAAAGCACGAAAGCATGCTTCGGCTCTCCCGACCGTCCGATCATAGATCCGACATTCTAGCTAGATCACGATGCTACAGTACCGTGATACATTACTCGAACCCATGCTAGTAGCGACTTGCAGCACAACTCGATGCCCGATCGAGGAAAACGCGGATCAAACGCCAAACTCAAGTATTCTTTGGAGTTCTTCAAACTTAGGTGTGCATTCTATACCAAAACTAAGAAAGCAGTGCGAGATATTTCAATATCTAGCATGTTCTTTTTAGCTTATTTCAATTTATGATTTATGACTTATAGCTTTTCTTGAATAACAAATGAGACGATTTCTTTGTCGCTGTTTCGAAACGATTTATCAGGATAATTTTTTAGAAGCGATTTATCGATTTTCAGTTCATTCATACTCGTACTAGGACCAAAAGCTATAAGTTATAAACTGTTACTCAAAAGAACACGCCTATTCTTTTGGCTGCTATGTGTGCATGATGCATGTGGCCTTGTTCCAACTTGTTGAAAAGCTTTCGGCTTTTGACTTTTAGTTTTTAGAAATCAGAAGCCACTTGAAACACGTCAACTTCTTAATTTCAGCTTTTTTGTTTTTTCTTATTCTTTTATATTATCTATGATAATATAATAGTATTTTTATTTATTTTCTTATTTTTTATTTTTAATTAAATATTTTTAAATATTAATTATCTCTACTGTATAATTTTAATCAGAAACTGGCACTCTGTTGGAGCGGCCGCTCAAATTCCGGCTTTTCTTTTGCCTAGTTGCTTCGAATAGTTATCAGGATGGGCTGAAGGGACTAGCGGTTCTGATGGCTCCAAAGTGCGTCGAAAAGAGCAAAGTGTCAAACACAAGCAAGTTCTCTGCTGCTTTGATCGACTCACGCGTGAATATGGCATGTGTATAACAAAGCGGTGCATTTTGGGTGTGTTTTTTAGATTATAAATTATGATTTATAGTTTTAATTCTTGAATTCTGATTATTTATAAGAGATAATACGAAAAGAAAAATAGTCGTATATAATTTTAATTAATATAGCTGAATTTAGTATATTTTTTACTATAATTTTTTTATTGACCTCGTTTTAAAAAAATATTATTTAAAAGTTAATTATTATAGTCCATACATACATAAACTGACAGAATAATACCAAAGGGTATTCGGAATAGCGACGGTTTATAGCTTTTTTTACTGTAGTTGGCTTATTTTTTTTACTATACCTGAGTTGGTTTATTTGGTATAATTAAATTTAAAAAAATTTAAAAATAAAAAACATATTAGCCCATCACGGACAATGCAAAGGAATACAAGAAAAAAAAGAAAAAGGTAAAAAACCCAAAAAATCTAAAAAATCAGAAAAAAAACAAAATACTGAATAGTGAAAAAAAAAGTAGAACTCACAAGCAGAAACTGAGTTTAAGTCAAAATGAGTGGGTCTGGCCTTTTTTTGGGTGGGGCGAGGGGACGAAGAACCGTGGAAAATTTAACAGCTATATATATACACATATATGTATGTATAATTTGGTATCAGCTAGTACGTGTGCAATATGGTATGGCCCAATACTATAGTTGTTATTTACCCCGGACATGAGTTGTTAGTGCCTAATGACAGTATCAACTGCATCATATCATTATATTATGGCAACTGCATCATAATTTTAGCTAGACCCATCTGGAACGTAAGATTTTCAGGGAACAGGAATTGCTCTGTTTTCTACAAACAGAATTTATATAAAGTTCCTACATATCCAAAGAAAAGTTTTGGAGAACCAGGCATGTTCGCTATAATATTCCACGTGTGGGAATTAGGATTCTTTAGGTTTATGTTTATATTGTTTACAGTAACTAATTTTTAAATGATTCGTTTTTAAGATGGAGTTAATAGAAAAATTATAATAAAAAGTGTACTGAATTCAGTTATATCAGTTAAAATCACATACGACTATTTCCTTACATGTCCTGTCTCTTACAAATAACCAATATTTAAATATTTAAACCATAAGTTCTAAGTCATGACCCAAAAAAAATCCATTCATATGTTTTCTATATACGACATTCCTATGTTCCAAAACTACCCTCACCAGTTTTTCGAGAATGAGCCTGGAACTACGGGTCCCGTCGTCATCCTTTCAGAAAAGTGAAAAGTACAAAAGAGTCGAGATTGATATATAGAGAGATATTTTTCGCATGTTTCCTCCTAAAAAAAGGTATACTACTAGTATTACGCTTTTCGAATAAACTACTTACATAATTGCAAATATTTTAATCATCCACTGATTCACATGTAGTCAAAAAAAGCAATAAATACCAGACGATTGTACGGCTGGGATCTTGTTGCGGTCAAACAGTTCTGTCCAAATTGCGATGTGCATGTCCAGGTCAAACTAAGAATACTGTCTCAACAAAAGAAGAAAAGGCAGTGCTCCTTGGTTCGCCATTGCTGGAATTATTCCGAATCAGTTCTACGACGACGACGTGCTTCGACGTGAAGAAGAAGAACAGAAGATCCTGGCGACTAGGACATCAAGATAGCCGTGCGAATATTCGTGCGGCAGAGATATTTGCTGCTATAGCACTAGCTCTCGCGGCCACTTATTTCAGCTTTTTTTCAGCTTCACATTCTAACTTCAGTTTTTTTTATTATTCAGTAATTCATTTTTTTCTGAATTTTTTTAGATTTTTGTATTTTTCTTTTTTCCGTATTCTTTTGCATTGCATTATCCGTGATGGGCTAATATATTTTTTTTCTATTTTTACATTTTTTTAAATTTAATTATACCTAAAAAGTTAAATCAGTTACAATAAAAAAAAAGTTAACTACAGTAAAATTTCAATCAAAACTCAGAAATCATCGTTAAAACAAACGCCCCGAAAGCGCACAAGGGAGGGAAAGGAGGGACCTTTTCTCCTCCTCAGTTGATCGCCGCTCCCTTTATTTTTTTGGGTGCTGGTTTACTGCTAAATAGTTTCGCATTTCTTTGGCTCTTCCCTTTGCGAATCTACTTGTGCGCACTCTTTTTTGCTTACTTGCTTTATCATATATTTGCCACGAGAATAAATATATTATTATGACAATACTTGCGCTCCTTCAAGAGTTTCGTTTTAGGAGAATTAACTTAGTAATGTTAGAGTTGAATCAATCTACTCCTACAACCTGACCAAGCAACCAACTCTACTAACACATCTGCATGAGCTTACTCACCACTAACCCCGACATGCACGTACTGACCACTTCATCTCACCTCCAAGCCACACATGACAACCGACCCTCTGCACGGTGCCTTCACAATGTTGATCTTTGGTTGGATCTTTAGTGGCCTCAAACCGCCATCGCATCATAGCGGTCTCCATTGGCTTCATGCAATCATGTTGACTCCTTTGCCATCGGCCTCGCTCCGAATCATCACCCAATGGCTTCGCACCATTGTCTTATTGTAGCGGCTTCACACCGCCCCATTGTTGTCGTAGTAGCATCACACAACCATCATCGTCGGCATCATACTGACTTCTTCTCACAACGCCATTGCAATGCCATTGCCATCAGCATCACATCGACTCTTCATCTCAGCGGCATCGCACCACCATCTCCATAAACACAGCCTCACATCGCTGTTTGTGGATTCCCGGGCTGCCTCCAGGTTGTACTCCTAAGTACGTACCAAACCGTCAGGGTTATATTGCAGCTGTGTTTGGCGCATTTGTATTTCTTGCTTTCTTTTGCAACTTGCAACATGCTGTTGTAGGTGACCCGTCCTACCTGAAGATTTTGCGGATAATTCATTACCACAAATTTTACAAACAGCATATCTCACCGAATTCCCATCATCGTCGGTCCTGAATTTCCTGTCGAAATTGTTCAAGACTCCTGATGTAGTATCTCTTATTTTTTTTGCACCCGTGCACTGGGTTGTGGATGCACTCGTTGAGCCAGCAAAAAATAGATCGATTGGACCCTATGCAATCGGGCAGGCCGCTTCTTCTGATTCTACAGTTCTTGTGGATGTGGACCTTCCAGAGATAGATATCATTCTTAAAAGGATTGCATATCCTTCATCGTGAGGTCGAGCTTGGAGGGTTGAAAATCGTAGTTCTTCATTGAATCAACTGCAAATTGAAATAGTAAAGTACAATTAACTTACTATTGAATCAACAAATAATAGCAAAAAATTAAAATAAGCCAACACTATTACTTCTTTTGCAGCTCTGCAAAAATTCTTTAAAGTTTTTTGAATTTTCTGAAATTCACATGAATTTCTCACTAATTTTGCCAAATTTGCGCAAACACTACCAAATTTTTCACTGCTAAATTGAGAGATGAGAGTCAGGTTTGAGGTGTGGAGAATAGAGGCCGGATGCCCCCTATTATAGAAAAATTTTTCTATATTTTTTGAATTTGTTTGCTAATTTTTCAATGTTTTACACCCAACGGTAAAAAAAAGATAAAAAGAGCTATTTTTCATCGGGTCAGGTTGTATCGGCACGACCCATTTACGCCCGTTGGCATCGTGCCGTGCTGTGTCGTGCCGACATAGCCCACGACCGTTATCGGGCTGTGCCATGCCAGCCTAGTGTGTCGCCCACTTGGCCCAGGCATGGCTTGTACGGCCCACAATCTAAATGGATCATACCATGTTTGAGCTAGACCAGCAGTGACGGGCCATGGATCTACATGCTAAGGCCCGGCCCATTGGCCACCTCTATATAGGTCTTTCATTCTAGTGGGAGCACATGTAGGGTGTGTTTTCTTGGACTATGATTTATGATTTAAAATTTTGAATTTTGACCGTTCGTAAGAAGTAGTATGCAGAGGAAAGTAGTCGTATATTATTTTGATCGGTATAGCTAAACTCAGTACACTTTTTACTATAATATTTCTGTTAATTCTGTCTTCAAAAAATACACTATTTAAAAACTAGTTACTAAAACTCGTACAAACATAAACTAGCTGCCAGTCTAATCGAACCCAGACATAATTAGGTTCTTAGGGGGTGATCGGAATAGCGATGGCTTTTGGCTTTTGGCTGAAAAAACACTGTAGCTGGCTGAAAAAACACTGTAGCTGAGTTAGTGGATAGTGTAGTGAATAGTGAAAAAAAAGCTGAAGCTAGAAGCTGAAGCCGAAAAAAGCCGAAACGATCACCCCCTTATAGAAGGGCTTATATCCAACACACCGCTTTTTGCGTGAATATACTGGCGGTCTTATCGTTCGATGGAAATTAGATTAGCACAAACTTCTTTTTATGTGCTCGACACAATCTTTTGGCAACTCGGAAATAAGTGAAGTTTGTTTTCTTTTGTAGGACCAAAAAGATGTTCACACCTAGCTAAAAGCTTCTGGAAACTTCGCATGCATGCATGCCACCCTATCTCTTACCTTCATCATGCTTACGTATCTCTGATCGACAAAAGTCGGCACCATGGTGAAATCACATGGCCCCTCCTGTCCCCTTTGCGCGCGTTGCAGCTGCTTGCACCCAGCTGAACGAGATAAGCGTTATCACAATCGCCTAACCAAAGTGTGTTAACCCTGTACTACCTCATCTTTGTTCCTATCAATTGGCCTAATTTATGGACGAATTCTTTTGAATTAAGACTTACAGTTATAATTTTTGAATTTTAATTTGTTTATGAGAGACAGTATGTAGACAAAAATAGTCACATATGATTTTGGTAAATACAATTGAACTCGGTACAGTTTGTACTATAATTTACCTATAGACTCCGATTTGAAAAATACAACGTTTTGAATTTTAGCTATTTACGAGAGGCAGTACACAGAGGAAAATAGTTGCATACGATTTTGGCCAGTACAGTTGAACTCAGTACACTTTTTGCTACAATTTTTCTGTTGACACTACCTTAAAAAATACGCCATTTAAAAGCTAGTTATTATAGTATAAATCATAAACCACAAGTTGTAGACCCAACCGAACCTGGCCATAGCTAGCCATCCTGGCCAGCTTCTGATAAACAATCTGTGATGAACTAATTTTGCCCAAAGTGTGCACTCCATTACCCAAAAACATTTTGCCAAAAGAGTGTGGATGAGAGGTACTTATGCACTACTACAAAAGAGGTTATACTGAACGTCTATACCACGGACGATTCATTGGGAACCGTCTGTGCTATAAATATCACAGATAGTTTTATAAACTTGATCATGTATTATCTGTGATACGCAACTATCATAGACGATTATTACAAATAGCCATCTGTGATATTTTCACAGACAGTTATTTATACCAATCATCTGTGATAATGGCAGTCATCACAGATAGTTTTTACGAATAACCGTCGGTGGTAATTCACAGATGGTTATTGACACAAACTGTCTGTGATAATGGCAGTCATCACATACGGTTCTTACGATTAACCGTCTATGATAATTCACAGATGGTTATTAATACGAACTGTCTGTGATAGTTTTGTATTAAAGACGGCTTGTGGTTGAAACCATCTGTGATATGTGTTTGTAGAATGAATATTGGCGCTTCGTCTCCCCGATGCACACGCCTCTTCGATCATTTCGGGTCCCCGATACGTCTCGATCTAGTCTCTCGTGTAATGTATAAAAATGACCATCCGCCACTTGAGATTAGTCCCCACATCGCTGATCATAGTCGAGCACCTCGCTGGCCAGTTATTTCTCTTACATTAATTCTTTGTTTCTCAAACACACAAATAAATATATAGCTTCTTACTCTTCCTTGTCGTCAGCATCCTAGAAGAGCACCTCTCCGGCAGTACACTGGCGGATGCTACGGAAAGACACTATGCCAAGAGTGTCCTCCCTTCTATATCTGAGAATTTACAAAAGAAGTTGAAGTCTACCTTTCGCCGTCTTGACATCCTCCTCCACCATGCCTTTCAATTTATCTCCCGCTTCTGATGAGCTAACCTCACCATCGATGTGGTCCTCTACAACAACATTGCATATCTCCCGGAGGCATGCCGTCGCTTGGAATGCTTACTCGAAGTGGCGAGCGATCGAGTCGACCTTACCGGACTCCTTAAGAAAGGGAAGAGAGCCTATGGGCTCAATTAGACTTTATTGTTTAGTCAAAGGGTGTTTAAGAGGCACTTGAATGAGCATGTCATCTGGTGGATGTATTTCGGGCTTCATTTACTGATGATCTTGAATCGTCTGATGCCGACCATGATGCCTACAAAGCTTTGAAGGCGAAGATAGCATGTTATCTCCACCACTAGAAAAAACTTATTAGTTTCTACTTTTGGTTGTTATCTTTTGTAAGAATTGACTGGCCACGCTGTTTGGCCATATGTAAAATAAAGCAATTGAATTTGTATTAACTATCTTCTGTATATGTAAACGGTCTCGGTATAACGAAATGACGTCATTATTGACCGATAGAAAACAACTAAGTAATATATATTTACTTCTGACGTATTACTGAATTTGCATTTATGTATATAAGAATTAATCAAAACCATTATCACAAATAGTTCTATTTTAGAACTGTCTGTGATATATTTTCAAAGAAGGTTATTAAGTAGGATCGTCTGTAATAATTAATTACCATAGACGGTTATTAATAAGAACCGCCTATGATAATTAGATATCACAAACGGTTATTGATGTAAGCCATCTGTGATAAGAATATATCACATACGGTTTGCAGTTGAATATGTCTGGGATAAGCAGTGTTATTAAACGCCTAGCTAGCAATGAGGTTTTGACAGATCTATCTTCATTGCGCTGCATTGAAGGAGCTAGGCGGCCGGCTTTGGGCAGTTTGGTGAAAGCATACCGCTTGTGGATCTAGCTTGTAGATCTATTTGTTCTTGATGAGAATATATCACAGACGGTTTGCAGTTGAACATGTCTGGGATAAGCCGCGTTATTAAACACCAAGCTACCAGCGGGGTTTCGACAGATCTGTCTTCATTGCGCTGCATTGAAGGAGCTAGGCGGCCGGCTTTGGGCAGTTTGGTGAAAGCATACCGCTTGTGGATCTAGCTTGTAGATCTATTTGTTCTTGATGATTAGTGATTAATATTTGCTTCTAATTATATTCCTTGTAATAGAGAGAGATGATAGCTAGGTTTAGAGAGCGATGATAGTTTGCTCCAATTTAAGAATGGCTCAGTACTTGTAGTTTACTTCAATATATTCTTACTTGATATATATATTGTTTCACGAATATGTTGTTAGCTACTTAATTTAGAAATGGATAATTTATTATAAGGTGAATGATAATTATGTGTAAGTATTAGGCTTGTTGCTATAGTAGCATTAATAATCTAATTTGACACTAATTTGTTACATGTGGTGTAGATGGACCGAAGCTAGATGTATGTTGAGAACCGTGTGAGCGAAAAGTATATTAATGGCGTGTCTACTTTAAGAAGAGTGGTTGAGCAAGACATGTTGAATAAGGAGATGGAATATATGTACTGTCCATGCATTTATTGTGATAATCCGAAGATTTTTACCAACTCAGCACAAATCAAAACTTATTTGATTCAAAGGGGTTTCAAAAAGGGGTATACATGTTAGACCTATCATGGTGAAGAGGAGATTATATAGAAAGGTAGTTATAACATCATCGAGTGAGACAACGATATGCCAGCTGTGGATTATGCTTTCGATGATGATAGGACACAGGATGACAATCTGGATCAGATGCTACGTGATGCAGAAAAAAGAGTTTGGTAATTTGAGGGCTTGATGAAGTACTCAGAGAAACCTTTGTTTACAGGCTACAAGCCGCAGTGCACAAGGTTGCAATCCGTTCTTCAATTGCTGAAATTGAAGACAAGCAATAGTTGGTCTGACAAAAGTTGCATGGCATTTTAGGTCTCTTAGCGAACATCCTTCTACCGGGAAATGTATTGCCAAGAATCACCTACCAAGCCAAGAAGGTTCTTTGTCCATTGGGAATGGAAGTAGAAAGAATACATATATGTCCAAACAATTGTATCCTCCACCATAAAGAATATGCAAACTTAGATATTTGTTCAGTGTGCAAAGTATCCCGATACAAGTGTAAAAATAACTCCGATGATGGGGAGTGCATCGAGGTGAAGCAAGGACCTCCTGCTCAGATGTTGTGGTATCTGCCTATAATTCTCTATTTGAAGCATTTATTTGCAAATCAAAATGATGCAAGATTACTGTGTTGGCATTTAAAGCAGTGTAAGAAAGATGGAATGATAAGACATGCCGCTGATTTTGCCCGTTATTTGCTGGGATCACAAAAGGGCACACTCGAAACTGGTTAAGAGCGAGGTCATCAACCACAGTTTCGGGTATCTCCTCTTTCAAAAACCTCGCAGACTAAGAATATGTTAAACTACCTAGTTAGTAGCTCCATAACTTCATAAGGTCTAAAATAACATGATTATCTCTTGCAGCAAACTTTGACTACCGAATCTTCCTAAGGTTTCTTTGAAGAAGACAAGGAGAGAGATATGCTATCACATGCCCTGGGAAGCAAAAAGCTTCCAGGTCGCACACGAGACCTGGGGATTTATGTACCACGAGCTACGGATTCCCAAACGACTCCGAGATATATAGGAGTAGGAAGAGATCCAAGGCCCATCGCGAGGAACAAATGAAATATAAGCTTCATGCACAACTTGAGGAGCAACTATCTACCTCACTTCGAGAGCAGATAACTACCTCATTTCGAGGAGAGATAGATGCATTGAGAAAAGAACTGAAATAAGTTCGCAACCAATCGCAACCCATCCCCATTAATGTGGTATCCAGTCCCCCTCAACGTCGGAATAGCTGCATGTCCACGCCAATTTATGAACATAGCGATACCCATTTACTTATTGATGACATCCAGGTAATGTATCTCTCTAAAATACTATATAGATAGACCTGGTGGGCGTCTTAACTCATCATGTATTATTATGTAGGAGCCCATGCCGTGCATCCTTAGTGTCAGGCTTGTTGGCTCCATTCTTATTAACGCTACGCAGGGGATGGTGTATCCATGCTTGCTAAGGACACTGGTGCATAGTGCCCAGCTAGAGATTGGTTTCGTAAAAGTCCAGGTGGACATGATTAATAACGTTTTCATGGGCGTCCCTCTTGAGAAGCCCCCAAATAAAGAGATTATGGCACTGGGGGATGCCGTCCACACATTCATCCAGTGGCCCAAGAGGGATATCACCCTGGACCTTTTCGTGCCACGATCTTCGCACGACTATCTCTGTCAAATAGAGCCCTCTATAACTCCACCTTAAGCTCCACTTGATAAGCCCATTACATCAGCTCCTGTGGCTCCACCTCAAGCTCCACTTCAAAAGCCATTGCATTGGCTCTGCTTTAGATATATTATAAGCGAGATGATAAGGCCCAAGCTAAGGCCAAATTGAAGAAGAGTAATCTAAATGCGCCTTCTGAGACCTGGAAGTTCAAGCTCGGAGTGTCGTTGGTCTCGGAGTCACAACTATCCAGTCTTAGACTGGTTTACATGTCTTTGCATTCCTGGTACATGCAGAGGTCCAATAGGAAGCCAAACTGCCAAAGTAGATTCACCGTGAAATTCATGGAGGAGCATTTCCTCCACGACTTAGGATACTTTATTGTGACCTTCAAGAACTTATTCTTATTATTTAACCTTAACGAACTTGACATCTCACTTCAACTGTGCTAGACATTGTGAGTGTACTGTACAATCAAGTTTTAAATTCACATAATACCGATAAATATCATAACTTATTGCTTATGTATAGATTCATGATCCAAAAAGTTCGGCAACGATGACAACCCGTGGGTTTTCTTGATCTACACTTGGTCTCTGAGCAATGCTTAAAGCACAACGCATCATTTGTCCAAATTTACATAACGAAGGGATTACTTACTCAGAGTGATAAGGACTATATCATGGTACCCTTTAACCAGAGGTAAGTGCTTCACTACCATAGAAGTTTCATTTATACTTTATACATAATATGAACTTAGAATTAATCACTATGGCGATATACATGACTAGGGGTCATTGGATTCTGCTCATAATTGTACCAAAGTGGAGTAAGATAATATGCATTGATTTCTTACTTAGTGGCGACCACGACTTTATCCTTGTGCAATAAACATTTGACAGGTAATTAAACTCATTTTCTCCATACATTACTCTATTGTGCTCCTCCCTTTATTTGCAATGGCCAAGGCTAACGTTTTTGGAATCATGTAGGTTATTCAGTGCTTACATTGCCTAGGGAGGGAGACACAAGGAATTCTACACTGCACTGCGATGCAGGATGCGATTTTCGGCACCCTCTGTAACACAATCCTATATCACACTTCATAATAATGTCTCTAGAACTGACCATACCAATGTATGTAATTATATTTTTACAGTGTCGCCAGTAGCTAGAAGGCAATATATGTGGATTCTACGTTTGTAGATATATGCTGGAAATCATGGACACTAAGGTGAAAGATCTAGAGGTTTGTCAACCTGTCAATATTTATTTCATAATTATTAATTTCTATATATGTATATATATGCTAATGATTTTAATACTCCTAGTGACAGGGCATAGAATTTGACCAAGTATATACGATCTTGCCAACCTCGCCGAAGTTCGAGAGCAGCTCTTCAAATTCGTGATGGCGGAGGTCATTCGCCATAATGGAGAGTTCTACCTTGACATAGATGATAATTAGTTGTTCAAACATTTGATTCAATTCTAATTCATTGAGTTGTGCTTAATTGAATAATTAATTCAATTGTACGTCATTTAGTTGTTTAATTCATTTGTGAGATCTGTATCATATAACGATTGTCATGTGTGATATGCTTGCGTTGTGATATATATATATATATATATATATATGATCTGCTTGATTATTTTTAGAGGGCATGGCCTAGCATTTCCTGAGGCTAGTCGAAAAACTGAAAATAATATAGGTTTTCAGATAGCTATCACAGATGATTTGTAAATACATCCGTCTGTGATATGTTTGCTGTCACAAACAGTTTTTAAATGCAACCGTCTGTGATATGTCCGCTATTATAGATGGTTTTTGAATGCAACTGTCTGTGATATGTACGCTATTACATATGGTTTTTAAATGCAACCATCTGTGATTTGCCCATTATCACAGATGGTTTTTAAATAAAACCATTTTGTGATATGTGTGCTAGAAAGAGGTAGATAACTCTCTGTAGATTATAAAATACTATGGTTTACTATATTTGTTTGTATATATTAATAGATATAAAATTATTAAGCTTGCTATCTAGAAGATGACATTACTGTCTTATGGGTTAAAAATGGGGGCTAAATGATTTTATCAGGAATTGTGTCCAACTAAGAAATTGTAGGGATTTTTGTTAAATTCAATAACTGGTGTGGTTTTCCATGATAGGGTTTGGGAGTCAAAAGTTATGGTATTTTTAGTATGGGACAATAAGGGGTGACTGTTTGGTAAATGGAGAGTATTGCGGTTTTGGGAAGCACGTAGAAGTATTATCATTTAATTGTTGTTCTTGTACTGCTGTAGCTTATTTTGAGATTGTGTGTTTACTGTAGAAGTAGTAGTGTTAGGAGTGTTGTCATCTTCAAATCAACCCGTTCATCGCAACTAGAAATGGCATGGTAGAATGGTATTCAAGTATTTGAGCTCGTTATTATGTTTAAATAAATATTGCCATGATGATTCGCATGATTATACTTGTTCTCATAATGCTCACATGTTTAGGGTAGAGTGATGATGATGTACATGGTAGAATAATGATGATGATAATTATGATTAAAATGATGATTATGTTAATTGATTAATGCTGATAATTAACTAATGAAAGATATAATTATTTCATTGCATGTGAGCATTCATATTACAAAGTGGTAATCCATGTGGCTCTCTAGAGCCTACTTTGTGTGGACGACCTAGGGGAGTGAGTAGAGAAAGATCTACTTTGGTAAGCACATCATAGGAGTAGCGAAAGACCTACTTCAGTAGGCACTCTATGGTAGTGAAGTTGAGACCCTGTATGAAAAAGGATAAGGCAAGGGTGGTTCATGGACAGGTGAATACTCAGTTATACCGGTATAAGTAAGAGAAGCGAAGACATATGCATTGCATTCGTGAAAAGAAAAAAGAGATAATGAGACATATGCATGGAACTTGATGAGAATGAAAATGTGAAATTGAGATAATGGTGAATAGATATGAATTGTTAATATGATGCTTACCTAGTTTATTATTCTATTGTGTACTTGTCGAGTCGTGGACTCACTCTAGCTTTGTTATTGTTTTTAGGTGCTCGTTGATGACGAGATGCATGGGAAAAAAGTAGCACAAGTTGATATTACACTTAATACCTCTTTCTTTCGCTTAGTGATCACTTATTCTAGGGATGTAAACGGGGCGGGGCGGGGGAAGCCTCCGCGGCCCCGCCCCGCCCCGTTTAGCCTCGCGGGGGAGATTGCCCCCCATCCCCGGTCCCCGCGGGGACCCGACCCCCACGGGGTCCCCGTGGGGGGATTAAAAAAAGATTAAATTTATTTTTTAAAAATAAATATTTTATTTATTTATTTATTTATAATTACTTAAGAATATTGTTTTGAAAAATATAGCTTCAAAATATATATTCTAACATATAAATTCAAGTTTTAGTTTAAATATACAAGAAAAGAATACAATTCTTATATTAAAAAACTATAATCTATTATTAAATATTTTTATTTTTATTTTTCGGTCCCCGTAACTTCAAGCGAGGATGACCCGCCCCCGCCCGCTAGCTTCGCGGCCCCGCCTGTTCCCCACTGGGATATTACCCCGCCCGCCCCACGGGATATTCCATGGGAATTGCCATCCCTAGACTCTTATTCATTGTTAGAAATAAAACTTGCTATCTATGAATTCTTCACATGATTAATGAACTCTCATTAGCACTTAATGGTTTTACATGATTGATACTTTTTAATTCCCTTTGGTTAAGTTTATTATTGATTCATATTACTGTTAATTGGTTTTAATGTTAATTAATGATTTTTGTATTGCTGAAATTTATATGTTCATGGTTATGTTGAGAAATTATACCTGTGGTCTATCTGTTGGTAATTTGTAATTGATGGTTTAAATTGGCAGCATTTGTAGTTGTGGGTGATATTTTGAGTTTTTGTTACGCTGGGGTGTTATAAAAGCATAGTTCTTGAAGTAGCATGTTGAGGTTGAATTTGCGATCACCAACTAGTACTCCATATCCTACTTCATGATTTGTATAATTTAATTAAGTTTTTAGAGAAAAACATAGAAACAATACTCTTTAATTTATTATAAACAAGAATTGTTTGTCATGGATTGTGATCATGGTCCCATGGTTGTTCGGCCCCACAATCTCCTGCCTACATCATTGTGGCAATTTCAACTCAATCTACATCTCTAATCTATAGGAATCTGAGATATGGGAGTGGTATGTGTTTACTACATTACCTCCTATATATACACTCCGCTTTTTTGCCGATAGATAATCGGTGCATGAATTAGTTCAACATAGATTGATTTGGTTACTGTTTTTCTATGCATATGTTCTGTTGTTTGTCATTATATGATAAAGAAGAGAATATAAACATTCTAACATGCAATTATAAATTGGCACATTATAGACTGACAAAAACAGGCACCGATAAGCGCTAACTGGTGAAGCCAACACCAGCAAAAAAATTATCCATTTTGTCAAGGAGAGCAAATATTTGAATATGTTGATTGCTAGCTAGTTGCCAGCTATACCATGTTCTACAAAATTAGGCAAAAGATTGTAGACTAAGAAAAATTAACAAAGAAATTAATTTCTACATATTTTTTTGTCCATATGCTTGGAAGCACACTATCGAATTAAGCAATTTAGGTTAACGAACTTTCATGAATTGTGTGTTATTTATTTTTATTTAAGTGAATCCTGCCTTTTATAAATTTTAAAATAAGGACCTAACCTAATTTAACAAAGACTAGCTGATTTTAATATTTAAAGATCAGTTTTAGTGTTGCCCCAAAGAGTAGAGCAAAACTATTAAATCATATTAGTTAAGGGTTGGATAAATCTACAGATTTCCTTTTTTTTGGAGAACATAGAAGTAGTGGTTTCATAACCAGCTTACCCAAAAGGGTAAAGCTATTGAGGAAAGATGGACAATATATACTCATATAACAACACTCTTCCTCATGTCTAGGCTCCATCAACATACGACATGGATTCAAAGTGGGGTTGCAATTATTTTTTCTTAATATTGTGCTTGCCAAGTCTCAAACTTAGGATATTTATCTATAATACTTTGTTGAGTTTCATGCACTAACCAATTCACTTAAAAGTTTAAGGAGTTGAGTAAACCTGGACGTTGTACTCAAATTTCACCAAGAAGCACTACTCTCTATTTTTTACTATAAACAAGATTTGTGGTGTCGGATCAATATCTTGGATTGCCATCGTGGTCCATGGCCATGTTCATCGCATTGTGTACGGTCAATTTGTAACACTCTGCCCATCTTCTGAGCTTGGAATGCTACCACCACTTCATAATATTACCATTTGCAACCACTGCTGATAGGTTTCGGCAACATCTTCTCTCTATACATCTTAACATCACGATAACCAACATATTATTATAATAATAGCTACCTAGGCAAGTTATTAAAGTCTAAATACATTAACTAAAGTGATGTGCGAATTATTGCTTGTTCATGGAAAATATCTGTGCTACTTCTGCCCGTGCATGCCAACTTCAATGCTCACTTGAAAAAACAACAAGGCAAGGGTGAGTCCAAAGACTCAGCAAATACATAATATGATGATAAACAATACTAAACACATAAGCAATCATCTAGCCATGTCATACCCCACGTGTTTCAACATAACCATGGACATAGACATGTCATTCTCATCATGATTATATCATCATTCTCAGGTCTCATCATCATCATTCCATTAGTGCAATGCAACACTACTCTACATACTCATTTGCTCATCTCATTAATTATACCGGTATAGCCTGAGTGAACACCCATCGATGTTCACCCTATCATGGGCCTGTCCTCATCGGTACGGGATCTCTCCACTCTCGTGGAGGCCTACCAAAGTAGGTCTTACAGATCCACCCATGATAAATCCCTTTATCATCTCATGAGTGGACATACTGCAAATGCATAGGTCCAATGTTATAAACAAACTTTATTATTATCATCATTAGCAGGTAAGCATCATTGCTAACATTGCTCCATCATCATTGTCATCATCTACTATACAACATCAAATAACATAAACATCACATATTTCACAATAATTATCATCTATCGCTCTACCATGCACTTACTTGTTTATCCTCAGGGACGATACGTGGACGACTCCAAACTAGGACCTTCACCTGTATAAGCATCAATTCGACTCAATACACTTATAGTGATACATGCACTTTATATGAACGACATTAATGCTACGCGTAAAACCCAACACTAGCATAAAAACGCCTGGGGTTAAGGATTCAACACGCACATCACAAAACCACCTTTTTCTTTTCTTCCCTTCATTCCTCTTTTTTTCCATTTGGCCAAACCACCAGTGTCGGTGTTTTAATACGATCTTACGTATAATTTTTTGGATTCAGGGGAAACTCTTGATGGCCTGGCTATGATCACACAGAGAAAAGACATAGGGACTTTTATACAAGTTCAAGCCTTCTCCTGTGAGAATAACAACCTACTCATGTGTGACTATTATTCAATGAACTGATTACAATTGGGAAAGTAATGCGAAATGCCTTACGCTACTTCCATTATATCATGCTCTGTTTCGATCTCCCTTTGATCCCCTTCTTCTCCCTGATGCCAACCTTTATATAGCCTGCGAAGCAGCAGCAGTTGTTCTGAGCCAAAATACGCCTTAACGCTTCAGGTGATAATCGTCTGTCGGGAGCTATTGTCAGAGAGATATGGTATCCCGCTTGTCGTGCAATGGTTGCTGTCAGAGAGAGTGATTATGCGCGATTATTCCAGAGAATAAATGCACATTTTAACTACCTTGTCAGACAAATCCATGATGTGGTAGGTTGTCACAGACAAGCTAGTATGTCTCATTTTTTAAACCAAATGGAAGTTTGACATAGCAAAAAAATCCAAATAGCGTAATAAATATAATCTTCTCTTTATCTTCTAAAGACATACTTATCTGGTGATAACCCGAGTATGCGTCTAGAAAACTTAATACTTCACAACCAGTAGTAGAGTCATCTAATTGATCAATATGAGGAAGAGGACAATCATCTTTTGGATAAGCTTTATTTAGATCAATATAGTCTATACATATATACCACTTACCATTAGACTTGTTAACCATTACAGGGTTAGCCAACCACTATGAGTGATCAACTTCTCTTATAAAGCCTATTTTCAGTAGCTTGTCCAATTCCGATCTAATAGCCTCCTATCGATCTGGTGCAAATCATTATAATTTTTGTTTTACGGGCTTCTTATCCGGCCGTAGAGCTAGACTGTGCTAGATCACCTCTTTAGGGACCATGGACATTTCAGATGGTTGCCACATGAATACCTCTACATTTTCCTAGAGGAGGTGATGAGAGCGTTTTCCTATACAGGATAGAAAGTAACCCCAATGTGAATGGTCTTCGAAGGCTCCATTGGATCTAGAAGAACCTCCTTAAGTTGCTCGTTCGGCTTCAATGCAGTTTTAGGCTTTTAGTGCTTGGTCGAAAGTTGCACCTTGATGGCTTCTGGAGTCAGTAACTGGCCAACCATCTCGAGGGACTCGTGGTGGCATGTGAGCACCATCTTTTTATCATAGCATACTATGATTACTCCTTTGGAACCTAGCATCTTAAGACATTGATATGCATAGTGAGCAGCAATCAGAAAACGTGCCAGAGTTGGTCGTCCGAGCATGGTGTTATACGCCGTGTCGAAGTCGACCACATCAAAGGAGACTTTCTCTATCCTTAAATTGCCTAGAGAACTGAACATAACAAGTAGAGAAACTTGGTCAATTGGCTTGGCCAAAGATCCTGATTTAATGCCATGAAATGAGTATCGTACAAGCTTTATTCTGGTCAAGGAACTTGCATCTCATTCAAAGAACTTACAAACAAAATATTTAAATAATGTAACATCTTAATTTTTATAGTTTATTTGAAGCTTTTAAAATAAAATTCACCATTTGAATTTTTCTATCTTTAATACAAGCTTAAATTAAATTTTTAATAATTAAAAGGATTTAATATAACTAATATAAATATTAATATTTGCTAAAAATATTTTATTTGGGTTCCTTATGTCTCAAAGAATTTTGTATGCTTTTTTGAATTTATTGTCTATTTTCTATAGCTCTTTTGATTTTATGTGAATATCTAAATTGAGAAAATCCCCTAAAAATCTAAATGGCCTTTGGGCCGCAGCCCACTACCTCCGGCCCATTTCTCCATTGGCCTAGCTCGATCTGCCCCATGCTCAACGCACGTCGCACATCCGACCATCGCCCTCCCCGCTGATGGTAGCCACGTGTCGGCTATCGGCCGCATCTTCTAGCCCATGCCCCTACATCCCAGCTG
This sequence comes from Melocanna baccifera, assembly GCA_036346265.1. NCBI lineage: Eukaryota > Viridiplantae > Streptophyta > Magnoliopsida > Poales > Poaceae > Melocanna > Melocanna baccifera. The sequence continues at coordinate 3,719,331 of CM070707.1, read as the reverse complement.
TCCACCCATCATCGCGTACATTGTCATCCTCGTGGACTCTCGTTGCCACCTCGAGCTCGGTGTCTATGCCTAAGCCACCATCGTCCCCATGCTTGCCATGGTCTCCTCGGGGTCTGTGTAAAAATCGAGCTCGTGCCTCATTTTTGCAACCGCACAGCCGTAGGCACCATCACCAACATTCGCTGAGCTTCGCCATCACTTTTGTCACCATCGCTTGCCACTGCCTTCTTCGTATTTGTTTTCGTCAGCCGCCATTGCCACCTTCTTCTTCATAGGTGAGTCACAGCCGCTCCGCCGTTCACTCTTGACTGCCGGCCAACAGCCACTGCCATCGACTGTTCTAGCCGCCGCCGCCTCGTTCCACATGCACGTCATGCCACTTTCCAGAATGAAGAGCCACCATCACTCCACATCCAATAGCCAATCACCGAGCAACGCGTGTCATCACCGTTTAGACCGTTCGAACGTCGTAAGCCCTCTAGACTGTCTGATCGTCGTTGGACCGTCCGATTGTCGTCATCGTTCAGACAGTTCGATCGTCCTCATTCCACAACCATCCGTTCGTTCCCTATGGCTAAGATTCACCACGCAGTTCACTCAGTCCGATCATCCCCAGCCGTCTGATTGCCATCAGACTATCCGATCATTGTCACCGCTTCGGTCTGGTCCGAACGTCCTCATTCATCCAGACCGTCCGATCATTTTTGGATCGACCGATCATCGCGCCAACCCTAGCTAAATCAACTACTTGCATTAGCTGCCACCTCAGCCCTAAGTCCACATGTCTACCATGTGTCATGCCATGTGGGTTCCACGTCAGCTAGCCAAGCCATCCCAGTGCCACATCAATATACCATGTGTCTTGCCACGTCACCCTACCACGTCAGCCCTAGAATCTAGTTAGCCTCCACATCAGTAAGCCTAGTCGCCATGCATTGTTCCATACACTGAGTTTACCATAGACTAACTATTTCATGCACTGAGTCCCTAGCACAGTAGAAGTTTTTATTTTCCAGTATTTTTATTTAGGTTAAATTTTTCAAGAGTCTGTTCTCCTCCATCCTAATTTTGATTGACCCTGTTCTTATTTCTAAATTCATATAAAATCAAGCTATATCTTTTGGTTCTAGTTTTGTTATTTTTGGAGTTTATTTGAATTTTATTTGATTTTATTTTGTGCCTCATTTGGCTTTGTCTCTCGTTAGATCACATCTTCGGAGGAGTGGAAGCACAACCAAAGGATCAAGAATTCATAACCGAGCAAGGCCAAGACAAGTCATGTCCTTCGATCATGCTGAACCCAAATTTTCAATATTTTATTTATTTATGTTATTTTAAATTATAATGCATTGCTATTTTATTACAAATCCTTATATATGGTAGCCATGACTCTATTGTCACTGTAGGATGATTCGAATGCCATGAATATGTATGGTAGCCAATTTGCCTTAATCTCCTATTTGATAATTCAAATGTCATAATTCTATTGTCACCATAGGATGAAAAATTATTTAGTGATACCATACTAGTTATCACATGGGTTGTGCATTTAATTTGCTTAGTCATGCTTATAGACACATTGGGTTCACTATCACATGAGGTTTAATAATTAATTTGACTTAATGAGATATTAAAACATGATTGGTGCCATAATTATAAAATTTGTGTGCTATAACATTGGTGTGTCATTGGTCTTGGTGACACAAATTTGGTCTTCACTTGGACGAGTGATCGTACAGTAAAGGGAGAAGTGTTGATTCACTTCGAGAGATGTGGATGTCTTGCTTAGGTACTGTTTAGCGATTTAACTTTGTGTGCCATTGATCTGAGCCTTACCGTGCAACCACATGTCTAGTATGGGATAGACCTGACTGATTAATTTGTGATATTTTAATTTCAATTCTGCTATTGAGTTGAACATGGTTGCTGATTTCTATGAGGCGCAAAAGGGTGTAATTTTCAACTAGGTGGTTAACCTACTCGACGGTGAAACCTTAGCGAGCGAAATTGAGTTGAGGTTGAGCATTGTAAAGGCCTTTGTTGTGATTTTCTTTAATGTGAGGATAATCACATCATGTGGGTACAATTGTGCAACCTCTGTAGAGTGTAAAACTATTTGAATAGCCATGTTCCCGGTTATAGACAATGCTCGGTGATTTCACATGAAGGTTAGTTATTTTATAAAATTTGGTGGAGATTAATGATGGAAAGTGAATGGTTAATTCACTAGTAGTTAAATTCGTGAATGGGTAGTTCACAAGTGGTTTATTCAATTCTTTTGATTATTTATTTATTATTGTATATATTAAAAGTTCGCTTTCAATTTATTTATTGTATTTACTTTAAATTGTTTTCTGTAAAATAACCTTTCAGCCATTCATTGGTAAGTCTTGCATATTATATTATATCTTTGTTACAAATAACTTGCTGAGTACCAATGTACTCACAGTTTTATGCCTACTATTGCTCAGTTGAAGTAGAAGAATCATATCAGTAGGAGGTACCTGAAGGAGGATACTTCTACGACTTCACGGATTAGAACTTCACTCCCCAGTTAATCACCTATGGGCATGTCAAGTGGCTAGTACGCTTATTTTTGTTTTCTGTTACTAGTTTATTAAGCCCTTCCGCCATATAATTGTCAGCTTGGCCATAAAGTTGTACTCTAATAATTATTAATATTTCAATCTTTTTCTTTATTAATCATGTATATGGTCGATATTTTATCTATGTTTACACTATGTGCACTAGCGTGATCCTGGACTAATGTGGTATATACAGAGAGTTTGGATTTGCAAATTCGGGTCTCGACAAAGAATTACCACCATCAATCAATACTCGATTCACTCGATAGTTATTAATAGTGGGCTCGACCATGATCGAAAACTGACCTGGTTTAGTTGAAGGGATCGGGCAATCACTTTTCTCAAAAGAGATGGCGACTTCCAACCACTTAGGAAGATTATTGACAAGAGGAGGGTCAGTGGAGTTTACCTCTCGTTCGACAGCCTTGTATTGTCATTTTACTCATATGTCGAAGATCCTACATAGATGTGCTCGATGGAGTGTTTCGAATCCTGGAATGACATCTCCTCGTCATCATTCGACTGCTTTCGACCACTTGTTTGTCCTGACTCCTCGAGAGTAGGGAATTATCCTTTGCTGGAGTAGTAGTCCTCCAATTTTCATTGAAAAACTCAGCAATTGCGATGGTCGTGTCCCTCCTTTTTATGAAGAGGGAACCACCTAGGCTTGTTGTTCTTTCGTACAGGTGCTTTGCCTTCGCCCTGATTGGAGTACTGTTTGGGGTTCTATGGCTCCTTATCACCCACAGCCAAAACCTCCTTGAACTTTTGGCTTGAGGCCTCTAGCCTTTGGCCTTGTTCTTAGATTTCTTAGCCTTCTTCGTTTTACTACCTTCACCTTCCTCTTTGGAACTTCGATTTACTTAATATAAGGTTTTAGTCCATTCGACTGCTTCAACAATAGTCGTGTAGCAATCAGCCATCTCAAAAAGCTTAGTGACAGTAGTCGGAGGGTTCAATGTGATATCTTCTGTGAACCTCCTATTTACGAACTCCATGCTTAAATGCTATAATTACAAAAGCGTCAGAAACCTCTGGAATGGAATTACAAACCTGATTAAAGCATCTGATGAATTGTTGTAAGGTCTCGTTGCTGTTCTACCTCATCTGGTGTAGGTCATCCTCCTTCCCAAGGCAATTGTACATGCCCTAGAAGTTCGCTAATAGAATATCATAGAGGTGTTGCCACGAATGAATTGACTCTAGTGGCTACTTTAGCAACCATGATCGAGCAGACCCCTCGAGTACAATAGGAAGGTAATTTGCCATGCTCTCCTCCTGCTGCTACTCGAACTGTAGTCACGTAAATCTAAAGGAATTCGATGGGATTCTAGGACCCATCAAACTTCTTCATGTTTACTGGGCAGAACCACGGTGGCCAGCGTAATGCTTATTATTGTGGTTACAGACCAAACAAAGAGAGAGGTGTATGGTAGTGGTCCCCTACCCCTCGAAGTGGTGGCAGCGGAGCTGGCGCCTAGTCGGAGTAGACGCACGAGCACTCCGTCCCCTACTGCTGGGCGGGAAAAGGATGAAATTGTCCTAAGGAATGACAAGAATCTAGCTCCATAGGCCCTGTCCCTGGTGGTCGATATGGGGCCTCACGGGCACAACTGTTGCCCCGCAGCTCCAGATACTGACGGGATAGCTGAGGCGGGATCGACGGGGCTCTGCGCATGTGGCTTTACAGCTGCGAGGGAAGTGTCCCTCGCCCATCGTCCATTGCTTCGGGCCCCCCAGGATAGTGGGACACGTGGAGTGTAGCTGGCGGAATCTGCACTGTTGCATCACATGCCCTAGGGCGACCGATGGGGCTCTTGAGGCGTGATTGACGCGGTCTTGCGTCCAGAGCTCTTTAAGAGGGCGAGTGGCCAAGTGAAGCGGCACTCGCCTTCTCAGACATTGCGCTCCCGCAACTTCTCCTGTCGAAATCGCCGTCCCCAGCGTGCCCCGGCTTCATCCAGTAGCGCCGAGGGTTCCGGAGCGCGGCTGATGCCGCCTGGACGATCGCGGGGTCGGACATCCCGCCCAGATGAGGTGGATGCGACGCCGTGATGTGTTTGCCCCTCGTCAGTTCGTCGAAGAGCCGCGGCTGGTGCGGGGTGGTCGACAATTCACTTGTACTTCAGCAAGGAAACTCCTAACTTTGGGAGTAGACTTCTACGTCGCGCCAGCGGGGCCGCCCATGAGGTGGGCAGGCTTCCACGAGCGCGTTTGTGTTGTCATCGCCGCGACAGAAGCGCGGGCCATTGAGCTCGTGTGCCGCCCCACCTACTCGGTGCCGCAGTCCAGCATGTCTGGCGAGAAGCTGGTGGCGAGCTGTAGGGCGTTGGGGTGAGGGTTTTTGCCACTTGCATCGTTGCAAGGGGCCGTGCTGCTCGAAGGACGGCTCCGACTGCTCTAGCTCAGGGCGGCACGCCCTTGGGGGGCGCCCTGAGCGGGCGCTCTCCTTCTTTCGGCTTGGCTGGTAACGGAGGCCTGATATCGAGCTCGTGTCGCCTGATTGGGGCGATGCCGCGACACGAGCTCGAATGCCCGCGATCCCGGACGTCTACTGGGGCACCTCCCCGTACCGGGAGCCTGCGCCTGTGTGGACGCCTTCGACGAGCACGTTTGGCTCTCCACCTTTTCGTCAGGGGGTGGTCCATTTAGCTTGTGCGTCGCCCCCTTCGCCACGGGGCCATAGCCCAGCTCATCTTGCTGCGGCCGAGCTATGGCGCCAGGAGGAAGCTTCGACCGCACCGGGAGGCTCTGGTGCCCGTGCTCCGTTGTACGTAGACTCCGGAGAGTGCGTGAGAATATCGTCCACGTCTTATTTATACTCGGAAGAGTACGCGTGGTAATGACACCAGCGCGTGCGCGGGACATCCGCGTCTTGTTTTGACTCAGTAGAGTGCGCAGGGAAAACATCCGCGTCTTTGTTTGTACTCCGGAGAATGCGTGGGACTATCAACCATGGCTTATTTAAACTCCGGAGGGTACGCCCACGCGCGCGCGGAACATCCGCGGCTTGTTTATACTCAGTAGAGTGCGCAGGGAAAACATCCGCGTCTTTGTTTGTACTCCGGAGAATGCGTGGGACTATCAACCACGGCTTATTTAAACTCCGGAGAGTACGCCAACGCGCGTGTGGGACATCTACGTCTTATTTATACTCAGTAGAGTGCGCAGGAAAAATATCCGCGTCTTTGTTTGTACTCCGGAGAATGCGTGGGACTATCAACCATGGCTTATTTAAACTCCGGAGGGTACGCCCACGAGCGCGCGGGACATCCGCGTCTTGTTTATACTCAGTAGATTGCGCAGGGAGAACATCCGCGTCTTGTTTATACTCCGGGGAGTGCGTGCGGGGAAAGCCTCCGCACGTCTTTGGTGGGAAACACGAATAGCATCGTAAATGGCGAACTTTATTAAATTTTTGTTTGCGCGGGTGAGCGAGTACGAAAGGTCGGGGACTAACCATTGGACCCGTCATGACAGCGAGGTAGGGAGCCTCTGGTGCTTGGGCAGCCGTGGCGTGTGTACGGGCGCGCCTGACCTAGGAGCCTCCCTGGACTTCCGAGCGTAGACTCCGGGTGACATGCTCTATGTACCGAGCCATGTGCTGGTCGCCGAGGACGATGATGATACCCCGCGGGCCCGGAAGCTTCACGCATAGGAAGCCATGGTGCGGTACTGCCCCAAAGGAATTGAGGGTCGGTCTCCTAAAAATGGCGTTGTAGGGGTACTGGATGTCAACGACATCGAAGGTAGTGTCCCCACTCGCTATGTTGTCATCCTGGCCGAAGGAGATCTGCAGACATATCTGGCCTAGTGCCAGCAACGACTGACCTCTAAAGCCCTGCAGCGGAATTTTTGAGGGACCTAAGCGGCTTCGAGGGATCGCCATCTGGTCGAAGGCCCCTGCGAACAAAACGTTTGCGGAACTTTCGCCGTCGACCAGGACACGCCTGTCGTTGCACCCGGCGATCGCGACCTGAATGACCAGGGAATCTTGGTGCGGAAACTCCACGCCTTCGGCGTCGGTGGGCGTGAAGGTGACCTCATGTTGCGCCCAATCCGGCGGTGCATGTGCCGGATACACCGCCACGTGGTGGAGCCTCCGCACGTAGGCCTTGCACTGTCGTTCCGAAGGAAACACCAGAGAAGAGCCTCCGAAAATGACGTTGATGACCCTACGCAGGGCTCCCTCAAGGGCGTGAATCCGCAGGGGGCTCTCCTGAGGTTGCTGCACCTGAGTTGACATCTGCCGGGGGCCTTCCTGACTCTGCAGCTCCTAATCCCGAATCCATAGGGGGCCGTCCAGGGGCTGCTGGACGTGTGCCACGGCAGGCGGCCGCACCTCGAGATCCCTGTCTCGAGTGACGCTTTGCCGAAGTGCCGCGATGGTGGTACAGGAGCGGGTGTCGTGATTGCCTTGGCCGTGCACCTCGCACCACAGGGGCAGTGTTGGTCGCCGTACTCCGCGCGGGCCCAACCCTCGCGGCCCCGGCCTCAGCCTCGCCCCCGACCCCGACGAGCCCTAGCCCCGCGGCCAACGAGGGCGTTGTCTTCCAAGCCGCCTTCAATGTCGAAGACGTAGCGGGCTCTCCGGGACGTCTGACGGTCGCGCTGAGGCTTGTCGATCGGCGCGTCCTTGTGCAGGGAGGCATCCGTCGACGGCTCCTACCTACGCTGGCTCCGCGAGGAGCTTTGTTTCAACGGGTCGGCGCTGTTCGCCGCACCTTCTGCTGGGTTGGCATCGGCAGCGTTGTCCTGACGCCGCCCCGCTTCTTCTTTCGCTCGGGCGTACTCCTCTATCTTATCAGAGAGCTTCGCCACTGTCTTAATTGGCTTCCGCGCATTGTACTTGGCTAGCGGTCCCGGGCGAAGACCCTGTACCGCTGCGTTGATGTATGTTGTCTCGTTGACATCTTTGACCTGGCAGCGGACCTTCGCGAAGCGTTTGAAGTACTCGCGAAGCCTTTCCGATGATTTTTGCTTGATGGCGAAGAGCTGATCCGCGTCAACACGGTCGACGCAGTTACCCTGGAAGTTGTTGTAGAGGCGGTCGCGAATTTGCTCCCATGCGTAGATGGAGTTCGGCTCTACGGAAAAGAACCAAGAGAGCGCCACTCCCTATAACGCGAGCGGGAGCCCCTTCGTCTTGGTGGTTTCGTCTCCGCCTGCCGCCTCAATGGCGGTCTCGTACATGCGCAGGAACTCTCGGGGGTCCGTGTCACCATTGTACGACGTGACGGAGCTGGGGAATTTAAAATCCTCCGGCCATGTTGCCTGGTGTAGGCCCGCTGATAGCGGGGTCTCCGGGTCCACGCATCGCAGCGAAGCGCGGCTAGATATGGGGGCGTCACGGCTATCCGCCCGCTCGGGCGTGGGCTCCGGCGCGACCACCGGTGGGGTCTGCTGGCTCCGAGCCTCTTGCATTCTCCGCACAGCCCCACGGAGATACGCCAACTCCTGTTGGAGTGTGCCGAGGGCCGCCAGCAAGGCGTTCTCCACTGCGGGCGTAGATGAGGCAATGGGTGCATCCGGTCGCGCTGTCGGTGTAACATCCTGATTTTTGGGGATTTTTAAAACCTTGAATTTAAAAATAAATTTATGGAATTTTCCTGAAGTTAAATAAAGTTTAAATTGAATTTTCAAAAGTTTTAAATAATTTAATATAATTAAATTATACTTCAACATTATCTGAAAATATTTTAGTTAAGTTCCTTAAGTCACAAAAAATTTTCTAGAATTTTCTGGAATAAAATTAAGCCTCAAATGAATTTTAGAATTTTAAAATAAATTAATCTGATTAAAATAAACATCAACATAAGTTAAAAATATTTTATTTGGATTCTTCATGTCTCAAAGAATTTTCTGGTATTTTTGGTGAATTTTTGGGATTTATTTGCTATTTTCTAGAGCTTTTGAAAATTTATTTGAATTTCTGGAAAAGGTTTAATCGGGGAAAAACTCTCAGCCGCCGGATATTCTTCCCTCCGCGTGTCAGCCATCCCGGCCGCCCACGCGTCGGCCTCCCGCCCCTCTCTCGCGCGCCCGCTCTTCCTCGGCCTGGCCCATCCCTTTCCGCCCGCACCCGCCAGCTGTCGCCGATCCGCTTGCCGCCGCTCACCCCGCTCCCATCCAGGCCGTCCATCGCCTCCCTCGCGTGCCCGCGCGCGTCAGCCGGCCGCCACCCCAAACCGCCTCCCGCGCCCGTGCCTCCGCAGCCGCCCGATTCCCCGCCCCGCTCACGCGTCGCGCATCCGCACCGACACGTGGCAGCACCAGCTGCGCCCGCGCCTCGCCCTTCCTCAGCCGCCCGATCCGCTTTCTCTGCGCCGTGGCTCCATCTCAGCCGTCCGTTACCCGCGCGCGCCCTAACCCTAACCCTAGCACCGCTTTGTCCTCACCGTCGGATCCGCGCCACGCGGCGCGCATCCTCTTCCCCTCCGCGCGGCTCGCGCTCGAACTCCGCCCCGACCGTCCGATGTGCCACGCGTCGCCCTCTCCGCCTTCGTCTCCGATCGGAGGCCGCCGCCCGTGTCCAACCCGGCCATCCTCGGCATGCGTGCCATAAAAGCCGCGCCCCTCGATTCGTGTGCTTCCACCGCCGCCGCCGCCGGCCCTCGCCTCCCCTCGCTGTGCGCCGTCTCCTCCGTCGCCGCCCCGCGCCGCACCGCCGTTGCCGGAGACCCCGCCGCTTCGTTGCCGTCCCGAACCATCGGTAAGCCGCGGCGCCGGAACCCTCTTTCCCTCCTGCTCGTCGGACCCTCTCGCCGCTGCCGGAACCCGCCGCCGCCTGTTGGACCATCCGCCGTGCGCTCTGGTCGCCGGAGGCCGCCTCGTCACCGTCGCGCTCGCTCGCCAGACCCGCAGCGCCGCCCCTCGGTCCGCGTGCACGCAACCCCGCACCCGCGCCGGACGCGTCCCCACCTCGGTCGCCGCGCCGACCACCCGCGTCCCCACCAGTTTCTTTATTTTTGGTCGTTTTCTCTCTCGTTAGATTCGGATTCCGGAGGAGCAGGTTTCGCGCCCGAAGACCAGGAGTGCCCCGCTGAGCATAACCAAGGCAAGTCATGTCCTTTGATCATGTTGAACCCAATTTGCAATCTATTATTTAATTACTTTATTTTAAATTACATTGCATCGCTATTTTTATTCAACCCTTGTACCGGTAGTTATCGTCTGAATTGAATTTCTCCTTCCTTGATAATTTGGAATGCTTTGGAATGCCATTATACTATTGTCGCCATAGGTTGGGAAACATACTAGTGATGCTAGATTATTGTCACATGGGTTGGTACGATAGATTGCTTTGCTTTGCTTATAGCTCCGATTGGGTTTATCGTCACATGTGATATATCAATTTGACTTAATGAGATATGGAACTGTGGTTGGTGCCACGTATATTAAAATTTGTGCCATGACGTTGGTGCGTCATCGGCTGTGGTTAAACAAACTGGTTTTGCACTCGGGCGAGTGATCGTGCAGTAAAGGGGGAAGTGTTGGTGCACTTCGAGGGATGTGGTAGTCTCGCCCGGGTAATGTTAAGGACTTAACTTTGTGCGTCATTGATCTGAGCTTTACCGTGCAAACCACATGTCTGGTATGGGACGGACCTGGCTGATTAATTTGGGAGGTTAAAACTTTAATCTTGCCATTAAGATGAACATGGTTGCTGATTTCCATGTGGCGCAAGGGGGGTGTGATGCGAAACCCTAGCGGGCAGATTAAGTTGTAACTGAACTTTGTAAAGGCCTTGTTGTGATTATCTTTAACGTGAGGATTTTCACATCGTGTGGGTACAGTTGTGCAACCTCTGCAGAGTGTAAAACTATTCAAATAGCCGCGTCCTCGGTCATGGACAATGCTCGGTGATTTCCCACGAGGGGTAGTTATTTCTTAAAACTGTGAATGGAAGTGGACAGATGTTCCCTGTTGGTTTAGCTTATGGATGGGAGGTCCATAAGTGGTTGGTTTAGCTTATGGATGGGAGGTCCATAAGTGGTTGGTTAGTTTGTGGATGGGAGATCTACAAGTGGTTCTATCATTTCCTTTGATTATTTATTTATTATTATTTTACTTAAAGTTCGCTTTCAATCTAGTTACAGTATTTACCTTTAAATGTTGTTTTATGCAAATTAACCTTTCAGCCATCCTTTGTTAAGCCTTGCATACTATATTACATTCATTTGTTACAAACGACTTGCTGAGTACCAATGTACTCACGGCTTTATGCCCAATATTGCTCAGTTGAGGAAGAGGAGTATCACTAGCAGGAGGTTCCAGAAGGAGAGTACTTCGACGACTTCACGGATTAGGCTTCGTTCTCCACTCGATAGCCTGTGGGCTTGTCGATTGGCCACTACGCGTTTTATTTGGATTTCCGCTGCTACTCTTGTTAAGCCTTCGGGCCAGTTTATTGTAAGCTTGACCATAAGGTCGTACCTTTTGAGATTTATCGATATTTGAGCTTTTCCTTTATTATATCGTGTATATGGTTGTGATGACATCTATGTTTAACTGTGTGCACTAGCATGATCCTGGGACTAGTGCAGAATACACAGGGAGTCCGGATTTGCAAATTCGGGTCTCGACAGTCGGGGTAGTCATAACCACCGCTTGTGTCCTTGGGTGGCTTGTCGCGTCAACGCGGTGGGCTCCGGCGTCGATGACGAGGCCCGTGTCGCCGCCGGGACCGCTTGGCGCTCCCGCACCTGGTGTAGGGACAGTGGTCGCACCTTGACGGGCACCGAGACTACCGCTCCCTGGCGCCCGGCCGGTAATGTCGGGGTTGATTGTCGTGTGAGCGGCTGGGTGGGGCGTCACGTGTATGGTTGAGTCGACCGTCACCTCCGCAGTGGCGGGGTCGATGGCCGCGTCGGCAGTGGCGGGGCTAATGGTCGCGTCGGCGGTGGCGGGGTCGATCGTCGCGTGGTGAGCGTTGGCGTTCCCTCCGGCGACCGCCGACGCCAAAGCCCTGGTATTGACGCGGGGCCTTGCCGCGACCTCCTCCTTCTTCGCCGCCGATGGTGAAGCTTTTTCGGTGCCATCCTTCGGATCTTGAGGCTTGCTCTCGCCGCTCCCCACGGACGACGCCAACTGTTGTGGTTACAGATCAAACAGGGAGAGAGGTGTATGGTAGTGGAGAGTTAGGTGAGCAATGTCCTCTTGGGTCTTTCCCAAGGGCTGGCGTGATATATATATATGCTTCCTCGTAAGGAACGTCTTTACCATCGTACCCTTACACCAATTACACCGAGAATCCCTTCGAGGGTAACTATGTCATTGTACATACCGACTTTGGGTTTACAACATCCTAACAGGCTAGCTGGGTTTAGGTGGGGGCCACCCTACAACACTTATACTTCAGACGTGAACACCCAACATCCAGTAATGAGATCATGATGTCTTCTTTGCGGCAAAGGGTAGCTGGTGTCTCTAGGTGACCATACTCGACGTTACCTGACAGTTGATGGAGCCGACCTGTAATAGGTTTCATCCATACGAGGGTAATATTCCTTGTATTCCATCTGTTGCAACAGATTCCTTACTCAAAGTAGTGATCGATCACCTCCTCGATAAACTCGCTGATTCGGGGATGTTCGAGGAACTCTTCTCCGATTGGAGTTGTGGTTAGGAGAACGATATGACCTATCATCATGTCGATTCCATGAGGTGAGTTATGTGAATGACTAAACATAGTCGTACCTGTTTGACTCCCTGAGTTGTGTTGGCGAGGCTGCTCGAGTCTGGTCATCATGCTTCAGAGCCTTTATGCGATCCCTTCAACAAAGTGGTCATAGCCTGGTGCTCGAGTAAGCTCCTCAGATGGGTTCTCGTGCAAGTCGTTGATGTGTTGAAACTCTTGAGCCTCTTTAGAGCGGTACTAGATGTGCTCAGGCAAAGACCTTTGGTAGCCAATCTTCTTCTTTGAATGGTCTCAAGATCCTCAATATCTGAGGCTGGTTGAGGCCACCTTAAAATAGAGCGATTATTTCTAGGATTTCTCCCACGCTTATCAGAGAACTCATTTGGCTCATCACTGGAGGCCTCCTTACCATCTGCATGAGTAGTGGTAGTGTGTGATCGGCGGAGAGCATCCCCAGGCCTTCCTCCGAGAGAGTGATCAAAATCTAAGGGGAGGACAAAGACCTCCCGAATAGGATCTCCACTTGCATTAGACACCTCCTAGATTGAGGAGTCATCCAATGATAGAACCTCATGGCACGGAATAGGCTTCTCCAGAAAGGGGAAGTCTGGGTTATAACCGTCTCTGATCGGAATTGAACCCTGTGAGAGTATGGTCGGACTCGTAGGGAGCCCACCCCACATTCTCTGTGGGGACAACCGGAGAATTACAACCATCAAATAATGATGAATTCCTAGAATGATAGATTCTAGGACTCGTTGAGCTTGATCGGATGGCCGTTGGGGGACTCGAACACATAGGGGTGAGCTCCTTGACATGTTGCGAGTCTTGCTCATGATCAGATCGACCCTTGCCCTTTGAGGGAACTCATTCCTCTGCTGAGCATAATGCTGTGGAGAATAAGGATCTCTCCTCAGCCTTTCTTGTGGTGCGATATCCGAGATCTCGGGATGGATATCCAGAGATAGGCTCATCATCGGAAGAAAGCATCGTCTGTTGGTAGTCGTAGCAGGCATCCATGCCGAGGTCTGCTTAGTCGTCTAGGTCAAACCAATTCTCCTTGTTCCACTTTTCTGCCATGCAGACGTTGGAAGGAAGAGAACTTACCGACAAGGAAATTACTAGAGTCTTGGAAGAAGTTCCCCATGTACGGCGCCAACTATCGGTGTTTTAATACCGATCTTACATATAATTTATTGAATTTAGAGGAAACTCTTGAAGACGTGACTACGATCACACAGAGAAAAGACACAAGAATTTTTATACAGGTTCAGGCCTTCTCCTAGGAGAATAACAACCCTACTCCTATGTGGCTATTACTCAATGAATTGATTACAATCAGGAAGGTAATGCAAAATACCTTGCGCTACTTCCGTTCTATCATGCTCTATCTCGATCTCCCTTTGATCCCCTTATTCTCCCTCATGCCAACCTTTATATAGCCTGCTAAACGGTGGCAGTTGTTGTGAACCAAAATATGCCTTAACACTTCAAGTATAACCATCTGATGAGAGTTATTGTCAGAGACATGGTATCCCACTCGTCGTACGGTGGTTGCTGTCAGAGAGAGTGATTATGCATGGTTATTCCAGAGAATAAATACACTTCTAACCACCTTATTAGACAAACCCACGATGTGGTAGGTTGTCACGGACAAGCTAGTTGGAGATAGGCTAGTCGTAGGAGAGTCTACAACCACATAGTGGTCTAGGACAACTTATGACTACGCTACGCTTGTAGGACTTACGACCACGAAGTAGTCATAGAAGGACTTACAACTAAGATGGGGTCATAGAAGGACTTACGATTATGAGGTGGTCATAGAAGGACTTACGACTATGAGGTGGTCGTAGAAAAGCTTACGACTCAAGAGTGGTCATAGAAGGACTTACGACTACCCTATAAAATTTTTTCTTTATAGATAAGGAGTATACTCAAGAAGTATTATGATTAATCAACATCATTTACAAATAATTAATAATTTGAGGATTGTTTTATCCTCTTCAATTAGCCTCTCTCTCTCTCTCTCTTTCTTCGTTTCTGCCAAACGGCCTTATCTCACGTTCCGCACTTCCCCTCTGGTTTCACACTCGTTCCCCCTCCTAAGATCTAGTCAAGTGGCTCCGATCCCGATAGCCCCCTCATTGTCAGTTGCCTCCCCGGTCTCTCCCTGTGGATCTTGGCCCATTTACTCCCCTCACTCTCTCTGTTTCCTCCAAACCCCCCTAGATTTGGATCTAGGGTACGGCCAGTCCTCGGGTTGCCGACCATCGGCCACCAGTCCTCTGCCCCCTTCCTCCACCTAGCTTTACCCCTCGCTCTTTCCCCTGTGCGCATGGCCAGTTCCAAATCGACGCCGCACTTGGCAAGGACCTTCCCCCCATGGCGTCTTCCTAGGCTCAACCACCAGCACCATGGCTCGGCCTCCTGCCCTCCGGCGTTGCTCCTCTAGCCATTGTACCATTGGCCTTCGCCCGACCTACACACTGCCGTCGCCATGGGGCTTCCCCTCGGTGCTGACCGTGGTTGGCTCCCAAGGCCCCCGCCCTCTATGGATCCAACTTCACTCGACACCACCGCCTGTGCCCTTGATCATCGCCCTGGCTCTGGCCATGACAGCCTCGGCGTACCATTGGTTCACCACTCCCCAAGACGGTCCACTCTCTTCCCCCTTTTACTATGTGCAGTATGTTCTAGCTTCTATTTTCATCATGCTTCTACTCTCATGCACGCACGATTTGGGAATGCCTACAAGTGTCTTTGTGAAGGGACTTGGGAGGGGGCATGCGTCGGGGAGCATGTTCCCACCGCCGGTGTTGTGCCATGGAGAAAGGGAAAAAGATTGGGGCTGAGATGAGGGACTACTTGATGTCGGGTTGACAGCAGAGTTTGCGATGACATGCCTTCTTCATCCTTGTCGTCATGGTCATCATCTTCATTTTCTCCCTACACCTTTAGCTCCTCTCCTCCGTGTCTCTCTTCCTTGTCCCCTCACTAAGTGGGTTGTGGTTGTGTGGTGAAAGGGTTCAGTTGGGATCCTTGGCTATGAACTAGAGGCTTGGTCATTTCTTGGTTTTGCTTTGTGTGAGCTCTCGGTTGGAGAGGCGAGATGGAGGAAATGCGTGTGTATTGTACATGCTAGTGGTTTTTGGCTTATGATGGGAAGGCTTCAGCTAGCCTCTCTCTCTACTACCATGTGCATGCCAGTTTTGCCCTCCTTTTATCCCCAACTCAATCTTGGCTGACTGTTTAGCTGGGTAAAACTTTTGGACCATTGGTCCATAAGGTGGTTTCTCCACTATTTATTAGCTTTTTTATTGCGGCAGGTAAGTCGATAAAATGTGGGTGTTGGATTTTCTATTGCCAAATGATGATACCCATATTTGCGAGAGACACCGACTGACCCAAGACGGTCTGGGAACCTCGATGAGTGATGTTTTCATTCGGCTTTTCTAAAGCTGAAGGGTCTAACGGCAAAAACTTTTTATTCTTCCTTGGATTGTTTTCCAATTTTCGCTTTCCTTCACTTTTGCTTTTTACTGGTATTACACAATTCACATCTCTATTTTGGAGAAAACAGAGTTGTGAATGGTGTACGTTTTGGACCATTTGGTGCATGAAACTCAACTTGCACTGATTTGGCTGTCGTTTAATTTCTGATCACACCTTAGCTTGCGCTGTTTTGTCCTCATGATTATCCCAGAGAATATAAACCTTCTAACTTGCAACATGCACAAACTGCACGTAGTGGCTCACTAGCAAAAGTAGTCACAACAAAAAAGATTAAGAGCTCACTGCTGAAGGCATTAAGCTAATTAAGAAGCATATATAGGACATCACGTAACCAAACCAACAGCCGCGCAATGCACTATCAGAATTAAACCAGTATTATCCCCTGTTACCGTACGGCTCTTAACATTTGGATTAGCACGCGGAGGCGCGAATTGAAGCTGCTCTTTCGTCACACTACATCATGCATAGTCCGGCTAGGCCACAAGATAAACCTAGACCAATATCATCTCACATTTTTATGCATGCGACCTACCCCTTTTGCGGCAACTTTTTCTGTTTTGGAACACAGCTTGTTTCGGCCCTACAAACACGCACTAATGATATATAAGAAGAGTGATGTTGTGCATCTAAACACTCTCCTACCTGTGAATTTTCTTTGGTAATTAAAGCGCCGCCCAGATTGACTTTTAAGCCAAGTTTGTGTCCAGTGACAACTTTTTTTTACTATTTACTTTTTATTTTTGATTTTTTTGTGTTTTCTTTTTTTTTCCTATATTCTTTTGTATTGTTCGTGATTGATGAACATGTTTTTTTCTATTTTTAAATTTTTTAAATTTAATTATATCAAATAAGTCAATTCAACTATATTTAAAAAATAAACCAATTACAATAAAAAATAACCATAAATCACCGCTATTTAAACACACTTTAAAGTTGTCACCGATAGGCAGTCCCGCTAACTCGAGAGCCCCACGTCGCTCGATAGTCCGTACAGAATTTGTGAAGGAGTATGTGCACACACCATTTCGCTATCTTCATCCGAAGATAAACAATCTAGGGCGCACATGCCCACCAAAAGATTTTTTTTTTCAGAGATCGTGGCAGCAATTGGTTATCTTAAGTATCGTAAGATCAAGGGGTCCCACGATCAAATCCTGAAAATTCAACAAATAACTCAATCAACACATTGTCGATGAGAATCAAATCAGTTTTTAGCATATAGGTATTTGGAACAACATGCATTGGCCTAGGAAATTCTGCAAGGCCCCTCTCGTAAGGATATGTACAATGATGTACTGTTAGCTGTCTAACTATAAATCTTGCTACGTAGAATATGAGATAATATAGAAAAAATAGATAAAGTATAGAGAATTAGATCGTCTCTTATTTAGTAGTTGACTATTACACTATAACCAAGATACACTGTGTTATGAAAAAGTTGTCTATAGAGATATATAAAAAGATAATCTATTGTATGAGTTATCTTTTACCGTCGATTGATGACAATAATTAATAGTATTATAGACAACAATCATCTATATAATAGGGAATTTCCCTATTATCTTGTATGCCCTTATTATCTTATGGACACAATAGGAAAATTCCCTAAATTGTAGTGACATATAAGAAATTAATCCAAAAATAAACCGATTGCCCTTTTCTTCTTCTATTAGCATATGGTCCTCCATCGTACCGAATGTCAAACATGGATTTTGCGGTTTTTCTGATTCTATGTACGAGTGTCTGTACTTTTCAAAGTGTAAACTCAAGATATTCCATCGAATTGCAATATTACAACCACCCCCACACACACACACACACACACACATATATATATATATATATATATATATATATATATATATATATATATATATATATATATATATATATAGGAAAAATACTTTTACATCCAAGTATAATTACATCCATCTCTAATATACCACCTAAATGAACTTGAAATACTCTTTTATCACTTTGGATATACTCGTATACTAATTATAAGATACTTCAATGTGAACCACATGAAAAAATTACAAGGGAGTCCATAGTTTTAAACATAATTTTCGGCTTTTTTTGCTTCTACTTCTAACTTCTGCTTTTTTCACTATTCAGTATTTCGTCCTTTTATAAATTTTTAAAGATATTTTGGGCTTTTTGTATTTTCTTTTTTTCCCGTGTTCCTTTGTATTATCCCTAATGGATTAACATGTTTTTTCTATTTTTATATTTTTTAAAAAATTAATTATGCCTAAAAAGCGAAATTTCAGCCAGAAGCCATCGCTAAAACGAACGTCCTCTAAATTAAAACATTAAAAAATAAAAATAATAAATTAACCCATCATAGATAATACAAAGAAATACGAAAAAGAAAAAGTAAAAAAACTATAAAACTATAAAAAAATAAAATTAAAAAATTAAAAATTAAAAATTAAAAGTCAAAAACTGAAGCAGAAAAAGAGTACTATCTAGACACGTCCGACCAAAGAATGGTTCAGGTGTTAAGTGATCGATGGTATAAACGTGGATAACATTCTTGATCGTGGAAAAGTTGTGGCCTACATTCGCGCGTGTACTAGCTACTAGTCCACTGAAGGTCTGCAGCACGCGTCGTACTTTCTTCCATATGAAGTGACACATCCAGAGGCTTGAATTCCAGATGCTCGAGATGCTTTCAAACAAGAACCGTGTTCCAATGTCCATTCATGGAATCATGGTCTCTTGACCAAATTCTACGCTGATACCGCGGTAATGACCTCTTCCAGAGATCTTCGTGGCCCTAGGATTTTTGTACTTCTCAATTATGAGTATCATCCAATTCTCTCTCAAGAAAATGTACCATCCAATTCAACACAACTTCCCGTTATTTAATTCCCCTAAAGATTAGGATTCGTTGCTAACTAATTAGCCTAATAAGATTTCAGTTATATGGCCCCGTTCAGTCGGCTTGAGCTTTTGACTTCTGATTTATTTTTTCACTATTTGTAAATTTCATCTTTTTATGAGTTTTTGGTTTTTTTACCGATTTTTTCCGTATTTATTTACATTGTCCGTGATGGGCTAATATGTTTTTTCTATTTTTATTTTTTAAAAAATTAATTATATCAAATAAGCTATCATCAGGTACAGTGTAATTTTAACCCTCTACAGTATAATTTTAACTATAAACCACTAAATTTTAGCCCAACGCGTGGCCACATAATCAAGAGCTGGAAATATACCAGCTAAACTGTGTTGGAGTAGGGTTTACACATGCGGAGAAGTATTAAGCGCAAGATCTCTAGAGGTGCCAACTTGCTAATTCGTCACATGAGCCCAAGATCAGATCAGTGGTGGATCTTGCTGATTATTGATACTACAGGATTTTGCCAAACGACCCTATTTCGTCTATCCATATTTTAAGAAGCTTGGCCCACAAGGTTTAAGTTCTTGACCAGCCACTGGACGAGATTTGGATAAATAATTGAAATCAAATATAAGGGTCACTTAGAGGGACATTTTGCAACCATCTCAACACAAATCAGCAATTCATCTACGAGGGATTCTACCTCCTTTTGCCCTTGACGAACTGAGCCTTGAGTCTACTAGCCTCATAGACGCGACGCCACACTAACTACCATGTAGATTAAAGTAAAAGAAGTAAAAATTCGCTACCATGTGGACTGAAGATTCGTATAGAAATGACGTGCCAGGGGCCTCTCTGAAAAAACCAAGAACAAGGACCCGCGTGTAATTTCGAAGAAATCGCGGTGCGTTATCCAGTAAAAGGGGAACGGAGGGGCTTTTTCGCAAAAATCAAGAGTCTTTTCAAAAGAATCAAGAGCCTATACGTAATTATAAAAAATCGCAGGGCATTATCCACTTTTTCACAAAAAAACTAGAAACCTTTTCGTAAAAATTGAGGATCTATACGTAATTACAAAAACTTAAAGTTTTTTTGGGGGAATGGAACATGTGGGCACGGTGGGGGGGGCGTGAATCCCCCCACCTTTGATATAGTAGTACTCATCGGTCGTCTTTTAAGTGAGTGATGCTGTACACGATCTGTAGAGGGATTTAACCAAGTGCACGCAAGCACTAATGCTTTTAAAAATAGTTTAGGCTTAGCACGTTTGAGTTTTGCTTTTGGCTTCTGACTTTTAACTTCTTAATTTTATTTTCTTGGCCTTTTAGTTATTTTTTTGTGTTTTTTTGTCTTTTCTTTTCCCCTATTCTCTTGCATTGTCTGTGATAATATAACTTTTTTTAATTTAATCATGCTATAAAAGTTACCAGCAGTTACAGTATATTTTCAACCGCAACAGTGCAAAAAAACCTCATAAACCTAAGCTTTTAAGTGCAAATAAGAACCACCTAATTCATCTCATTGGTATTTTCCTTTCAAATAAAGTGCAAAAGCGAACATTAAGTTGATTGAACTTTTGTCGCTTCTCTTTCATGCTGCAAGTTCTTTACATCCCCAACTACAAGGATGCTTCCTCGGCTCTCTTTTTTATTTCACGTTCTCTTCGGTGCATTCCCTGTGGTTCACTAGATTCCCCACTAACTTAATTAGGCCATTAATTTTCTGTGGTTCACACCTGATCTAGTTCGGTGGTGCACTACTTGCTTCAAACATTGGCTACGTGTGCACTACTCGATTAGGTGATCTACTATTCCTATCTATAACAACAATTTCTACAATAATGTAGCATATCTTTTTGCTCTTTTGTAACAGTGAATGTAGTGTGGGATATTATTTTCTTGCTCTTTTTTTGTAAAAAAAGTTCATTGAGATATTTTTTTTGACCAAAAAAAGTGATCATGTACCCCTTTAGTAATGGTTGTATGTATACGTGGATGGTATAGGGCCATTTGATGTATTGTTCAAGGAAACAATATCTCTACTGATGTAACAAATGTACCTTTTGTTTCATATACGTTTTTTGACTAGGCACTTTTTGGCTCCATGGGAGTATGTTTTAGCACAACTTCAACTACTTTTGTTCTAGTGATGTATTAACATTAGGAAGAGCAAGGGATAAGAACCTGAAGAGGAGATTCACCCATGCATGTGAACTTTCCTGGAAGAATATATGCTGAGATTGTGATCAGAATTTTAATGTTCTTTTTGTTGTAGGGAGGGCAGAAAGTTACTTGACTTATTGTCCTCTGTGCAGCACAGATGTACTTTTGGTTTTAAGCTTTTGAGTTTTAAACCTTGAACCGGAAGCTCGCTGGATACCTCTCAAAGCTTTAATTATAAGGTGCTACGAAAGGGGATCTAGATTAGGTATTCTACTCCTGAATGCATAAAAGAATCACAGTGGAGTCGGAAAGTTATTAGGTACAACCAGCACGGTACTGCTACGAAAGGCTCTACTCAGCCATGCTTCTCGGTGATGGGCGATGGGTTTCTCGACGATAGAAACACTGTTCATTATTTTGTTATTTTTTTATATTTTGTTTTTTTTCGTATTCCTTTGTATTGTCTGTGATATGTTAACATGTTGCTTTTATTTTTACATTTTTTAAATTTAATTATGCACAATAAACCAACTCCGCTATAGGCCGCACTCAGCGATCAAACGCTGGCGTTGGGCGACGGCTTAAATTTTATCAGAGCAGCATCGTAGCTACGATGACTGCTCTGAGAAAATTTAGTTTTTCGTTTTTTGTTTTGTTTTTTTTCTTATGTTCCTTTGCATCGTCCGCTCTAATTTAGTACAGCGTTTTTATTTTTAAATTTTTTAAAATTTAATTATACACAATAAACCAACTCAGCTACAGTGTTTTTTCAGCCAGCTACAGTGTTTTTTTCAGTAAAAACCAAAAGCCATCGCTATTCCGATCACCCCCATAGTAAAAAATCAGCTAACTACAGTAAAATTTTAGCCATAAGTCGTTATTCTGAACGCCCCCTAAAATTTGTTGAAAAGTGGAGTTGGAGCAAAACTGAATCTAGTGCTTAGCTTTTTAAATATTACATCACAACAAAAAAAAAAGGAAGAAATGAGAAGTAATGCATGTTCTTTTGGCTGCGGCTGATGGCTTTTTGGCTGTTTGCGACAGAGATTGCGGAAAGAGAGATACTCGCTTGCGATTTTTGATGATACAGATATTAGTTTTTTAACGTGTACTACAATTAACTTGTAGATCCTATCTTAAAAAAATACTCCGTTTAAAAGTTAGTTACTGTAGCAAAAGCCAAAAACGACTTTTAGAAGCCGCAAAGAACAAACCCATAATCATGTTATGTTTTCCACTTGGAACATATTACCAGAGAGAACTTAAGGGTACTCTATGTTCAATCGCATATGCCTTCTAACATGTTAGTACTGAGAGGTGAGTTTTTTATTGAGAAATTGACGGATGATTTTTAAGCATGTAAATTACAAGCGAAAAAATCCACATAAGTCTACATCAAAAGAATTTTTTAAGAAATAAGTGTTCTCGAATTTTTTTTTACAAAACGAAATTATGTAACTAGTGGGACCAATCACATAACAATTTTGTGAGTAATTATGACCTAAAAAGCCCAGTGCAGGTAGCCCATCTGCTATATCCAGCCTTCTTTAGAGACGCGTTTCGTCCCTAATTAATGTTCTCTTTGTAATCTGGGCAACTAAAGAAGGCTCATAACTGCCCAACCGAGCCCTGGCAGCTGCTGGGCTCATACGTAGTGTACTTCTTAAAAAAATGCAGTTAAATTGATGAACCTTGTGCGTAACATAACTTGGGCCAATAAGAAATAAGTATATTAAAGGAAAACTATGTATCCTTCCGTTAAGAAGACGAAAAGTATATAAATTTAAACCAAAGAGGACTTCGAACTTCGGGTGAGTTTGGTATATATAATTTTACATTCCCTTATAATCTAATATTTCTTTCAATCTGATTACCGGTAACACATTACTAGTGATCTAATATTTAAATATTTAGTTGGTTTAAAAAACTATAAAATGGTCTTTACAATAATTCAAATATTCCATAACTCGAACCAAAAAGTTCACAAATTTAAATATCATGATTTGAAATTACAAACATTAAAAGTTAACTTTCATAAATTTTACATTGAAAACTAAAATGTGAATTTAACAATTTCAAATTGCAACATTCAAAAAAATTCAATTCTTCTGATTCAAAGTTGAAATTTAGGATTTTTGACATTTTTTATTTTAAAATTCGAGTTTGGAAAATTAAAATTTTGAATTTTAATGTTCCAACTTTTATAATGACTGTAAACTGAATCAGAGTAGAACTTTGTTTTGCTAGGCTTAATAAAAAATTGGTGGGAAAAATCCTGTGCGTGAGTCAACAAATATTTGGTGGGAAAATACCAAATTTGATGGAAAAATTTATTAGAATATGCTATACATGTATATCATCGCAAAAGGGTATACATATCCCAATTATACAAAATTGTTGTAATAGTAATAAATTAATGTAACAATTTATTTTTTTGTTGCAATAGAATCAATTTATTGCAATGAAAATAAAAATTGTCACAATAATTTAGAATTATAGCAATATAACAAACTTATCATTACAAATAAATAATTCATGGCAATAAAATTAACTATTGCAACGAAATGTATTTTGTTGTAATTTTTTTGTTACAATAGTTAGGATCCTTTGTAGTGGCGGGAGTGACATGAGCGGCACACGACGGGGCCATGGATGGCAACGCTCGTCGTGGCGCACAGGGGTGAGGCAGAGCACAGTAAGGGCTGGTAATATGGCGTGGTGCAGGCGAGGTGTGGGTGCGCAGGTGTGGTGCACCCCAAGCGCGCGCTGATGCGGGGAGGGCTTAGCAGGGCCAGCATGGCTGAGCCAGAAGGCCTAGTAGGACAGAAAATTGGGTCAGGGCCCAGTGGGCCAAGCCCAATTTCTTTGCGGTTAATTTCTGAATTTCCTAGGATTTAACCTAATTTAATTTCTAATTTAAATTGCCACTTCAATTCAATTAAAAGTTGAATTGCATTCAGATTTAAACTTGAGTTGGGTCTGCACCGGACACAGGTTTTTCTCCATAATACTTAGGGTTTCTATATACAACAACGTGACAACAGTTTCTTACACCTAAATTAATGTCCTATTCTCCAATTACTTAAACCTAAATTTGTAGTTTAACCAACACTAAGGGCTCCACTTATTTAAACTAGGATATTGCCTTATCTTTTGAGCTCATAAAATTTTTTCAACAAAATTTGTCCTTGATTTATAATTCACTTTAGTCATGCTAGTCTCATTCCTCATTAATTTGTTTTAGACTTTAGCTCATGATTTTTACTTTTTTTTTACTTGTGTTTTATTTTAACACATTGTAGCTTGTTTTTACATTTCCCATTTCACACATGGTCTTCTGTTAATTAATATTTTTATGGCAGATCCTCCTGCCCTAGCTTCGGGATCATCTTTGTAGATTCATCATATAACTTAATTTAGTTCCTCCTTATCTGCATCTTTTATTGTAGATTTCACTTTCCTGATCTTTTATTTCTTTGGAACCTCAATCAAACACCATGAAAAATCCAAATATCACAAGAACCAAATCAAAAAGTTTTAAATCTTACACTACTTCGGATAACAGACTTTTGGGCTGTTACATGCACTTCGATCGATGCTTTTTAGGCAACCTGCCACGTGGCATGAATAAAACATTGTCAAGAGGGTGATCTGTGCCACACAAAAAAATTACAAATCCCACACACAATTGATTACCGATCTCAAATTTAATGTAAGTGAAGATGTTTGGTAGAATTGGAAAAGTAAAGTGATATAAGCCAATGTTTGCCAAACGTATCCACATTGCATGCATGTGCTATGCTTAAAAAAGTGCATCGCTACAAATAAGCAAGACAGGCAGCCGAGAGAGACAGACAGACATACGTACGTATATATATACGTACATACATACATGTATACATACAATGCAGGCTGTTCTTACTGTAATATTTTAAAATTCATGTGCTAATACGAAAAATGTTTACCGATAGCCCGACGATGTACATCCTTGGAGTAAAAGAACATTTGAAAGCACATTACATGAATTACATAAGAAACCACAAGAATCCATTAAACTTTTGTGCAAAATCAGCTGGCAATGAGGTTTTTTTTCTCTTCCAGAAAAAAAGCATAAGCATGTATATATGAGTGCCAGCAAATTATTTATGGGGCAATTAGCACCATACATGCGCATGAGACTTGTGTATTTTTCGAAGAAATTTTTATAATGGCTGCATGTAATTGGCAATAACAACCACTGCAACATGCAGACTTTGTGGGGGACATCTATATAGGCCAGCATATGTGTCTAAACGCCCTCAAATAGTTTTACATGACGTTTATTGGCCGTCAACAAAAACACCGTCGGGAAAAAGTATGCCCACGGCGTTTACGCTACCACTGCAATTAGGAGCACCCTCTACTCGATGTTTAGTGCATCTTTAATGTATAAGATCCAGGTTGATTTTAAGGTATGGTGACATAACTTATTGCAATCTGCTATAATGTATAAGGTCTTTGTGGGTACTAAGATGGGACCCACATCCTAATAAAAAAACTGGCATTTGCCTTATGGTGGGGGGAGAGAGAACATGATTCAATAAAAAATTGTGTTTTAATGCTTATGGCCAGGTCTTTAGCTTGAGAGCTGATCTTAAGTCTTTTTTGCTTATAGCCTTTTTAAGACCAACCCTGTAATGTATAAGGTTGATCTTAAGGTGACTTAAGACCCCCTTTTTCATACACTACAGATGCCCTTAGAGGGCGTTTACATACGCCCTACTATCCCATTGGCTATCAGGGGCGTATAAATGCGCCAGAGACATTGGACCCGTTTATATTAGCTTTTGGTTTTATCTTTTGGTTTTGGTATATGAATAGTGACAGCTTATAAAGAAACTTATAAAGAGAAACACGTACACGTGATTTTAGTCGATATTGTAATTTAAGAGAGAAACACTTCGTTTGAAAGCTAAGTACTATAAAAAAAGTTATTTACTATAGAAAAACAGTTTTTAAAAATCTATTCGAGCAGGGCCAAACTCTTCCACGGCACAGAATTGTTTTCTCAGGAACATCTCGTACCGCATTTGATTTCAGTTTAATAGAGGAGGCTCTGATTAGTAAGGTTAATTGATTAGTGTGAATGTTATGTTAGTGCCATCGTTGTGGAGACTTAATCCAGATTGTTTTGGGTTTCACGTTGCAGTAACCGAGCAATCGGCCCAGCCACGCTGTGAAGTTGGTGGCGGCCGGGCGGATTGGAAGGAGACGTTCGCCACGAAAATCTCAGACAACCGCTGTGGTGCTGGATAGACTACTGATACAGGGCGTCTAATCTTCATGATATAGGTGTTGGAAAATATAGATTTGAATCTGCAAGACTGATTCATTAGTGAACACTCTCATTTAATCTATAAATAGATATTTTAAGCATTGTAAAGTTAGATTTGAACAGAAAAAGGAATAAAGAAAGGAGTTCCTCTTTCATCTCTATATTCAATTTATTGTTTGCAATATTCTGTATTTGATTTATCTCTTTTGCATAAGAGAAATCGATCGAACTAAACTCGCCAGTGACGGTTCCTCAACACGTTATCAGCACGAATCGTTCCGGTGGATCGTAAGATAATCATTCGTAGATTAAATATATAGATCACTCTAAATTCCATAAAATTTTGTGTTGTAGGGGTGGCCCCCACCTAAATCCAACTAGCCTGTTAGGAGGTTGTAAACCAAAAGTCGATATGTACAATAACATAGTTACCCTCGAAGGGATTCTCGGTGTAATCGGTGTAAGGGTACGATGGTAAAGACGTTCCTTACGAGGAAGCATATATATCACGTCAACTCTTGGGAAAGGCCCAAGAGGACATTACTCACCTAACTCTCCACTACCATACACCTCTCTCTCTATTTGGTCTGTAACCATAATATTTTGTTTTCTAGATTATTTTCTAGGGTGCAAATCGGCTCTAATCTACCACAAGCAGATTTGAAGTCGTCGGTACAATGTCGATTAGTAGATTACATGAAAGAGTGGATGTTGATTGCACTATAGATTGAAAAATATTCATCACCATGTGCGACGCCCAAACATGACTGCGCTGCTTGTCGTCGTTGGGGCCACCGCTAGCCCTGCATGGTCGTCGCCGTCCCCGCATGGCAGCTGCCGTCGCTCAGCCTCAGCCACCGCCTGTGCTCCCACACGAGCCACCGGCCACACACACCGCTTGGCCATCATTCAAACTCCACACGAGTCATCGGTTGACCGCACGCGCTCTGACAGCCACCGCACCGGACCCCGAGTGACCACCATGCTCTAGCTATCGCCGCCGCTTACCATGCACCTTGGCCACCAAACCCCAAGCGCCCACATGTGCTCCGGCTGCCGCCGCCGCTTACCGCACACCCTGACCGCAAAATCCTGAACGCCCGAGTCGCCGACCACCGTGAGCCAATGCCGCGCCCGGCCGCACCAGCGCCGCCTCACATGGGCTCACACCAGGCTAGCCTCCCGACCACTCGCATGCGAGCCGCCGCTGTCGCATGGCGTGCCGCCTCTGCTGGTCTCCGTACGAGCCGCCATCGTCGCACTGAAGTATTCTAGTATAAAAGGTCATATCGGATCTAAACATTCCCATTGAGAGAGAAACCAATATGAATGTGTGCGCACACATTGGATCTAAAAAATTAAAGGAACTTGCCCCCGCAATTGGAAGGAGTGGTGAGCATGTAGAAGCACTAGAAGAATCCACCCATAATAAAATAACTATAAACTATGTGCACACGGGAGAATCTATGAATATGACAACAGCCAATATTGATATCTATTTTGCAAAAAAAAATTGCCGCAATCATCGATCTTGATCTAGAGTCTGCATCGCTCGCTGAATGTAAGAAAAGATCAAATTAGGAAGATTAGAAAAAGACAATAGAAACTGAATTATTATCTCTCAATAAAAGAGAGATGTTCAGGCCTGTAAGCTACACGCTTCCCCAAGTGCACCCCATAGGGCATAAATGGGTATTTGTTCGAAAGAAAAATGAGAAAAATAAAATTACAATATAAAAAGTAAGGCTTGTTGCATAAGGTTTCACACAATGACTAGGATTTGATTATGAAGAAATTTATTCCACAGTCATAGGAGATATTACCTTTAGATATTTAATCTTGATAGCAATAAACCTAAATTTAGAAATAAAATTGATGGATGTGGTAACAATATACCTTTATGGAAAGTTAGATTTGGATATTTATATGAAGGTACCTGAAGGTATCCTTATCTCAAACCAAGACAGAGCAAATAAAAACCTGTACAGTGTAAAACTCAGAAAATCACTGTATGAGCTTAAGCAATCAAGCGGAATATGGTATAATCATTTAAGCGACTTTCTATGTAAGAAAGGCTATACGAACAATGAGGATTATCCCTGTGTATTTATACGACGATCCCAGAATGAATTTTGTATAATCTCAATGTATGTAGATGATCTGGATATCATCAGAACCCTAGATGATATAAAAGAAGCGAGCTCTTACCTAGAATCAGAGTTCAAAATAAAAGATTTGGGCAAAACCAAATATTGTTTAAGATTGCAGCTTAAGCATATCCCCAAAGGAATATTAGTATATCAATCGGCCTATACTCAGAAGGTATTAGAAATATTTGATTTTGAAAAAGCATACCATTCAAAAGTACCAATGGTCGAAAGATCTTTGTAGCAAGACAAGGATCTGTACAGACCTAGAGAAGAGGGGGAGAAGGTCCTTGGACCGGAATTCCCATACTTAAGTGCAATAGAAGCACTTATGT
This sequence comes from Melocanna baccifera, assembly GCA_036346265.1. Taxonomy (NCBI): domain Eukaryota; kingdom Viridiplantae; phylum Streptophyta; class Magnoliopsida; order Poales; family Poaceae; genus Melocanna; species Melocanna baccifera. Next base: position 3,690,790 of record CM070707.1, on the reverse strand, counting down.
ATTTAGCAAATGCACTAGACCGGATATCACATTTGTCGTAATACTATTAACAAGGTATAGTGCAAAACCTAGCAAAAGGCTTTGGCAGAGAATAAATGTCATCTTTTGATACATCTAGGGAAGAAAAGATCTTGAACTGTTATATAGAAAAAAAAAGATATGAATATGACTGACTATGCATATGTCGGGTACTTGTCAGGCCCGCATACCATCATATTACAAACAGACTATGTATTCCTATATGGTGGAACTGTTATTATATGAAAATCATCTAAGTAAAATCTTGTATCAATTTCGACGAACTACTTAGAAATCATAGCACTATACGAAACCACACGAGAATATGTTTAGCTTCGACAGATGATTCACCACATCTAGCAGTCATGTGGATTGAACATCATACAAGCTCCTACAATTATCTATAAAAATAATACAGCTTGTATTGCACAAGTACAAATGGGTTACATGAAGAGTTATCTCACAAAGCATATCAACCCCAAATTCTTCTATACTCATTAATTACAAATGATAGATGAAATTAAGATACTGCATGATGAGGACATCATTTCTACTGATATGAACACTCCTCTTACTGCTTCTATGAATGATGGGCAATGTTCAATCACTCGGGCACGTGCTCGTCAACTCAACTATCAGGTAAACTCGTTTTTAGAAGTTAATAATATTTCCGCTGAGCATTCGATACTTTCTAAGACTTGTGATTTTCTTGTTCTTAGAAACCATGGAGAAGAACCACACGAGCTCAAGTGTAGAAGTGGAACCGTCAAGCACAATCCAGCTCATATTCGCGAGTTCGACTCAGATTCGGACTGCTTGACAGTGTCTACTTCAAATGACCATAACTTTTGATCCAGAAGGTTTCTTGGGGCCCGTGAGTACTCGTTGGAAAGATCTTGGAGTCTACTTTCAGATGAATCTGGTCTCACCTCAAAATTCCATCCGAGCCGATCAAAAACTACAAAACAAGTTACATCACTTTTTCAGTCTGAGTCAAAGTGGGCCTTGGGCCTTGTAATCACACTTATACTATTTGGGCTGGCACTATTCATGGGTATACTGTTCATGTGAACAGTACCCATGAATAGTATCACACCCCCTTTTATTAGATAAGTGCGGCCTCCCCCACCCCTATTTAAGGAGGTCGCACTCCTTTAGTTTTCCTTGGGTTTTTCTTAAGAGTTTATTCTGCTTAGCAGTCTCACCGCACGTCCGGTTGAGGAACCCCAACTTGTGAACTTAATCTTTATTCGCAATACAATTTCAGATTGCATCTTCTACTCTCTTGCTTGTGTTCTCGATTCGCTTGCAGGAGATAGCCTTCTTGACGAGGTCAACCGCACTCGGCACAGTTGATAACAATCGGAGTAGTGGTATAGTGATTGTGAGGGGATTGATCTGTTTTGGTCGTAGCCTTTGGATCATCAATGTCGAGTTCTCCACAATCGACTTATCAGTACCTCTCGGAAGATCGGGCCATCGTCACATTACTGCATACTAAGTCATCTGAAAATCATGTAGATTTATTCACTAAGTTATTTATAGTATCTAATTTTGAAAGATGTGCACATGGAATTGAAATGATGAGACTTAGAAAAATGCAGAACTCAGGAGAAAATTCTTCTCGAGCTCACTATTAAACTTGATTATGAAGATCGAGTACACAGACAACAAATCATGTAGATTAAATGAAATTGGATGGATTGTACTCTTTTTCCCTTGATGAGTTTCCTGAAGTTTCTTGGCCAAGATTTTTAATGAGGGAATTTGTGTAATATAATATAACATGTATCATGTACTCTTTCTCTAAATTTTTCCACTAAAAATTATAGAGTTTTGATGAGGCAGGAATATGTCGGATGAGTGCTCAAAGGGGAGTGTTGAAAAACCTAGGCTTGGGCCTGCATGCTTGGCCCATTGGTGGGCACCCTCAACTTAGTCTATAAATAGGGGTCCCATTATTATAAAGTTAGATGTGAACAGAGAAAGGAATAAATAAAAGAGTTCCCCTCTCATATATCTATGTTTAATGTATTATTTGTAATATTCTGTGTTTGATCTATCTCTTTTGTATAGGAGAAATAGAACGAACTGGACTCCGTAGCAACGGTTCCTCAATAATAGGATCCTTCTTGGGGTAAGTTGGTGCAGCTAGGTTGAAGAACCTGTAAAGCCAGGCGAATGATATAGACAACAACTATCTCTAATACAACCACTTGTAATACTCAAATTCACCCAACAACAAGCTTTAATTCTTGTCTACTCGCCTCACAATAGTAAACATACTCCTGCAATTTGCAAGGAAATCATAAGAACAATAGAACAACACAATAGATTGGAACTCGCTATTCTAGTGGGGACATTGTAACTCAAACTCTAGAATCAGGAGTATTTGATTAATTTGAATAATTGACATCCAAGCTAGTACATGGGGCACACCCCTTGACTATATAGACAACCTAAGACATCTAACAAGACTTGGACTCTTATACGAACACAAAAAGAAAGCATAAAGTTTTGGCTGCCATATTGTTTTGGAGATAGTGGTTGATCCGTGAGGTTTATGAAGTCAGAACCTTATCCATTGTGTAGGTTTGGGCATAAGCTTTCCAACAAGTTAAAGAGCACTCAAATTGGACTTCATTTGCAAAAGTTATGGGATTTTTAATGCAAGCCTAAAAGCTATTCTAAACCGAGTCCAAATTGATTTTGGATTTGAATCTAATTTTGAATTTGGATGGGCTTGGGATGGATCTGAAACTTGGGTTTTTTATTCTTGGGTCTCTCTTGTTTTTTGCCCTCTTTTTCTTCTCCTTTTCTTCCTCCTTTTCCATGCATACGCTCGCTTGGCTCATCCGCTCTCGCTCCTATGTGAATGCATGAACCAACGCCGCATGATCCTCTTCGACGCATGAGTGCCTCTTTGCATTGTGTTCCCTTCCTCCCTCACCTCCCGCTGGGTGCACACGTCGATACAGCAAAGTTGGTAAACTTGATCATCACTCCGTTTGTATAACCTATCCAACTTAAATATTTGAATTAGTTAATAAAATATTAAATAGTTGGTGCTAATTGGGCCCAATGGGCTAATCTCCTTGGATTCTAACCCTATTTTGCCATGCCCTAAGCCCTGCTTTGATGCACTTGTGCACTATTTTAGCTTCCTTGTGCGCATCTAGCCGTCACCCCTACTTTTCCAAAGCTGCTATCCTTACTCTGAGTTCGTGCTCCTATACGGACGCATGCATGCACGCTGGCCACTGTCGTTGCATGCCTATTGTTCTGGTGTTATTGATCGACTTGGTCGCTAGATCGGACCCTGGTCACATGCCTAGGTCCAACCAGGTTTACTCCCTAGGCCTCAAGTCCAATTGGCTGAAAACAACTAGGCCCATAGGCTGCCACATGCAACCCTAAAACAACAGCCTTGTAAGTGATATTTGGCTTTCTCTCCCCGAAAAAACTAGTCCAATGAATGAGATCTCCCTCACACTTATAAATTATATTTTTCCTTCCCACAACTGATGTAGGACTATTCCCAATATTCTCCCTATCACACATCGGATGTGCACTTTCACACATCCTCCCCCTCACATATCAGTTATGCACTTCGCAACCATGAAGTTCAAGAAGATGTTAGGTGCATGGCTCTGATACCAATTGTTAGATCATATCCTAGTCGCATGCTTAGGTCTAACTGAGTTTACTCTCCAGGCTCTAGGTCCAAATAAGCTGAACACAACTAAGCCCATGGGCTGCAACATGCAAGCCCTATAACAATAGTCTTATATGTGGTATTGAGCCCTTCTCCCCTAAAAGACTCGTCCAATAGATAAGGTCTTTCTTACACTTATAAGTTATGCTTTTTTTCCATTTTCACAACCGATGTGGAACTATTCCTAACATTTTTCCCCTCATAATCAGCTGTGTACTTCTGCAATTATGAAGTTCAAGGAGATGTTACGCTCTTGAGCTCTCATACTAATTATTGGAACACAATAGTAGGATCCTACACATGTATTTACCCATGGATACACACTACATGGGGGAGAGCAAATACAAGAAGAACATAAAGAAAACTTTTTCCGGTGTGGCACCTCTTGCAACATTTTCTTCTTTCTTTCTCTTATTCGCCTCAACCAAAAAACTCAACAATACATGAACTTAAATATGCACACAATATGTACCAAGATGTGTGCCACACGTCTCTATCCATGCAACAAACTCACAAACTCCATTCATGCAACAAACTCACAACCTAGACCCTATCCAGGCTGTATGCATGAACGCATGCAAACTAGCTAGCTACTAAACCCAACTACTACTTGACTCATGCACGCAAGCTAACTACAAAAGACTCAGCTAAAACGTGCAGGACTCCAACAAAAAACATGCACACATGCATGTACATGCATATTTGTGCTTTTTTTCCTTCCCACAACTGATGTGGAACTATTCCCAACATTCTTTTCCTCACACATCAGTTGTGTACTTTTGCAACTATAAAGTCCAAGGAGATGTTAGACGTCTGGACTTTGATACCAATTGTTAAAACATAACACCAGGATCCTACACACGCATTCACCGATGGATGCACACTATATGGGGAAGAGCAAATACAAGAAGAACAAAGAGAAAACTTTTTCTGATACGGCACCTCTTGCACCATTTTCTTCTTTCTCTCTTATTTGCCTCAACCAAAAAACTCAGCAATACATAAACTTACGCACACCATACGTACTGAGACACTTGTCACACATCTCCATCCATGCAACAAACTAACAACCTAGACCCTATCCAGGCTGCATGCATACTAACTAGCTACTGAACCCAACTGCTACTTGACTCATTCACGCAAGCTAACTATAAAAGACTCAACCACAATGTGCAGGACTCCAACTAGAAAACGTGCACACATGCACGTACATACTGAGGACAAGGTCGGTGATGCCGTCAAGCCGCACCATTATTTTCGGTGTGGTTCGTCGAGGGTACCGATAAGAGAAAGCAGTGTCTCTCTTCAATACCCTATGATAAACAAGTGCAACTACACCATGTGGGCAATCAAGATAGTGCAAAGATGACGTTGATGAGCGTAAAGATCAAATGGCCCTTGTGGCCATCTTTTAAGGAGACCCTCCTACTCGCCGAAAAGGAGACAACGAAAGCTGCTGGGACATGCTCAAGACGATATACGTCAGTGCTAACTGCAACAAGGAGGCATGCGTACAGACCCTCAAGAGTGAGTTTGAGGGTTTACACATGAAGGAAACAGATTTGGTGGATAACTTCACCATGAGATTAATGACTCTTGTCAACCAGATTCGCGGTCTTGGTGATAATATGGAGGAGAGCTATATCGTAGAAGTTTCTCCGAACCATCCTGAACAAGTACTTACAGATTGTCTCAACCATTGAGCAATTTGGAAACTTGAAGACAATGTGGTGAACAATGCAATCGGTCGCCTCAAGGCATATGAGGAGCGTCTACGCGTTCTGGGCTGCCTCAATGATGATGAACATCTTCTCCTCACATGGGCCGAGTGGGAGGCCCGATCGTCGAAGCGCGAAGGTGACAGTTCTGACAACAATGGTGGCCGAAGTCTTAGAAATTGTAAATTTGATAAGGCTAAATTGAGATGCTACAACTGCAATGACTATAGGCATTTTGCTTCCGAATGCCACAAGGAGGAGCAGGCGCTTCTCATCAAGATGGATGCTGATGATAAACCAGCACTGCTGTGAAGCCATCTTGATTAGGGGGAGATTGTTATGAATAATCAAGATTGTTTTGCGTGACGAAGTAGTAGAGTTAATGCAGGAGTAGTTAGTTTGCTAGTTTGCATATATGTACACACGCATATTTTAGCTGAGTCTTTTGTAGTTAGCTTGCATGCAGAAGTAAGTAGTGGTTGGATTCAGCTAGTTAGTTGCGTGCATGTAGCTTGGATAGGTCAAGATTGTTAGTTAAATGGCTTGTTGAGTCGTGCATGCGTAAAGTCTGGATCTAGCAAGATGTGCATGTAGCAATAGCGCACGATGCAGATCGTGGCGTAAGTTTAGGGGATCGAGGACACTAGCCAATGTTCTAGGTGTGCTTATTTAAGGTCTTGTAATCAGTTTGTATTAGTTGAGGTGTTGAATAATATAAATCAAAAAGATGCTTACAGTGGTAGCATCGTCATTTCTCTGTGTTCATTGTCTCCCCTGTGAAAGTGTGTCCACAAGAAAATTACATGTGTGATCCTGATTTAGTTCCTACATTTGGTATTGTGTTCAGCCTATTTGGACGTGAAGCCTGGAGAGTAAACCTGGTTAGACTTAACTATATAGCTAGGGTCCGATCTAACATCATTATGTTGTGATTGTGGCAGCTTGCCAAGCCACCGTGCAATGTAGTAGTCACTGCGCTACCACTACCTGGTTCTTTTCTTTGCCTCGATGGCTATACTGCACACCAGCACTGCCTCCACTTAAAGCAGCAGGAGCAGTATTGGCTTGCCACACGCGAATCTCTAGCCTCCCATGCACATGTTTGTGGCCAAGGCTACCATTGTTTATTGCCATTGCTACTAGTTGCCTGCTTCGGTGTGCTGTCCGATGCACCTACTGCAAGGTGTGTTGATGTGCTGCTACTTCATGAGAAGGGAGAAGAGGAGGAGGATGAGCTAGTCGACTCATCATCTTCAACATTTGCATTTAGGGTAAATACATAAAATCCTCAGTTCTCACCATTTTAATGCTGTAGATTGGTTCCATGGCTTAGATTGGTACAAGTAGGTGCGATAGATCATGCTTGGGAAGTCAAAAGGCCCCATTTAGTATATTAATTCATGACTAGTGTCTTGGACAAGGTACTGTATAGGAATAATACTAAAATGTTGTATACTAGAGAGTTGTATATAATTTTAATACCTTTCCAATGAGTATACATGTGCAAAAAATTAGGCTCAGTAGTCTGGGAGTTATATTAATCGTAAGTCTATTGTTTCAGAAATTCATATATTAATAATAGTATATGGTAGAATTGGGTTTTTTTGTTTCATATGAAAGTAGTAGGGATTTGTCTAAGCTTTGTATATAGGGAAAGATCATCAGATTTAGTTGGTTAGTTTGAAAGATAAGGTTTTGGGAATTTTGTAGTTCAATACTCGATTATCACTGATAGTAGTTGTGTTATTTGCCCTTTTACACATAGTAGGTGTTCAAATTAAATTGTGGTCATAGCTAGAAAAAGTTAGATAATGTTCTATAGTTTCCAAAAGTGATATGGTTTGCCACTTTTATGTTATAGAAAAATAGATAAAAATTATTAAGCCTGCTATCCAGAGATGTAACAGGTTGACATTTGGGATTGAAAACAAAGGCTTAAATGACCTAATCAAGAAATTTGCATAACTAAGAAAATGTATAAAAATTTATTTATATTCCATAATGTATATTGTTCAATATGTTTGGGTTCATGGGTTGTGAGTTATGCTTGTTTGAATACTAGGGTAGCAATATCGGTAAGTTGGGGAGAAGGGAAGAGAGGTGTGTTTAAGCGTAGAACCTTGCGATCTTATTTGCATGTTATGGATGTGTATTGAGGTGTTGTATCATGATTGTTATCTGGTTTTAATGTTTTTTTTGGTAGTTGCTGGTCATCACGTCTTTCTTCATAGTTAAAACAAGTGTATGGTAGAGTGGTAATAAGGGTTATTTGTTCTTGTTGTTATATGTTAATTAAGTACTTAACAAGCTGGTTTACATGTTTAAACTTGCTTTCCATATTGCTCATATGATGATGGATTAAATGGTGATGTTAATAAATGATTAATGTTGAAAGAATCATTGCATTTGCATAATGAGCATTTATGATAGAAAGAGGTGACCCATATGGCCCTCTAGAGCCTATTTTGTGTGGGCGACTCACAGGAGTGGGCAGAGTTAGACCTACTTCGGTAGGCACTACACAGGAGTGGAGTGAGGTCCTTGTATGAAAAAGGATAGGTTTGAGGTCTCCTCATGAAAAAGAGCGGACTTGAGTGGACATCGACAGGTATAACACTCTGCTATACCTGTATATGCTAAAGAGAAGTTGAGATATGTGCACGAGTATTGCATTGCATAGCATCCATGGAAGTGAAGAGATATTTAGAAATGCTTAATACTATGGTTACATGGTTAATGTGAATGACATGAAATGATGTGTGTTTGTCATGCTTATGATCATCTACATTGCTTCAATCTTAAGAATGAATTATGAATTAAGATGGTAATACATATATGTTGATGTCTACTATTTTTATTATGTACTTGCTGAATCTTTGGATGCACTATTGTTTTGTTGTTGTTTTTAGGTGAACGTGAAAGACGACATGCATGGGCGAGAGTAACACATTTGTTTCACATACAAACAATAATTCATATACCACTCTTAGTTGTCATTTTTAGACTTAAGAGCATGCTTAGACAGTTGTCTATGGTAGATGTAACAGCCCAGCTGTTTATTTCAAAAATTAAGGAAAAAAATTTTACTTTAATTTAAAAGAAAATATTTACTTTTGGTTGTTTAAATTTAATTGCTTGATTTTCAGTTTAAAAAAAAGTTATGAAAAGGTGATAAAAAACATAAAATAATAAAATAATAATTAAGTTAGTTTAAAATAAAAATTAAATTTATTTGGTCGCTTGAATTTTTTTTGTAAAATTCTAGTTGACCTGATTTTCAGCTTTAAAGAAAAGAGTCTTTCTGTTAAATAAAAAAATATTTTATAAAGAAAAATATGAAAATTTGAGTTGGAATTTTTTTATAAGTTCCAAATAGTCTAAGAAACTTCCATGAATTTTTCTAAGATTTTTTAAGCTTTATTTGTTATTTATTGTATTATTTTAAGCTAGAAAAAGAAAAACATTTTTAAAAATTAAAATAAACGTCAAAAAATTCCGAAAATATTTGTTTTATTCTTTTCAGGTTCCAAGGATTCTAAAACTATTTGTTTTGGAATTTTTTCAAATTTTCTTTTTCTTTTTCTTTTTTTCTCTTTTCTCTCTCTTCCTTTCTCCTTCTTCTTCTTCCTCCTCCCGTTACTGTTCACGCGCAGAAAACAGACAGCACGCAGCAGCCATTAGCACGTTTTGTGAAGCTTTTCAAACCTCCATAACTCGTGATTTACTCAATGGTTTTTAGTGAAATAAATTGCATTGAATTCCCCTCATCAAGCTCTTTCATTCCCCCACCGTTTCCCCCTCATTCATGAGCTATTTTCGCGGGATTTAAACCATGCCATTCAAAGACATGCCCCGTTGATCTCCCTCCTCGGTCCACCTCCACCCCTATAAAAGGGAGCCCCGTGAGCCTCTCCTCATCCTCACTCAACCCCGAAAATCTCAAGTCCCCTCTCCCACTCGTTTGGTCGCAATCGGAGTTTTAGTTTTGTAGTTCAAGTGGCGTTCTTCGGCCTTTTGTACCTCGTCCGGTGGAGCGCCGCCGCGTTTGACCACACCGTTGGCTTCGCCTCGCCGCGTTCTACGCGGTGCTCACCTCGCCTTCGCCGGAGCACCGTCGCCACCATAGGCCAAATCGGGTCCGCGTTCGTCGCGTCGCCACCGGCTGACCGTGCATGCTCGACCAAAACCAAGGTGAGCATCATGATCCCCACGCTCTACTTTTCGATTCGCCGCAATTCTCGCATGTTAATTCCTCTCCGTTTGCCCGGAACGCCGATGTCAGCCTGTAGGCTGCATAAAGTCTTGTCCACCGTGTTTCGCTAGTCCGTTAGCCAAGCCGTCTGTGGCGTTGAGTTCGTCTCGACGCGTTCTACGCCGTGCTCCCCTCCATTTGTCCAAAAACTATCCACAACTATTTGCGCCTGACACCTCGCCATTGCCGCAAATGGCACTGCGCGTCCCCGCCTGTCCGGGAATGCTTTCAACGATCCGTCCGCGTCAAAACGTGCCAAACCATCCCAGGAGGCTATGTTTCAGACGGTTTTGGATTCGCCTGACCGAGCGCGAAGATATTGAATTTTTCGTGTTTCGATACCGACGTCGTTCAAACGACGATTGCGTCGCCTCCGATGAGTTTTCGGCTTAGCCGATATTTTTCCTAGCTTCACCTCACCGCGTTCTAGGCCATGGTCACCTTGCTTCTCCATGTTCTATTCCCGAAAATTATTCTTCTCTATACACCCTATGTCGTTGTCACCATAGATGTCGTCATCGTGCTCCGTTTGACGTGCCGTCAATTCCTACATGTGCCTTGGGTCCTTAGCAACCCATTAGCTTCACCTTCCGTGCCTTTCCTCGCCAACGACACGGCCAAAAATAGTGAACAGGGCTGCTGCCCGTTACTGTTCACGCGGGAATATTCCTTCGGAATATTACTGATTTTTCTTTTTTCAGAATTTTCTAATCCGACAATCTTCCAATCGCTCGTTCTCCTCCGTCCGAACTCCGAATCAGGTGATTCAAGTTTCTAAATTCATCTAAATTCATAATCTATTTTTCAGTATATATTTCATAATTTTTGAATTTTCTCGACCGCCCTTGGTTGAGTCTCCTCACCACCGGAATACCGCCGCCACCGCCGCCCGAGTTACGCCATCGCTCCAACTCACCACCGACCACCTTCCAACCATTTCTGGTATTGCACGAGAGCACCAATGCACTCCTCACAATACCCTCTCTCTTTTCTTCACCTCGCCACCCCTCCGCCAAGCAATCCCCCCGCCGGAGTGTCTCTTCCGCCGATGCCGACGCCACCACCACCAAATCTTCGACGGGACCGCACGCACCTCCTTCACCCTGTTTTCCGAGCCAAAGCATGACCGAAGTACCCCACCACCGGTAACCTTCCTTAGGCCCACGCGAACCTTCGACGCCCCTTCTCCGAGCAAGCTGTCGTCGGAGAGTCTACGCCGTCGATAATCGTGTCTTGCCTTCGCTACACCCTCGCCGCCAGCCAACTTTGTGCAGCCCGAACCGTGCGCCAAAGTAAATCGGGACTCATACTCTTCTCCCTCTTTTGTACATCTCACCGGTCTTCGCCGCCGTTGGATCGCTCGGATCTTGTCTCATGAAGCCGTCCGACTTCTTCTAACCATCCGATTCTAAGACTCCGCTATCTGGAGGGTCTTTAGACTTCGCCATCCAGAGGCTCTTTAGACTTCGCCATCCAGAAGCACTTTAGACTCCGCTGTTCGGAGGCGTTCTAGACTCCGACTGCTCAGAGCATTCGACTTCGACTTCGGTCTTCAATCTCGGAGCCTTCGACTTCAACCTCCATCTTCAAACCGACCATGGTTGTTTGACCGTTTTAACCTCCGTACCCTCCGACCTCTCTGAACCCTTCGATCTCTCTGCCCACTCGAAGCCGTCCGACCTCTCCAACCGTCTGATTCTTTCGATCACTCTGCATAAATCCAATTCTTCCAACCACTGTACAATTCCGACCAGGTCTTCGACCGAATCTTCGACTTCGACTGTACCCGTACTTGGAGTCTTTGTCTTCAACTTAGACCTCCGCATCTTCAACCGTTGTTTCGACTATGGTTTCAACCATGGCTTCGACTATGCCTTCGATAAGGGTTTCAATCATACACAAATAATTTCGCTTCCAACCACTTTTCCTTCACAAAGAAAAGAATTCCAAGAATTCCTTTTATTCATTTCTTTGGAATTCAAACTTCCATAAGTCGTTCTCCTTTGTCCTAACTCCGTTTGAATCCATTCAAATTCCTAAAATCATCTAAAGTCATATCTCTCAGATAATATTTTATAAAATTTGGATTTTATTTGGATTTTATTTAAGTTTAGTTTGTTCTTGCTTTTCGCATGTAGACTACGACTAATCCGGAGAGTATAAATTTGACGACCTCAGCAAACTTCGAAGCAAGGCAAGTTACACCTTTGACCATGTTGAACCTAATATTTCAAATTTAGTTATGTTGTTTTACTATATATGCATGTGTACTTCTATTCAAATTTAATTTAAATTCGGTTTAAACTTTAGTTATGCCCATGATCCTTTGACTATAGCCAATTTTGAATCTAAAATTCATATACCTTGTCACCCTAGCTGAAAACTAGTTAGTACCATAGTATTGACTAGAAAATTTTATAGAAATGTTTAGCTTGGCTTAGTATAATTTTAGGTGGGATCAATCTTTCACATGAAATGACAGACTTTGAAAATTGATATCTTGACTTCGGTGAGTCAAGGATGGTTTGTGAAAATTATTTAAAAATGAAAATAGAAACTTATGATTTGGACTTAGGCTAATGGTTAGGTGGTGGGTGCCGGCATGCCTCGTGTTTGGTGACACCTGGTTGATTGTCGGGCATGTGGGTATGTGGTTGAGCTTAAGTCGGATTAATGACCGTTTCTGTGATTCATTTTACGAAGTCACTTCGTACTACCACAAGTCCGGTATGGGACGGACCTGGCTAAGTAATTTGTGAAGTTCCAAATACAGTTTCGCTATAGGTTGAATGTGAGCGTGGCGTAGGCCACGAGAAGTCTCACATGGCACAAGAGGGGGCTCCAACTCATGGATTCGAGTTGTGGTGAAACCTTAGTGGCGGCGTGACTGTTTTGGCTATAGATCATTGTAACAGCCTTGTCATGATCTCCTCGCCGCACACCAAAGGAAGTGTGTTAATCTAGTGGCAATATGGGATGATCGTGTCTTGTGGGTAAAGTTGTACACCTCTGCAAAGTTTAAATCTATCCTGGATAGCCGTGTCCACGGTCATGGACATGCTGAGTAGAGTTGTCACAGATTAGACTTTGATTTTTAAAATGGTTTCTGAAAAAGGCTTTTGGATGGATGGATGGAATCCATGACCAGGTGGGATACCTGTGAACAAGTTGGTGTTTGGTCGGAGCCTGCACTAACAAAATGAATCCATAAGAGATTTTGAGAAGCATATGGATAGATGGAATCTATGTGAAATCTTTTGAAAAGATGGACCAGGTGGGATACCTGCGACTAGGTTAGTGTTTGGTTGAAGCCTGCACTAACGATATTATTTTGTTAAATTATTATTTCTATCTATGGTATAAAATTCAGCTTTTGCGTTTATGTTATTGTATTTAAATTCAGTACTGTTTTTCGCACAAATAAACTTAATAAGCCTTCCTTTGTTATCCCTATGCATGCATTCACTCTGTTAAAACTCCTGGTGTAACTTGCGTAAGTACTTTATGTGCTTACCTTGGGAGTACTTTATGTGCTCACCTTGCTAAAATCTGTTGCTAGAGGCTGACGTCAACAACTTCGGTGAGGATGGTGACGACTAGGCGCGTCTTCTGATCATTCGCTGTGGCGGCGGGATGGGCTCTTTGCTTCATTGGTTTTCTTCCGCTGTTTATATTTATTTTTGGTTTATGAACCATTGATGTAACCTTTGGCCATCAGGCCCATATTTAGTTAATGAATAAATGTCATTGTGCATGATATGAATCTTTGTTATCCACTGTGTGCACTTGCTTAATCCTGGACTAGTGCGATTTACACAGAGGGACTCGGAGTTGTTGTTCCAGGTCCCGACAGTAGAACATAGTCATATGCGGATAATGCACTTTATAGTCATTGATGGTATAAGGCGGTTGTTTAACCTCATATTGATGCTAGTTGTCTATGGTAGGTAATGCTCCTGGGCGTGAGATCCTGGCCATTCTTGGGTGCAAGATTCCAAGTTTATATTTGTGTTTTATAATTTCATTCCTAGCATGAATCTCTTATCGTGTGAACTATTAATGATATGTGGGTTATCTTTTGTGAGTAGCACATTGAGGAAAGGTGTTGCTGAAATCTTGTAATTGCAGTTTTAAATTTGGAGTGAAAGTGAATGGTAGTAGCATTCCAGACTCAATGTTGGGTTGAGGTGTTACAGATTGATCTCCAACGCTAGCTTCTTGTGTTTCAAATATGAGAATAAACAAAGTATTTGAATTTGGTAGTATACCATTCTATTCTAAATCAAGGTTATATTCCTATTAGTAACAATGAGAATGTGTTACTGCTAGGAATATCTGCATCAACTACCAAGTCGGGGGAAGCCGTAGATAGGGCTGGAAGAAGCTACCTACTGATGACAAACCCAAATGCGCCAATTGTGACCAAGCCAATGCGGTAGCAACTGGGATTAAGAAGGCCTAGATCTGAAGGCAACAGTTGCATGGCAATGGTCGTCAAGGATCAGAACGGGTGGCTAAGGCATGCAACTGATGGTGAAGACGAGTAGGAGACGGCGGTGATGAAGCTGAGGCAGCGGCGAACCTTGTAGTGTCCTGCGATGGCGACGGCGACGAAGAGTGACCTCGGTGATAATAGCAGATGGCTACAACAATGACAGATGGCCGCAGTGATGTCAACGACGACAATGGATGGCCGGCTAATGGCATCGGTGTTGCCAATGGCTTTGGCTATGCAATCGTGAGAGAGCGGTAAGAGGGGGAGAAGAGAGTGAGCGAGAGGTCAGAATTTTTACTATACCATTCTTTTAAAAATATTTCATAATCCTGCCTAAAATTTAAATTCCCCACCCATATTTATAGAGACAGTTTGAAACGGTTTCGACTTCCAGAAACCGAAAGATGAATAAAACACGCGACTTTTGGAAGTGACTTTTGCATCTTGAATATAATTTTGAAAATTCCTATTCATTTTTCCACGGGGAACTTTGTCCTGTAGCCCGTGTAGATCTATTTTTTTGTCATTTCCTTTTTTACTCTTTTTTCTTTTGAAATAGACTAATTACTAGTGTAATAATAAAATTGATTTGTTTTGTAATCATGTGACGTAATGATAGTTATGATTTACTAGTGCAATTATCGGTATCAAATAAGACATCATTTGGCTGTGATACAATTAAGACATTTCGCCAAATCAGCTCAGTCAAAAGCCAAAACTCCAACAGAATCAAATGCATACAACTTTCAGACGCATCTACTTCTATCCACTACTATTTCAAAGCTAAAAGTTCGGCCGTTTCAAATGCCCCCATAAACGCCCTTATTGCCTCAGTACATAGCTGACGTTTGCTGAACGCCATTTTATAGGCTAGGTCGGCTTATACCGTATGTGTGCCATTCTTTTTCTTTATTTAGCCGGCGTATATTATGCGCCGTGGTACACACTAACCTGGCAAATACATACGCCGGCATATGTTCGAGTCTTCCTATTAAACGCCGTGAATTTGTCGTTCAACGGCGTTTATGCTAAACGCGTGGATTAGTTAAGCGCCCCAGAATCCCAGTCTGTGTTGTAGTGAACAAGCAATATAATGATACAAAGGGGCAACTCCCACAGGAAAATCTAATTAATACAGGTACGGATTTGCACATTTATTTCTCCTCTGGTATGTACACCACCAACTTAATTATAACTGTCAACGAACTGCCCTACATGCACTGTGAACGATGAACCACATCATGTTGGCAAAATCTTTGATTTGTCTTCTTATAGCTATATGATTTGCACTGTCAATGAAACACTTTGGTCTAGTCATGCGTGGAATTTTTTTTATCAAAAGTCATCACTCTTGCTTCATCTAAAGAGGAATAGATTTATAGAGTATAAATTAAGCAAACTTTGTGGGACACGTAGTTAAAAGAAGAAGAAGAATATGTAGTCATTAACTATTAAAACAAGCCGAATACAAACAACATAACAAGGTATTAAATTCTTAAATGCTGCTTCAGAAATCCAATATATAATTGCATGCCTTGGAGCATTAGAGCATCTCCAATGGTCCTAACTAAGTACTATCTATAAGCATTTCATATCATCTATAGAGTACACACTAAAAGCTAGCATTCTAAAGGACTATCTATAAGGATAGCTATTTGATGCTTACATGCACACACAGTCATTTATAGATGTTGTCTCGTTTTACGTTATAGACTAGAGACGAAATAGTAGCTAGCTGTTTGTGTTTTGCATACTCTTTTTCCTTCACATAGGATATATACTGATGTGTACATGCAAATAACTAGCTGACTCAGCACCATTAGAGATGCCCTTACCGTATGAAAAACCTCGTTGCAGGATGGCACAACTGGTGAAAGCTGTAGAACCACTTGGGAAAGTCGCTACAGAAAACAATGCCACCGCTTGGGATTCTAGTTGCTACTGCTCTCCATTCAGCCGCTTGGAAATATTTTTCCAAAGCGGTAGGTCCAGTTAGGAAATAAGAATCCCAAGCGCTACTAGTGTTTTTGAATTTAATTAGAGTTTCCCAAGCTGTACTATAGGTTTGTATACAATTCCAAGCTATACAATTACGTACTTTTAATTAACATAGGAGAGATTTGAAAAATAAAATCCAATTATGAATCAAAATTTCAAATTTACTAGTGTACGCCAATCAATAAGGATAACAATTAACTGATTAATCATCCATTATTTTTATAACAAATCATGGATGGAATTAATATATATCAAGACAAAGATAGCATTCAAATCTACATACAAATATTCATACTTAAGTTTTCGTCCAAGCGGTACGACAGCTAATGATGCTCGTTTTGCAAGCAGCCCAACAGCTTGGTATCAAAAAAAATTATATATACCGGTTCTACCGCTTGCGAAAGAACTTTTGCCAAGCAGTAGTACAGCCTGGGAGGCTATGTTATCCTGTAGTTATAATAAGAAAGGAATTAGAAATTCAAATATAAAAATATATCATCTTTTCAGGTAATCTGGGTCAAAAGGATGCAATCTCATTTCTATATACAACCCAAATCTTAATAACTACAGTTGCTTAATTAGGACATGGAAGAAAAACATATAGATTATCCAAGAAAAAATGCAAATAAAATAATTAATGCTAACCATGTGTGTTATATATATGATGCATCTCTCAATACATGAATGAAGACTTTAATCAGGTTGCCCAACATGGGATTATTGATAACTGATATCACCACCTTCATCATGGCTACATACATCTATGCAACATGAGATCTCTTTGAGGCTCTGTTTGGGCTTCTGGTGCTATTCTACCAGTTGTAGTGTGAGGTAGTCACAATATATTAACCATACAAACAGCATAATGTTGCTATATTTCTAAAGAAATAAAATCAGATAAACATCCAAAGGTTTTTTTTGTTATAATGAAGACATATTTCCTGAATGTACTACAGATCGAAATAATTTGAGTTATCAGATATGAAGCGATGAAAAGCATTTTTTTTCCATTTAAAAATACAAATAAGATACAAAATGTGGTTTTTGGGTCAGAAATAAAAATAAGATAAAAATGTGAAAAAGATAGATGTTAATTCCTTTACTATGTTGTTATGTTGTAATGCTCGAAAGCCAACACGGCACAAAACATCATGGAATATCCTCCCGATGGTAAGGATCATCTGCGACGATCTAACCATTGTTACGATGAGATCTTATCCTCCAAATCATGTGTACACAAAACTTTTGAAGTATCTAACTTTCACAAATAATAGATCCATAGCATGAAAAACAATAGAACCATAGATTTGAAGTAGAACCTCAGATTTCTAAGCCAACTAGATTTGAACCATACAAGCCACATCGCAAACAGTAATACACCAGAGGATGTGGGGGTGGATAATACCTGATGAGGCGAGAGAATCGTCATAGAAGATGGGAGAAGAGAGTAGGGAGAGAGACGAGCGAGCACTGGAGCGAGGGGATGAAGTGAGAGGAAGAGGCGTGCATTGGGAGAGGGGGGATAATATTAACCTAAGAGGCTACGAGGCCCTGTGGCACGAGTGTAACCTCATGTCCCATGCAGTGTAGCCTACAGCGGCGTTTGATTGGCGGTACCAAGTTGAATGGAACTTAATTTTATCACTTTGAATATATTCGTATACTAAATTTGGGTGTAATTACATCCACCTCTAATATACCACCTAAACGAACTTGAAATACTCTTTTATCACTTTAAATATATTCGTATACTAATTAAAAATAAAAACGCAGATGGGATCCTCGTCTCGACACCACCCTCTCTCTTTGTATGGATGCGTCAAACAACACGCATGACAACACTCCAGGGGCTTAGAGAGAGAAAGGAGGAGAGAAAAAAGTGTGGAGGCTAGAGAGAGAAACTGAGGCCTGAGGGAGTGAGCTTCTGTTTCCCTCACGCCACCCTCCCACCTCTCGCCATCACCACGCCTCGACCCGACCGAGCTTTGAGCTTTCTCTCGCCTGACTTTAGCTTTCTCCATCCATGGCTGCCCCTATCTCAATCCCTATGGCCAACGGATCCGTCAGTCATCTTCCCCTAGGGTTTAGATTCAGTCCGTCGGACGAGCAGCTCGTCGTGCAGTACCTCCGCCGCCGCGCCGTGGGCGAGCCCCTCCCCTGCGCCGTCATTGTCGATGCTGATATCCAGCAGCACAACCCCTGGGACCTCGTCCCAGGTCACCCACACACAGAGCAATACATTTCTTTCTCCTGATCTGATTGCTCCTGCTTTCATACATCGCTCACGATTTTTTCTGCGTTTTTCTTTTCTTGTTTTTTCAATGGCCGTTCGTGCGCAGAGAGCGCGAAGGAGAAGTACTTCTTCGCGCGGAAGGAAATGAAGTACCCCGGCAGCCGTCGAGCCAACCGCGCCGCCGGCCATGGGTACTGGAGGGCGACGGGCCCGGAGACGCCCATCTACTCCAAGCCCGGCGGCGGCGGCAGCAACCCCGTGCTGGCTGGGATGAAGCGCGCCCTGGTGTTCTACCGCGGCCAGGCGCCAGCCGGCGGGAGCACCGATTGGGTCATGCACGAGTACCGCCTCGCCGGCGCTGGCCTCATGCCCTGCCGTGTGATGAGGCGTGCCAACAGCAACAGCTCCGTTCCGCCTTGCGGCTGTGCCGCCGCTGCCATTGCGAAGGCAACATCATCATGCTCCATTTCAGACAAGCCTAAGCTTTCTCGCATTATCTTGATTGCATCTGCACGTCGAATTGGACTGGTTCATGTGAAGCTAGCGTTGAATTGTGAGGTGTAGCATTGGGGAAGTCGATTTGGTTCCTAACAACCAGTTTGTGCATTGCTTGCAGAAGAATGATGCTCTTGGGGCTGCTCTTCGGGCCGTGCTAGCCCCCGCTCCCCTCGTTCCTGTCATGGTGAACCCTGACCCATCCTGGATTATCTGCCGCATATACAGGAAGAAGAAGAAGCGTGCGCCACGTGTCATCATCGAGTCCGCCGCCACCAATGCAGGGGAAGGAGCTGGGGGGCCCTTCATCGACTTCCTGGGGCAGGCTCACCGTGAGGCTTCCCCTACCCCGAGCTGCATCAGTGTAACCCCTCTGGAGAAGGAGGAGGAGGGCGGCGGCGAGAAGGCCGGCGCCGGCAGGGGCAACTGAGTGAGAGCAAGGAAGGAAGAGAGTAAGCAAGGAATAATAATGTAAGTTATATTTAAGACTTTAAGTTATGTTTATATAAGAGTTCCCCATCAGCTGTGAGTTTTAAGACTTTAAGCTATGTTTATATAATGTAGTCCTAGATGCAAGAAGTCCCAAAGTGGTAGCTACCTTTCTGAAAACTGGTGTGTCTGCTCGTTTTTAAGATCTATGTTATATCAGAGTTGTGAAACCCGTAGCTATCTGTGGTTCATTTTCATTGCCTTTGTTCACAGGGTACTTATTGCTGGTGGTGTTGTTGCTACTCCCTTCGTTCTTTTTTACTAGATGTTTGTGACTTTTTACGGTCTTTAAGATGCGACTTTGATCGCTACTTATTATAACTTTACATGATAATGTACTAATAAAATTATAATATTATAAAGTATTTTTAAGAACAAATTTAATGATATAATTTTCATATAGCTAATTCATATAGTTTTAAATCTATTAGTGGCAAACTTTAAAAAGTTTGACGACGTGGAGTCTAAGCAGTCAAGTAAAAAAGAACGGATTGAGTAGTTTGCTGCTATCGTTATATGCTATCTATGTTCTTTTTTATTTGCATTGTCATATGTTCTTTTTTTTTTATTTGCATTGTCATATGCTTCATGTTGTTGCTAAGACATAAGCTGGTGAAAGGTGCCACCAGTTACTTACTATGCGGACTTGAGGTGATTAGAAAAGGAAGGTATATATGGAGAGTACGTTGCCATTCATATCGCTAGCCACACATGGACAAGGCATGCTTGGCCTCTTTTCTAATTCGTGATGTGTAGGCTAGTGAAGTCATGTAGAGTAAAGAGTATCTCATTGATTTAGTTTATCAGGTGAGCATACGTGTCATAGAAAATGAAAGGTAACCACCTGCATGTCCTTTGTGGTACACCTGGCAAGTTAGTGCCCGTAGGTATTCCTATGTCGCTTTAATTAGCTATTGATTTGGGACCATGTAAGTCCTGATTTTTAGAGTTTTTAAAATTTTTATTAATGAATCTCCTCAGGTTTTCCCTTTGGTTAGTAAATTTTAAATAAATGTTTAGAAATTAAAAACAAGATTTAACCTAAGAAAGTAAATATCAAATATTGCCAAAAACATTATTTGACCTAATGTCTTTATGCTTGTTTTTGGATTTTTTTTGGGATTTTTCTGGATATTTTTGCTATTTATTTGGCTTTAATTTGCTTTCTTGCAAATTCCGAAAAGAAAAAGCTATTTAAAATCTGAAAATGAGTTCGGGCTAAATTTCCAATGTCCTAGCTTTTTTTCTCTCCTCCTGGCCCAACATGCTTGCAATTCGTAGCCTAGGTAATGTCGTATCCAACCCAGACTCTACAAGAGCGGTGGTCAACTCCATCCTCCTTTCTGTTGCGCCACGAGTAGGTTATGCGAGCACAATTTCAAAAATTTACCGTGTAAACAAGGAACTTCCGCTAGCAATAGATCATGGGATTACCACTAGACACGCAGACTTGTAGTGGAAATTGAGTTGATACAGCGTGTTGGTATAGTAGTAGTTGTACCAGCCGTATGTGTCCTCCTCTAGCTCCTTTTGATCATCACAAGTTGTGGATCGATCATTCTAGTGCTGAAGTTTTGCATCAATACCTCCAAGATATTCACACGTATGGGGCAGGAACACCACGCGTTGGAGTGTTAGCATCGGCTGCATGGTCTGCATGGTATTGGATGAGGAAGGTGTGGCGACTAGGGTTTCAAAAATTTCGAATTCATTCAAACCCTATGCCACCGCCCCTCTATATATAGGCATTCACGATGAGCCTCGAACTGAGGCCCATTAGGAACTTGTGGCTCGCATGAATTCGGATCACCATCCGAATTATATCCTAACTCTTTAAGCGGGCGACCCTATAGGTTTATATACACTTAAACATGCCTCGAGTACTCTTATTCGTCCATTAATTGGTAGCGGCCCCTAGCAAGATATGCCGACTCCCAAGTATACGTAAAGATCATATCAGACAAACCTCAACAAAACTATATTTATTTTCCTTTGTCTCACGATATTGATCAAACTCAAAGCGAGTACATGCCATCCTTGTTAGTTAGCCTGACCACTCTTTCTCAATTACATGACTCAAATTCCCTAACTATGGTTAACTCTTTAACTACGAGTAGCATGGCCATGTGTTTCTGGAATCCAATTACTCGAGAAGCTTAGAGATATATCTTCCATTGCATGGAGGGGCAAATCCTGTCTTGATCGGCCATGCCTCGATACACGCATCATGATAAAACCCAAAAGCTACCTTTATAATACCTAGTTATAGAGCAACGTTTGCGACCCTTAAGTTTGTCATTATGCATCTCGAGTACGTGAGACAACCTCAAGTTTAAGGACATAGCATACACATTGTAAATAAGACCAATTGATGACATGTAAGAATGCAATATTCATGCAGTATCTCATGATGGGTTGATCCAACTCCATGTTGGCTAACATGTACGTCTATATTATTAGTTTAATATCTCTATATCTTTGACACGTGAAACATGATCATCAGTCAATCCATATGCTAGTCTATTCATATGTATCCTCATTTGTTTCCGACCAGGGATCATTTAAGGATAATCATCGCAGAAATATAAAGTTTCACAATCAAGTCACATACTTATTAATAAATATTAATGATATTATTTAAGGAACAAGATAACATATTATCCAATAAATTATGAACATAACGAATATTAATGATATTATTCAAGGAACAAGATTAATGATATTATTTAAGGAACAAGATAACATATTATCCAATAAATTATGAACATAACGAATATTAATGATATTATTCAAGGAACAAGATAACATATTATCTAATAAATTATGAACATAATGAAATATAATTATCTCTATGATTACCTCTAGGACATATTCCTAACACTCGCGTCGTCTGCAACCCTTGAATTTGTCTTGGGTTCGATTCACGACAGTGCAAATTTGTTTTTCCTTTGTTAGGAATATGTGTGACTCATATGTCAGAGAAAGAAATTACCGAAAAATTCTATATTTGTTAGTTGTCATAGTTATATTGAAATTTAAAGATATTATTATGTGGACTTTTTTTCTCTAATTGTCTACACTTGGTCTCTCTATGTTCAATTCCTGGTTACTTGGCGATTGACTAAACGTGATGATCCCTTAGTCTTAAGTCGATTTGTTCATAGAGTGAGTACGGCGTGGTCATGGTCTATATTTCTGTTGGGGGCTCAAGCTGCATCCAGTTGCAGGGTTCGAAGGATCTCTTTTGGGGCACCAATGTTGTGGGATCGAGTGCTGTTCGGAGCACGTCAACCGTTGGATTGGGGATCAGACAATCGGGATGGAGGTGGGTGAGACCTGGGAGGGGATTCCGACTTTGTCGCAAGGGCGAAAGGGGTTTTGTTGTCGACTTGCAAGTCGTGCGGTGTCGACTCCAAATCGGACAGCACGTGCGGTCACCCCTTTGCCGCAGAATGTTGGGAGTCATGTATCAGGTCTTATCCTGACCATTGACTTTTAACAAGGCGACATCCTGACCGTTAATTGGTCAAATCAGCTACCGTTTGAGCTGCAGGGCAGAGGATACTCATTTGCCCACGTGGGGGAGGAATGTGCATATGTGGGGCATGTGGAGTCAACAGTGTCATTGCAATTCAGTAACTAGTGATTGATCCGCACTGATTTGGTCTGCCTCGGTAAAAGTACAGATGTTGTCTTACTGTAGCTTTTAATTTTCGATTGGTGTTTCTTACTAATTAAGGTTCACCTCAAGCTGCATCCCTAACAACCAGCTCGTGCGTGGTTTCCATCGTGTAGGCAGTAGTTAGGATCTTAAACTCTAAACTCTGATATCATTTGTTGTAAATAATGCTCTTGCGACTGCTCTTCATGTCGTGAGACTTCCTAGGGTAGGCTCACCGTGAGACTTCCCCTACCCCGAGCTATATTAGTGTAACCCCTCTGGAGAAGGAGGGCGGCGGCGGCAGGGACGACGGCAAGAAGGCCGGCACCGGTAGGGGCAACTGAGTGAGAGCAAGGAAGGAAGAGAGTAAGCAAGAAATAATAATACTAAGGGGGTGTCCCATTATAAGAGATCCCCATCAGCTGTGAGTTGAAGACTTCAAGTTATGTCTATATAATGTAAGTGGAGTGCGCTTGGGTTATAGGACTAACATATTAGTCCTAGACGCAAGAAGTCCCAAAGAGGTAGCTACCTCTCTGAAAACTGGTGTGTCTGCCCATTTTTAAGATCTATGCTTAGAATGTTATATCAGAGTTTTGAAACTCGTAGATACCTATGCTTTGTTTTCATTGCCTTTGTTCAGTTGTTACTTATTCATGTTTGATGTTGTTGCTAGTTTGCTACCTATCATCATATGCTACCTATCTTCCTTTTTTTGTTTGCATTGTCATGTGCTTGATGTTGTTGCGAAACATAAGGTGGTGAATGGTGCCACCAGCTACTTACTATGCAGGCTTGAGGTGATTACAAAACGAAGGTTTGTATCGAGAGTATGTTGCTGTTCTTATCACTAGCCACACATGGACAAGGCACGCTTGGTCTCTTTTCTAATTTGTGATGTGTAGATTTGTGAAGTCATGTAGAGTAAGAGTATGTCATTGATTTAATTAGTTCATCACATGAGCCTACGTGTCATAGAAAATGAAACACAGATAGACACATGAAAGCTAACCACCTGAATTTTCATTGTGGTACACCTGGCAAGTTAGTGCCCGTAGCTACTCCAGTGTCGCTTTAATTAACTATTGATTTGGGACTGCCTCCAGTATTTGGAAAACATCTGCCGGCTGGATGCTGCTGTATTGCCCAAGAACTGATCCATCGATCGAGTTCTCAGTCCAATCATCCTATCATTAAACCACTCGTTAATGCTATTTTAGGAGCGAAGGAAAATAACCTTAAGAAGCAAGGGACAGCGGGGCATGGTACTTAATTATTTTTGCAAAAGATAACCACCAAACATAACATAAATGAATAAATGACCCGAATGGACAGTACACGAGTAATTTAACATATCGATAGGTTTTTGCGTGGTTTGCGAAATACAACCCCATGGGTAAATAGACAAACCATGCAACCCATAAGTAGCATATTACAACCATCAAATAATAGTGTCTAGATGTGCGTGGACATTGCAAAAGAGGGGACACATAGCTCACTAAACAAAATGAAACCAAAGTGAGCTCTACCAATCTATCCCTACAAGTCTAGTCCTCAGCACTATTGATCATCTCGGCAATGAACTCCCCTTCCTCTAGCTCAGACTCCTCTGAGACACTCGGAGTATGGACGCTGCAGTGATGTACTTGTTTTGGTTGGTGTTCTTGCCTCTCTCTCTCTCTCTCTTCTCTCTTGGTCTTGCTAGTTCTAAGGATATGTAAGTAATGGAGAGATGCCTCATGAGGGTCATACACCATCCATCTAGGGGCTAGCTATTGCAAGATCTTAGAAATTGCCCGATTTTGGTTTGATTTGGAGTCTTTCTAGTGATATCTTAATCCTAGTATTTTACCTTGAATCTTTGGATGCTCTTACTTACTGCATCATATGAAAACTCATTGAAAGCTATCTTGGCCATCCTTAATCCACGAGCAAATCATAACTCAAGTTATTGAGTTTTGCCCATTTTTGGTGCAACCATGCTTGACTTGAGGATAGTTGAAACTTTGGCTAAGATCCATGCAATCCTTAGATGGGTTAAGTTCCTAATATCCTCAGTAAGGTGTGTGAAAAGTTTCACATCATTTAAAGTTG
The DNA here is from genome assembly GCA_036346265.1 of Melocanna baccifera. Taxonomy (NCBI): domain Eukaryota; kingdom Viridiplantae; phylum Streptophyta; class Magnoliopsida; order Poales; family Poaceae; genus Melocanna; species Melocanna baccifera. Next base: position 3,665,622 of record CM070707.1, on the reverse strand, counting down.
TATTTTAGAGTTTGCACCCTTTTTGATTTAAGCTTAGGTTGGGCCTGTTTTTTTGAGTTTCTTAAAACGACTTTTGGCTTTTGCTACAGTACCTAACTTTCAAACGGAGTATTTTTTTTAAGATGAAGTCTACAAGTTAATTATAGTACACGTTAAAAGCTCAACATCTATACCATCTAAAATTTCAAGCGAGTATCTCTCTTTCTGTAATCTTTGTCGCAAACAGCTAAAATTCAAAAATTTCAGCCAAAAACCATAAGCCGTAGCCAAAAAGAACATACCCTGATTTTCTATTCTATAAACAGGAGTGTGGTCATACCACTCCAGCCCTATGGTACTACTGGCCTCTAGTCATACCACTCTTCACCAGTGGTCATACCGCTCTACCCAATACTACCACACTCTACACTGTGGTCATATTGGCATGAGGAGTTGAACTTGGTTTTGCTTTCACAATTGCATGAGTTCTTTGTTGATGCCCTAAACAAATCTTCCTAGCTTCCAATAGCTAATAGAGAGAAGAATTTGGAATACTATCTGGATTGGTTGAATTTGAAGGCAACATTCAACACCCCCCTAATGATTGCCATATCGGGTCCTACAACTGGCCTTCTTTGTAAAATAAATTGACAAATGCCACTTGTGGTTCCACCGCTATATGCCAGAATTAATCATTTGCATAGGGAGATAAGAGTAAATGGAAAAGTGTCTCGAGCTAGCAATGCTTTTAAAACTACAAATGGTAATTGATAACGACAATTGTTGTCATGTTGGATAAAAATTGATTATGAGTACTTCTAATCACCACAAATACACAAATTATAGTTTCTCCATGTTGCAAATGTTTAATGTGTGTTCCTCGAACCCCAACAAGTACTATTATCAGTCAGTCAATGGTTGCATGGCTTTTTGCTATGTCATTTGCCGTTGTGTCAAAAAAAAAGCTTATGGATAAAGACTTATACATGGACACATATAGTTTTGGTCCAAGATAGAGCTTAGTAGACATTATTTTCAAAAAATAGTGTGCCTAGGAAACATCACCCTTTACCATGATAGAAATAGGACCATTCTCTATTCCTATCCAATATAAATGTTATATACATGATGTGAGCTACATGAAAAGGAAATATTCTCTTCCTATTGTGGCTAATGGGAAATGTCTGTTCTAGGCTTATTCTTTCCAACATAATGATATTTTTAAGTTTACATGATCAGTTATAAGTTGTGCCTGAGGTGAGGTACATATGAGAAGAGAAATAATTGTGCAAATCTGTACTTTTATTGGATTTTCCTGTGGGAGCTGTCCCTTAGATATTGCTTGTTTACTACTACACGGACTGGGATTCTAGGGTGCTTAATTAACTAAACCAGGTGTCTAGCATAAACGCCATTGATAACAAATTCACGGCGTTTAGCTTGATTTAGGGGTGCTTAATTGGAAGACGCATCCATATGCCGGCTTAGAGCGTACCACGGCGTATGTAAGCGCCGACAAATCTTTGATCAACAAGGGCATATAGTATTTGCCAGGTTAGTGTGTCCCACGGCACAAAATATACGCCGGCCAAATAAAGAAAGAATGGTACACGGTATACGTCGGGTCTGTTTATATTAGCTGCAGCTGATGACTAATTAAAAATAAATAGTAATAACTGAAAAAATAGTTTTTAGAAAGAGATGGTAAGCAGCAGAGAAAGTGAGGGAGATGACTAGAGTGTGTAATGCTCCCACGACTCTTGTCTTATGCACAGAGTGAGACATGCTCCCACGACTCTTGTCTTATACACAGAGTGAGACAGGAGTTAGAGAAGCAAGGAAGCTATTTCGAGAAGTTTGACATTTTTATTAGCTTCTAACTTTTCAAAAAACCAGATGCAGAAGCCAATATAAACAAGCTGTTAACCTATAAGATAGCGTTTAGCAGACGCAGCTATGTACTGAGGCAACAAGAGCATTTATATCTGCCGCCGTTGCATGCTGATGCTAGTATAGTATCCACAGCTGCCCAGGAAAGAAAGAACGTAGGAAAGAAAGAAGGAGAGCAGAGAAGAAAAGAATACAGGAGCAGAGAAAGCTGCGGCAAGAGAAGAAAAGGAAGGAAAAGGTGAAGAAGGAAAGAAGAAGAGCAGAAGAAAAGAAAGAGAAGGGTGCAGTGCATGCTGCTGTGCTGATGCTGCCGTTGCTCTTCTACCATGCATAGGGTAACAATTCCACTTCCTTTACCTCTGCTAGTACAAGGTTTAGGAATGGTTTTATAGTGGAGTTTTACAGTAGATGCGTTTTTAGGCCGAATCGTTTCTACGTACATCGGTCTCGTCATTCGGCACTAACTCATCTTTTCACGATCCTTATCTTCTCTATGATTCCTGCTTAAGCCACATAGCCTTACCCAGACTTACCATATAGACCTAGCTCTCCCGCGTAGTCTCGGTCTCTTGTCGTTGACTGCTAACGTTCTCTAAACTACCTACACATCCAAAGACCAAATAACTATCTCAAACACAATGTCTATACACTTGACTCACATTAGTCAAAACAATATATCATACAACTCAACATAACCAAATATCAGCACCCATGCCGTACTCACACTCAAACTAACTCAATATTTAATTTCATTAATACCCTAGATATGTCTGGTCCCTCTAGAAACTTTTAGACAACTCTGACATGTCTAGGGTACCTCTAGATATGTCAGCCCTCTAGAGAAGCTGGTCTAATTGTTGTGTCATAGCCGATCAGATCGTCCAACACCAACTAACCGCCCAGCAACCATCTAATCGTCGTGCTATGGCTGATCACAACCAGCTTCCACAACCACCACATTGGTCTTGCATGACCAACTTTCCTCGACTACACTAATCTTACACGACCACAAGATAGTCAAATCGCCTTCCCCATGGCGGTCCAACCGTCGTCCCCATAGTGATTAGACCGCCTGGCACAAAATATGACAAACAGGTCAAGGCATGTCTGACCGCCATCGTAGGTCCAGTCAGACTGTCTGAAACTTGATAACAACTCCGAAATCTATTTTTTAAAAAAAATTTCATAAAATTCAATACTTAACCAAAGTGGCAATTATTCATCGTAAACATATTCTAGACCATCTACATAGTCTCTCATCTACCTGTAGTGCCACGACTCTAAGACTGAGGTTTACTACTACTTTGCTTGGAATGGTGTGAGTGCTGGCCACAGGGGCGGACCCACCATAATTCATGGGTATTCAACTAAATACTCCAAATTTTTGTCAAAAAAATTAGTATATACAAGGTATAATACATGTGTACTAGTAGTTAGGCCAAATTGGTCATGTTCATACCTAGTCAGCACAAATTGGTATCGGATCATTTGGCCTATTTCCCTCTCCCATCAACCTATTGCTACCAACTAGCCCAGGCCCACTATCGTGTTTCCGTGTATCATGTGAGTTGTGACCGTGTCTTACTTTCTTAGTCTCTACTTTCTATGTACAGTACTCATAATAGAAAGTGGTAATTGCCATTTACCAAAGTGATAACAACATAATATTTATCTCTGCAATTCAAAAAAGATAGATGTATTAATTCACTAAATCATATATAGACAGTAGCATGTGGAAGTCATATTCTTTATGGATAAAGCAATACTTGTAATTTGTCCATCCAAGTGGCTGCATGGATACTTTAGCACACTGCTATTGGAAAGAAGTGTATTTCTGAAAAAGTGAGTTATCCTACATGACAGTGTTGATAGATAAAAGAGCACGACCCAAAAACTCTTGAAACAAGAAATCACTCGATGAGCCCAAAAACAAGTAAAATCGGGTTTCTTGATGAACTTGTTACCAAAAAAAGCCTAGATGAATTGGAGAATGATTCTCAGAGGTTATCTCCATCTCTTATACGCCTTGGCATAATAAGATCAAGAAGAGAGAAGATCAAAACTAACAAAAACAAAAACAAATCAATCAAAAACAAGAGATAGACATGAAGATAATCAAATATTGATGTATTGTCACTTAAAGATGTAGGTTTTACAGCCACTCCACTTTAGAGGACACAAAGCACATAAGACACTTAACTCTTAAACCCTAACACTAGACATAAAGGCATAAGAAGGATGGGTTGGATGGTTAACCACATGTCTTATCCTAACCCCCTTTTATAGGTGGGTTAACCAGCCACCTTTAACTTTTAGTGGATACTATCCACTTAGTACAATAGAGAAACATGTTAATCTCAGAACTGAAATTGGGAATGTAGCAGTCAGAACCTAAAATACTCGAGTACTCAACGACTCAACCAACTTTTGGCTTGAAAATCTGGTCATGGCTGCATGCCTGCATATAATCTGCAATTTAGAAATTTAGTAGAGTAGATCTCTACCAAACTTTCCATACTTGTATATCCAGAATTGTTCATCCGGGATGTCTATGATGATTTTCCTAATCCTTATCAAATGATGGAGATTGGGTGTCTTAACATGATATATGTTGATATCGCTGCACGATTGAAATAACACTTTCTATTTACTAATATTACCTCCCTCGGGATGTATACTGACAGGAGGGAACTACTAAGGGGTGATCGTTTTAGCGATGGTTTCTGACTTTTGACTGAAATTTCACTGTAGCTAGCTTTTTTTTACTGTAACTGATTTAGTTTTTTAGGCATAATTAAATTAAAAAAATGTAAAAATAGAAAAAAATATGTTAGCCCATCACGGACAATGCAAAGGAACACGGGAAAAAAAGAAAAATGCAAAAAAGCTCAAAAAATCTAAAAAAATTCAGAAAAACACAAATTACTGAATAGTGAAAAAAAAACTGAAGGTAGAAGTTGAAGCTGAAATGAGCGGGGCCTAAGACAGGAGGGTACCAGGCATGAACTCAATATGCAAATCACTCTGTCTAGAGGATGGTTAGGCTTATTGCAGAGCATTATGATTATTTGGAACTTGGAGAGACCGAGAGACCAAGCAAAGTCTATATGTACGAACGTGCTGTCTCTTGTGCTAGGTGTGGTGGCCAAATTTGGTGTCACCGTCGGGAAGATGAATTGGCTTCAAGATAGGAGGAGTTCATGGTCACTGGCTAGCTTGGATGGCAAAGATCTTGGGAATTTTGATTATGTTGTAGCAACAGATAAGAACATAGCATCACCAAGATTTTCTGGGTTAACTGAAAAGCCACCGCCACTTGGTTTGTGCTGTTCCATTGTCTTCATAATACGCACTACCACTGCACAGATTTCGAAATGCTGGGTTGTTTTATGTCTTTTCATTCATTTTTTTTTAAAGAAGTCAATATTCTATTTGTCTGACAAGTTATATTAATCAGGATGGCTATCAGTATCTTTAATTAGAAAAGGAATTCTTGTTTACCAGAAATGAGTTGTTTTTCATGTTATTGGTTGATATTTGCATCTATTTTGCAGTGAGTAATGGAATGTTTATGGCAGACATGTTAAACAATCAAAGTGTAGTAATAATCTGTATGAACTATGAAGCCATGCCCCTTTCCTTCTGCAGAAGTTCATTTCTTTTTTCTCCGTTTGTTTTGGCTACCATGTTTACATAAAAAATTATTAGGAAGGGTACAATATCAGTTACCATTTTTTTTGGTGTGATACAATCTGATTGCATTAAATGTACTTCTTTGTATTCAGTCAATCTTGGGTGTTGCATTCGACAGCTGAGTATGCATCTAAGGTAATAAGCAATTTGGTCCCCAGAAACCTTTAGCAGATGCCCTTGCTAAGGTTGCAGAGGAATTGTTCAAAGAGTTTCAGGCTACAGGACTGAACATTCCACAGCCAATATTTATGAAAGCTCACAGATGGTCAGTATTCCTGGCCACCTCTTCTATGTTAAATCATGTTTAACTGTATTTAAATAAATACCATATTTCTTCCATTATTGGTATTTGTTTATAAATAAAATTGTAGGGGTAGCGCTTTCCATTATTTTTGTTGTATTCAATAGTATATTGAGGATAACAATGTAATGCAGGTTTGTTATCACTGGACCAGGGGAAGTTCACTGAAGTATTGATCCTTAATTGATCGAGCCTTCTTATACAGAAAACATACTAAGGTTCCTCCATATTGGTCTACTTGTTGTGGAGCATAAATACGTCTGTTTTTAATATTTTCGCTCATATTATGCAATCGTTTATTTGCACAACAATACCAATCGTGGTCCGATGCTCGCTGTTTTCTTCTTGGTTGCTGCTGGTGGAGCCCTGTTGGCTATTGTGTTGCCCTAAAATCAGACGAGCTAGCTTCTGAAATCAGACGAGCCCTACTGGCTGTTGTAGTGTTGTGTACTTGTGTTGCCCTGAAATCAGACTGGCGCGCAGAATGATTGCACAAAAGTATTAGCATACTGTTTATTGACCATGTCATCAAGAAATTTCAAATCTCAAATTTTGTTGGATTTGTTGCTTTTATATGATTCAGTGATTGGTCACAATTTCTTGAGAGTGATGCTCAGTATGAAATATTTTACCATGTTAGTCTTCGATAATCTTTCTAAAGAACAAATTGTATATTATCCGTCTATATTATCCGTTTCCGAGCCGAATCCGTTATATATCCGTCCCGATGGTACTGTATTCAAAACTCTGAATATTCCGAATTTGTATTCGTATTCGGTCTTACTATATTCGACTCCGAATCCGAGAAAAAAAATATGGGTTAGGATACGGTTTAAACAATATCCGTCTGAATCTGATCCGATTGCACCCCTAGTCTCTCCCATCCTGGCTCCATGAACCACGACTCACTTAGACCGTTCAAGCCATATGGTGTAATCCCACTGTTCGAGCTCACCTTCAACATTTTTCGTTTTTTTCGTACCATGCTTGAGCTCATCATCTCACCTAGCATCCTTGATCGTTCTAAGCCTCAACTCCTCTATGAGCATATCCTCGATCCTCACCATTAAGCATGGTTGATTCCAAGCGACCCTCCACATTCAAAGACAAAGAAATCGTTTTCGGATACAAGTTCTTCACAACTTGACACATATTAGCTAAAACATGCTTTATGCAACATATATCCAATGACATTGGTCAAGCAAACTCAATCCATGACTCAATTTTCTAAAACCCGATTTTTCTACGAAATCCGATAGTACCGCACTCAACATGCTAGTACTACTGCTCCCCAAACCGATACTACACACCTCGTGATCCCGAAATAGACCACTCTGGAAATAACGTACCACCGTATAAACTTCGGTGTTACTACATTGTGGTATGACCACGTCAACACATGCGGTACTATCGTACTAGATATAACTGCTGACACAACGACGGTATTACCGATTTCCTCGACAATTCCAGAAGACAACCTAAACAAACTGTGATCTTTGTAAAATCACTTAATCATTTCATAAAATTTACAATGATTTATCATAATATTATCTTAGATCTTCTCATATGATCCTTCACCAAATATTGTTGGGGGGTAAGTGTTAATTCTTGTCATATTAAGTGGCGCCGAAGAATTTGTTGATTTTGTTGTGCCGCCATTCTCTGGATTTGAGGTTTAATCATCCGTACTTGACACTAAATGCTGATTCCTTTCATGTAGGATTTCGATGCTTGCAAGTTGTTCCTGTGGGAAGAGCAGTACAGAGTTTCTCTCTCTGGTTTTGGGATTTTGGATGTTGTTGATCTCCAATCGGATGAGGTGACTGGATACAATCGAAGCGAATACGATCTGATATCGTCTACGTTATATTTTATTTTGTTTTTTTTCTCAAAGTCAAAATTAGACACGGTTGATAATGTCGGATGTCTATTTTTTCGTTCTGTTATCTTGTTCCTAACTGAAATCATAATAGATTTCGCTATATCAGTTGACATATAGATATATACAAACGAATACCACTTATCTCATATCATATATCATAATTTTTTCACGGAGGAGTTAGATACAAATAGTACTCTTCAAATTTTCGGTAAATTAATCCGACAAAAATTATTCACTTCGTTTGCACCTGTCCGGAAGACAAGTAGTTGCTGATACGAGCTAAGTCATGAAGCCACTAAGCCCTTGTCATCAATCATGGTTCTTTCACACACTCTTCCGAAAGGAAACTACCAGTTTCCAAATGATTCTGAAGCCATGGTAGACGCTCGTTTCTGGACACTGCAATCCCTTGCAGCAATTGTGCCGATGCACTTTGTACATGGGTGGGTTTGAATGCACTTTCTTACAGTTTATGTACGGTGCTACAGTAATTTACTTGTAAATAGGATATTGTTTTTTGAGAGAGTGTATTAATTGATTATATTACACACTATATAAATTTCAACTGTACCTAAGGAAAACTATGTTGTTTTGGATATTTTTCAGTGGGTAGCGAAAGGAACAAAATCACCGCAATTTTGGTTATTTCAGACAATTTCATTCAAACGGTTCAGATCAAATCTAAATTTTAAACTTTAAAGTTAGGAATAAATATAAATGTAAACCTACAATTGCACAGGAAGTAAGGGCAATCCAGTGGGAAGAAAGTAAGGTGATCTAAAGGAGGACTTGGGTTCGTCCGACACACTAATTTTTTTTCCAGCAATGTGGGATCCACGTGTTAGGTTGTCAGCTGAAGAAAAAAATCTGATAAATGCCTAGAGTGGGATTCAATCCCTGGACACTTTCGTATGCGTGAGAAGGCACAAGCGTAGGGATATATAGTCTGCTTTTTCAACTTCTAGTTTATTTTTTATAATTTTTAAATTTTTTTAAAAAAATTTGATTTTTTTATTAATTCTTTTTTCCCGTATTCATTTGCATTATATGTGCTGGGTTAACTTATTTTTTATTTTTTAAAATTTAATTATACCTAATAAGCCACCATAAGTTACAGTATAAAACGAGCCAACTACAGTGAAAATAAGCCATAAGCCATAACTTATTAAGCCCAATTGAGCACCCTCATAGTCTTTTATAATTTCACAATTTAAACTAAAATGAATTATTTTAGCCAAACTGAAATTATTTCATGGGGTAGCGGAAGGAGCGAAAATTACGAAATTTCGGTGAAAATTTTGCCGAAATTGTGAATCATGGCTTCACCGACTAAGATCGCTTGCGACTGTCTTACTCTTCATAATCTCTTACAAATAGTTAAAATTCAAAAATCATAAATCACAACCCAAAAGAACCCGCCCCATGTATTACCACGGTGAACATTAATACCCTTCGTTTAACCAAATTTCAAGTTAAAACAATGTGTATATATGGCATATCAGAACACCACGCAGCGCAGACACAAAGATTGCAAGAGAGACCGTTTGGGAAAGAACGTAAATCTGGTCATTTCATAGATATTATATAAACGCCAGACAAACTAGCATAGTGAACTAAGAAGTTATCAATGTCGTGGTACAGGATGGCAAGACTTGGAGAAGTTGTTTTGTTACAGATAAAGGTGCAGAAAGACATCCGGAAGTTAAAATCCATCAGGCATGGCGTTATGGCGATCATTCTAGGCAGAACGAAACACTGCGATTCAGAGAAGTTTTTTGCACGCCCAGAATGTCTACGAAAAATTATGAAAACAGATGTCTCACATACCTGAAAAGTGGAAGAAGGTCTAATTAACAGCAGTATTTATAACCAGAAAAAGGACCTATGCATGCATTAGACACCAAAATTTATCAAATGTAAGTTCAACAATTGAACTGGCCTTACCTAAAATTAGCTCTGGCTCTTGCAGGAATTTGAACAGCGGGGATCATCCAAAGTGTATCAAGAATGTTTCTCAAATGTAAGATAGGAAATGACTGGTTGGATTGGAAACAATAACAATGCACAATGTTATGCTTAGCCTCGAACCTAGAAGTCGTCGTGAGGAAATGCATCTAGGAGAAATTCAGCATCCTCTGGAAAGAGCTGGAGGTTCTTGGTCTTGAGCAGGAACTCAACCTCGTCCTCCTCAAAATCGACCAGAAAACCAGTGTTGAGCAGCTCGGTGAGCGAAGGAATCAGATCAACTCTTTCGTAGAGCAGTCCTTGGGACACCTCCTCGGCGAAGCCTGTCGCGAGCTCCATCCTGGTTGTCCTTCCAAGTGCTTCATCAGATCTCTGCACGTACAGCCTGCGGTCCTCCCTCTCCCACCTGAACATTCTTCGCGCCTCGACCGTCACCGTTCTTCCCGAAGATACCAGCTCTACTTGGTAGCTCACAGTGATGGGTTCAGTCGTCTCAAGAACCTCCATGCCAAGGAGATAAGAGGCCATCTGATGCCTCTTTTCGGCAGTGATATCAAGAGAAGGGCTGGCAAGGAAAGCCAGGATGATTCTGAGCAAGCCCGGCGTTACAATGGCGTCAGCCGCCTCAGCTACCTGACAGCAACTCAAGTTCGAAATGCAGGGCTCATCTTTGGTGACAGCCATGGATATCGCTCGAACGCCGACGCTTTGGTAGATGCTGTCCATCTTAGCTCGAGACGCAAATGGCAGCCTTGCCGGGTACCAGACGAACATCGGCTCCGGAGAGAACCGATCGAACAAGTGCTTCAAGAGGAGATCGTCTGGAACGAAGACATCTTCCACCTCCCGTAGGATGATCTTGTCGCCGACAAGAACGGGAACTCTTGTGACGGATCCCGACAGGAGCTTTGCTGTTGTCGCATTCCAACGGCTTCCGATAAATCCCCAGAAAACACAACAGCTAGCTGGTGTCAACTCGAGGTTTGTGCACTCCCACGAGCGCCAAGAATGCAGTGATCTAAAACTCTGGGGCTGTGCCTGACACCGAGAACCGTGGAGAAGAAGACGAGCAAATCTTTTGCATAGTACTCGTCCAAGACACAGAAACGTGCGCTGAATAGGCCATTCCTGTCATGAAGGACGCAGTCTGCAGGGCGCACCCACTCTCCACCGCTTCTCCCCCTCGGTATCCATATCCAGTTTTCACCTCCATTTGCAGGTTTCCATCTGAATGCAGCCAAGTATCTGTATATCCTAGATATAGCATCCACTCTGGAGAAGTTTTTAAGATTCTGAGCCATCAGAGCGCATCCAGAACCGACGCCCAAGACAATTCCTATCAGTCTGAGCTCAGTCCTATATGACGAGATATCAGGCCCGTAGAATGCTTCGTCGATGAAAGGACCGTCTTCCCTGTGGAAATAGGAAGACCACGTTGAATCATATAGGATGCACTCGTCTGCGTATCGGTATCCAATAGTTGTCTTGATCTGCATCTTTCCAATTCGTTCTGCAAACCTTCCTGGATCAGCGCTTCTTGCCATACATTTAAGCAAAGCCGTGAGAGTTGAGCTCAGAAGTAAAGAAGGGTTGTCGACAATGGTCGAGTGCTGTATGTTTCGGTCAGTGCTGTCACTGGTGTTCCCAGCATCACTGAAACGCAGGCTAGCACCCATAAGGACACCTGTGGGGGTAGGCATTTCGTGTCCCTCAGCGATAGTTAGACGAGACAAGACAAAGTCTGCTCCTCGGTTAAAATCTACAGCGACACCCAAAGCCTTGAGCTCCTCCTTGTAGCTGTAGATTTCCTTTCCCGCGCCATTGCTGGAGTCACTGTCGTCAATGAATGGTAGACTTGCAACTGGAATGACAGGCTCCCATGAGCAATCAAAGAGGGCACAATTTTTTGGAGACCTGAAACCATGTGTGGTGTGTAGCCATTTCTCTGTGCGCATAAAGTTGAGAATATTGGCAGGGAATGTCTTGTGCTCCTCATTCAGCTCCTTGTAGCAGGAGAGCAGAGAAAGCCTGATTTCCTTTGTAAGGGAAGATGTGGACAGGAGCTGCTTCAGATGACAAGTTACAGCATTGCTCACCTGTTCCAAACTAGCAACAACACCGACCTTCCTCAGCTCTTCCCGGTAGGACAAGATTTCATCTCCATAGAAAGGAAAATCGAGCAGTGGAACTACATTGGCAAATTTAATGAGGCATTTCCACTCGGTATCTAGGAGAAAAGTTTCCCGAGGAGCTCTGAACCCAGCATTGGTCTTCAGCCATTGCCGCTTCTTTAGTGCTTTCACCAATTCATTGCATGGATCAGCAAATCTAATACACTTCAGTAGCAGTATAGCAGCACCGGAAGTAACTGAACCTGTTGGAAGCTTTAAGTTATCAATGATGATCTGGTAATTCTGTTTGAACCTGACAAGAACACCTAGTAGCTCAAGCTCTGACTTGTAATTGCTGATACCATTGCCATGAAAATCGATGTCAATGAAAGGTAAACAGCTGACCTCAGATGGTACTGTCCACTCTGAACTGAAAAGGATTGATTCGGCAGGGCATCTGTACCCAAGGCAAGTCTTGACCCACCTCCCGTTTCTGATGCTCCAAATGAGATGATCAGTTGATATGCGCTCCTGTTGCAGGAATCTGACGAACTGGAGCAGAGAAAGCAGCTTGTCCCCTGTCACAGCACCAGTAGCCATTGACATGAAACACTTGCCAATGTATGACATTGCTTCAGCAAATTCAAACTTCACACCAAGTGTCCCCAACACTTCTTCGTAAGCAGCAATTTTGTCCAAGTAAAATTCTTGATCAATCATTGGCACATCAACAAAGGCAAGTTGAACCTGAAACAAAATACCCCATTCTGCATTTGACAGGAAAGATTCTGATGGTGGCCAGTAACCGACAGATGTCTTAAGCCAACTCCCACACATGATACAATTCAAGAACTTTTGAGGGAGTGATGCACCCCTCAACCTTAAATTATCAATCCATTCTAGAAGCAGAAGTGCATTTTCCATAGTCAAAGGAGATGATGCAGCGGGAAAACCAGCATCTGGAGGAACCAGAAATGGCACATCAGTGGCTTGCATATATGTCTTGATAAATGACAAAAACTGATCGTCATATGTATGATCCCCAGAGAAATTTCCGGCAGACATGTAATCATCTCCAAGTTCAACATAACTTTGATCTCGCCATGGATTTTTACCAAGCAATGCTGCCCACTGGCTCCCTTTAGCTGGAACAAGAACTGCACTTCTTGTAGCAACGATACACCCACAGTTATCAACAATAGGTAGTAAGGTGCATATATACTTTAAGCTCCATTCAGGTATGTAATTCCCTGTATGTAAGTGATAGATGAAGTGCGTGAAAGCAAAAACTAAGCTTTTCTCACGCAGAGCTTTCACAACAGTAAGAGCATACTCATGTAGAGTAAGAATCTTCACGCGTACATATTTCTCGAGCCATTCCACGACAGTGGTTTTCTTAGGAAACAGTTCCAGCGCTTTCTGTGTAGACAAGGGCATAAAGAGTGTTCGAGAGGCGTCTGAGAAGTAGTCTTTGTTCCAGTTGATAACCAAAGGAGCATATTCCTCATCAGGTAGCATACATATCTTCCAATCAGCTGCTGCGGCTTCATATACACTCCTGTAAGTCACTTCACCATCTGCACCGACGCACTTTATGAGAGCTACATGCTCCATACTCGTACCAAGAAACTCTGCCTTCCATCTCTGAGCAACAAAGGCAAGGAGATCAAGATAAATCTCTTCAGGCAACACCAAGGCAAGATTTGATCCCTGGATGCACCTTCCGTACCATTCAGAATCGACATAATCGACACCGAGGAACCCCAGCACATCGTCATACTCTTCGCTATCGAAGTAGGAGCTCAGAATGTGAGTGCCATGCGACGAAATGTTCGGAACGTCGACGCCTGACTTCACTGCCCTGTTTACGATGCTCCAGAACGCAGCATTCAGTCGACCGACCTCTGCAGGCCTGCGGAATACTTTTGATGAAGAACAGGTCTCACATGGAACTATATCCGCGTCAATCAGCTTGCTTCTTATGGACAGCCTAACAGAATCCATCAGCGGTATGGAAGAGCGATCTACTGGCAGAAACTTAAAAACGGGTGGAAGTGCGAACGCTGGTGCATTTTCAGTTGATTTCACAAGTGCCGTGAAGGCATTTAGGAAAGCACAAGGTACATGGTCAAGTATCCCTCGGTTCCACGGGCTGTCGAGCTGAACGGATTCCCGCGACGACGAGAGCTGGAAGTCCGCCTGTATAACGAAAGGGAAGTTCGTCACCATCTCTGTTGGCAAGAACGCGTAAACACCAGGTGATCCCATCCCCCTGCTCAGCCTCTGGCCATGGGGGAATGCCAGCATGACTACCCACTGATATATCTCTTCTCTCTTCGGCACTCGACATTCTGGTTTCACAGGAAAATGCTGCTTCCAGATGTAGTAGCTACAATGATGATCGCCATTCTTTTCCTCCTCAGAGGATAGGTGAAGGGTATACGACTCTGCACCAATATCCTTCCTCGTCAGAGCATCTGCTTCACTTGATATACATATCTGACTAAGATTTGTGGCATTCAGATCATCGTTAATCTCCGTCACAGAAATCTGCCTAATCTTCGAAAGAAACAATAGGATTTCCGGATGGGTGCTTGAGAGCTCCCTTTTCACAGCATCTACCTTATCAGTCTTGAGAGGTAATATGATAGTCGTGGCTGGCAGGCTTTTCAAACAGCCATAAATCTTGGTTATGTCTGAAGTACTTGGATGTTCTTCCACCCATTCAGGAACAATATATCCAATACCACATTCTGTGGATGCATCTTCACTGAATTTAATTTGATATCCATTGCTGAATATATGAGGATTGCTGGATACCAGAAACACACTTTTAAAACCAATACCTGTATCACAAATTGAACAGGCAATTATTTAGAAAACTAACAGTATTGGCAAGTCAGGTAACCGAATAAAATGGGTGCCAGTCAAGTTTCTACAATAACAAAGTGGATGACTGCAAACAAAAGCAGCATTCCAAAAGGTTATTCTTTTGAATGACAGAACTGTAGGACTGAGTGGAAATATCACATTGTTGATGTTGATTGAGAGGGGGGAAAAGTAGAAAAACAGCACGCAATAAATTGAAAGATTCAAATTATAAGTTTAAGCTGATTATCATATGAAGATGTACCTTTTTCGCCAATATAACCACTATCCCGGTTTCCCTTTTTTGTTGACTTCCCAATCCTACAGATGGAATCAATGTTCTCTGGAGCAAAGCCTTTCTCATTGTTGAACACCAGAAGGGTCGCAATTGCTCCGCTGCGGGTGATGTCCTTTGATGTAATTACAAATTCCAAGGTTGGTGAGACTCCAGAAGGGTATTCATTATCTTCAGCATTCTGAACATCAGAACATAAGAAAAGTATGAGTAAAAATGACAAATAAAGTACAAAGAAAAACACGTGCATGAATTACAGATGCTGTTTTTTCTGCAGTGTTACGGCATGGTACTGTAGCAGCAAATAAATAGTACCATAGGTATTATAACGACACATGAACTGTACCGTGCGGTACTATAGCTTCTATTTAGGGATATAGTATTATGTATATCTTCATATTAGGAATAGTTAGCTACATATCTTCATATTAGAAATAATTAGATTCATATTTTCATGTTAGGAATAGATATATACATATCTTTATATTTAAATAGTATAGATATGATATTATCTTTAGTTGATTAGTTGTATTAGATTGTGTTAGTTTCTATATTATTAAAGACTAACCTCATCTATATAAAGAAAGGAGTCGCAACATTTATAATCAAACAATGAACGTATCAAGACCACACGCCAACCCCTTCAATAGGTCGGAGTGCCGGCCCAAACAGGCGATTGACGACCATTTGGATCAGTGAGGGGCTACTGTTGAGGAGGGTTCCCATGCCACATCAGGCCTATGACCACCTTGGAGTGTCAACATCTGTTGGAGGATCTACCCCGAGCCAAGTTCCTAAGTCAACCTCGGTGAGATTCACAAATCCAACTCCAAATAAGTCCAGGGCCAACCCCGGGAAAGGTATGCAAGATCAACCCCCGAGGGGTCCAGGGCAAACCCTGAGTGAAGTATGCAGACCGACCCGAAACCCCGACCTGGTAGGATCCGGAGCTAACCCTGGACAAAGTACACAGACCGACTCCAAAGGGATCAGAGGCCAACCCCGGACGAAGTCCGAAGCCAACCACAAACCAACACTGGAATCCCAGATGTGGCGGGGCCACTTGGGGAAAATGACATAGATGTCCCTAGGAGTGAACTAGGCCCCGAGGGCAAACCTGTGACTTCACATGTCTTCCTCCCCCATATAAATTGGACCTCTTGTAATGAAAGAGGGTTGTTATTTTGTAATTCTAGACGTTTATATTAAATATACTTACTCATTCTTGTGCTTCTCCATGAATCCCTCTGCATTCTTAGCGGTCTCCGCATCCGACTGGAAATACTTCTAATTTACAAAGATAGGTTACTCAGAACAAACGCATGCGGCTCTTACTGAGTCGCTAACGTTTACAAGGCCCATCGAAGTCACAGCATATCACCGATGCATTCTCCACAATTCCTTTCACCACCGGCTTAACCGATCGAAGAGCCACTGGAATTTCTCAAATGTGTCTTCGTCATCCAAATCAAGAGTGCCCCCTAGCTTTCTACCGCGCAATGCAGAGGAATTTACTACTAGTAAGAATCGATTCTTCCTAGCAGAGCAAAGGCATAAGTCAATAGGATGGTACAGTCGTAAGATTCTTCCACACAGATCCATCATGGTCTGATAACCTTGGTTTCTTGGCAAAATTTGGCTTGCCCAATGAAATTTGGTTGATTGTGCCTTCACCAGATTTTGGCTCGGCCCTCTCTCCCAGCGACAAGCTAGCTAGCTCCACGCTATATTGCATCTTGCATACAGAGAGACACGTACGTACGTACGTATATACCGTGTACGTGCTACGTACCTGTATGAGCTCCATGAGGAAGTGCACGTCCTTGGAGTAGAGCTCCTGCGACAGGTAGTTCACCGCCAGGTGCATGTCCTCCGCCAGCGGGTTCTTCTCGCCGCGCCCGATGTAGTAGCGGTCTCGCCGGATCCTCTCCACGTGCTCCCGCGGCGCCGGCGCCGGCAGCGACGACATTGATCGTCCGCGGTGAGACCCGATCAAACCTTAAACGAGGCACGCGAAACCGGCGGCAGGAGATGAGATGCGCACCACTGAGTACTGGTGATAAGTATACGATGAACAATTAATTTAACTGATGGAAGAAGTGATTGGGAAGCGGAAGAGCTAGCTGACGTCAGTAGGATCGATGACTAGAGAGACGGACGGACGCGCGGCTGGGTGAGTTATTATTACCAAGCACAAGCAGTGATGAAGCGGCTAGCTTTGGAAGTCGAAGAGACATGCATGCGTGCATGTGAAGCCGCGCGCGTGTGGACCAAACAGCCCAAATTTTCAAAATTTATTTGAATTTTTTTGCTAAATCCAAAAAATCCATTCAACTTTCCGCTTTCCCTTTGAAGAAGAGATGTCCTATCTTCATGATGTAGAATTGATGATGATAATTTAAATCCGTGCAACCTGACGAATGATGATGCCAACCATTGCTAGAACAGCTATCTACGATAAAAGAATTCGTCCAACTATATACTTGTGATCCCGTCTACCCGACCACGTGTCACCGCTCCTGCAAATTATAAGGAAACACAAAAACAATAGGGTTGAGAATGCCTAATTTTTCCTCTATATTAAAATCGTACGTCAAACCCTACGAAGAACAATGTACAGCTCTTTAAAAATAATAGATTGATTTATGGTGGTCTCCCTTATGGTGCGCAGCACCTTACATTATATAGGTAAAGGCCGAAGACATTTAGGAAACCGACCCCAAAACTAAGACATTGTGGTTAAGAAAGTTCGAACTGCTAGCAAAAAAAAAATGTTCGCACTGCTAGCAAGAAAAGTTCGGACTGCTAGCAGGAAAACGATCAGACTCAAAACTAAAAAAAATTACATGGCCGATTCCTTTGTGGATTCGGCCCAAGAAATGACGCGCAGGTCCAACTCATCCATGCAGCTGTGCCCCTGCGGATTGGCAGTAGGCACCGACGTGGCTTGGGCTTGGACTTGATTTCTTCACGCCTCACGCATCTTGTCTGCTGGTCCTCTTTCCTTTCTAGTGATCTTTTTCTTTCTCTTCCCATGCAGCCAACGCATGCCATCCTCTTGCATGCAAATATAATGGACCTGTTTTTTTAGCTGCGACTTATGATTTTTGGTTGAAATTTTTGAATTTTAGCTGTTTACGATAGAGATTACAGAGAAAGAGATACTCGCTTGCGATTTTGGATGGTACAGATGTTGAGCTTTTAACGTGTACTATAATTAACTTGTAGACTCCATCTTAAAAAAATACTCCGTTTAAAAGTTAGGTACTGTAGCAAAAGCCTAAAGCTATTTTGAGAAACTGAAAAGAACATGCCCATTTTCTTTTGGTGCTTGACTTGCAAGCTGTCCTTCCCTTGCACTGCTCTCTTGATTAATTTTCTCATGTACAAACCCAAAAACAATTAAAATAATAGTATTAGGTGGTAACTAGTTCTCATATAAATTAACACTAAATTCAACTAGGAGCGAGTTCACCTGTTGATTAATCTTCTTAGCTCGTGCTCATGTAATTAGTCCAATCGGGATGTCCTCATCATTCTCCCCCTTTTGAGAAGGAGTTATCTTCGACTCTGTTTCTTCCGGTCCAAAGGACGGTGATAAATCAGCAATATTGAATATAGAACTCACAGCATAATCATCACCGGGAAGCCCGATTTTATATGCATTGTTATTGATCTTCTCAAGTACTTTGAATAGATCATTTCCACGAGGCATCAGCTTGGACCTACGCTTGTCCGGAAAGCATTCTTTGCGTAGATGAACCTAAACCAAATCACTCGGGTTCAAATAACATCTTTTTTTGACTTGTTCACCTTCTCAGTATAGTAACATACCTTCTTTTCAATTTGTTTTTATTCTTGACATGAATTTTTTTCACATATTCAGCACATTTTTTACGCCTACATATTACCATGTTCACGTAGTGGAAGTGGCAGCAAATCAAGTGGTATAATTGGTTTAAAACCATACACCACCTCGAATGAGCACAATTGAGTAGTAGAATATACCGCCCCGTTGTACGCAAACTCCACATGTGGCAAGCAATCTTCCCACTATTTGAGATTCTTCTTAGTAGCATTGAAAGTGCTCTATTCACCACTTCCGTTTATCCATCAGTTTGTGGGTGACAAGTTATTGAGAATAACAATCTTGTCCCAAGCTTAGCCCACAAAGTTCTCCAAAAATAGCTCATGAATTCGACATCATGATTTAAAACAATTGTCTTTAGTATACCATGCAATATCATAATTTCCCTGAAAACAAGTCAGCTACATGCGACGCATCATCGCTTTTGTGACAGAGAATAAAATGTGCCATTTTAGAGAACCTATCCATAACATGTTTTCCCAAGGTGCATTAGGAGTAGGAAGTGAAGTATATAAACCATGTGGATTAAGTTTAGATTTCGTTTTGTAGCATGTCACACATCGTTGTACAAATATTTCAATATCACACCTCGTTTTAGGCCAATAAAAGTGATCGCTCAACATCATAAAAGTCTCTCTTGTAAAGTATCCCATCAATCCCCTTATATGAGATTCTTCCAATAAAAGCAAATGTACGGACGAATCTAGAACATATAATTTTTTAGTACGAAATAAGAACCCATCATGAACATAAAACTTATTCCATCCTTTTTCATCTTTGCATTAGAATATGGTTCTAAAAATTTATGATCGGAATCATATAAATCTTTCAAACTCTCTAATCCAGGTGCTTTTACTTTCAATTGAGTTAAGAGCACATTCTTTCTAAATAAAGCATTAGCTACCATATTCTCTTTTCCTTTCTTGTACTTAACAACATATAGGAAAGTTTCAACGAATTTTACCTACTTAGCATGTCTATGCTTCTGTTTAGTTTGGCTTTTCAAATATTTCAAAGCTTTATGATCAAGTGGATAACAAATTCTTTAGACCAAAGATAATATTGCCAAGCTTCAAATACACACACCAAAGCATATAATTCTTTATCATACACAGGATAGTTTCATTGAGCAGCTTCTAATTTCTCACTTAAGTATGCTGGGGTTTTTCTTCTTGCATTAAAATACCATCAATACCTATTCCATTAGCATCGCATTCAATTTCAAATGTTTTAGTAAAATTAGGGAAAGCAAGTAATGGTGCTTCCATTAATCGCTTCTTTAGTTCTTGAAAAGCTTTTTCTTGTGATACACTCCATTCAAATACAACACCTTTTTAGTCAATTCATTTAATGGGACAGCAATGCTGCTGAAATTTTTAACAAAACGATGATAAAAGCTAGCAAGACTATGAAAGCTTTTGATTTGACTAACATTCACAAGTGTAGACCAATTCTTAATTACTTCAGTTTTAGATTCATCTATCTCAATGCCTTATCTAGAAACAACATAGCCTAATAACAATTTTGTCCCAAGCTTGGGCCACAAAGTCCTCCAAAAATAGCTCATGAATTTGACATCATGGTCTAAACAATTGTCTTTGATATGCCATGCAATCTCATAATTTCCCTAAAAACAAGTCAGTTACATGCGACACATCGTCATTTTTGTGACAGAGAATAAAATGTGCCATTTTAGAAAATCTATACATAACATATTTTTCTAAGGTGCATTAGGAGCAGGAAGTGAAGTATATAAACCATGTGAATTAAGTTTATATTTCATTTTGTAGCATGTTACACATCGTTGTACAAATGTTTCAATATCACACCTCATTGTAGGCCAATAAAAGTGATCGCTCAACATCATAAAAGTCTTTCTCTCCTAGAGTGCCCCATCAATCCCCTTGTATGAGATTCTTGCAATAAAAGCAAATACACGGACGAATCTAGAGCACATAATTTGTTAGTATGAAAAAGAACCCACCATGAACATGAAACTTATTCTATCCTTTTTCATCTTTGCATTTAGAATGTAGATCTAAAAATTCATAGTCGGAATCATATAAATCTTTCAAACTCTCTAATCCAGGTGCTTTTACTTCCAATTGAGTTAAGAGCGCATTCTTTCTAAATAAAGTATCAGCTACCACATTCTCTTTTCCTTTCTTGTACTTAACAACATATAGGAAAGTTTCAACGAATTCTTCCCACTTAGCACGTCTACGGTTCAGTTTAGCCCGGCTTTTCAAATATTTCAAAACTTTATGATCAAAGTGGATAGCAAATTCTTTAGACCAAAAATACAATATAATATGTAAGGCTTACTAATGGATGGATGAAAGCTTATTTTATAAAAAAATAATATTTAAAGTAAATACAGTAAATAGATTAAAAGCGATCTTTAAAGAAAATAATAATAAATAAATAAATAACCAAAGAAATTAAATGAACCATAAGTGAACTAACCGTTCACCCAATGAACCACTCGTGAACTAACCATTCACGAATTGAACCATTAGTGAACTAACCATTCACTTTCCAATTTATTCCAACTAGGCCGCTAGGGTGGTAGGGCAGCGCGCTCGGCGTCCACGCCAAAGGGGTCACACGCAGGGAGACCATGCCATAGGGCCAAAAGGGGAAAAACAAAGCATGCAAAGCGCTACATCTAGCTTTCTCGCGCCACAGGGGGCCAAAAAGGTCTTCGATTCGTTTTTCGACTAATGCTCGCTACGGGCGGTTGATCGATGGTCTTGTCTCGAGCAATGTGTCTGAAGGTTTTTGTCGTCTGTCGACTTCATCTCCAGCAATTTCATCACTCTTCACTCCGTGTTGGCTGCCTCCCTCAACACTAGTGTAGGTGGGTTCCTTTTGACTGCGGCTAATGGTTTATAGCTACGGTTGATGGCTTTTAGTCCTAGTGTGAGCGTTTGTGCAAATGAACCAAATACCGATAAGCCACTTCGAAAATGTGGCGGAGAAATCATTCCATTTGTTTATTTGGGGGAATCTATAAACCATAAGCTGAAAAAAAGAGGCCAATAATTTCTTGCGTGAGGAAATGTACTTTGCAATTTAGTCCACTTGTACTTGGTTGTAACCTTGATATATATCGGGGACTTTTTCCTTCAAAAATATGATATTTAAGTTATAGATTTAAACAGGATATTATCGATTATTTTAATATATTCACAAATTGTAAAATAAAACTGCAACTAGAACGCTTGCTAAATACTCTGTTTTTTTTCTTTTTTTTATATGCTCGGATTGTCTTATGAGTTCTGGCACTACATCATCAGCAAAGAGAAAACGTATTATTATCTTATACTTCTGAAAATTGTTCGATTCATATGTGCAAGATATAACCTTTATAACAGAGATTAAGAGATTTTTCTACGGTCGAGGCTTGACTGCTCTCTAGGGTCCACCCACAATATTTTAGATTATAGAGTCTACCTTTATGTACATACGAATGCATCTTTGTAAGAATTCTATGAGGTTACTGATTTATCTGTTGCCTTTGTATTTATAGATGTGTGCTAAGGAAACACACTCATACATGTCTAGTCTGCGTGTGTGGTGATGTGTATCTGCGTTTACTTTGTAATAAAAAACGTATTGCTAGCCAATTTTTCTTTTTTTTTTTAACATGAACTCTTCCTGCTTAAAACCAAACCAAAATAAGTATGATTAAAAAAATAAGTAAAAAACCATGTTTTTTTAAACTGTCTTGTACCATAGCTGGAAGCCTGGAACCATTCCTTTTGATACGCCTGGGCTAAGTCCGGCCCACTCGACAAGATTTGGCCTAGTCATCGATGGGCTCACCTCAGCCCAATATCTAAAAAGAACTAGATGCATATGAAAAATCACTTTTTTTAAAAAAAATTAAAAGGAGAATGTGATAATCAGGTTGCTGGGTTTACACCGTCCACCGTTATATGATTGTCCTGATATAACTGCCCCACGTTTTATTTGATCCAGCCTAGAAGAACTCAAGATGGTTTGCCTAGCCCATTCCCGGCCCAAGCCTAACCCTGGTCCAGCCCAAACCATTCGCATGCTTATGACCGGGCCGGGCTAGAGCTAATCCAATACAACTATTTCTTGATCCAGCCCAAGCCTGGCCCGGTCATTCACTTGGTACGGCCCTGATCCGATCCGACCATTGCTGTCTCCACAGTGAAAGTCAGGCTCATCTTTATACATCGCATCTCCATTCATGTTGCTCCAAAGGTGAGCAACAAAATTTATTCTTTCAAAATTCTACCGATATATGTTTACAGTAATGCATGCATTTAATTTATTCTTCCAATCCCATTTTCCAACGTGTAGTGCGTCAAAAAAAAACAAGTCCTGGTCTTGGGCTCAGCCTGCAGTCTTCAGCGCGTCCTGGATGATCGCAGTCACTGCAAGGATGCCAATTGGGCGATTCTTGTAAGCATAAAGCATCACTTACATAAAAGAAAGAAACCAAAAGCTGCAGATCACAAATGTATGCAGCATGCATACATACCTCTCAGTCCAGATGAACTGGCAGTGCCGTCCAGATTGTTTTTCGCAACATTTCTATAGGCAGATAATTTTTCTTTGCATAAATTTTGTTGACAAGGAACATAATAAATGTAATGCAATGTATGAAATGAACTGAATTACTCACAGTTCAGTCAAGTTCCCGACAAGGACAAGAGAGAGGACTTCCAACGGCACCGTGCCGGCCAGCCTATTCCCGTTCAGACGCCTGAAAAAAGGAAGAGAAACTATTGTTTTGTTGACTCGAGAAAAATTGCACTGCACCGATCTGTACTTTTTTCGTATTCAACAGATTGCACCTACACCGTATTTTTTAAAACAAAAGTATTGTTTTTTTTTCTCGAACACGCAGAAGAACTGCGTATCTTTATATTAAGAGGAAGAAAAGTATTGTTTTTACATTTCAAAACTGTATGTTTTATGGTTTTTATGGGCTTCAAGTTTCCAATTTTTAAATCACTTTTTGGAAAACTTTGAGAAAGCTTAGAATTGTATTTGCAAGTTTTCTTCTTGATAAATTTAGGAACAAGCACATACAAGAACTGCAATTTTTTTATGTTGCCCAGAGAAACCGGGATAGAGCCACTCAGTGCGTTCTTCTGAAGCTCCAATTTCTCAAGGTTCGTCAGATTGCCCAACGATGGCGGTATAGCTCCTGTCAGTTTGTTCCCATACAGGCTCCTGCAGACATCAACACATTTTTGCAGTTCAAACAACAGGCAGAGTTCACCCGAGTCTTTCGGCATTCTGAAATTGTTGTAACGAAATTCATACAGAAAGCGCAACGTGCTGACGGTGCCAAGCGAAGCTGGTATCTCGCCAGTGAGCAAGTTGTCCTGAAGACCAAGGCTCACCAGGCTACTCAGGTTGGCCAGTGTTGTTGGTATTGATCCATTCAGGTCATTCCCATACAACTCACTGCAAACAAGGGTAAATCAATTTTCAGCAATTTGGCATTTGAGTGTAATTTGTGAGGTCTGCCAGTAAGTTGCAGTACTTACAGGTACTGAAGGTTCTTCAGTCCTCCCAGTTGCGGAATCAGAGGGCCAGAGATACCTGCTACCCCCAGATCCCTGCACACGAAATAGATAATTTACACCTCAATATACACATGGTTTTCGGATAAGTATAATTAAACACTCTAGAGAGACCCAAGAAGACTAATTTACGCGATAACATGCAGTTTTCGTAAGTCAAAAGTTCTGAATCTTGAAGGGAATGCACAAATAAGAAGACTAGCTTTCATCCATCGGTTGTACTTTACTTACTGAGGTATGGTTGTAGAAGAAAACTATACATATCGTAAAGCAAAGCAAATTTTCGTTACTAACGGTTTAGACTTCAGACCTAATGTAAAATTTTATCTTCAGAACGAGGAGGAAAAAGAGCAAAGGAAGTGGCATACACACGGATGACGGAGTTGTCGTTGTTGCAGGTGATATGAAACCAAGTGCAGGGATTGACAAGGGTTGGATCCCAGCTCTGCAGCACATTGTTGGGGTCCTTCCATGCCAGCCTTTGCGCGTACAGAATGTCACCTTCAGATCTCAACATAGCAAATTAGCATATAATTCTCTAAGCAAATATTCAAGTATATAATTGATGACAGAGGGTGTATACCTTCCGTGTTGCAGCTCACAAGAGTTGCAAGAGCAAGAAGGCCGGTGAGGAGTGCTGCTGCTGTTTCTGCAAATTGAGCTGCCATTGCTGTAAACCTGAGATGTATTTGGTACACTCAAATGTTAGAGGGCAGGCTTTTATATACAATTGTTCTGAGAAATCAGGGAATGGTTTGCTGACCCAAAGCTTTGAAACTTTCATGGTCAGATTGAACTTTTCTCCTCCATTGACCTGATGTTGTACTCTTCTCAAGAATGATTTGCCAAGTAATTCCTGGAGTAGAGTTACTATTCTGACCAAGGAAACTTCAGCAACATTGTCCAATTTCACTGATGGCATGCCTGCTACAGCCTGCATTAGATTATCTTGGAACCACGAATTGCAATGAAATTCATGGAGTATCGCAAAAACGGTAAATCAGATGTTTATTAAAAAGATACCTAGATAATCATAAGATATTAGCAAGAAAACACAGAAAATTTGACCAAATTATGTATTTATTTAACAAAAAAACTTTAAGCAGATTTAAATAATTATTACAATATTTTTGCTGTAACAGCGTAGTAAAAATAAGCTATTTTTTCCTTAGAAAAAAGCTTTCCTTATACTTCCATGTACTCGTTAATACTGTAAGGGTATTAAAGGTATTTTCTATTGTACTAGGGTTTAGTTTTGTGTCCATTTTGTACCCTATATAAACCGCCCTCGAGGCTCAATACAAATCATCCATCATAGTATATTCATCCTTATACATGATATCAGAGTGGTGCCGCTTCTAAGCCGCTGCCTCCATAGCTTCTGTCGTGCCGCCCCTGGGAAATGATCTCATCTCCATAATCTCTCCCAGGAGTTGTGCAACCCGTAGTTTAAGTTATGTCACCGATCATCCAATTAGCTACCAATAGAGTTTTCCCCGGTCATCGTCACATCTGGTTTTTTTTCGATCATAGATCGATTTGCGTCGTCCTGCCGACCCGTCAACGTTCCTCAGCTCTGGACTTCACCGCCTTGGCTTCTACCTCTCCGACGCCTCCTCTCCTCGGATCATATCATGGCGTGATGCGGCACACTCCTCGACACAATCCTCCCTCTGCGGCCTTTCGAGCGCCCCGTCTACTGTCGTCATCACGCCAGTTCATCCTCGCCAGCCCGTCATCTGCGAGTGTGAGCCGTCGCACCACTGGGAGCCCATACTTGTAGTCATGCCATCGACATGCACGAGCTGCCATTGCATCTCCCCCTTCGGGATGCAGTGTCACTACCCATGGTCACCATTGCCATCATCGATGCCACCATCTTCATCAACATTGATCGGGCCCTTCTTTGCCTTCCCCGAGCAACGTCGGTGTCGCCTCCCTAGTCTTCATCTTGTCCATCACAGATATGCTGTCACATGCACCCCTTTTTTCTTTCCTTCTATTTCACCCACTCTGGAGGCAGTCACCATGTTGCGTGGCCCTCCCGTGCCCAACACCACCACTGTCGTGAGTCCCCCCTCTACTGTTGCTATCACAACCCTTCAAACATTGGCAAACAACTTGTGTTGGTCCCTTTTCTTGGTGCACACGGTTCTGGCAAAATCGGATTGCCCTATTCTTCCCCTTGCACACCCGGTCTTGGCACCACCAGTGTGGTGCTTCGTCTAAGACGGCTTTCACTGCATCATCCTCAGCATCGCCCTCTTCCTCAACAATTGCCCGATCGCGTCACCATCTTCATCCTGGTGCATCTTTGCGCCGACTGCTCCCCTTGCGGCCACTCGCCATCGGCTATCCTGACCACAGTGATGACCTCGACACTGGCTATCTCAACATGGCTCCCTCCTCCATGTCTATGACTATGGTCACCTCGCTCTTGGCTTGAGCAAACTCATTGGCTTCCTTTACAGTCAGCGCAACCACGACACCACAGCTGCCCCTAACGCTAGGACTATGGGGGTTGTCGGTCTGATTGTTCCCTACCTTCGGTTTTCTCTCTAGTCTGACCGTTCGTGACTCTACCGCTACGACTGCGGGAGGTGTTAGAGTATATTGGATTATCTCTATCTTTGGTAGTTTAGGATTTGTAATCCTGTGGTACCTGCCTTATCTCTCGGAGAGGCTTCTTGCCCTCCAAGCCTTGTACTCTATATAAACCGTCCTTGAGGCTCAATACAAAATCATCAATCGTAGTATATTTATCCTTCTACATGGTGTCAAAGCTTAGGTTAAGGGTATTAAAAGTATTTTCTATTGTAATAGGGTTCAGTCTTATATCCCTTTTGTACCCTATATATATTGCTCATTGGGTTTCTTCAATATACACACAATATTCACAACATGGTATCAGAGCTTAAGTTAGGGTTAGGGTTTACTGTAGCCACCACCTAGCCTCCGCTCGTCTTCCACATCTGCTATCCCTGGGAGGAGCGATCTCAGCTCCCGAGGGCGGCCACTGTCGCTCGTGCCATCGTTAGGCGCTCTCCACAGCGTATCTTGCCATCTTCACTCACAGGGGACGCGACGTCGATCTCCTCCTATCGGCTCTCTTCAGTAGCTTCTGGGCCGACACCTCGCAGATCCAGCCATCGGTGGGGCAAATCTGGCATGGATCCTCTTTGGGCCATCGCCACGCTGCCGACCACCACCGCCCGCCACGTCACACCCACTGTTGCCCCCCGGGAACCTCTACCGTCAGCCTCGACACTCCAGGCCACCACCACCCCAGATTCGGGCACCGCTGCCTCAAATTCAGGCTCCTCCCACCGCTCCCGTGGCCACTCGCACCAAATCCGACTATTGTCGCCCTCACCTTGCCCGAATCCGACCACCGTCGCACTGGATCTGACAGCTCTCTGCGCCAGTTCGCCCTCAGCCCGCACCCGACTTGCCTCAATGTTGAGCTGCCTCAATGTCGTCGCCCTCCTACGTGGGCTCCCTAAAACTGGATCCTTTTGAATCCGGTCTCCTCGACGCCGCTAAGCTAGATCCACGCCCGTGCCACCGCCCAACCATGGCCACCTAGCGCTACCTCCTCTCGTCAACTCCCAACTGCCCTCCATGCCTCCATGCCTCTAGCCACCCCTCCCGACCCAAGTGGTCATGGAGAGAGAGAGGAATGGAGATGGGGAGGTGGTGCTAAGCTGTGTAGGGAAAGGAAGAGAGAGAGGGAGTGAGGGCATTCAATGCACCTGTCTTGGGGATACTGCACCGTCCGACGCTTGATTTATTGTGAAGGATAGGAAGGTGGTATTATTTCTATTTTGTGCTTCTTCCTTTTCTTCTGTTACGTCCATTCAAGTCCACATTATCACTCTTTCAGTTCGTTAAAGCCATACAAGTCTATAAATTTATTGTCAATCATAGAAGCATAGGAATTTTTTTTGTATGGAAGCAGCCGTCGCTCTTCTCTCTGAGTTATGTGCATATCGTAGAAGTCGTTATGATACCACCGCTTCTCTAGCCGCCACCCCGAGTTTCTAAGGCCGCCACATTTTTCTGCACCTTGTGCGCTGCACCGTCACCGTCTTGAGCTTCGATCTGCGCCTCCATGCTTCTATCTCTTCCTCTTCGGCTTGATTTGATAGTTTTCTATCCAAGAGCTGTATGCTACGATGATATTATGAAGACTCAAACTTCAGATTTTTTTTTCTATTTTAGTGTCAACTCTTTTTCAAATGCAATGCTATTACATACGCCTTGCGTTTGAGGAGAGTGTTAAGGGTATTAAAGATATTTTTCTATTATACTAGGGTTTAGTCCCCTTTGTACCCTCTATATATTGCCCATTGGGCCTCTTCAATACACACATAAAATTTTCATAACAAATACCAGCTGATGTTCTAGAGGAATCATGCAACTTGTGCTATATTTTAGATGGTATGAAGTCACAAATACAGTCTCAAGTTTGAAAATCCAAGTGAAAAAACCGTTAACCAAATGGGAAAATTGGTTGGTGCCCACAGGACAAGGGCCCTCTGCAACCCTATTTGCGAAAAGTGCATAATGCATTATTCCAAAAATACACCCCCCAAAAGAAAACTCATATATGTAGTTCATGTTATACTATAACACGCTTAAAAAGTTTCGTGGGAAATGCTCCTATACGCGCAGGGGTAGCTGTGCCCCTTATCCACACCGTTCATAAGTTGTATTGATTCATCGGGATCTACAAGCTAGATTGGATGAGAGTGGAGATTATTATTAATGATCCAGCAGTGCTATGGGCCAGAAGATGGTCGCTTCTTTTGTGCTTTTGGTTTTTGACTTCTCCAAAAATCAAAACAAACCGGGCGATTTAAAGTGGATTCTCCAAATAGCTTTCCAAGCCCAAAACAGTTGCGCCGTCTATGTTGATGTCTCCACCACCCGCTACACTATTTCAAAAAAATATAAACAAAAACTATCAACCATAGCCACAATCCATCCGCTGTAGCTGCAGCATGGGTGTGGATGGAAAGGAGCAAACTGAGGTGGCGAAGGGATCAAAAGAGTTTTCCTTTTACACGTGGGGCCCACCACATTCTCTCCTTCAAAATCTTGTCCCACTCCAACCCCATTCCATCTCTCTCTCTCTCCCTTCCCCCCAAGCGGATGACTCGGCCGTCCCTATCGACACGTCCATCTCCGCTAGTGAATCTCACCATCCCAATCTCAGAGCCGTCGGGCCCCGTCTTCCATGACTGCAATGAAGCGGAACCCACTGTTCCCAGCCTCTCTTCTGGCAAATCCTACAAGCCCGACATCGGCATAGCCGATACAATCATCCCCGGCCCTGACGCGCCCTCACCCTGTCGTCTCCGACTCTTGTCTAACAAATGAATATACTCTTTTTAAAGAAATACAAGTGAATTTGTTTGCTCATGGTTTGGCTAGGTACTACATATAATGTCAAGTAAAAACACAGAAGGCTGAGTTGATCTATACACACAGCAGACTGGTAGCCAAATTTTCTATTACAAACCAAGTTAACAATAAACACATTACCAAGAAACACAGAAGACTGGCCAACGAATTTTCTACTAGCTAAATACCCATGAGTTGCCACGGATTAAAAAAAATCATGTTCTCTAAGTGTGCTGAGTTGCCATCACCAGGCTTAACATATGCCATGCCCTTGGCTCCTCTCGCGACATCCAGCCAAGCTCTGCACCAATCCATGATGTGCCTTTGTTCCCATGCTTTGCCTACAACGTGCCCTTGCCTCTGATGTTGCACCCAACCGAGCTCTGCTATGGCTCACTTAGTGCCTCCATCACCATGGTTGGTATACACCATACCCCGTGTCCCATCAACAAGCCAGCCTAGTTCATCATCCTTACATCGCTCTACTTGCGACCACAAGCTCCATGCACTTCAAAGTTGCGCCTCTGCCACCATGCTTAGCCTACATGATGACCTTGACACTGCTGATGCACGACACCGAGCTCCACCATCACCCAGGTCATGCTGTCGTTACTTAGCTCGTTCCTCCATCACACATGTAGGGTGGTGGATATTAGAAGGTCCCTTGAAAATGGAACAACCTATTGCCCAGAGCTAACTGATAGTACGAAGGAAAATAGGGTTATTGATCGACTATATAACAAAATCATTACCTCCAAAAGAGATGATGTTAATGTATGTAGACACAATAAAAGTTTCTTTGCTCTGTGAACTGACATTTCTGCAACGAAAAAGATGACTCAAAAACACATTAAAAAAAACAAACAAAGCTGCTGCAAAGAAAAGTGTACAACAATAAAATTATTCCCACCTCCGGCAAAATGGCACAATCATGCTAATTGTGCCAATTCGATATTTGCAAATTTAACCAATCAAACAAAAAAACATGATAGAAGAACCATGTCATATAAAACAAAAGCATATCTATGGTGTTGTGCCTCAGTGGTGAATGGGAAAGATTGAAATATTGACCCAGTAGTTCTCACATAGGTTAAATAGCACATCTTTGATCCCTTGGAAGTTTGAATAGAAAAATATTTTAGTTAGGATAAAATATCGCGTTACAACAAATATGAGGTTCAGTGATGAATACTCCTTGACAAATGAAATAATGGTCATTAATAAGCAACTTTCTGTGACTCATATATTGAATTTGTCACCATTGAAAATAGGGGCGTTTTGCCCAAAAATTTTGTGATGATTAAAAAATTTTCATCACAAAATGCAGTTATATATCGTCACATATTGTCAGGTCAGAAGGGTAGCTACGTGCTAAGGTGTTTTTGTGACAAATTGTTTTTTTGTGACATATTTGTTTTTTGTCATGTATCATTTTACTTTTCTATGAGGAATTGTTGTTGTCATAATGAGACATGATAACAATTCTATTCATGTAGTGATGTGAATATTTTCATCATGAAATGTACGTTTCTCTACAAACATGTGTGTTGATCGTGTATAAGTGCATGCATGGCCCATGCGAACATGCATACTAACATGAACTTTCATCCACTTGAAGAGCTACGAGTGTATATGTCATTTCTAAGCAATTATCTCAACGATAGACATTGCTGCTCTTGCGGGTTTACAAAGGAGACGAGGCATGGGCAGGGAACACGGAGGAAACAAGGGAGTAAGAGCATGGCCTCAACTCTCATTGCTTAGAAGCATGGGCATGGGCAGGTAATGCGAAGGAAACAAGGGAGCATGATCGGAGGATGGCCAGAGAAATGGGGCAATGGTGCACGGCGGTGGATAATGGGGTGGCACTGGTGCCAGAGTTCTGCGACGATGTATTAGTCAATTCAAAGCATGAAATATATAGAGGATGTGCTCATGATGGTGTAATTGCAAGAAATCTAAGAACGGCTCACCGAAGATGACGAATCAATGACAAAGAGCGGAAACGATTGGTTTTGGAAAAATCTCGATTCCCATTGATTGATTGAACCAAACTCAAATTAACCTAGTAGATGAGTTGCTTAGAGGATGGAACATGAAATGACATGAACAAAAATTGAAAGAACTCACTAGAGTGAAAGATGGCGTGGTCAGGTGACGAATGATGCTTAGGAAGATAGCTCATGGTGGCAACAGTGTTTGGAAGCTCTGAAAAGTTTACAAAAATGTGAAAGGGAAGCAACGCAGTTATGAGAACCCAATTTGAAGCCTTGGGTGATGGGAAACCAATGAGAATCAAAGGATTCGGGAACAAAGGTTTTTGTTCATTAAATTTGGAAACTGTCGAATAAAAAATGGTAGAATAAATGGGAAATAAATAGCCAAGAATTGATACTTGAGTAATTTACATCATTTTTTGTTTTTGCACGAGGTGGAGATGAGGCTTGGTTTGAAAAATAGCTTGGAGAAGTAAAGAGTACAAAAAGCTAAAAGTAACTTGTTTAATCGAATAAAAGAAAAAGGCGCCATGGCATCAGACCTTAAAAGGACTTTGAAGTTAAGTAAGCTCAGGTGAGAGAAGAGATAGGATGGATGGCCTTCAGGAATTTAGACAAATTTTAAGGATGTTACGTTGAAAAAATGTCATAAAACATACTGCCCGGAGCCTACCTAGCCGGGTAGGTCTAGAAAGCTATGACGAAATCTATGACGCAATTACTATGACGATAGTCGTGACGCCTCCTTTTTGTCATAAAATATAACATCAAATCTATAGTAGTGTCGAAACAGCTACTCCCACAACTCTTGTTGTCCTCTCATCCGCCATCTTGAGTTGCTCCTCCATCCCCCACTTGATCTCGATGGTGGCAAGGTGGTGGTGAGTGGGCGTAACAAATCGATGGATGTGGGGCTGGTGGTTGCGTGCCTTGCGGAGAGCACAGCGGGGCAACAGGGGCGGGTGTGGCTGGTGTGGACGCAAGTGGCGGCGCTTGGAGAGGCGCGAGGGAGGGGGGTCAAATAAGGCTGTCATGCGTGAGGATGGCATAGGGCCCACATGGTGGCGCAAACAGTCAAAGGGAGGGAGATCGGACGGGAGAAGTGAGCACACCTTCACATGTGAATCATTTTCTGAGAAGAGGGAGGGAGGGGAAAGAACGTATCACTTGTCAACTCCTATTTTAAGTAGTAGAGATTACAAACTAGTTAACAATAAGCACATGATCAGTAAACACAGAAGACTGATAACCAAATTTTCTATTACAAACTAAGTTGACATTAAGCACATGTCCAATGAGCACACTCACGGAATAGTTTTTTTTTGGAAATGAAATGCATGCTATTTGATTTATTCATTTATTTCCAACTTGTGCGTGAAATACGGAGTCTTGTTCTCAGAGTCAGTTTGCAGTCTTCAGCATGTCCTGGATAATTTTAGTTACTGCAAGAATGCCAAATCGTAGTCCTTGTAAGCATCGCCTCTGCAATTGTACAAAAGAAATCAAAAGCTTCAAGTGACATATACATACCTCTAATTCCAGGTTTTCTGACTGTGCCGGCCAGATTATTTCTTGCAACATTTCTGTTCGAAATATTTTTCCTTGTCTCAGTACAAGTTCTTGTAAAAAAACAGCATTGAAATCTAATTTAATACATGAAAAGAAGTATATAACTCACAATTCAGCCAAGTTGGAGACAAGGATGAGAGAGAGGATTTCCAACGGCACCGTGCCAGTCAGCATGTTTCTGTTCAGCCGTCTGCCAAAAAAGAACACGGAATTATCGCCTTGTTGACTCAAGAAGAATTGCACCGCACCAATCTATACTTTTTTCGAGTATTCGACAGATTGACGCCACTTTATTTTTTTTTTATCAAATTCTGCTGTTTATACTTTTCAAAATTGTAAGCTCTGAGGTTTTTAATGTGTGTAAGCTTCCGCTTATTAGATTGCTGGTTGGTGCCTGTGAAAACCTAGAATTGTACTTGCTGGTACAGTTTAATTTTCTGCAGCAACTTTGCCATCGCAATTTTCGAGAAGGGACGTTGTGATCTCTTTTAAGTTCTCTTTTGGCAAATTTGGCAACAAGCACATACAAGTACTGCAATGTTTTGATGTT
Organism: Melocanna baccifera; assembly: GCA_036346265.1. Lineage (NCBI taxonomy): Eukaryota > Viridiplantae > Streptophyta > Magnoliopsida > Poales > Poaceae > Melocanna > Melocanna baccifera. The sequence goes on along the minus strand of CM070707.1, from coordinate 3,631,678 downwards.
GCCAAGAGAAGCCGGAATAGAGCCACTCAGTGCATTCTTCTGAAGCTCCAATTCCACAAGGCTCTTCAGATTGCCCAACGATGGTGGTATAGTGCCTGTCAGGTTGTTCCCGGACAACCTCCTGCAGAAAACGAGCACATCTTTTGCAGTTCAGATAATAGTCAAGAGTGAAGAGCCAGCATCTGAAATTCTCTCAATTATCTTAACAAATCACATACAGAAACCGCAACGTGCCGATGGCGCCCAGCGAAGTGGGTATCGTGCCAATGAGCCGGTTGTCCATAAGATCCAGGCTCACCAGATGGCTCAGTTTGCCCAGTGTTGCCGGTATGGATCCGTTCAGGCGATTCCCATACACCTCACTGCAAACATGAGCAGTTAAATCTTTCCAGCAACTTAGCATCTAGATGCAATCTCTCATGTCTGAAGCAAGTTGAGAGTTCTTACAGGTATTGGAGATTCTTCAGCCCTTCCAGTAGAGGAATCAGAGGCCCTGAGAGGCCTGCATTCCCCATATCCCTGCAGAAAAACAAGTAAAACTATCATGTCATCAGGAAGCCTAATTCTGCGATATCGTAGGAAATGCACATGAAAGAACTCCTCCCGAAAAGAGAACCACACAGATTTTTGGACTATTTGCGGCTGCTAATGGCTCGCGTTTTCTTTACGACATACCGATCTTTGCAGAACGAGGAAGAAGAGCTTACACACGGATGACGGAGTTGTCGTTGTTGCAGGTGATATGGAACCAGGTGCAGGGATTGACCAGAGTTGGATCCCAGCTCTGCATCACGTTGTTGGGGTCCTCCCACGCCAACCTTTGCGCGTACAGTATGTCACCTTCAGTTTTGTCATTGCAAAATTATCATTCAGAATTCAGAAAAAGACTTCACTTATCAATGGTGCATTGGTGTATGCCTACGCGATCACACAGCACAGGTGTGTAATACCTTCCGTGTTGCAGCTCACCAGTGTTGCAGGAGCAAGAAGGCCGGCGAGGAGGACAGCTGCCGTTGCTGCTGCGAACTGAGCCCCCATTGCCGTGGTCACCCGAGTACTGCTTGGTTATCTTGTCTGAAAGCTACTCGTATGGTACGCTGAGATGTGTGTAGAGGGATGGCTTTTTATACAACTACAGCGATCAGTCTTGGAATGGTTTTTCGCCCAAAAACTTTGAATCTTTCTTGGTCAACTTTAGCTACCGATACTAGTACGTGCTTCGCTACCAATAGTAGCATGTGCTTCTACGGTCAACCCCTTTGGCTTATTATTAATTTGTCTTGCTTGGCAGAGACATGGAATGTATGGCCCGTGCCAATATGGGATGTGGCTCCTCGGAGCCACTTTGGCGGCCAAAACTGGCATGCATTTTCCAGTCAACCCTCTGATCTTATTGTTAATTTGCCGCATGTGCTCAGCTTTCCACGTTGGCAGGGGTCACATCGCCACATCAGTAAAACGTGTCCCGTTGGTCTTTTTTTTGGACTTTACATGGTGACCTAAACAAATTGATTTATATAAAAGGGCATTTTTTATTTGTGAAATACCCAGTACAACTCATAGACATAGACACCCACAGATGCACACCACCATACGCACGCACTCACATACACCACAACACATATGGAAGACTAGAAAAGTGGAGTTTGACGAAGAAATAACGAAGTCATCACTAGTGCCTCACTTACGACAGACACGATACCTCCCACTAAAAGAAATCCTCCTAAATGAGATATGCAACGCGAGACCTGGGGTTTGAACCCTGGTGGGCTGAGGGTACAACCACCACCACTAACCACCCAAGCCAAGCTTGGTTCTCATATAAATGGGCATTTCTCAAGGTTCTAGACCCAAATGCACTCACTACTTGTAACATCTTTTTTTCAGAGTTCATTTGAAACTTTAAAAATAAAATTCACCATTTGGATTTTTCTAAAATTAATTAAAGTTTAAATTAAAATTTTATTAATTAAAAGGATTTAATGTGACTAAGTTAAACTTCAATTTCTATTGCAAGTATTTTATTTGTCTTCCTTGTGCTTCAAGGAATTTTTCAGAATTTTCTAAACAAATTTCAGATTTATTTGCTATTTTTTAGAACTTAATTGAATTAAAAAATCTAGTGGGCTGAAGCCCTTAGCCCTGGTCCATTCCTGCCCCTGCACGATCTACCTCAGCCTGCCCACGCCTGCCAAGCGTCGCACATCTGCCCGTAGCCTCACCCGCTAGATGCTGACCACGTGTCATCTATCCATCGGCCACTTCGCCAGTGCCGTGATCTCGGCCGTCTGTTCTCTCACCTTCGCCGATAGGTGTGGCCCACCTGTTAGGTTCTTCATTTCCATCTCAAAATCTTGCCACCGTGTCTGTCTCGACGTCTGCATCATGCCCGCTGTGGACTCTTGTCCCGTGTCCGCCATGGTCACCTCGACGTCTGTGTATAAATATATACAGTCACCCCTCATTTTTCGCATCTCCAAGTCGCTCGCATTACTTCGCGCTGCCGTTGAGCCACTCGCATCACCTCGCACCGTCGTTGCCCTCGTCCAGTTCATCGTCGAGTTCGCTGCCGAGTTCGCCAAACTCCGCCGTCCGTTCGCCGTCATCGTCGGGTCATCATCCTCATCGCCGTTCACCTTGTCAACGAGCTATCCTCGGCAACAGTGAGCTCTTCGCTGACCAGCCGTCACCTACTGCTATGCTTCGCCATGCCCGTTCGACTTCGACTGTTCGCCATCATCTCCGTTGGTAAGCCATCACCCCACTGCCTCATCCTACGTGTCCGCCGTTATGTCCGTTTGGCTGCCCAAAGAGCCATCTCGGTTCCCATGCCACCAACATTAGCCGAGTGACGTTAGCACGCAACCACGCCGACCGTCGATTCAACTTCTCTGTGGACGAGTCCACCATGCACCTAGCCATCGACATGTGGGTCCCACATGTCAGAGTTACTATGATGTAGACCCTTGAGCCGAGCTAAGTTAGCAAGCCACGCAAGCATGCCACCTCAGCCTTAGTCCTATGTGTCTGCCACATATTCGTCCACGTGTATACCATGTTAGCCAACCAAGCCATGTCATCATGCCACATCAGTTGCCACATGTCATACCACATCACCCTGCCACCTTAACACTGAGCAAAGTCAAGGCAAGTCGTGTTTTTTTATCATGTTGAACCTATTTTTTAAATTTATTTATTTAATTAATTATTTTAAATTATTATACATTGCTATTTTATTATAAAGCTTTGTACCTGGTAGTTATTAACTAACTTGATAAATTCCACATCTATAATTTGAATGTTATGACTCCATTGTCACCAAATGATGAAAAACTATCTAATGATATAATACTATTTGTCACATGGGTTGTACGTCTAGTATGCTTAGCCATGCTTGTAGTTACGTTGAGCTCATTATCACATGTTGATTAATTAATTAATTTTAACATAATGAGATATTAAATCGTGGTTGTAGCCACAGTTATAAAATTGTATGCCATGACATAGGTGTGTCATTGGTGTCAATTATACCAAAATTAGTTTTTACTTGGACGAGTGATCGTGCAGTAAAGTGAAAAGTATGGTTAGCATTTCGAGAGATATGGATGTCTCACTTGGGTAATGTCTAAGAACTTAACTTTGTGCGTCATTAATCTGAGACTTATCGTATAACCACATGTCCAGTATGGGATGGACCTGACTGATTAATTTATGATGTTTCAACTTTAATTTTGCCATTAAGATGTTATGTTAGTGCAAGAGAGGGTAATATTGACTAGGTGGTTAACCTACTCAATGGTGAAATCTTAGCGGGTGAGATCAAGTTGAGGTTGAACATTGTAAAAGTCTTGTTGTGATTTTCTTCTACATAGAGATGATCACATCGTGTGGGTAAAGTTGTGCAACCTCTATAGAGTGTAAAACTATACGAATAACCGTGTCTCTAGTTATGGACAATGCTCGGTGATTTCACACGAGGGATAGTGTTTTCATAAAAACTTGGTTGGAATAACTTTGAAAAATGAATGGTTAATTTATTGGTGGTTCATTACCTGAATGGTTAGTTCATGAGTGTTTCATTGGGGTGAATGATCAGCTCACTTGTGGTCTATTCAATTTATTTGATTATTTACGTATTAATTATTTTTAAAGTTCGCTTTCAATCTATTTATTGTATTTAATTTAAATTATTGCTTTCTGTAAAAATAGCCACTCAACCATCATTTGTTAATCCTTACAAACTATATTATATTCTTGTTACAAATGACTTGCTAAGTACTCTATGTACTCACGGCTACATCCACATTTGCTCAGTTAAAGAAAAGAAACCATGTCAACTGAAAGTACTAGAAGGAGGATACTTCGATGACTTCTCGGGTTAAGGTCTCGCTTCGTAGTCAATTGCCTGTGGGTATGTCGAATGGCCACTTCGTTTCATTGTGTTTCCGCTACTAGTTCTGTTAAGCCCTTTTGTCTGTTTAAGTGTAAACTTGACTATAAGATCGCAACTCTAATAATTAATAATATTTGAGTCTTTTGTTGGTTAATTATAAATATGGTTGATATTCTATTTATATTTCTACTGTGTGCACTAGTTTGATCCTGGACTAGTGCAGAATACAGAGAGAGTCTATATTTGCATATTCGGGTTTCGACACTAGTGGTGGCCAAATGAGTGGCATGGCATGGGCCCGTTAGGCATGGCCTACTAAGCCCGTCAGCCTAAATGGGTTGTCCCATGCTGATCCATGGGCCGAGGCGGTGACCCAGACACAGCCTAGAGGGTTGATGGGCTATGCCGGGCTAGCACGGGTCAAAAAGGCCCGTCTAACCTGTTTCGGTATGGAAATTATGAAAAAATGTAATAATTTTAAAAATATGTAGAATTCAAAAAAGATAAAATAAATTATAGAAATATAATAATGAGATTCATTAATGTTTAAATGGTTTCCTCATTAAAAACTTTGCTAAGTAGAAGACCCAACTTAAGAAAACCTTGGCAAAGAAAAAAGAGTACAGCCTATAACTTTGCAGTACATGTAAAAAATGAGAAAAGATGCAATGCACATCGATGCTCTAAGTGTCATCGTCCAAATAGAGATTGTTGAATGTGTTTGCTAACTCTTTATTCTCTACGAAGTGTTGAGTTCGTGAATTAGCTTATTCCTAGTCTTTTACTATGATAAGTACTTCCATCATCTCACTTGTGAAACTTGTTCTTCTCTGCTCCAATATTCTTCTAGAAAAACTGAAAGCAGACTCAGAAGAAACTGTCGAGATTAGAATAATTAACACATCCCGTACTAATATGGATAGCACAGGATATGTTAGCTTATGCTTATGCCACTATTCCAAAATATTGAAGTCCTCTACCTAGTGATCCATGGGATCGCTGTCTAGAAAGGCGGATAGTTTTCCACTGGTACGAATTGCTCTAGCACTTGATGTTGTTGAATTTGATCTTTTGGAGGAATCTGGTGTACCAAAGATTTTGCCTTATATATTTGTCTTTCTTACCTATGGTGATTACTGATGGAGGTCGTTGCAAGCAAACTCTTTAAAACTTTTGTTCGTACTTCTGATAAACATTGAACAATTTAGCATGAATAACTGAAAAATAGTTAGAATAATCTACCCTTGTGGCGTCACTCAGAAGTAAAAGAACATTAGTGAATCCTTCAATTTTAGCTCTTGGATCTAAAATAAATGTAAATACGTATAAATATAAAATCTTTTGTCAATATTTAGTTTGCATAACATACACAACCTCTTGTAACATTGTGTCATTTTTTATTAGCTTTCAAGTGTCCTGCAATCATAAAAATATGATGCACACTTGAAGGAGATGTCGGATAATACACTGCGGATAAAGCAACAATTGAATCGTAAAAGAGTTCCAAAAATGCTAGTTACTTCTCAGCAACATACCAATGTTGTTCAGCCAATAGTGTGGTGCCATCATGGCTATGATAGTGTGTACAGATAAAAACAAAAAATGTGTTCTTATGGGGTAAAATGTTCTATAGAATTAGATAGATTGGGTTCCACTTTACCGGTATATCCAAACTAAACTATCTTGGACGTACACCTATTGCAATACAGAAATTTTTATATGCTACAATTCATTGGTTAGAATGATTTACAAAAGATATTGCATCGCGAAAAGCTTGAACATACGGATCCAACCTCTTTCAACCACATTTAACTATAAGATTAATAATATGGTAGGTGCATCGCTGATGTTGTAAGAATAATTCGGCGTATATACTAAATAACGGAGTGAGAATATCCTTTTCCCTAGAGTTTGCTGTAGCTAGCATTGTCTAGGGTAATTGCAAAAATTTTATTTATAAGACCAAAATCTTCCACGACTTTGATAATACATTCTGCAATATTCTCACACATATGTGCTACATCAATTAGTTTAAAGTCTATAATTCTCTTTTCTATTACCCAATCATCACTAACATAATGAGCAACTATACTAAGATAACCCTCTCTAGCCCGACCACTCCATATGTCCGAGATCAAAGCCACTAAAAATGTATAGGTCTCAAAGAATTATTTTAGTTTAGCACGATTATTATTGTAGTATTTAACTAAATCTCGAATTATTGTCCCTCTAGGAACTAAAAAAATCTAGGAATATAAACAGTTCTAATGTAGGTTTTGAATGCTTAACACTCACCAAAATTTTAAAATAGATCATGTGTGGCAATTAAATAGACCAGAGATTCTCGAGCTACCTCGCGATTATAATTCTAGTTACGTACCGTACCGTTAGGGTTGTACTACAGCTGTGTTTGCCTCATGGCTATGCCTTGTTTTCCGTTACATTTTTGAACGTGTCTGTGCAAGTGCTCGATTTCACCTAAAGAGTTTATAGACAATTCATGATGCTAAATTTTGCAAACATCATATCTTACCTGAGCTCCGGCTTCATCTTACTTCACTATCTTGTCGAAATCTTGTCATATCTCCAATGTCCTGGTCTAAATCTCTTTGCTCCAGTGTTTGCAGACGTAGCAACACTCGTAGAGCCTAACGATGGTACAATCAAGGTCTGCTCTCTTGTTTGAGATAGAGGCAGAGGCGGAGCCGTTTTGTTCCTAAAGGATGAAAGATTATTTGAAAAAAATTCCGTAATCACTCATAGGAAAATTGTTAGAATTTTTCATGGAGAAACGTAAAAAACTGCAAAATACAAATAGAAAATTACATTATTATCTATTTTTACATCACAACAAAGAAAAGTAAGAACAACAAAAATATATAAAAATTAGTACTATTGCATCTTTTCTTGACTGTAGGCTGGATTTCAAATTTTTGTATTTTTGACAAAAAATATTTTGAATTTTGCCAAATTATCACAAAGTATCAAAATTTTCACAAGAGAATTTAGGGAAGAGATTGTAAGTTTGACTGTGGCTGAATGAGGGGTTTGCTACCTATTTATAGGAAAATTTTGAGATTTTTTTGAAAATTTTCATATTTTAAACTCCCAAATGGCTACAAAATTCAAAAAACCAACTGTTATTGCTCTAAATGGGCCAAATTCGAGCTAAACATGCTATGCCTACCGTGCCTAATGGGTTAATCGTGCATAACGAGCTGTTTTTGATTCCTGATGGGCTAAATGGACTACCGTGCTTAGCGGGCTGTGTCGTGTCTATCGTGCTCATGTTGGGTCGTGCTTGGCCCGGCACTACTCAAGCACAGCCCAATGCTTCGTGCCAGGCCGGCCTAGCATGATTTCTTCGTGGCCCAACCCGATATGCTGACCCATTTGACCACCTCTAGCACACACCTCGCTAGTCTATGGGTATACTTTGCAATTTACTCTTAACACTGTTTAGCTTCAAGAATTAATGCTAGAATCATCGAATTGGAATTAATTCTAGGGATTGAGCTGTTTGGCTGCCATAAGAATTGGAGTTGATGATTCTAGGGCCAATTCTAAGAATTAAGATACAATAAGAAACGGTTCTTTGCTAGTCACTGATCTTGTTCTTTTTAACAATGGCTGATAGCTTATGATTGCAGCTAATGAATTTTGGTTGAAGTATGGGTGTTTGTACGAATGAACCGAATGTCGATAAATTAATAAGTCGCTTTGAAAAGGTTGTCTTAATAAGCCATTTCGAAACAACGGTGAAAAAATCGTCTTGTTTGTTTGTTTGTTCAGAAAGACCATAAGTGTAAGCCATAAACCATATCATTGTTTGGGGTCGCTCCAACAGGCTGCCATCTTCTGGCTTTTGTTTGAAATTACACTACAGCGGCTGTTAGTTTTTTCTGAATCATTCAATTAAAAAATAAAATAATAAAATAAAATAAAAAACCATCATTATATCATTACGAATAATGCAAAGGAATAAGAAAAAAAATCAAAAAAAGCTAAAATCAAGATGTTGATATGTTTGAATAACTTTTGGTTTTAAGGGGCGCTCGTTTTAGCGATGGCTTCTGGCTGAAATTTCACTGTAGCTGGTTTTTTTTACTGTCGCTGATTTGGCTTTTTAGACATAATTAATTTTTTAAAATGTAAAAATAGAAAAAACATACTAACCCATTATGGATAATACAAAGGAACACGGAAAAAAAAGAAAATATAAAAAGCCTAAAATATCTTTAAAAATCCAGAAAAAGATGAAATACTGAATAGTGAAAAAAAGTAGAAGCTAAAAACAAAAGCTAAAAAAAACAAAACGAGCGGGACTAAAGTTGAAAGCTTTACCGGATTGGAGGACGGCCTTTCTTTTGTCTAGAATCGAAGCCTTCACGGCTCGTCCTCACGATCCACCCCGAGTCCTCTCGACCTCGACATTCTCGCAGCACTGCCTCCAACGCTCGACGCCGGCCATCCCTCGTTGGGCTCAACTCCGGAATGTTCCTGTCGTATCTTCCCTTCCCCACTGCCTCTTCTCTTACCCACCATGGCCGCTCGTCTCCAACCAGTCACGTCCACCGCTGTTGGCCCAACGTCTCTCAATCACACACGCAAAGGAAGGGCGCTGCACACCAGCGTCTCTCAATCACACACGCAGAGAAAGGGTGCTGCACACAAGTTTTTTCAGCCGCACACGGTGCCTTTTCACTTTCTTTTCACTTTAACACACCAAATACACTTGACCTCTCTTGGCACTTAGCACACATGCTAATGACTCCTTTAAATACACTGCATACGCACTCACATGAGTTAGAGATAACAGACTGCATGCAAGTAACTGACTCCCACCATAAACTGCGTGCAAGTAACTGACTTCCACCACAAACTGCATGCAAGTAACTGACTCCCACCATAAACTGCATGTTAGCCCATGCAAGTAACTGACCACCATAAACTGCATGTTAGCCCATGCAAGTAACTGACCACCATTCGCACTAATGATCATGCACTAATTCAAATTATACTAACCGATGCATGCACCTAATAACACGACTAACTGCAACAACAAGATTAAGTCTAACAACCGCCACCGCTGCTCGGCCCAAGGTGACATGCACCGAGCATATCAAGGTCGGCCGAACAAGACACCGAGGCTGGTGGTGGGGAAGCTCGACAACGGTGGCTCGGGAGGGTACGATCAGATCCATGCCTCAGCAGTCTCCATCGCTCTAGATCCATGCCATGGATTGGATTGTGTGGCTGCGTGAGTCAGATTTGAGAGAGTATATGGTTGCCGCTGCCACATTGGTCTTGAGGACAATGAGCTCCTTACAAGCACGACTAAGAAGACGAGCAGCACTGCAGCAGGGTAGAGCAGAGAGACAAACGAGTGCTCCAGTGCCTCGTCGATGCCGCCGCCGAGCACGCTGCTGGCCTGCTGCTCATGCGGTGCCGGTCGGCGTCGGCCAAGGGACTGGTAAATAGAGGTGCAAAGGAACAGCCTGCCGGCGAGGAGGAGCAAGGGGAGGGAATCGCGGATGCCGTCCCTGGGATTATGCGGCGGACACAGAGACAAGCTAGTGTTCATGAGCATGGAGAAATTTTCAATTCCAAATGGCACATTGGCACCCAAACACAAAATTTGGAATTGGTATTAGCTAGAAACTAATTCAAATTCTAGTGAAATTAGAGATTGAATCCATTTGAATGAATCCAATTCAATTCCATGGGACCAAACAGGGTGTAAATTAAATGTAGTAGTTACAACCTACAAATACATGGAGTATTGTTCAAAGGATAAATTAGGGCATGATAGTATGACACTAGCAAGAAAACATTTACTATAAACTTTACCAATCGATTTTAGCTACGTTGTAAAAACATGTTTGTCCTATAGTTGTGTTTGTCTCCGAAATAACATTTTTTTTTACAATGAATTAATAAAACTTTCAACTAAATTATGTATCAACTCAGCTGTGCACCACTTCACCAACTAGCAGATGTTCTTGTATACTAGCATTTTCGTATTCTAGTTTAGATGGTCTAAAGTCGCAAATACAGTCTCAACTTTGAAAAGATACCGTTAAATTAATGTGCTTCTACTCATTAGATTGCCTCTTTTGTCAATGCTTATCCTTAGTTAGGTTAACTTCAATGATAAACGCACTTGGTCTCTAAGCAATCACAAGTTTTCTATAGAAGCTTCCAACGACGCGTGCGTCCAAGTCTTGCATTCAGAATGCTTGAATGGAGCTTTTCTGGCTATTTTCTTCCTCCAAGTAATTTCTATTTGATGTAGACATAAATTAATTTGATTTATTTAGACCCGAGAATACTTGTCTCATCAATTTCACCAAAATAACCTTGTCCAATAAATATATGTTTTTTAGGCAAAACAAGTGAATTTGTTGCTTATGGATTGGCCGGTTATACTGCAGATAGTATCAGAGACTAGGCACGGAGATTGGCCTTCTAAAATTTCAATTACTGCATTACAGACTAAAGTTCTAACTTCTATGCACATGATCAATGACCATACTCAGGATCAGGAACAATGAATCCTTTTTTAGGGCATTGTGAGCTTTTTCTTTTCTTTTCATGCTTTACACTTCAGTTGGCAAAATAAACTACCTGATGATCCCATATTAGTCTTTTGTACCAGCAAGCAGATGGAAAAAAGAAACACTCTTCTTTCCTATTATTGATGCTTATGTTAAACATCTAAGAGTTTACAATGAGATGGTGAATACTTTCAATTACACAGGTACATATTCTGATTTCCTTTGGTTCTGCCATATGCTGAATCCAAAACCTATTGAATTGAGCATTTTGGTATTTCAACTAGTACTTCTGCTAATTTCCATGATACAATACAAGGAAGCTTTTGGTAAGTGTGAACTATCATTTCGTTACCACTTCATCTTCGTCATCCTTCAGATGCTCCTTTAGACTCTGAATCTGAGGTTGGCAATCGACATTCTCCCAGATTGAATCAATACATGGCAATTCATATCCTTCGGGTCTCAGCGACAGTGCAAATTCTGGTAGATCAGGCAAGGATTGAAGTGCACTGCACCAGGAAAGGAGAGGTATCACAATTCACAACTAAAGTAAAAGAACGATGAGCAATTGATTCTTCAGGGTCCTTGAGCCAAATCCAACTAAATTATCATGTCAACAAGTACTGAAATGTTTTTATATGCTACAAAAGCATTTCACATGGACAAACCTCCAACTTTGAAATTTGTCATTTTCAGATATAGAGTTGCTCTTGAGATCAGAGGAGTTACCTATTCTTGTCTTGTTCAAAAAGATACCTGTACATTTGGAATTTCTTGTACGCGACATCTGGAATTTTCTTGTGCATGTTCTTCATGATACCCCAAGGAGGAGGTACCCTACATTCAAGTGAAAAAGAACACATCATGTCATCACGTATTTTGATTCAAATTACCCTTACTGATAATTTATCTTGGAGAACTCTCAGACCTTGTGATAGGGTTTGCCAAGCAAAAGCTTAGGCAAGCCCTCTTGCTATCTGCAAGTAGGTCATCAGCTGCGGAGAGGCAGCAGACTGCGCTGATCTGGTTGCTCGGCTCGCTGCCCTTGTCTAGTACTAGAGCATGGTAGTAATATGCTACTGCCTGATGAAAAGATGCAACATCGAGTTAATACAAGAAATGAGGCATTGTGCATGCTTCAGGTATTGTGTTGTGTCTTCAGGCAACCTTAGCCTCCATGCATTTCCACTTATGGAACAGCAGAAGCTTCTTTCCACATGAATCACTTGTTTCGCATCCCGGCAAACAATAGTGGGCCTACAAAAGGGAGAGATCAGGAAATAAGGTTAGTATTAACTATAAAAAGTGCTGATGAGATTTACCATTGGATATGAGCTTAATTATAAACTACTGACCTATGAAAAATAACTGACTTGCTCACAGGCTAGCCTCCTCTTTACCGACAATGTTGCCTTCTCACACTTAGAAGCCAAACCAAGCTGTATTTCTACACACTGTTTTTCATAGTAGGTACTGTATAAGGTAATTTATTTCATAATGTACAGAATATATTCAAGGAGAAAGTTTAACTACCTGAGCCAATGCCTGAATTGAGATGGCCTCAAGCATACCTTCCTGCAAGTAACTAGGAAAACTCTTCCTGTATTGAAAAGGTGAGGTGAAGTAAGCACTTGATCACAGGGTAATATGGAGTTGATAACTTGTCATAGGTTTCACGCATTGCAGGTTGTATGCATACCTGACTTGTACCGGTATCTGAACAAGTATGCGATGCACGGAGTAGTCCAAGCATCCTGATGCCCTGAGCAATGAGTCAACAACATCCTTCTTTGCATCTAGTAATCACAAAATGTGTCATGTCATTAATTTCACCATGAGTAGCAAAACAAAAGGCTAATTTCACTATGTCCAAAGTATCCAACTGAAGAAGTATTCCAGAAGTAATGTGACCCCATTATGATATTAAATGCATTCTGTAATATTGTCCAAGCAATCTATATATAAGCCGTACTGGTAATTAAATTCTGATCAAAGCAGCATATGTAACACAACATATGTAAATAACTAATTACGCCAATATGTAGTGTTAAAAGTCGTCATCATCTAAGGTCTTCCATCTGAATTCCACTGATGCTTCAAGACGGCTCTCTACCAAAGGCAATGGCAATTTCAGCACTAATTTATCTTAGTCCTGAAAATTACACAAAAGGAACAAGAAAAAGTTCAGACCTTTCATCGTTAAACCAAGAACAACCGGCAAGTTCTCCTCGAGGGCGTGTTGTAGTTCAGAAACAGCTGAGACATCCTCATAATCTTTGCAGAACTTAACCAATTTCAACATAATAACATCAGAACCATTGTCACTACACAGGTCTATCAATTCAATTGGTCAGCAACCAGGAACCACAAAATCAGTGATCAAACATACAGATTTCTTCAGCCAGTGAGACGACATGAGCACGAAGCGCGGAGAGGCGGTCGACGAGCTCCTTAGAAACTAGTCCCCTGAGTGGATGGACGATGTCGGTAGCCACCGGAATGCGAATGGTGGGCGCGAACACAGCGACCTCCTGGACCTTCCCACCTAGTGCGTATTTCTTAGGGATTGATGCCCCACACCCCATCTCTGTCAGTGATGCAGATGTTTTGGTCACCAAACATCCTATTGCATAGCAGAACCAAACATTAGATTCCATAGCAACTCTGCTCATAAGCAGTTGTAAAATGTGATTTCCACAGAAAAACTGAAGAGTTAACAGATGGAACTAACCATTAACATCGATGTGAGTAACTGAATCAATGCAGCGAAAACTGAAAACTGCTGAACTCTGAATCAAATAGCTGAGAAATGATCAAGAAATGCTGAATCTTGACACTAGCAGTAGGAGAGGCTCAACTAAAGCTCAGAATACATGTATGTAAATGCATATCGAAGAATTGGAGCATTTGTGACGCAAGTTCAGCCATTTGATTATTAGGGGGACATCAGCAAGTTTTGGATCTCTGCACTCACACTCTGAAATTAATGTGACCACTGAAGAAAATGCAGGCAACACAGATGAGCAGATCAGCAGCAAGAATAGTAACTAACGCATCCCAAAAACCGTCAAAAACTCAATCAGCCATGATCCCCCACACTTACAATATGAGCAAGGTGGGAGGCCAAGCAGACGCGTGCAGCCAAGAAACATGAAGATAACGCAGGCAAGGAGAAAGATGTTTGACCCTGCGCATCGATACACAAAAAAGGTCACCACATCATAGGACTCGGCTTAAAAGTTGGTGAAACAAACGGCAAAGCTACCGTACGAGGAGACTCAAATGACAGCGAGTCGGTTCTTCGCGGCTTCTAAATATGGTTTTTGATTTTATTATAGTATTTAATTTTTAAATAAAATACTTTTTAAGATAATATCTATAAGTTAATTATAGTATACATTAAAAACTTAATACTTATACCAATCAAAATTATAAATAATTATCTTTTTTTTATAGGCTCTCTTAAGAATGTACCAAAATATTAAAATTTCAGGCACACACCCTAAACTATATAGCCATAAGGAAAAAAAACAGATCACTAGCCTTTGTTCAGATCGCACTGCGAGACAGCGCGCAAGAGATCTTGGCGTGTAGATACCGAGGAGAATAGGAGGCGGCGAGGCGCAGATCACATGGAGAGGCCACAGGAGCAGCACCCGCCTCACAAGTAACCAATTAAAGGGTCTGTTCTTTTTAGCTGCGGTTAATAGTTTTTGGCTGTAGCTGATGGCTTTTTAGCTGTTTACGACAGAGATTGCAGAAAGAAAGATACTCGCTTGTGATTTTTTATGGTACAAATATTAGTTTTTTAACGTATACTACATTTAACTTGTAGATTCCATCTTAAAAAAATACTCCGTTTAAAAGTTAGTTACTATAGCAAAAGCTAAAAGCGGCTTTTAGAAGCCGTAAAGAACATGCCCTTTATGATCTATAGTCACCATCGTGCATGGAAACCAGTGTAATTAACTGCTCAAAATATAAAAGAAAAAAAAGAGAGAGGGCCAATATTTCTGTACTTGCATTTGTTGTTGTGTACATATTTTATTTCCTAGTTATTATGATATGATTGTGTATAAATTCTCTCGCCTATCGTAATATCACTTACTTTCGTACTTACGAATCATTACGATCTCATCCTTACAAAATTCTTCAAAAATTTATCACATTACAATAACATACAACGACCACAAAATATTGTTACGAATCTAACATATTTCGTACCCCTAAGAATCTACAAAAATCACAAACAACTAACCGACATTGTCTGCTTTTAGCAACCTACGAAATTCTAAGTATTCTGTAGTACAAATGAGGAGGATTGGAATCAAAGACTACAAAAAGCACTAGACTGGGAAGAAGCTAGGGACTGAGAAACCAGAGAATGAGAATATGGGGAAGAACAGCAGCGGAGAAGACAGAGCCGAGGCCAACACCTTCTGTTCGTTCATCAATGAATCCTCTCACGTGTGTTGTTGCTGCCTTTGTACTGAACCCCATCCGACTTGGGCCATGGTTGGGTCACGCTCATATCTCCTTGGCCCATGGCCCACAACTCCAGGTTGGTCCGTGACAAGGGTGGACGCCTGTCTCAGCGGTGGCCATCGTGCTCGGAGTGACTCCAGCGATGGTGCTGGCCGCCGCGGCGGTGGGAGCAGTGGGCGCCGTGTCCGGAGTGGGCCGCGTGGTGGTGGAGGCCGCCATGCTCGGGGTGAGCGGCAGGGGGTTCGGGGTCGCTAGGCTCCATCCGTGCCCCTAAAATTCTTGCAATTAACTGTAGTAGCTTGACCCTATCTTTACTGGTTTTATAAAGATCAAACGTTAGGTACAAGTTCAGAACAACACACGGAGGTGATGTGAATGGACGATGCGTCAGGTGTACATGAGAAATTAGAATGCAAGCAGTGGCAGAGTCAGAACCTAGGGGGAGCGTTTGAAATAACGATGTCTTATAATTTTTTTTACTGTAATTGATTTATTTTTTACTATAACTGAGTTGATTTATTTAGCATAATTAAATATAAAAAATTAAAAAAACATGTTAACCCATCATAGACAATACAAAGTAATACAAGAAAAAAAAGGCAAAAAATAAAAAAATCAGAAAAAAAACGAAATTACTGAATAGTAAAAAAAAACAGAAATTAGTTTTAAACCAAAATGAGCGAGATCTAAGCTTACGATTGCATGCTCACCGAAAGCTGGCGATGCTGCCGGTAGAAAATAAGCAAAGCACTGCAACTCTGAGGGAATTTCAGAGCAAGTAACAGTCAACCAACTCGGAGGAAGCATCCACTGACCCAACCGCTGAAAGGTCAACGCCGGCTCCGAACCCCGGCGGTGAATAACCAGTGTAGAGGATAGTTCAATGTCCAAGCTGTTTCGACAACTATTTATACTGCTGTGTGAATGAAAGCACTTCCAATCCAAAGGGGCAAGAAGAGAGGGGGTTTTTTTCGAGATTTATCGGAAATAAGAACCAACCGGCCTTGAAGAACCGGTCCAGTCCGGCCAGTTGGGAGTACCTTGAACTCTGAACTCTGCAAAGCAACCTGATTCTAAACATATCAGCATAAGAGACATGCTCCGAGCATGATTGTGTGCAATGCATGTTGAGAAGGCGACAATGTCGAAGATGAGAAACCAGAGGAGGTTCAGAGCTACCTATTGTTGAACATATCAGCATATGAGCCATATGTTCAGAGGATGATTGTGTGCAATGTATGATCAGAAGGCGACAACTAACGGCGATGATGAGATAGCAGTGGGGTGAAAACGGATCGAATAGTGCTCTTACCACATTAGTATTCGTATTTTCTAAATGAATACAAATTCGAATATTCTCGAATACAAATAGAATATTGTAACAAATACAAATTCGAATCGAATATTTACTCAATTCCGTCGGCTCCGGATATCCTCATAACTTATATAGTATAAAGATATTAATAATATTTTATCCTCGTATAATCATGGTTAATCATTTTAATTCATTTACTTCACCTAAAGAAATACGAATTCACATTCAAGTAAAAAAAACTTGTCTAACTAATTAGTCGTGTTGTAATTATATCTATATATATATATATATATATATATATATATTGCTTCGCCGAATGCAAATTCAAATACAAATAGTCTGAATAAAATAACATTTCGGATGGTGAAAATCCGTACTATATTCGTATCAATATTTTTATGCAAATTCGAATAGGAGAGAAATTGCTAATCAGATGAAAAATTTTATACCATATTCATATTGCATGATACGGTTAATTCCTATCCATTTCCCACCCTAGATAGCAGAGAAGGTTCAGGCCATTCTGTACAGGACGAACATGCCACGCTCCTCTGAAACCCTTGCCTGACACTGCTCAGTCTTATGTTCGCAACAATGCCCCTACCAATCATCAAGCCCATGAGTGGCCATGTGACTGTACATGCGGTTTGGAAGAATATAGCATACCAACACTTCAACAGAATGGTGACCAGTATTATGCATGAACAATGATATGATTCCTGCATGATTAGTGACTGCAAAACGCATGCATGGATGTTGGCTTGTTACTCTCAAATCTGAGTCTCGCGCAACGGATCCTAAGCAACAATGCCCATACAACATTTACTCTGGTTCATGAATGCGCCAGAGTGGGTATCTTTGCCGCCCCAATCCCATGTGATTCTACAGGCAATTTACCAATGACCCTGAAGAGGGTTTTAACCTTGTGTAATTCTTTACCCAAGTTTGTAACTGACCAGATGATGAACTATAATGGTGGCGATACATATGTGAAACCGGTAATGCAATAGAAGGAAACAAACATAAACAGCCCATAAGCTAAAGATGAAGCTAAGCACAAGAGAGTCCGAATACGAATTAAGATTGAAGTGTAGTGTTTCCGTAACTTTTAACTATTAACTGAAATGGTTAAAAAGCTTGTTTACTGCTAATTCAAAGTCACAGTCAGGGCAGGAAGTTACCAGTTTACCAATGATCATAATCAGGAAAGAAAAACATGAGGCGATGGGTCTTCCAGATCCGTACATCCATTCCCCTCTGGGAATTATTGTAGGCTTTGCCAACTTGTACCATGTGTACAAGGCTGACCCCTTCTCTTCAACAGGTACCATGTATACACATTGAATTATGAGTAATGAACCGTCTCAGACCTATACACTCGCTAGCGATCAGTTCATAATTAAGGTAGACAATGCAATGCTGACCTCCAACAAGATGTGGTTAATCAAGACTGTTGGGCACTAATTCTAATGACGCAATTGTCGGTATAATACATTTCATACTACAGTACCAAGACAATGACAGCAGATGCATATGCTCTGAACTCTGAAAAAAAATATTGTTCATCAAAATTAAAACTGACAACTTGATATGGAACAGTGGTGCAAATCAGCAAATGAAACTTAATTTCTTCGGATCAACGATTAAATACAAGTTTTGCGTGTTCTTATTGATTTAAGCACACTAAAACCACTCATCATCTAGCACTCTAAGCTATAGAACAGAACAACGCACGCTGACATTTACATGATCATCACAAGCATCATACAGAGAGCAAGCAGGAGGTAAATTAAGAGGTTAAAGCACATACAAACTGCGTAAGATTGATCACAAGGATTCTGAATTCCTCCCCAAATCGACGTTTCGAGTTTGATCGGTGTGATCGTCGTCATGCCCGCGGGAACACGCCGAGCATCTTCCCCCTGCCCAGGCACTCGGCGAGCTTCTTGGCGCCGTCCACCTCGGCGGCCAGGAGGCCCTTCAGGAACCCGCACGCGCCGGCGGCCACCATCTGCTTCCGGTACCGCCGGGACTGCGAGACGGCGAGCAGCACCGACACCGGGAACCGCTTGTCGACGCCCCGGGCGCTTGGGTCGAGCAGCTGGACCACGTTGACGATGCCCCTCTCGTCCTTCTTGAACAGCTTCCGGTAGCCGCTCGCCGCGACGAGCGCCGCCAGCGCCCTCGCGGCAGCGTCCCTCTCGGTGACGGCTTTGGCCTCCAGCATCCATATTAGCTGCGGGATCGCGTCCCCGACCACCTTCCTCGCCTTGCCGCTGCCGACGTTGCACAGTTCGGCCAACGCCATGGCCGCCTCCGTGCGGGTGTTGGCTTTGTCGCTGCCCAGTGCGGCCACGACGTGGCCGACAAAGCTGGCGGAGACGGCTATCTCGGCGATGTAGCGGAAGGAGGCCATGTTGCGGAGGAGCCCGAACGCCGGAGCGAGGCCTGGTTCGTCGCCGCGGCTGGACTCCAGGAAGTCCTTGACGCAGCCTAGAACGCCTTCCTGGAAAGCCTCGACCTTTAGCCGCTGGCCCTCGTCGCCGTCGCTGACCGTGAGGTTCTGCAGGCATCCCAGCGCGAGCTCCTGCGCGCGCGGCGTGCCGAGGGAGACGAGTTGCAGGAGCAAGGGGATCGCGCCCTCGTCGCGGAACGTAGGGAGGAGGTCCGGGAACACGGTGAGATTCCGGAGCACGCCCACGGCGGCGGCCTGCGCCGACGGGGTGCCAGCGGCGCAGGCCGCGAGGAGCGCGGCCACGCCTCCGCGGGCTACGACGGCTGCCGCGGCGTCCCGCGAGGCGGCGGTGAGGGGGTTAAGCGCCACGCACGCGTGCTCGGCGACGGCGCCGCCGGACTCCAGCGCGCGGCAGAGGTGGGGGAGGACGATGCCCGACTCCTGGGCCAAGAGCCGGCACGCGGAGTCGGAGGACGCGAAGGCGGCGAGCACGGACACGGCCTTTTCGCGGGAGGACGGGAGGAGGTCGCCGGAGTCGAGCATTGCGGCGACGGCGGAGACGGCGGCGGCGGCGGAGGACGCCGGCATGGAGCCGACGGAGCCGGCGAGAGAGTCCAGCGCCGCGGCGCTGGAAGCGGTGGAGCCGAGGCGGAGGCGGGGGAGCAGGCCGCCGGCTCCATCACCCTCACCCCCACCGGAGGCGGAGGAGCCGAGCAGGCGAGCGTCGGCGGCGAGCTGGGAGAGAGAGGCAGCGGAGGAGGAGAGCAGCGAGACGGTTTGGAGGTGCCCGAGGGGAGGGCCACTGGACACGGAGAGGAGAGCAGTGAGCGAGGAGGCGAGGGGCGCGAGGAGCGGCGCGGAGGGCGGGAAGGCGGGGTGGGTGAGAGAGGCGGAGAGCGAGGAGAGGGAGGCGGAGATGGAGGGCCAGTGGCGGCGGAAGGCCGGGGAGGAGGCGGCCGCGGCGGGGAGCGCGGCAAGAAAGCGGAGGCACTCCGCGAGGGGATCGCCGGCGGGCTCGCCGGACTCCGGCGGCGGCTGCATGTTGCGGTGGAGGGGAGGCACAGATGCGGAAGTGGCGGGATGGGAGGGAAACGGTTGGCGCGTGGAGTGCGAAACTGCGCTGAATCTGCGCGCCAGAAGGCCAACTACTACTACTAGTGCTAGTGATTTTGCAGATTTAGAAGAAAAAATAAAACGTGAGGTATTGGCGTATTGCAGCTGATATTTAGCGCCGTTGGTTTTTTTAGATTATTCAATTAAAAATTATATAATATAAAAACACCATTCTATCTCTTCGCACAATGTAAAAAATAGAGTAAAAAGCAAAAAAAAAGCTATAATTAAGAAGTCAACGCATTTATTTTAGCTTATTTCTTGAAGAAACTAATTGAAATGTTGATGCAACCTGTGTGTTTGATTTCATGTAAAATGATCCGACTAGAGAATAACTGAATATCCAATTTAATATAATCTCTCTAAGAAAAAAATTGGAGCATCTAACCAAGCACCGAAATATTTAGCATCAGTTTCACCGGCTAAAAAATAGCACAATCCATCGTAATTTCAATTGGAGCCTGATTGAACAGCTTGAAGGGGGAGCTGTGAAGCAGACGTACAAAAATTAAACAACTTGGGTTTGAGGTGTTATTGTCCACCAAATAATATTACTAGGATTCTCTTTTTTTTCTTTTGAGAATATTAGTCAATTCTTTATAAAATAGAGTGTGCATTTCCACTATATTTGTATCATTGTATGTTTGCTCACAAATTAAGATAGCATTCGGAATAACGATAGCTTTTGGTTTTTGTTGAAATTTTACTGTAACTGGTTTATTTTTTACTATGGCTGAGTTGGCTTATTGAGCATATTTAAATTTAAAAAATATAAAAATAAAAGCGGCACGCTAATCTATCACGGACAATGTAAAGGAATATAGGAAAAAAATAAAACATAAAAAAACCAAAAAAAAAGGAAAAAAAGTGCTACAGTAAGCGACAGTATTTTAGCCACCATCGCCCATCGCGCAGCTCACTTGAGCACGCCCTAAATAGGCAGCAGCCATACATTACATACGAACTTGCATTATGTATTACCCAAAGAAATACAGAAGTTGGAACAAAAGTTTAGGGATAAGTCTATTTTATACCTCAAACTTTCCAAAAAAATATATTTACCACCTACAACTATAAAATTAGATATTTAGCACTCTAACCTTATAAAACCATGTCGATTTATATCTAAGTTGGTTTTAGAGACCGCTTGGTTGGACTAAAATTTAATTACTTATAATTAAAATTGCACTGTAGCTGGCTAAAATTATACTGTAGCTGATGGTGACTTATTTGACGTAATTAATTTTTAAAAATAAAAATAAAAAAATAAGTTAGTCTATCATGAATAATGTAAATAAATACAAAAAAACTAGCCAAAAAGCTCAAAAAAACCAAAAATTAGAAAAAAAAAATAAATTTATAAATAGTAAAAAATAAATTAGAAGCTAAAATCTTAAATAAAAAACGATGGATCTTAGAGAGGAGTCCTCCTTATCTCTCCAACAACCCGTGGCTAACGGGGTATATCTCATTGTCACTATCACTGTTTTGCTTGTGACGCAACAGGAGCTCATTGGCTCCTTTGCGGCTTTGCCAGCTACACTAGCGCTCCTATCATCATGCGACTAGCCAACTACTGCTGGTAAGTATTCTACAGTGTTCTGACAATAGAACTGCTTCTTCTTTTTCTTTTTTCTTTTTGGTCACTGGACACACAAACTTCTTTAATTTTTTTGAAGGCGTCAATAAAAATGGAAAGATGGTGAGGTGAGGGGGTGATATATAAACATGAGGGAAAGACAAAAGAAAGTTGGAAACTGGAAAGTGGCTGGACTCACATGGAACCCAATTCCATTTTCGATGTGGTTTGAGAGTTTGAGCTTGTGGTTGTGTGGTCCATGTGTCGTGGAGCTTTGCCCAATTTCATGCGAGTCCAGGCTTTCCCTCTGTATATATTAGACATGCTTCATAGCTCATATATATATAAAATAGTTCTATACTTCTGAGAGTACGTACTCTTACTTTTCGTATACTGTCTTATACGATTATTAGAGTATACTCAAATAGATAAAGAGATATAACAACACCATTAAAGCAGTATATAAGAAGTGAGAGTACGTACTCTTAGGAGTACGGAACTATTTTCCTATATATTATATACACACATAAGGCACTACTATAATACCAATAGAAAAAACCAAACAGTATAGAGCCACTCATGGACCAAAATGCCCTTAATACAAACAACCACACAAGAAGGGATAAGAAAAGGGCAATTTTGATATTTTACAAACCTAGGAAAGAAAGGGGCTGACAAGCCATGCTCTCTTTTTAAAGCTAAAACCTCACCCTCACACAGTTAAGAGAACACACTGAGTCTCACAAGCTTTATTTCTCATCCCTACCCTTTCTTTTCCCCACAACCGAGAGCATCCTTAGAGCAAAACCAGAGCCTTTCTTAGCTACCCACAGAAGCCACCAGAGGAAGAACCAGGTGAAGAGCTTGGAGGAGAGGAGCACGAGGAGTTGGGAAGGCGAAGAAGAGGAGACGAAGACCCCAGACAATTACCTTCGGTCGATTGTCATGTCCATCACGAGTATCGTCGTCGCCACTTCCCACTTCCAAACCAACGAAAAACCAGTAGGTCGCTCAACCCCAATGTTTATCCAACACGGTCACACGCGCTCAGCAGTCTTGGCACAACACTAGCATGCATAAAGTACGGAGGGGGGAGTAAGAGTAGACCTTCCCGGGGTAGAACTTGTAGGAGGCGATGGCGCCAGGTGCATGGGACCAACTGAGCGCAGGGAGGCCGGCCAAAGTCGAGTTGTACCGATGGCAACCGCAGCCAAGGTCGGGTAGAACCAAGGGGAAAAGGGGGTGGTGAGCTTGGGGGAAGTCAACGGTGACCTCCGAGGTAGGGCTGTAAAAAAAAGCTCGAGGCTCGCGAACTGCTCAAGTTTGGCTCGTTCTAAACTCGATTCGAGCTTGGCTCGGGCTTCAACCGAGCCGAATTCGAACTTCATCTCAAGCTCGCGAGCTTTACCGAGCCGAGCTCGAATAGCTCACGAACTTGAGATATTTTTACTTCTCCCCCAAATCCCTACAATCCCACACTCCCTCCCGCCTCTCTCTCTCGAATCCCGGCCCCACCCCGCGCGCTCTCTCTCTCTGATTCCTGAAATCCCCCCACCCGCCTCGACCCGCCCGCCCCCCAGTCCCACCCCGCGCCCGCCCCAAATCCCTCGCCACCCCTCGCCCCCTCGCCGTCCCCCGTCCGGCCGTCCCCCTCCTCGCCCCCCGTCCGGCTGTCCCCCTTCTCGCCGCCCCTCCTCCCCCTCGCCGCCGCCACTCCTCTCCCCCACCGGTCTCCTTCCTCTCCCCCACCGCCGCCCCTCCTCTCCCCCACCGGTCTCCTTCCTCTCCCCCCACCGTCTCCTTCCTCTCCCCACCGCGCCCTCCCCGTCCCCTCCTCGCCCCCTCCCTCCTCTCCCCCCCCCCGCCGCCTCCTCGGCTCCGGCCCCCGTCCCCCTCTCCCCTCGGCCCCCTCCCACCGCCCCTCCTCTCCCCGCTGCCGCCTCCTCGCCTCCCCACCGCCTCCTCGTCGGATCTGGCCGGATCCGGATCTCCCCACCGGACCCGAAGCCGCCGCCGCCGCTCGACCTCTTCCCTCCGGCCGAGGCCACCTCCGCGCCCGCCCGCCTGATGCCGCCACCGCTTGGTGCCCCTTCTCTCCCCCTCCGCTGACGCCCCTCATCGACCCGGATCCGGCCAGATCTCCCCGCCGCCGGCGCCCCTCCTCACCGGCCCGCCCCCAGCAGGTACGCCCTCGGCACCGAGCCTACACAAGCCGTCTAAGCCGAGCTCGAGCCCGGCTTGAAGCTCGACGGCAATTTTAAGCTCGTTCGAGCTCGACTCGAGTTTCTACCGAGCCCGAGCCGAGCCAAGGTAAGCTCGCTCGAGCTTGGCTCGTTTACAGCCCTACTCCGAGGAAGCCGAACTGAGGGGAAATTAGAGAGGGGCCGAGAGTGGGGCCGTCAGGAATGGTCATCCAGCGGCATAGCCACGACCAGAAGGGAGGCGTCAAGAGACCGAAGCCTAGGGCCTTGACCTGTGGGCCAGCCACGACGGCACGGAGAGGGTGGCTAGCGGCCAGGCCAGAGTGACGGCCGACGGCAACGAGAGGTGGCATCGGCACCAAGGTCGCCAAGCCAGAGGGGAAGTGTGGCACAAGGCTCCTGGTCGGCTGCGAGCCACGACCTGGCTGGCCGGATTTGAGGGGGCGGCGTCGGACTTGGAAGAGAGAGAGAGTGGAGAGTGACAAGAGGGAGTGAAGAGAAAGAGCATGCCGTTTCAGCCAAAATGGAGGAAGGGAGGGAGGGAGGAATGAGGGGAGATAGAGAAGGAAGGGGAGGAATGGGGAAAGAGCCTTTCGGCTGAATGGTGGAAAAATAGAGTTTGGCTAAGAAAAAAGAGAGAAAAGTGAGTTCGACCGAGTAGAGGAAAAAAGAAATGTAGAGAGAAGAAAAGGGAGAAAAGGAAGAAAATGGAAAAAAGAAAAGAGGAGAAAAGGTAGGGGAAAATGGAGGGTTTTGTATCAACACATTGGGCCCTTAACCTTGTGCAACTCGTTTGCCGGTGACAAGTATTGCGCGTCAGATCCCTTAGCCTTAAGCGACTCATTCGCCAGTATCGAGTCGTGCGCGTAGGATCGATGACGTCTGCATGTGTACATGTATTTTTACGATGTTTTGAGTTGGGTTAACTGCTTGTTCAGGTGGAGATCCTGAGTCGACGCCGTCTACGTGTCGCACCACTCCGCTTGGTTAACAGGCAAGTGCATGGTAGAGCGGTAGACCATGGAGTTTATGAAATATGCGATGCTTACATGATATGATGATGTTTATGTGGAAATACGATGTGTACATGACATGATGTTACTTAGTAAATGATGGTAATGATGTTGGATTAAGGTGAGCAATGATACTTATTTGCTAATGATGTTAATGATAAGCATGATTATGACAATAGAAATATGCATTCGCATCATGTGCACACATGATATGAGAACTGGGATCCGCCTGGGTGGATCCCGTAAGTCCTACTTCGGTAGGCCTCCACAGGAGTGAAGAGACCCCCGTGCCGATTAGGACAGGCCTAAGATTTTGGGTGAACATCGATAGGTGTTCACTCGGTAATACTGGTATATATAATGAGATCAGCAAATGAGTATGTAGAGTGGTGGTGCATTGTACTAATGGTAAGATAATGTTGGAACATGAGAATGATAATATGAACATGATATTGTATGTGGAATAAATTATGGCTGGTTATTTGATTACATGTTTTGGTAGCGTCTATTATTCTATTATGTACTTGCTGAGTTTTCAGACTCCTTTGTTATTTTTTTAAGTGGTCAGCAAAGGCGTCATGCATGGACGGGAATAGCACATGAATAATTCCACGTACCAGCAACACTATACATATCAGGTTTTGTTAGTATGCTTTAGACTCCACTGATATGCTAGAATAGTTGCTTAAAATGATATGATGTAAGTAGTTGCTGCATTATGAATAAAGTAGAGTTTGTTTCAGTTATCAAAAATGATAATATTATGCAATGATAGTAACACTCTAGGCCCGGAGAATGGACAAGGTGTTACAACCACATCAAGAACTGTATAATACACATGTATGATCGATAAAATTTTTAGAGTTTAAGTTTCAAAATATTTTATACCTTTGATATATTTATAGTAAGTGAGTTTTAGACTCAGCTCAAAATTATTTAAATTACTTTTGAATTTAACGTGACTATAGTGAGTATATACCATGAAACTAGCTTAAGCTAGTTAAACTGAAGTTGAATTTAATTTTTTTTATAATTTAATATCTTAAATACACTTTGATATGTATATATGAAGATTCTCAAGTTTAACGTTATGAATCTCAATGCGTAATGGATCCGTGATACAGGGAACAACTGCCCAGGCACCATGATTCTAGACGATGACGATTGCACATTCAACGGAGCCGCGGATGGGCGGTCGAGAAAGTACGTAACGTACGTAGGCACACGCGTCACTATCACCGCACTACGATCGATATGCAATGATATATCGGTTGATCCTGCTCCTGCATCAATGCATCAATGCAATCGTCCGTCCATCCATCGATACCTGCATTGGCGAATCTAGAAAAAAAAATTATAGCTGCTTCGAAGTCAAAAAACATAAGACAAACAATATTATCTAAAAAGTAAAATATTTTATGATTAAACTATGTTGTAATAACACTAATAAGAGTATATGATACAAAAATAATAACAATAACTATAATTTACATGTTAACTAACGGTAGGATATTAAAAAATATCTTACTAATGAAGCTTAATCAATAGTTATGGATAAACCGTACAAGAAGTAACATATCAAATGTAAAAAACAGATATACCAATAGTGTCACAATTTGATAATAGTAACATAAAAGAAGCAATAAAAAAGAGCTCTTTTACAGTGTCCAAAAATGAATATAGACCCTCCACTCTTTTTAATTCAATAGATCAGATTAATTAGGATTTATTTATACTACCACTCATACTACTAGCAGTATAGTTCTAGAAGGATGAGGGACCGGCGGCGCAGGGAGTGGTGAGGCGGCGGCGGCAAAGGCAAGGGTAAGCCAGCAGTGGTGGAGGAAAGGCCGAGGCAGCAGTGGCACAGGCAAGGGCAAGCCGGCAGTGGCGGAGGAAAGGGCGTGGCGGTGGCGGCCACAACCTCTGTGGCAGCGGCAGTGAGTAGGGAACAGATCGCTATGACATGATTGAATGCGATGAGTTGGTTTACAAAATGAATAGTCTATAATACCCTTTCAAAAAAAGATTTATAAGTTAAATATATCCTTATAAATCAATGGTTAGATTTTAATTCTATTGTCATCCTTCTACTGTCAATAGAATGCGCTGTAAAATTTTCCTAAAAAGAACCAATCCCTGCAGTGAGAAGCAGCTCAAGGTTCTTTGCCTTCTTGAATCTTGATCCTCTCTGCAGAAACATAGGTTGGGTGGAACGGGGTGGTTATCAGGACGTGCATATCTCCGATGTGCTTCTCAAGTTCTGGAACAAGAACAGCAAACATTTAGTGCACACAGCCAGACTCTGATGACAACAATCAGGCTGTACAGCCATCTAAGAAGTTGCATATCATCTTTATTTCATCTTACCAGTAAGTGAGGCACAAAATAATGGTCAAGGTTGAAGCATACATGTAAAATTGGAATATACAGGCATTCGAATAAATCCTGCAGCACGCCAACATGCAAGATCTTTAAATGAATTTGAGTGTAATTTCCAATTAACTTGGAACATTGGGCTACACTAGAGGAAACCACCCATGGTCTGTCGATCATTTCATCAAAACATGGCTGCTCAACCAATTGAAGAACCAAAATCCCCCCTTTCTCACGGAACAGATGAAGATCACTCTTCACTCTCGTTAGCGAAAGGAGGAGCCGTCGTACTCGTAAGTCATATGCATCATACACTATGTGGTAACACAAATAGTGTGAACGAAGTCCCTCTCATCTATTCGGTAACCAGCCAAGTTCTATACAAGCTCACAAGTCACAAGTAGTCAGGGACTGCCTACTAAGTTCACCATGTTTAGCTTTTTGAGATTTCTAGATAGTGTACAGTGTAGTAGTTTCATAGATTGCTTAAGAGAAACATGAGAAAAATTGGCTACGACCGTGGCTACTGACCGCTGTTTAGCCCCTCCTTGTCGTCCGTGACAATGTAGTTATGGCCCTTCGATTCCAGCCAATTGCGGATGCCGAGAGCGCCCTCGACGCAGCCGACGAAGTTGGGGTTCTTGTCGGCGTGCTCGCCGGCCTTGTAGAACACCAACCGACGATCTTCTTGCTGCCTGCAGATGTCTGTAAAATAAAAGAGAGAAGTCAAAAGATGGCATCCTTCATAGTTCCATCAACCGGATTACTTCACCAACCGAAAGAAATTTGTAGCAAAGATAGCAAGACTAATTCGATCAGAATTATCCATCACTAAACTGGAGGAGAAATCCACGCTTGCGCTCCGCCAGTCCGCCTCGGTGCCTCCCCTGGCCCGCCGCGCCGCCCTCCGCCGGGCATCTAGGGTTAGCGCCGGCGCCCACTCTGGCTCTCTGCTATTTGCTCGACTGCGGGCGCCGTGCGCCCTCCGCTGGTTGCCCCGCCGGCCCGCGACTCACTGCATAGCTTTGCTGGGTGTGCTTGCTGGCTGCTGCTGGGCTAAAGCTAACGGCCGGAGCCCAATTGTGCAGTTGGTGGCGGCTTGCTTCGGGAGTTCGGCCGCTCTGGTCCAGGAGGCAGGAGGAGGCGAGAAGCCGACCGGGGAGCGGCGGGGGAGGCCGGGAGGGGTCGCCGGGGGTGGGGGGTGCTCGCGCCGGTCCGCCCCGGGATATCTGCTTTACTGGCTGCTTTGGTCGCTTTGTTCAATTATTCAGTGTCCGTTGATGTAAGCTTGGGATCTTCCATGGGGCTCGACGGCGTGGATCTCGCTGTGCTTTCGCAGCGTGTAATTTTTCGTGATTTGTTATAGCATGTTACGGTAGAAACCAGCAGTTACAACGGTATTTTGGAGTATTGGAGCTCGTGCCAATGTGCAAAACCAGTGGTCGAGGCGTACGATGAACACGTTACTTGTCGGATCATTTTTTTTTGGGAATGTATGTTGATTGTTGGACAAAACTTTTAAAAGTCCGTACAGTACTTTTGGTCATTCTTAAAGTTACTTTTTTATTATTATTATTTATTTTTAGCTAAAAAATTATAATCTAAAATTAAAAACTATCAACAAAAGTTAATACGAACTCCCCTTTAATAGCTTTGGGAAACAACCTGATCAGTGATCACCAATACGCCTCCACCCTGTTTAGGATGCCCTGCATTTGGAATCGGGGTGAGGATATTTATATGAACAAGCACATGTGAATCTCATAGCAATTCTAGTGTATTTGAGGAGGCCAAAACTCATCAAATTTTTTGCACATATGGCACTATTTGGATCTATATTTACAAAAATATCAGTATACACGCGGTATTAGCAAAAATGTCACTTCTGCTGCTCGACGGTCGGACGGCAGCGCCATAGAGCTGTCGCATGTGACATGGAGCCCCATGGACCGGCGGTAGGCAACCTGTCACCGAACCACCGGGCTCTAGGTGCCATGCTGCCCCGCCACCGAACGACAGGTAATTAAGTCGGCTAATTAGCTAACTTAATTACCTACATTAATTAGTATTTTATGTATATTGTTTATTTTAATTTTTAAAATATAGAAAATAAGCACAAAAAATTACAAAATTTCATGTGCAACCTTCCGATACAATGTACTTGATTGTGTAATTTTTAACAATTTTATCTGTTGTGAATGTTGCTCAAAAATTCGTACAGTTATGATATTTGTAGGAGTTATTATATATAGCAAACAAGCTCCAAAAATTATGAAATTTTATGTGCAGCCTCTTAACACAGTTGTAGTAATTATCTATTTTTCAAGAATTTATGCATTACAAATATTTTAGGAGTATATATAATCGTACAAAAAAAGCATAGCACGAGATACGATATGGCTCACTCATCTAAGCCACTGCTATCTCCTCACCACGTCTGCTTTCATGTGTGTGGCCTTGTCTTCCCTTGATCATGTCTCGTGGGGTATGTTAGTTGGTCCGGAGCTTGCGTGTCGGTTCAGAGGAGGTATGGAGACAATTTTGTTTGTTGAGTGGCCGACGGTGGTGCAATATGCTGAGGTACACTAGACAGTGTATGGTGGTAAGCGTCGATGTGCTCTTACTGAGACATGCCAAATTGGGGGCTGCAAGGGATGAAGTCGTGAACAAAGGAACCTAGGAATCTCCGGTATACGGAGGAGCCCTGGCCTTTACCGTACAGTATGGCAGCGATGACGGAGGAGCTCTGCCCACCAAAGTCTCCAAACCCTACGTATGGTATGAGCTCTGCTCTGCATACGCTGCAGAGCCTGGCACTGTGCACCGCTCCCTAGAAGCATCCGAGAGGGCCATATAGTCATCAGTGGACTGGATGTCACCCCCCATGTTGAATTGAAGGTTGCAAGATGAAACGATATTAGTCACAATAAATATTCCGGATGTAAAATGTAAATATCGCAAATCCCAGATGTGCAACAAAGATGAACGATGGGGCACAGTAGTTTGTGTAGGTGATGTAGAGGGCAAAAGTGATACATCTCGACGACGGACCTACGGCGGGAGAACACCGTGATGTTAGCGGATGAAAATATCTAGATCCTTAAAAATAGTTTTAGTAATTAATGATAGTCTATGAATATGAGATTAACGTGTTTGTTAAGTGTTTAAAAGGTTTAGTCCCTCACGGTGAATGTGACAAGTTGGAAATGCATGCTAAGGATCAACATGAGGATCAAGATGGTTTGAGACAAATGTACAAGTAGTCTAGGATCTATTTTTGATTTTACCGGTCTTAAGAGAAAGGTTAGAAAACCAGATTATAGATTAAATGTTGTACTATTAAGAGATATCATGACAAGTAACTTGACAACATGCTCTTGTGCCATTAGATCAATTTAGGATCATGCATGCACTTAGAATTAAAATTGAAAGTCAACTGTGTTTTATCAAGAAAATTGAAAGTACTGGTGTGTGTTTAGTGGTACTACCGAAATCAAAAAGTACCGGTGCGTGTTCAACAGCTGCTAAAATCTGGAGGTACCAACACTTTGAGCGGTATTTTTTTCCAGAGAGCAGCCTTTGATCGACATAGTCTATTTGAAAACGGTAGTACCAGAATTTGAACGATTGAACTACCATACAACGATATGACCACACACTTGAAATGGAACTATCGAATCTCGGAAGCTCTAAAAATTGGGTGGTACGTTTTTTCAGAAAGGACTAACTTTTTGCCTCAAGGCAAACGGAAGTACCGCGCCAAATTTCGGAACTACCAAAAATCAGAACCACCACGATTTCAACGACGGTAGTACTATATTTTTTCCAGCGGCTAGTTCTGACGCTCTGACATAGCTGTTACTACTGCTATAGTAGAGGTGCGGTAATTCCTCAAATTACACAGTGGTGCTACCGCTTTCCTTGATTTTTCAAGATTTTTTTATGCAATAGCTAGTTTTGGTTGGTGGGGGTATAAATACTTCCCCACCAGCTCAAGGAAGAGGCTAGACACTTTATTGAACATCTTTGAGCAATAGAGCACCTCTCCCACACCTCAATTTTACTTGTGCATTCATTTGAATAGTTGAGTCAATTCAAGTGTATATTCAACCTAGATTGATCCTTAGCACTTAATTGTCGTCAAGTGAAACTATGATTTGTTACTCTCGGTACTTGCTGGCACCTACACAGCTTGGCGGGAGTTCTGAGGTGACTTCTTCAAGAAAATTATGAATACACCCGGTACCATCTTGTAAGTGGTTTGGTGTCTATCATCTCTGGAGTAGAGGAAGGACAACCACTAGTGATCAAGGAGTAAGGCTTCATTCATGGAGTCAGTCTAGGGTGCTTGGGTTTTTCTCAATGTGGATTAGAAAAAACCGACAAGTTTTCGAACACCACGGTAAAACATTGTGTGTCAAGTGTTTGATTCTTTGTCTCTTCTTTTTGCACTTATATTTTTAGCATATTGTGATTGTCATATTTATTTGTACTAGTAATATTGTTGTAGAGACTTATGTTAGTGGTGCCTTAGCTACTAGAATTGTGTAGATTTAAATTGTATTAAAAACTTGCCTAGTTATTAATTGTGCTAATTAGTTTTAGAAGGCAAAAATTTTTAGAACCACCTATTCACCCCCTCTAATCAGCTATCCTTGATCCTACAACAGAATATAAGGCCTAACAGGAAAACTAAACGTAGGTTTGTACGTAAGTTACCTCCTCGTCGATATGACCCGCGTATGACCGACAACTAGTACTACGACATTGGGCAGACTCAGTAGGTTGCGATGGCCGACCAAACTCGCTAGGTCGTGATGACCTGATGGGTGAGCACGGTGCCCCCACTGGGTGCCTGATGCACATGGCTTGGTTTGTCGATCGACCGCAGCTCAGGTTGTCTATTATTTTTTTGGCCTGTGATAGGATGTATTTGAAAGTTTTCTGCAAGGCTGGTGGTGTGTTTGGGTTGCTGATGGCGGTTTTAGACCATAGCTCTATGTCCTACAGGCATTGCACGGACAGCCCATGCGGCGCTACACGCACCATGAACTCTAGAGTCCGTGGAGACTAGATGATGTCACTGTCGTGCAACAACTCGAAATTGTTGTGCCACAACTAGTAGCACCTCGACGGTCTATCCTTAACCCAGCGCAGACGGGCGCCATTCCATCAAAAGCCCATAGTGGGCCCGTCTATCTGGTTGGTGAACTGGGCGAACAGGTGCATTGGCGTCAGGATGGTCGAAAACTCAATAGGGAAGTGCTCCCAACTCCACAATTGCGGGAATCACCAGTGCCGCGCTGGCTAGCATTACACAACCCCCGATATGTGGCGCATAGGACAGCTGATCCCCAGCTGTACTGAGGCATCGCTCCAACCTCTATGTCAGCCAAAGACTCGGCAAAGCAGATGAACTCAGGGTTGCAAATATCGCCGTGTGTGGCTGAATACAATCTCCAACCAAAGAGCTGAATAAGATACGCGACGAGGTGCGTCCTGACGACCTCGATCGGTGCATCTTGCGGGCACACACTAAAAAGATTCAGCCAAGTGCGAGGGATGCCATGAGCAACCTCCGAGATAGCCAGGATGAATTGGTACACTGGCCTCTCCTTTTAGTCCGCCTATGCAAGAGCTGGAACAAGTGTGTCACCCTAGAGAGGGAGATCGGTCAAAAACGAGACATCCTACAGAGTGACCGTCATCTCACCCCCACTGAAAGTGAAATATGTGCATCTTGGACCTTCACCTGTCCACCAGTGCCGCGAGCAAGCTGCCATCGAGAGTGAACTGGCGTCTAATGGAAACCGGCCTCGCAAAGGTAATAAACCCGTGGCCTGCAGGATTGGGACGTAACGATCGTCCAGCTCCCAGTGATCCCTCCCTTCCCACAGCTTGAAGGGCAAAGGGCCATCCGCGTTACCCATCATCCATGAGTGGCACCTGTGGTTCTCATCGTACAACTGTTCGAGAAGCTCCAATAAAGACATACATTCCAACAAATGGAATAGACAATATATTAGTGCAAAGATTGATAATGACAAAAAATACCACAAATTAAAATTTACGATGAAATAAACAGTATATACATATATGTATTATATATTTATATATATATGTATATATATATATATATGTACATACATATATACCTACATATATACATAACATATATAATGGTAGCAATAAAGCATCACGTTTTTAATTACCAGATTGATGAACTATTGTTTAATAGTACACTTTTTACAAATTGATTTCTATCATGATGATCATATCTAAAGTGTTTAGGAAAGACAGAATATCAAATATGCACAAATCCAACCTTTATTTCATTCTGCAGACTAAACAACCCACCAAAACATGGCATGTTGGCACCCTACCTTTACATTCCCTAACGAGGCGCCGATAATGGCGGGAGTGAACGGTGCACGGGGAGATAAACACGACGCGAGCTCACTTTTGGTGGTTTGTTTCTTTGTCACGTCTGCACAGAGCACCTATTTTGGCCCACTCCATTCTTTCCCATGTACAATAATGCATGTAAAGACACGGGTGGGGGTCGGCCCTGGCCCACGCTGCCAACTCCGCCCGCCCGGTGGGCGAGCGTCATTAGACCATGTGCTTAGTCGGGGTAATGACAGGGCTAATCAACTGGAGTCCGATGGCCGGGTGGTAAGTTGTCTGCCACATAGTAGCTGGGCTCCAGGTGGCACGTGTCGGTTCTTCGGTGTTGCCGTCCGGTGGCCAGACGACATAAATGACTTTTTGGTTATTATCACACGTGCACTATTATTTTTATAAATACGGAATTAAATAGTGTTATATACGCCAAAAATTGGAACTCATCATCAATGTTTTTACATAGCCTGGTATTTGACACTGGATGTGACAGGGATGCATATGGGAATGGGATGTTCCAACCTCACGTGTTCTGACAAAACAAGAGAACAGACATGGACACGAGATTTGGATTTATGATTCGCACCGTTCTCCATGTCTGGTTCACATTCACAGCGCGGAAGAAGCTTCTCATATTCTCACACTAGCCTCTCACCATTTATTGTCCTTACAACATGTCTAATTTCTCACCACCTTAGTCCCGTTAGGAACGAAGGAATTTTTCTTGCTCATGCAAAAATTAAACTTTTTTTTTGTAAAATTCTTTTAAATTTTTTTTGTGTAATTCCAAACGGACACTTAAGGGGCAAAAATAAAAAATAAAAAAATTACATCATCACGGATAATACAAAATGAATAAGATAAAAGATAAAAAAACCCTAAAAATCAGAAAAGATGAAATTAAGAAGGTAGAAACTTAAAGCTAACAGCTTAAGCTCAAATGAGCACAGCTCTAGGTCGCAATAGCTCGGGTTTTCAGATTATGTAGTATGACAAGATTTGACATATGCGGCTTCAAAACGATGCATTTGGAGAATGCCAATCAATTTCACGGGATTAGTAAAATGTCACCGCGAGTCTAATTTGCTAAACGCCGTTTTCTCATCTTTGCCCCCCTTTGCATATCTATTTCTCCTCTTTTCCCATATTTCCTCAATGCGAAATTCCCGATTTGACAGTTGAAAGGCTCAGCTACTTAATCAAAATGCTTCTACAAGGTTGGCTCATTTGATTTGACCAGCCTTAACTTCTCGTAAGAATTTCAGACAACTTTTTTTAACTCAGGCGATCAACAATTAAACATCATAAACTTTCCAGCCATTGCAGACGAGCACCAACATGAAATACTTAGTAATATATGAACATGAATCACAGTTATGACATATTGACATATACGGTCCAGCTTGAAAGCAAGAAGCTTAGATATTATGCTGTGTTATGAACTCATGATCAATCTGCCTAGCTGCAGCCAGGACTAGAGTTATAATTCTGAAGACTACCCAAAAGAGTAGCAGCACTCCAGGGTAATACTCACATAGCATAGGGTGATATTAAAGTTTATCCAAAAGGCAGGTCTAGAGGAACCCTTTAACGGCTACGATAGATAAAGTTCAGAATATTGAGACGAATTCGGGCGCATCACTCCTTGGTCCAGCGACTGTCCTGTAAAGATACAGCTTCTCCACCTTCTTTGCATTGTTTGCATCTTCATCTGCCTCATCGATAGAAGCTGCTTCTTCATTCATGACCTCAACATTGAGGCTTGGCATGTTTGCTGCAAGAGACTTGCAACCCCCCAGGGTGATGTTGCATGACGACATCCAAAGTGATCGCATTGCCTCGTACTTATGCATGCCTGCAAGAAGCGCGGTGTCACCAAATGGACTGTTCATAATTTCCAGCTTCTTGATATTCTTGCAGCCATTAAGCACATAAATCATGCCACTATCGGTATCTCCTGCAAATGCAACAGAAAGCATCTCCAGCCTCTCAGCATACATGCCGATGTACAAGAACACTTTGTCAGTGAGAAGTCCAGACATTGACAGCCGCCTAAGGTGTTTGCATGACTGTACAATTGCCCCAAAACCCTCATCCAATGGCTTGCTTGTCACGGCATCTGCTGACCCAGGCTTGAGAATACATAGTCTGAAAGACATGAATCGTGGGCAGTTCTTTGCCACAGTAATCAGTGCAGCATTAGTCATCCGTCCACAAAAATAGAGCACAGAGTTCAACTTCTGGCAGCCTAAAGATATGGCAACCAGCCCTTCCTCTGTCACAGCAGTGCGTGCTTGAACATCTGCATTTGCAGGGAATACCCTCAACTCTTGGAGCTCCGTACAACAAGAGGCTACAACCTTCAACCCTTCATCACCAATGTGATCTAATACCTGCAACCAAGGATTAAGCCTAAGTGACAAACTATTTAATAAGCAGCAACCAGCGAGTACATTGCAAATGAAAGAAGCATATGAGCGACAAATTTAACTGTAATAATCCATTTATCAGGACAATTCGACTGTGATTAATGATTGCAGTTCTATTTGAAAATTTGTTAAAACAACACACGCATGGCCACATTCGCTATTATGCTTGAGGTCTTATGTGCACTAGTCACCTACTTAAGTTATTTGTTCGTGCTGGCACTTTAGTCCAGCACATATTAGACATCAGTATTTCCCTAACATGAATCAGATCCATATCAGTTCCATCAAATCATCAACTGTCATTCTCAAGATATCAGTACCATGTTGACATAAGGTTGAAGGGGACAACATTTCGTGTGCATGTTGCAATTAACAATGCAAAACAAAACCCCATAAACCATTGTAGCATTACAGGAGATACCAAGGGAGGTTGAGAAGAATGTTATTTATAAGTTCTCTTACATTTGTACAGCCACCTCATCTTGCTGATATTTTAGGAACATATATTGTCACACTAGCAGGGTGTGACACTTCGACATGTCTATATACTTGTACACACTTGATAGTTCAACATTTTAACAAACAAATGTCTGGTATTATTCAACTCTGAAGGTGTAATTTACCTCTGCTGAACTGTAAGAAACTAACAATTACTACAAAGTTGAACCAAAAATGCATTTTGGTTTGTTAAAATATACAAAATTCTTGCATACTAAGTGCATTAGCCAGATACTCGCTAATTGCAGTGCAAATGGGTTGCCAAAAGTGGAAGTTCCAAATACGTAAAAAATACCTCAGGCTACATTCCATAGGCGCAATATACTTCGCAACAGGGAAACACTGTAATCAACCTCACAAGAAATGCACCTAGAAATTTCGCTTAAGTTGACAATCTAATACAACTAACAAATTAAAATTCTGAAAACTGCATGAGGTAATTTAATATAACAATAGGGGATCTAAATTTTCCTAGCAATACTGCTAGTAAGTCTTACCCATAAGTGTTGGAGTTTCTGACATCGACGAATAACTTCAATAAGATCAGCACTCCGAACCGCTGGAGCATAGCTAAGGTTCAAGCATGTTAGGTTCTTGCACACAGAATAAATTGGAATTAACACGCCCGGAGCATCCCAAAACCCAGATAAACTCTTCAGTGAATTGCATTGTTGGAAAGCATTGAATAGCCTCATGTAGGTGCCAGCATTATTGCCTCTTGCAAAAGATCCTGTACCTAAATCCACCAGCTTAGATGTGCAAGAAAGTATTCTGGCTAAAACATCAAGTGGAACTGCGCGATTCATCCTCAAGCTTTTAAGATTTGGACTCCTTGCAACAAGTTTTTCCAATGCATGAGCATCCACCTCCCCAGTCAAGCAAGCAAAATTCAGGGATTCTAGTGATGTAGAAGGCTTGGGAAAACGACTAAGCCAATGAGGGCCTCGATCCTCCACCAAACTCTCTTGTAAGTCCAGTTCCTTGAGAAACCTACAAGTGAATAGTTACAAATTATGTAAGATGGCTTGGATTAACAAAAAACATTTCTGTAGCAAAATTAAACAGATAGAAGAGAGGTGAAGATAAATTTAGGTTCATACAACAGAACATAAGTATGATATCATAACTTCTAAGGTACGCAAATTGTTGTCAGGTACTAATGCTTAAATGATTATCCAGGTAATTGAGTTTATGAATGATACCAGCATTGTTGTCAGGTGCCTCTTGTGCACTGACTACCAGTTCTAGCCTTGAAGATGATATCACTAAATACACTTCCTCTGTTTCGCAATATAAGTCCACACCCACCATATGCATAGAACAAGGAGGCACAAAATCTAAGAAATGGTTAATGACATTGGACCACACATACCCCTATTAAATGGTACACTACAACCACTCAGCCTTTTTTAGTGCATTATAAGAGGGGTAGAGGGTGCAAATATTGCAATAATTGCACTTGTGATTTCCTCAACAGACTTGCATTGTGAAATGGTGCTTCCCAAGAAAATGGACTTATATTGCGAAACAAAGAGAGTATATCATAGAAATTACAATATTTCAATCTGGAGTAATAGGGAAATGATGCTTATGAATAAATTTGAGAAATTTTAAGTGAAACTGAAAATGTAAAAAAGAGCTGTAGTTGTTAATAAGCAAAAAAAAAAAAAGAGTGCATGGTTTAAATGCCTAAGTCCTTTAGGGTGGACTTTGGAAGTGTTACTTTTGTTGGAGGATCTGCAGCAGTGTTTTTATTATCAGTGGCACTCCATAGCCTTATGCAACTGTACATTGAAGTATTTCCAGTCCTCCTTTGAATTGCATAATAATATATTACTAGCATTAGTGCCTTGGTCATTTTTCAAAAGTTCTGGTGATTCCACCTTGCTAAAGAGCCTTCAAGTATTCCAGGTACCTAAATGCAGCACTACTAAATCTTTAGTTTGCAATCCAAGCGAGTTTCTCTATCCTGTCTACAAAAAAGGTTTTGAAAAAATACATAAGAAGATAGGCTACCACTTATATGCATGCAGCAGTCATGCAGACTATATAAGCAGAAGATACTGTACTAGAGAAATAAAAAAGAAAAGGAAACCACTCGAGCAGAGAATTACTGCCCAACTATAATCCTGTACAAATAGAAACATCCCTTGAGGAATAGCATCTTAGCTGTTAAATAAGGCTGTTGTTTAATTTGCTGTGCTTTTCAATGATGATCCTTAGTCATAAAACAGAGAAATCCTAGTAAACAAATATACAATAGAAACACAAATTCCATGATTTGATGGAGATAGAGCAATACGAACTGCAAAGAAGTAATCAAAATAAGTTCAAATACTCAAGAAGAAATTCAACTGGAACTGTAGATAACTTTTCTGTAGAAGCTTTTGCATTGTTTTGACAGTTTCCATTGGGTCGAAACACATAACAAATATATTCTAATAACCAAGATCCAACCAAGTGTGAACAAGCTTCCATAATCTGGTATAAAATGCAGAGTAACACTATAAACCAAACAGCAAGAAGATTAAAAATCTTAACACTAAATTGAATAACTGTAGTTGACTGAAATGGCCATGCTGGATGAACTAAAACAATCCCTGTTATATTCATTATCTAGTGGAAGACATGCACATTGAGTAATATCATCATAGCATCAAAAATATCCAAGCTTGTAGAATTCTCACCTGCAATTGGTGGCAATAGTAGCAAGCCCATCAGTGCTGAACCCCTCGCAACTAACAAGGACAAGCGACTTGAAATTGGGGAATGAACGAGCAAGCAGCTTGAGGCACTCGTCAGTGACAACCATCCGCTTCAGCCGGAGCTCCTCAAGGCCAGGGCATGCACGGGCGCACGCATCCACCCATGGCTCCGCCATGGCACCCCACCCCGCCGGGACAAGGTCGAAGTCAGCAAAGTGTGGTTTGCCCTTCACACTTAGCGAACGCAGGCAGGGGAAACGCACATGTACATGCTCTGGGCGCACTGCATAGCAGTTGCATACGAACACCGAGCGGCGACTGAGGCGCTCAACGTGGTACCATGTCCGGCACACCAGCGACATGGCGTTGCGGTCACGGTGTGACATCACAAAGCCAAGAATGTGTTCCACCACTTCCTCCGGGAAGTATGCCATGGTGCCCGTCTCCGAGAATCCTAATAAATCCCCATTACTTGCACAGTTTCCATTTGGTACCTGTCCCACATGCATAAGAAACAAACCGCTATATTAGCACTGGGTAGCAACTAACCATAACCTGCAGGAGTTAGCATGAATTAGTACTAGACTATGGACTAATTTACTCAA
The DNA here is from genome assembly GCA_036346265.1 of Melocanna baccifera. NCBI lineage: Eukaryota > Viridiplantae > Streptophyta > Magnoliopsida > Poales > Poaceae > Melocanna > Melocanna baccifera. The sequence goes on along the minus strand of CM070707.1, from coordinate 3,591,552 downwards.
AGCAGTACTTGATGATAATTTCCAAGAATTATCACAAGTTGGAGTGGATCATGGATCGACATGCAGAAAATACCATAAACTAGCAACAGCTCGTCTGAATTTTGTAACATATCTTTCCATAAATATAAGTAATCCGAAGAAAAGCACGAAATTACACCTCAGAAACCCGGAAATCGCAAAGTTCTTCAGTCTCTCGAGACAAAAACTCCCCAAATTACAGTATCAAAAATATTTATATTTCTATCTGTCTGACCTAAAACGAAAGCCCTCAAGAAAACACGAAAGATCCCACAGAACCCGAGCCCCAAAACCCAAAACAGAACAAAAGTTTCAGGCCCAGGAGCGAAATCGAAGGGTCAAACCGCACAAAGATGGCAACTTTGGCCTCCGATCGCACAAAAGGAACACCTAAACCCCCCACAGAAAAGGAAGATAACCCCGAAAATCATCCCTGGAACCAACGATCCCGATACGCCACCACAGTCGATCGGATCGGAAAGGCGAGGAGGAGATGGAACCTGGAAAGGAAAAAAGGATTCGATTTTTGTTACAGATGAGTGGTTCTTGGATGGCGAGGAGGGCGGCCGCCTCCTGCTGGAGTGGACTCCTCGGGGTAGGCGCTCTTCTCCCCTCCTGTCCGGGTTTGTCTGTCGCCGCCACTGTCCCTAGTCCTCCACTAGAGACATTTTTTTTTCCGTAGCCAAGTGCGCGGAAATTCCTTCACTCCGTTGCAAATCCTCTACCTAACCGACAGCTGTGGTAACTAATCGGTGGGCACTCCGATCTGCTACAGTTCTGGCAGTCGAACGGATGAAATGACGCGTAAAAAATGCACCTTTCGGTCTCAGAATTAGCAGGGTATCGGCCAACATATCGTATGCACGTTTAAAATATATTTACGGTGCATTTTAACAAAAAAAAAGGTTATAAAAATTCTAAAATAATTTCTATATATATTCTATATTTACTTCGTCTACGTATAAAATTCTAAGTTCAAATTCATTCTATGTTAAGAGCAGCAAAAAAGAGAAAATTTCAATAAATTTAAACTCTTAACATTTATCAGATTTTTCTTTTTTTGCTACCACTAACATATAACGAATCTAAACTTTAAATTTTATACATAGTTAAAGCAAATTTAGAATTACATGTAGAAATTTTCTTAGAATCTTTTATGACCATTTTTAGTTGGGATATATCGTAAGTATACCCTAAACTTGAGTGCATAAGATATATTGCCGTGTTATCATGTTATGCTGACTATTATCACGTGCCTGAAGATTGTCAAAAGCAAGTCGAATTTTCTTCGCACTTGTACAAACCTTTACCTCAATGGCAGAATGTTTTAACTTAGTATGAGGACAGGAGACATCCGGAGATGTTACAAGGGAGTGTTCCCTGTGCAAGTCAGTGGATGGGATGCACCTACATCACTCTATCACTCTTGTTGTAGCGATGGCTTCTGATATTTGATTAAAATTTTACTATAGCTAGGTTTTTTTACTGTAACTGATTTAGCTTTTTAGGCATAATTAATTTTTAAAAAATGTAAAAATAGAAAAAACATGTTAACCCATTAAGGATAATACAAAGGAACACGGAAAAAAAGAAAATACAAAAAAGCTTAAAATATCTAAAAAAAATTTAGAAAAAAACGAAATACTAAATAGTGAAAAAAAAAACAGAAATTAGAAGAAGAAACCGAAAAAAAATCGAAACGAGCGGGGTCTTAAGCCGTGCTTCTTCACTTTGTCCAAATCTTCAACATCAACCACAGATGTGTGAATTAATCAGCGTATATTCGGGTCCGCTACAGTTCTATCGCAAGTGAATGTTCCCTGTGCTAGTCCGTGGATGAGATAACTTGAAAAAAAAAAAGGCAATGTTAGCTTCTAAATTTGCAGCATTATCTCATTTTGCTGGTTACTGTTAGGCATCTTATGCTTCTCAAAAGTAAGTCGAATTTCATCACCTTGTGCAGATCTTCAACCCCAACGACAAATCTATTAACTAATCTGCAAATATCGAAACTTTTGTTTTGTAAGGTATTAACATGGTTGCTATCTTCGATGTTGTCAGGATTTGCTACTGGAAACTATCTCTATTTTGTTGTACAGAATATTAGCACTCGTTCTGTGGCGAGCATAAAAACTAATCATGCTTACATAGCGGCCTTTCATGCTTAGTTATGTGCTACCTAACACAGAACTATTTCATGCATTTGTTCTAATCAAAGCGTTCGGTTTACCCATTGTACAACAGTCAACATACGCTACATAGTTTGTATGAAACTAGGTGTTAAAATTAGGCCCATATTTGAGGCTCATTTTCTTTAATTCTAAAGCATGCAAGATTTAGTATCATATTACTTAGGTAAAATGAGGAAGATCAATTTATAAGGTAGAGTTTATGTCACTCCTTAAATTATAGAAGTGGATGGTATATAGGTGCGCGCACGCACGCGTATTCGCGTATTTTCGCGTGATTTGTGACCATGTCCATCTTGTTTTTGCTAAACCTTGTACCGTCTCTCTCTGTTTTTTTGACTGGACATAAGACCGTTTAGCTCTCATTAATCTGATTTGAATATCAACAGTTACCAGTGAATAATGGAGTCGGTTACTACTTTTGCCTGGTAATGAGACTGCTTAAATATTTGGTTTGAATACGAGCAGTTACCAGTGAATAATGGAGTCAGTTACCTGAGTATTATTGGCGTTAGTTACTAGAGAGTAATTAGAACGTCTATAAAAGGCCTGGAGACGTCCAGGTTCGCATGTGAACTACTCCATTTCTTTCTTCCATTGTCTTCTTCCACTCTTGTACGAAGTGTTGAGCTATCGAACCTCGTCGACCTTTCTTCTTGATGTGCACTAAGAAGAGAGGAGAGCGGGATCTCCGAACCATTGTCGCAGAGAGAACCTGCACGGGGCGGCAATAAGGTTTCTAAGCAGCGCATCTGCGTGATCGCTCCTACTACATCCTGCACTGCATCGAGCCTTCACTGCACCACACCTGCGCGGCTTCCTGTTCTTCTTCAAGCCCAACAGTAAGTCGTTCGTGTGTTCGTACGACTTTGATACTATATATTTTCTTGCGTATATTCCGAAGTATGATGAGTAACCTACTGTTAGTAGTTAGTTGTGCACCACTAGTATATTATTTTTGTCTCCTATTAAATCTTGAAATTAAAATATTACCTACATTTTCAACACTACGTTTGCTCTATGATGATCGCAAGATATCAACTACTGTTATCGAACGCAATCCATGTAGCTATAGGAAGATATTCTTATGCTTTTATTTCTGCATTCTTGTGCCTTGAGGTCTGCTATCCTGATGAATCCATAAACAGCAATTTGTATCCATTATTATTTGGTAATCAAACCACAACACAACAGCATTCATCATGCAGCTGAAGTCACACCATCATATGCATAATAGTAATATATAAATTTACTGTAGGTAAATATGTATGAAATGAATTGGATAATGATACAAAATATTCTTGTGATATTTCATAATTTTTTTGCATATTTTCTATAATTTTACTGTTAATTTCAGTGATTAAAAGCAATTTAAATAATTATGATTAATCAAAAGCAGTAAGTAAATATAGAAAATCGTAGAAAATAATAACAATAGTGCTAAACAAGCTTCAGATACAAAAAAAACAACTCAAAATTTGACTTTTTAAAAAAACTCTTTTGTGCTAGAATATATATTTTCAGTGAATTCTGTAATTTTTTATGGCTTCTCTACTAATTTTTAATTCTGAGAAAATTTTTGCATAATTTTCTAATTTTTGAGGGCCATTCTGCAAAATGTAGGCGCCCTCGCCCCCCGACCGATCGAATGGTTCGAATTTCCCTCGGTCGATCGGATAGGTTCAAACTTTCCTTGGCTGATCGGACTGATCCGAACGTCCTATGGCCGATCGGACGGTCCATACTTCCTATGACCGATCGGACTGGTCCGAACGTCCTATGGTCGATCGGACGGTCTATACTTCCTATGGTCGATCGAACTGGTCCGAACGTCCCATGATCGATCGAACAGTCCATACTTCAAATAGCCAATCAGACTAGTCCAAACATCCCATGGCCGATCGGACAGTCCATACTTCCTATAGCTAATCGGACTGGTTCGAACGTCCCATAGTCGATCAGACGGTCCAAATTTCTTTCGATCGATTTAAGAGGGAGGGGTAGGGGAAAACCTACCCCTATTCACTTCATAGCGGCGAGCCATTCGGGGAGGCCAGCGGGGGCGTCATGCTGTGCGACGGCGGTGGCTCGCATGGAGACCGGCGGAGGCGCCACGCCATGCGATGGCGGTGGCTTACATGCAAGCGGTCGGGAGGCTAGCCTGGCGTAAGCCCATGCGAGGCGGCGCTGGGCGCGGCGTCAGCTCGTGGTGGCCGGTAACTCGGGTGTTCGGGATCTGGCGGCAGGAGCGCTTGTGGGTGCTGGGGGTCCGACGACTGGGGTGCACGGCAAGCGGTGGCGATAGCCGGAGTGCGTGCGGGCACTCGGTAAGCGACGGTGGTCGGAGCGTGTGCGATCAACCAGTGACTCGTGCGGAAGTTTGGGCGATGGCCAAGCGGCTCGTGCAGCTGGTGGCTCGTGCAGGGGCGCAAGTGGTGGCCAAGGCCGAGCGACGGTGGCAGCGGCCATGCGGGGCCAGCGGCGCCAGTGGTCCCATGCGATGACAGCCACGCGGGGCCAGCGGCAGCGCCAGCGATGCCGTGCAACGGTGACGTCTATGCGGGGCCAGTGGTGGCGCCAACGATGGCGAGCAGCATGGTCACATTCGGGCAACCGGCGGCGCGGTCATGCTCAAGCGACACGCGTGTTGATGATTTTTTTAATCTACAATGTAGTCAACATCTACTCTTTTATATAATCTATCGATTGGCATTATGTCGGCGACTTCAAGTCTACTCGTCGGTGCAACCCCCTAGCCTCGATCGTTCTCAGTCCATACAACACATTGCTCAGGTTTAACGATTTCATATTTTTCTATAATCCGCAAGATACCTTTCTTCTATTGTTCTTCATACATGTTAGAGAAAGAGGACAGCAAGCAACCCTTGACCTAGTACTACGTTTAGTGCCAGATCTTTAGTCCTAGCGGGTTGAACTTAATTACGTACTCGTTAGTACTTTGTCCTCATTATAACAGTCCTAAATGGAATTTGTCCTAGTACAAAAAGCACAATTTGTTTAGCAATCGTAAATCAAAGCACGTGTTTTTACTAGTTCCACGTGTTTAACCTAGTTACAAAAACACGTGTTTTTTACTAGCCTCCCCCGGTCCCTTGCCCGTGCGTGCTTGCCTGGCCGCCTGCCGAGCCACCGATGCGCGCCTGTCTGGTCGCCTGTCGAGCCACCGACGCATGGCAGCTGCCTACCGAGCAGTGGTGGCTCGGCAGGCGAGCAATGCTGGCTCAGCAGTGCTACAGTCCACATGCTGTCGCACCTGTCTATCACCTCTCGCACGTCACCCGACCTGCTAAGTAAGGGGGCACAAACAGGTGACACATATCGCCTACCTTGCCTTTTGAGTTTAGGGAGGACCATTTTTGCAAAAGAAATAAAAGTTTTTGGAAGGCCAAAATTTTTTTAAAAAACCTTTTACTATAGAGCCAAATATATGAACAGTTCACGGTCTCCATCCATCTTTAAAAGAATTATGCTTTGTGATGTTCGCTATGCGCTCAATCTAGAGTCCGGATCAAAATTAATATCTCGGATCTAACTCATGCGTTGCCCATGCTAGCACAAGGCGTGGGCACGTGGCACATTGGCATTCATTTTTGTATGCACATGCGCCAAAGTTTCAAAGCTTACATACCTAGTAAAGATGTCCTTAATTAGGTGATGATCGTTTCGATTTTTTTTAATTTTAATTTTTTTTATTATTTACTACACTATTTACTAACTCAACTACAGTAAAAACATCAAAAATTATCGTTAAAACGATCACCACCTACCCAACACTTTCCCCACACTGGCAATCACTATAGTCGTACTATAGTGCTCGATCTGATCTGTCCTTTCCAAATCGAACGGCTTACATTTCCCTAATGGCACCACGCACTGTGTTCCTTCACCTTTGCGACTTCACCTTTGCGAATGCAACGGCGGATGATGCGATTCCTAGTTGGGTTGGACTTGGGGCTGCGCTTTTGAGCTTTTTTTAGTGGTTTATGATTTATTTTATACTATATTTGTTGATATTTTTTGATATAATTAAATTAAAAAAATAAATTAGCTCATCATAGATAATACAAAGAAATACAGAAAAAAGAAAAGATAAAAAAGTTAAAAAACCAAAAAAGATAAAATTAAAAAATAATAAATTAGAATCCAAAAACTAAAGTCGAAACAAACATAACCTTGGTTGATCTGGACCATCCTCTTCCTAGATCGAATGGCTCCGAGTAATGCTATTTTGTTCATGAATTTTTCTACACCGATCGGCTCCTAGTCCTAGCTAGTCCGATTCATTCATAGGTCCCAACATTAGAGATGTGAGTCCAAGAATATTTTTTTTACAACCTTGGTAATGTTATTTTGCACATGCTATATTTTCGTTTCCTGACTTGTGCCGGATGCAAGAATACACCATACAATCATTTCCCCCCATTCAAATATATAAACAAAAACAAAAATCAATGAGGGTTTTTAAATCAACTCAACTGACTTGTTCTTTCGCCTTCACCTATTTATTGTGTTAACCACGAGTTACACGTGCCCACCATGGGACTAAACCACATCACCACACGCATCCATGAATGGTTCGCATACTACAAAAATAATGAGTTAGTTTTTTTTTCTGAAAAGAAGGTTAATTAGTTAGTGTTGTGGACGTATATGACCAGTCCATTTCATTGTTCGCAAGAGACTGAAATAAACAAGTGACCAGTCAGCCGTCTGAGCTTGACCTTGTCACCACTGTGCCTTCTCCTTGATTGATGCTCCACATTGGTTTCTACGCTAATTCCCTTGTTTGCATCAATGCATGATGGTTCCAATGTAGTTAGGGGTGTGTTATTTTCTGTTGTGACGGATGATTTTGGGTTCTAACATGAGTGTTTATGTAAATGAATTAAATATTAATAAGTTACTTCGAAAGATGATAAGCCTATCCTATTTGTCTATTTGAAAAAAATTATAAATTATAAGCTATAAAATTGAAAAGAAGGGAGCAAAGTGTATATAGCTTAGTTAGTCCTCTTCGAGTCAAATTTGGAGTGCAGCCTTTAAGGTAGCATTCGAAATAGCGATAGCTTTTGCTGAAATTTTTACTGTAGCGACTGATTTTTTACTGTAGCTGAGTTAGCTTATTGGGCATAATTAAATCTAAAAAATGTAAAAAAAATAAAACCAGCACACTAATCTAGAGCGGACGATGCAAAGGAATACGGGAAAAAAATAAAACACAAAATACTACAAAACAAAATAAAATTTGAATAAGGATAAAAAATGAACAGTGCTTGCAAATCGCTAAAAAGTGAATTTGATGCCCATCGCGGCGTCCAGCCGCTGAACTGAGCGGCACCTAAATTCTAGTGAGTTGAAAAAGGAACTCGTCATTGTCTCTCATTGTACACACCCACTTCAAGTTTTGATTTTTTTGAAGTTTGAAAGAAAGTTAGCAGAATAAGTATGGCGCTATATCGCGCTAGGTACCATGTGGACCGAAGTAAAAGAGCCAAAAATTCATAAGAGAGGCTTCTCTGAAAAAATTGAGAATTCATATGTCTTTTTAGAGAAAGCGAAAGGTTTTTTCGCATAAAACTAAGGATATATGTGTAATTTTGGGAAACAGTGGGGTGTTATGCAGCAAAAAGAATGGCCTCTATGGAAAAATTAAGGACCTGTCGAAGGGATTTTTTGTAGGGACATTTCTGCTAGAAGTGAGGACCCAAATGCGATTTCACAAAATGAAGAGGGCCTTTCCATAAAAAATCTGACGTGGAGGGCGTATCCCGAGTGTAATATAGGGATGATACTCTCCAACCAAAATGTCACAGCGGTTAAACTATCCAACGATTGGCTACAGTACAAGTATAGAATTGGATAGTTAGAGAACGCAAAATTTAATTCTCGGTGTTAAATCATTTCTTTTGCCTTGGAAGCTGGCCCGTGGCCAGATGTCCAGCTCATCAACATTCAAGTCTTAAGGCCATTGTGCAAACAATTTTTAGCTTTTACCTTTTAAAATCAACTTTTAAATAAATTCAAGGTTGTTTCTATAAGTCATTTATTTCTTTTGAACGAAGTAATTTTTCAACATAAGTTTCTCTTGCTCTCTTAGTCTTTTTCGTATTTAGTTAAAAGCCACAGTCAAAATCTAAAAAGCCACGTCACTTTTGAGGTGCTGATATCATTGAATTTGAATTGAGAGTACATTAGACAATCTTGGTAGGTAGTATCGAAATATTTCGCCGTTCTTGACCTATTTCATCACAAGTAAGCCTACTTGATGGACTTCATCTCCATGTCAACTTTGGAGTGCAGCCAGGAGCTTGCAACCTTTTCTTGAACGTCTTGCTTTGTCATTATGGATTGAACTGGTCTATTTTGCTTCCTTAATTATATTCTCGTTTCTTGTGATTATTTTGCTTAGGAAATCGTTGGAAAAATCCGCTCAGGAAAACGCTCTATTTATTTTAATTTTTAGAGAAACTAAAAACCTATAAAAACATGTCCTTCGTTTCATTTAGTACGTGTTTAACCGTCCTATCAAACAAATGAAAGCAAGTAGCAAGCTAGACAAACACTTGCACAAGTACGTATATTGATAAAGGATGTATACGGTTCATGCCACCTGTTCGGTTCTCCCGTGCATCCTAGTCAAAACCCTATGCAAATTGTTACAGAAAAATTTCAGAAAAATTTGACACAAAATCGATGTGTGGAAAATTTTAATTTTAAACACTAACTGCTCATGGATAAAAGAATCCGTGAAAAGTTATCCAAGAAAAAGAAAAGGAGATAAGGTTACTATTCTACGCCATTTTTAAAGAATTTTTTTTATCACCATTTGAATAGTATCACCAACTGGTGGCTGGTCTAATAGTATGAATGTATCATACCCTGTCTTGTGGCTAATGGTCTTGGAGTTCCACTAATTTACATGGTAGGTGGGTTTGTTGTGGAATTTTTAGGATTTGACTCTATGACCCCTTGAATGCTGAGCCTTAGTGATAAGAGCACTCCCAATGTGCTCCACCCAGGCTGTTTCTATACAAGTCCATGTAGGAAGGGTGGTGATGTGGAAAATAAAAAATTAAAGAGGAGAGATATGAAAACCGTTTCTACTTTGAGATACAACTTGGGCACGAAATCTAAAATTGAAGAACACAACCCAATCTTGCGTTGGGGAGCTAGTTGTATCTTCACCACATAGAACTCGCTCGAGGTCAAACCGCCGCTCGATCCCGTGTCCACCCCACCGTTGCTCAACTGTGCCAGATCTAGGCCAGATTTGACTGGATTTGGTAGGAGCAATGCCTGAGGGGAGGGAGAGCGGTGGCTAAAGGCCGAAGGGAGAGATGTGGCGGCAAACTGCATGACACCACCACCCTCCATGGAGACCATGGAGTCGCGGGCCATTGGCCACCATCACCCGTCGTGGCTACCGCCTGCCTTCGCTCTGCAAACCTCGAGCCGGTGGTCACGGCTCAGATCCGACCAGATCTAGACCCTATTGGATCAGATCCGGTGGTGGTCAGAGTGGAGGGAGAAAGTCATGGTGGTCGGAGGTCAGTGGGAGAGAATGGTGTGTGTGAGATCTCTGAGGGAGAGAGAGAGAAAGTAGGAGGCTAGCGTCGATGGACAGGGGGCGAGAGAGCTCGGGAGAAAGACGGAGAAGGGCTCTATTCTTTTGGGTTGCGTTGATGGGTTTTATTTGCGCTTTTCAAAATAGCAGCAGACAATGGAGAAGTCAATATGGACAACGTACATAGTTTTGGACTTAGGAAACCATTTGGAGAATCCGCTTCAAGAAACCGTCTCATTTGTTTCGACTTTCGGAGAAACCAAAATCCCAAAAGAACAGAACCAAGAATGTGGGAGGAGAGAGATGGTGGAAAAGGATTCATTTACTATTTGGACCCACGGGTAGATGCTATGCATTGAAGTGATTATATCTAATGTTGTTTCTATGTGACGTGAAAGACAGTACATACAACAAAGTTGTATCAATACTGGGAGTGCGTTGCTAACTACAATTGACTTTGAGAAGAAAAATACTTCCTCCGTCCAAGTTTATAAGATGTATCTTATATTGGCACATAGACCAAAAAGATAGTGAAAATAACTAGATTACCTCTAATGATTATCTCTAAATAGTATATTCAATGTATGCATGTAAAGAATAACAAATAAAGCTACATATTTATTAAGGTATAAAGGAAGCATCGTACTAATTTCACATTAGAATATATAATACACTCTATATTTATAGACAAAATCATTTAAAAAAATACACTCTATAAATTTGAATGGAGGGAATACTCCTTACGCCCTTAAGCGTGGGATCAATGTATTTTGACTTTCTTGACAAAATCTAGTATTATCAACTACTTATATACGGGTCAAAATAATTAAGAACCATCAACTACAATCGATGCACTACGTATGGCTTTTTAGAGAAGAATTACAAATCGTTGTATTTGAAAAAAAAGTAGTTAAGTGCAACTGATCATTGCAGTGTTCTTCGTCATGGCATCAAGACTGACTCATGAAGTAAACGACGTTGGATAGTATTTTTGACAACAAATTAAATTCCCAAAAATCTAGATCCTTAATAAAACAATGCCCTCTAGTGAGACAAATGTACTATGAGATCCTCCAAGTATGCCCCAAGAAAAAAATGGTGACAAGCTACGTATGTCTTTCTTAAAATAGAGAAGATCCAGGAGTATCGTTAAAAAAAACACCTCAAAAATATCTAGGTTAGATGAATGAACAACAGTAAAAAAAACCTTAAAAAATCCATTAATTTATCCAAAATATACGGATGGCAGAATCTACCAAAACTGCAGAAATAGCCAATATCGGCACATTCATGACTGAAAACCTCTATATCCATTTATATTGTTTTCTTGTCAAAAGTACATAAGCCAGAAAATTATGTCAGTCAACAAATTTGTAACATAAGCCAGAAAACAAGTACATTAGAGTTCTTTCTCACGCACAAGATTTGTTAGCAAGGTCGGGTTCCAAACGTACGATGTGTTTTTTAGCTAAAATTCAAGCAGACAAAAGATTTAGGTCTGTTCTTTTTTACTATAATTTTTAACTCTTAACTGAAATTTTTGAATTTTAGCTGTTTACGGTAAAGATTACGGAGAGAGATATTTACTTACGATTTTGGATGGTATAAATGTTGGGTTTTTAACGTGTACTATAATTAACTTGTAGACTTCGTCTTAAAAGAATATTTTGTTTGAAAGTTAGACACTATAGTAAAAGTTAAAAGCTGTTTTAAGAAGCTGAGCAAAACATATCCTTACATCTTAGAATTGCAGAAAAAAGAAAAAGATCCAAGAAATTCACTGACATCCGTTGGGCAGTGGAACGGAATAACCAAAGCAAAAAAACCATAAAAAAGAAAAGAAAAGAAAAGAAAAAAATTTACAGATTGGCTTTGGCTTCTTCTCCTGTTGTGCTGTTCAACGTTCAAACCCTTCCTCCTCTCTTTGTCCAGTCGCCATTGACGACCACCGCCGCCTCCTCCCCTCCCTTAAATCGCTCCTCTCCCCGGCTCCCTCCCATCCCATTCCCATCCACGCCTCATTCCTTCCAATCCAGCCCAGCAAATCCACGATCCACGCGAAGGATTTCCAAGAAACCGTCCTGGAATCGAACAGTTGGCATCCAAGCATCCAAGAATTGCAGCTAAGAATCCCAGGGATCTAAGAATTTTAGCGGGGGGTGCGAGAGACGAACCCAGGAGCCGAAGAACTGCAGAGGCAAGAAATTCCTTGGGATTAGGGAGCAGCCGGGGCAGCCAAGATGGTGAGGCTGCCGTACACGACGGCGCTGGCGACGCTCTTCAGCTACGGGCTGCTCTTCGCGTTCGGCCAGCTCAGGGATTTCTTCCGCAAGCTCATCGATTGGTTCAAGGCCAAGAACGTCAAGGTGGGCGGGCGAATTGCCTCTCTTTCCGGTCGGATCCGGGAGGTTTTCTTCTAATTTTGGTTGGTTTACTGATATGCCGTTTGGGATTGACGCAGGGGTACGCGCCGATCTGCCTGGGGCTCGAGGATTTCTACGTGCGCCGCCTTTACCTGCGGATCCAGGTACTGATTCTAGATGCTTTTGTTAGGAAATTTTGTGCGTTTCGATAGTAAACTTTGTGCTTCTATGTCAACGCATTGCGTTTTACTTGCTTCATGCCTAGATATATCTTTGAAATTTTTCAGTGTTTTGATGATTTTTTGTGTGATTTGGGAGGGATTTGTGATGATTAGTCCAATTGTTGGTTTCTGGAGGCATGTTTAGTGCATTTTCATGAAATGTTGTATTCTTATGTTTGTTGTACGGATACATTAGCAGCACACTAGGAAACCAATGGCTATTCATGAATTCAGGCACTTGTGTATTTTGTACGTTTGTTCAGAAGATTAGATTTTGTATCTAAATGAAGAATTTTGGATGCAATGTCTGATTTACCAAGCCTATGATACCCGATTTCACTGAAAATGGTTTTGGGTGGCAATGCAGTGTGCTTGATTGTTTCATGGCTTCGAATTACATTGTTACCTGACGCTAATGACAATCAAACTAGTATTAAATCTTATTTCTGCTCAAAAGTAATGTCTTTGTGAAATGACCGGTACCATCTAGCATGACATGTTTCCTGTTCTTTTTGTTTGGCCGTTTGAAAGGAGCTTGGGCAAAAGAAAGAAGTGTCACACACACACACACATACACATATATGTATATGTACACACACACATATATATGTATATGCACACATACACACATATATGCATATGTATGTATATGTACACATATATACACATATACATATGTATATGTATGTGTGTGTGTGTATACACATCTGGAATGTTTGTAGACATGACATAGCCCAATCACAATGATAACATACTTGTTTGAAATGGTAGATGTATTTTAGTCAACTGTAAGCTAAATGTATTGTACTAGTCAGTCCTGGATTGGACTCCGAACAAGTATTTTTTGTCGAGCAAGATGTCTCTTTTGGTTAGTTTGTTGTTGATATCATTGGATATTAACCCATCCAATTTTTGATTTTACAGGATTGTTTTTGTAGGCCAATAGCAAGTGCACCAGATGCTTGGTTTGATGTTGTTGAGCGCTACTCAAATGACAATAACAAGACATTACAGTGAGCATTTATTCTATATTCTAATTAATTATTTTTCATTATGGGAAAGGACTCTAGCTATTGCAATATACTTCAATAACGGACATAATCAAGTGGTTCAGGGGATCGCTCCCCTGTGCGTATCATCCCTGATAAGTTTCGTCCTAATCAAGTTGTATCCTTCTTGCATTTTTAGAAATTTACCAATTGGATATCAATGATCCCTTGATCCCTTCTGATCTATATTGATAAAATATGATCCAAAATAAATGAAATGAAAAAAACAGAATTTTCTATTGTGTCTTACACTCTCACTATTGTTGCAGACGTACCTCGAATACCACTAGATGCCTCAACCTAGGATCCTACAACTACCTTGGATTTGCAGCAGCAGATGAGTACTGCACTCCACGTGTTATTGAGTCTCTCAAGAAATACTCACCAAGCACCTGCAGTGTTCGTGTCGATGGCGGTATGCCTGGATGCTCATCATGTTTTTTTTACAAAGTTTCGAGAACCTTTAGTACCAAGTTGATCCCCTTTATCTGGAAATAGGCACGACCAAACTTCACACCGAGCTGGAGGAGTTGGTTGCACGTTTTGTTGGAAAGCCTGCTGCTATCCTATTTGGCATGGGTTATGTTACAAACTCAGCCATCATTCCTTGCCTAATAGGAAAGGTTTGTTCAAATGCTCAGTATATCCAGTAACTAAAAACTTGGCTAAACTGAACAACAATTTACTTAGTTTGCGTCTTCACATTATTCCAGGGTGGGCTCATAATTAGCGACTCGCTGAACCACAACTCAATTGTCAATGGTGCAAGAGGATCTGGTGCAACTGTCCGGGTTTTTCAGCATAACTGTAAGCTGTTATGCCTTCGAATGATGCAAAGCAATATTCAATTTTTATGATTCACAATGACTTGCCATTGTGCTACTTGCAGCCCCTGCTCATTTGGAAGATGTCCTGAGAGAACAGATAGCTGGTGGTCAGCCACGGACACGCAGACCATGGAAGAAGATCATTGTCATTGTTGAGGGTATCTACAGCATGGAAGGGGAGCTGTGCAAACTCCCTGAGATCATAGCTGTCTGTAAGAAATACAAGGTTTGAGGAACTTCCTTCTAATTTCCATTTTTAAGTTTGGCACATAAAGCACACTATATTTCTCGAATTATTTTCTATTCTCTCAGGCCATTAATATGCTGCATCAAGTGCAACAGCGAAAATTGACCATATGCATTATTCTCTGTTCTGTTAAACAGGCTTACACATATCTGGATGAGGCCCATAGCATCGGTGCTGTTGGGCAGTCTGGCCGAGGTGTTTGTGAGCTCTTAGGGGTTGACCCAGCTGATGTAGATATAATGATGGGGACTTTCACAAAGTCATTTGGATCATGTGGTGGATATATTGCAGCATCGAAGGTATGTCTTCTTCAAACAGAACAATATTATTATGATACTTGTACTTTGGACTGCCTTGAAGATTTGCTAATTCTTCTTGCTTGAACTTTCAGGAGATAATTCAGCACTTGAGGCATAGTTGCCCGGCCCACCTTTATGCTACTTCCATGTCACCACCAGCTGTGCAACAAGTTATTTCTGCAATTAAAGTTATCCTTGGAGAGGATGGCTCAAACAGAGGTACTAAAATATCTTTTTTTGTCTACTTGTTCCGCCCTTTTCAATCTGCCACAACGTTCTTCATGTCAAGTGTTACTTTTGAATAATTTTTTTGCTTGTGATTTCTTGCAGGTGCCCAAAAACTTGCACGCATCCGTGAGAACAGTAATTTCTTCAGGTCAGAGCTCAAGAAGATGGGGTTTGAGGTTCTTGGTGACAATGACTCTCCTGTTATGCCCATAATGCTCTATAATCCGGCTAAGATTCCTGCATTTTCTAGGGAGTGCCTTAGACAAAAGGTTAGTAATGGAGTTCTCTTATGGAATGTTATTTGCGTTAAGAAATGTTGTAGCAACTAGCAATCTGCATGTACTCACCACTTCCACATTTCAGGTTGCTGTTGTCACTGTGGCATTCCCTGCCACACCCCTCCTCCTTGCAAGAGCTCGTATCTGCATTTCTGCTTCACACACCAGGGAGGACCTGATAAAAGCTCTTGATGTGAGTTCTTTCTTCATGTACATAAATACTTCCCATTGTTCACGTACACATAAATAGAGTCCAATTCACATTGTTCTCGCCTTTGCAAACCACTTTCAGGTTATCAGCAGAGTTGGAGATCTTGTGGGCATCAAATACTTCCCTGCAGAACCACCAAAGATTGCTGAAACTGATCATGACAAGCTGGAGTAAGGATGCACCCCTAGCTACCCCATGAGTGAAGCGAAGTTGTTGGAACCTAGTGGTGAAGTTATCAGCAAATTATTATGAAAACAAGCGCCTCTCAAATGGTTCCGTAGATTTGACTTGGGATTGTATCGATACATGAGAATCCAGAATGTCTTCTTAGCTGACTACTGTTTGTTGATTGTACAACTATCCTTCCAAATGTGTATAGCCGGTCGAAGTTCAATTGTTGTATTGTTAATCCATTTTCTTCATGTAATACAAGATAGAAGCAATATAAATTTTCGGAGAACTTCGCTTGTGATTTTATGCATGATGTTGAAGTAAACCATTGCAACTACGAAGATCTGCTTTTGGGCTTTCTTTTTTAGCTTTTGAAATTGGCTTTTGACTTTTACTACATACTTAATTTTCAAACGAAGTATTTTTTTTTCAAGATGATGTTTACAAATTAATTATAGTATATGGTAAAAATCTAACATCTGTATCGACTAAAATCGTAAACGAGTATCTTTCTCTCCGTAATATCTATCGTAAATTGGCAAATTTTAAAAATTTCAGTCAAAAGTTATAAACCACAGCTATAAAGAACAGGCTCGAATATGTTATCCATATTCCAGTCAGTGCCATGTGAGATGCAACAGATGTCTATATATACCCTTGCAGGTCAATGTGTTGTCCTGTACAGTAGTTGCCAATTTCAACCAGTGTTGTAGTGTGAAAACCAAACATGAATGAGAGGGTGGACGTCGGCTATACTACGGGTCGACGTCTATGAGAGCGAAGGTGATGTGAGGATTTATACACGTTCGGTGGTTCGAGAGGACCGTCCTACTCCTGTCGGTGGCCTACGAGGGGATTTTAAGGGTTTTTTTTACGGAGGTGCATCAGTTTGAATGTCTTCTTGTATTCTTTGTGAGCTTGAGTTAGAAATGAGGGATACATAGGATATTTATAGGCTTTTTGGCTTATACAAATGACAGAAATACCCTTTAATGGATAAATGAGGAGTATAATCGTCTTTTTGGGGTATAGCCATATTTCTTAGATCCTGTACACATATGTCTTATGTAAAGTTGGTCCTGTAGGTAGAGAAACAAATGATTCCTCTAACACTAACACCCTGCCCCTTGGCGCTTCGGAATGAACGTCTAATGGGGTAATCTTAATTTGCATGCGAGCCTGATGGATCCAAATCCCCGAGGTCATATTTTAAAGCGTGAGCTTTCGGGTCTAACTAAAGCTCATTGGATTCCCAGACTATGGCAGGGCTGAGAAATAGGCCCGCTTGCTCGCGGAATCTAACTCAAAGCAAAGGTCACACTCTGCATTTACTAGGCTCAGCCAACGGGCCTGCGTGACTTGGAACTTTTGGGCCCGACCGCGAGAGCTGGGGCCGAAATCAATCCAATTGGCCCAACCCGGCCCGGAGGAGCTTTTAATAGTCTAAAAATTTGTTTACCTTTTTGGTTGGTCCAGCCTCCTGCCTCCCACGAGATGGCTCCTAGGAACCCTAATTTCTTTACCCCTTCCCTGTAGGCGCCGACTTCTAAGGCACAAGCAGCCAGTTCCACCGGGCACCATTGAAGGGAGCTGAAAAGGAGAGGGCTTGGTCCAGGTGTTCCACACGACGACCCGAGGCTTGGTCTTTGGAGACGCTGAGCCTAGGCGAGGTAAGGCCTTGTCTCCCTTCTTCCCTTCTTTGTGATTCACTTTCAGCCGGGGCGTACGACGCGGCTGCCATAGCGCGGTCGCCGGGGTGTGGATGGGCGTGCAGGCGCACCGATGCGAGAGTGCGGCCGCCAGACGCAGGACGCCATGGCTCAGGCCACCGATGCCCGAGCGCAGGGCGCCGCCGCCGGAGTAGTTCAAATAAACTTTCACTTTGCACTGCATATCAGGTTATCAACTTTTATTATACTTGATATGGTATTTTAAAGGGAATTAACTGTTACATCATCAAGTAATCTCAGTAAACTCTATGCAGGGGATTGAATATACTAATGGAGATCTGTCTTCCAATACATTTGAGTGTGAGTTTTGCCTTAGGTTTTGGCTTCTTGGGTGACTAATGAGTAATGGTTGCCTTTATCTTGACTTGACAAAAATGGCCATGTGATTGCTCAAGTCATGTTACTAGTGATAATTATTTCCTAACCTATTTGCGTGTGATGTCTGTTGAGGAAATGGACGCCTCTTCCATGGTTAACATCTGGAACCTCTGATGCACGAACACGTGTCAAAATTGGTGTATCCGTGTCCGACACCGTGTCGGACATGGATACGACATGGACACGGTTCAGACACATGTTTGTGACGTATCGACTGATTTTCAAATAAATTTTAATTTTTAAAATTATCGATACATATCCGACCATGATAAATACATGAATCAGATATGGTCCAGACAGACGAGGTCATAGCGCAGGCCAATTTCCCCATGTTTTAATTTATGTACAGCTGCCTAGCTCCATGGTGCCTACTCTCTATGATTTTAATTTTCTCCCTGTTTCACGAGCCCCAACTTGGTTTCAAGCTGACCAAAACCAATCAATTGTTCTATATATTTCTGGTCAATACGAAGATACTACTACTGCTACTGTATCCAATATCCTAAGTATACCCAAACCAAATGTGGGCATACATATATATACATGCCTAAGATGTGGGCAGTCCAAAATATCCTAAGTATACCCAAACAAAAGTTTCTTTTTATTTCCCATTATCAAAATATCCTAAGTATACCCAAAATATGCCTAGGATGTGGGCAATCCAAAATATCCTAGGATGCCTAGGATGAAGGCAACATGCTCATTGACACAAAGAGAGCTCCGCAGCATAGAGATAAGCCCAAGCATAGCTTTGTGCAACATCATTGTGGAATGGAGGACTAGGAACGAGGAAAAAGAGCTCGAGAAAGCCTGTCATTCTCTCAACCTAGTTTAGCAATTGTGAAATGACACATACTGGAAGATGGCTCGATTGATTTTTAGCATAGAACGACTGAGATTATGCACGGCCAAAGAATTCTTGAGGATGAGGATGGCCCTTTTTTTATGGGAAGGTTTCTGAGATGTATAGCATTTTTATCTGGCTGGATTCATCCATGTTTAGTTAGTAAGAGAATTCTAGTCAAGTCTGTACCTGCGATTATATGATCCTGCGCGATACTTACGTACATAAGAGAATGTAGCAGGAAACATACGTATAATCCCAGCACCTCGCCTCGCTAGCTGAACTGACATTTAGCGTAAAAGAAAATATAAGCATCCGCACGAAAATGTAGTGAGTGGTAGTGTTGAGTCAATGAAAACGTAAGCATCCATGTTTGATCTCTGATGTTACATTATTGATTTTGGTTTGAATTAACTAATCGAGAGAAATAATCAAGTCATTGAGGTTATACCTTTGTATTTTAAATTAACAAGCCTCCAGACTAAATCAATCAATCATGATTCAAGTAGGTGTGACTTGAATCGATCAAATCAAAGGGCACACGAGGTCACCGGCAGGCCAATTTCCCCATTACCGGCCGAGGCCTTGTCCCTGACTTCCCGTCACGATCCGTGCTTCTTCCCCCAATCCATTCCCGTGCGCCGCCTTCTTCCCCAGATCTCTCCGCCTCTCCCGTCACCTCTCGTCTCTCGCCGTCTCCCCGCCTCTCCTCTCTCCCCGGCATCTCCTCCCCCAGATCTCGCCGCCTCCCATCGTCGTCCACATCTCGCCGCCTCCCCGCCTCTCCCGTCGCTGCCTCCTCCCCGCATCTCCTCCCTCCCGTTGCCGCCTCCCCGCTTCTCCTCCCTCCGGCCTCCTCCCCGCAACTCGGCGCCTCCCAGATCCGCCGCCTCCGCCGCCACCTCCTCCCACATCTCCTCCCATCGCCGCCTCCCACCTCCTCACTCCTCGCCTCTCCTCCTCCAGCCTCCTCCCGCAACTCGGCGCCTCCCGGATCTGCCGCCTCTCGCCGCGCCCGCATCTCGCCGCCCCGCCTCTCCTCTCGCCGCCTCCCGCATCTCCTCCCTCCCCGCATCTCCTCCTCCCCAACTTCCGTGCGCCACGCCGCCTCCGACTTCCTCCATTCCTGCCGTGCGGCCGATCGCTAAGGTATACAACCATCAATTGATATTGAACTATTCAAACTTGTAAAATGCATGATCTTGTCCATGATACAGCAACACTTGTATCACAAAAACAGCAAGCTATTGTTAGTTATGAAAAGGTTCTTGTCTCTGAAAATGTTAAGCATCTAGTGTGGGACAGTGAGAACTTCACAGCTCTGATGATGGACACATGGCAAAACTGGCGTATCTGACACTGTGTCAGACACGGATATAACACGGACACGGTTTGGACACGTGTCGGTGACGTATCAACTGATTTTCGAATAAATTTTAATTTTTAAAATTATCGATACTTGTTCGACATATTAAATAGATGAATCATCAGACAAGGACACGGCCCAGCCGAATTTCCCCGACTCCCGGCCCAGGCCATGTCCCGACTCCCCGTGCGCCCGTGCGCTCCTTTCCCAATCCATTCCCCTGCCCGTCTGCTGTGCGCCTCTTCCCCAGATCTCCCCGCCCTCTCCCATCGCCGCCCGCCTCTCGCCGCCTCCCGGCGTCTCCCGTCGCCGCCTCCCCGCCTCTCCTCCCCCAGATCTCCCCGCCTCTCCCGTCGCCGGCTCCTCCCCACATCTCCTCCCGTCGCCGCCTCCCCGCCTCTCCTCCCTCCCCGGCATCTCCTCCCCCCGATCTCCCCGCCTCTCCCGTCGCCGTCTCCTCCCCACATCTCCTCCCGTCGCCGCCTCCTCCCCACATCTCCTCCCGTCGCCGCTTCCCCGCCTCTCCTCCCTCCAGCCTCCTCCCCGCAACTCGGCGCCTCCCCCAGATCTGAGCGCCTCCCGTCGCCGCCCGCATCTCGTCGCCTCCCCGCCTCTCCCGTCGCCGCCTCCCTGCATCCCCTCCCTCCCCGGCATCTCCTCCCTCCCCTGCATCTCCTCCCTCCCCGACTTCCCGTGCGCCACCGACTTCCTCCCGCTGCTCCCTTCTGACTGCTGAGGTATGCAACCATCAACCATCAAAATATCAGTTGACTTAGTACAGCAAGAGTGAGCTTGATTAGTAGTGACAATCCTGAGAGCAATATCAGGAACAATCCTGAGTTGTGCTATGTTAGTTCATTTCAATCCTATGTTAGCAAATATAGTTCATTTCAATTTACCAGGAGCAATATCAGGAACAGTCAGTTGACTTAGTTCATTTCAATCTTATGTTAGCAAATATTGTTCTTGGATGGAGAACCTGATTGAAATGAACAGGCTTCCATTGTTCTTGGATATATGTGCTAATATTGTGTGTGATGAACAGGTTCTCCATTTAAATTATTTATATGTGATGATATATGTGCTTCAGTTGATATATTCATCAGTTATCAAGTATCAAAAATGGAAGCAATCTCAATTATCATTGTTGGATATTATTGTTGATGATATTGTAGTTCTCCATTTCAATCAGGTTCTCCATTTAAATTATTTATATCACAACTGATATAGTCATCACACACATATCATACACATATCATCAATAGGCTTCCATTGTTCTTGGATAAACAATGGAGTGTTAATGAACAATCATGATAATAGTCATCACACACATATCATACACATATCATCAATAGGCTTCCATTGTTCTTGGATAAACAATGGAGTGTTAATGAACAATCATGATAATGATTATGAACAATGAACAATTGAAGTGCTAATATTGAAGTGTGTGATGAACGATGACATGTTTATAAATTCCGAACCTGTTGATGATATGTTTATAAATTTGTAATTGTAACTTGTGCTTGATTGCTTTTTTCATCATTTTAGAAAAATGGAAGCCGCTAATTCTAGTGCTAGAAGCCTCCATTGTGGAATCATGTTGTTGTTCTAGAATCAATTGTTGTTGCTCTATTAGTTTATTGCTTTGATTGTTCAAGAATCAAATATACATGTTATCTTTTTAGTCTTGCTGACCTAATCATGTATAGTATGAGGCTATGGGCACCATGCAATGTTATTTGTCTGTAGTGATCAAGGCTTGTTATACTCAGAAATTGTTCAGCATAAAGAACTTGTCATTTTTTTTCCTGATGACCTTGCAACCATGGTACCTTTTGATTAGGTTGGAAGGATGAGGAAGGGACTACATCCTCAGATGCAGTGGATTTCATATGTGACACAGAGTGGCAGGCTGATCAATATCATGATGACCAAGGTCAACCATACTGGCAAAGTGTATCATATGAGGGCAAAGCGTCAAATGGCTCAAAGCCTAGGCCAGATTGCCAAGTTCAGACGCCGATACGAGCAGGAAGCCGAGGAAAACAAGGACAAGTAGGGTGTTGTTAGCAAGGGGATATAGATTCTCTGTGACCTTAATTAAGCAGATTCCAAAGATTTTCGTTAAGAAACTTTGTTCATGGATTTTTTTGGATGACATCCTCCACTGTGCTTCCATCGCAATAATGTGGTTTACCCTTTTTGCTTGTTTCTTTTCTATCATTTACATTTTCGCTCGAGTGATCTATGTTGCTTTATTCCGCTTTGAAGGCTCAAGAAAATGGACAGCTGATTAATTTCCATTTTGATCGTATTAGAGTCAAGCTTCATCTCCTTTGCTGAATTCTTTTTGCTGCTCTTGTGCTTGCGCTCATGCTCTTTCCTCGACATTTTGGTTGCAACCTATGTATGACACATTTGGTCCACCTGACACATCTCTGCCCGTTTCTTGATTACTTTTGAAGGCAGTAACCACCTTGTCAATAGTTGAGGGTGTCTCGTGAGATCCAAATTAGCAGGCCATGCCAAAAGAGGTGTCTGTTTCTGACCTCTGAATCAACAGGCAGCATGTTTAAGTTTAAGAGTGTTAAGTACATGGGAAA
Source organism: Melocanna baccifera (assembly GCA_036346265.1). Taxonomy (NCBI): domain Eukaryota; kingdom Viridiplantae; phylum Streptophyta; class Magnoliopsida; order Poales; family Poaceae; genus Melocanna; species Melocanna baccifera. The sequence goes on along the minus strand of CM070707.1, from coordinate 3,568,942 downwards.
TGAAACATCAATGAGTAGAACGAGTAGAATAGAGTGACGAATACCGTTCACAGCCCGAAGCGACGGATGCCGGCGACCCTACCACACCTGTCTCACCTTAACACCGACAACCACCTCTCCTCCATGACTTCTGTTCACCCTTACAACAAAACATTTCACTCCAGAGATTTTGCACTTTCAACCCAGTCATTATTTGACTTGAATTCGAAGCTTTCAATTATAAATTTCAAAACTTTCAACTAGAATCATCACTTCCCACTCGAATTCCAATCCTTTTAGCTCGTTCCAAAACTCTCAACTCCAATTCCTAAACATTTAACAAAAAAAAAATCCCCATCTTCCAATTGGAAATTCCACACTTGCAGCTTAGGATCCAGGAAACTCTCACCTGGAGGGCACGCACAGCCAGCAGACCTTGCTCGCGCCAGCGAGGCAACAAGGGTGGCATTGCTTGCGTGAAGAGTGACTATGATCTGGGGGAGAGAGAAGACCTCAATGCTTTGGAAGGCAAAGAGTCACTCTTAACGCTCCCCTCCAAATAATTTTAGGTTCTGATTTCTAGTTTTTCTGATTTTTTGAACTTTTTTGCTTTTTTCACTTATTCCTTTGCATTGTTCGTGATGATATCATGTTTTTTATTTTTAAAATTTAATTATTCAGAAAAAGATAACAACTGTTATGGTGCATTTTTAGCCACTACAGCAAAAAATCAGAAGCCACAGCTTATAAGCCAGTTGGAGTGAGGTCTAAGTCATGGACCCCTGCACAAGTGTGGATGCATGGATTAGACAACCCAGATGGTTCTGCACGCCAAATAGACAACAGATGCAGATGGTCGGAAGGATGTAGTCTCTCCATTACGTGTTAATGGTGTTTAATCATTAATGATAATCGGATGTGTAGGGTTAATATTTTTCATGAGTTAGTGAAAGTAAGTTAAGTATCATGATGATGAAGACTTTAGATAGTGTCATGTGTTGATAGTTATTAAGTCAAGGTTCAACATAATAGATGTCGTCTTGTGTTGATGGTCATCAAATCAAGATCTTAGCATTAAGTGAGTTTATCATATGTTGATGAACAAAGCCAAGGATCTAGACTTCGAGATAAGATGATCGTCATCAAGTTAAAGCTTCAAGTAGATGCGTAAAACAAATGTATAGCTACTACATGCTAAGGATGTGTTCTTATTTTTTTACCGATCTCGGTATTTGGTTGGAAGACCAAATTACTAGTATACCCTGTCGTACTATTAAGAGGTGTCTTGTCTATTAGCTTGAGTCTCATTATGTGTTAATAGCTCAATTTCGCTTGCTATAACTCTTTATAGTATTATGCTATTTTTTGTGAATGTGTTTTGTAAACAGTTGTGGCCCATGCATCTCTCATTGTAGCATGTGACTATACTTTGCAAATGTGAATTATAATGGTTAGAGTCTATAAACCTACTCCTTATGGCATGATCTAAGTTTATAAATGTGTTTTACAAATTATTAAAATTTATGCATTTTCTCTTAGTATGGTCTAAGATTACTTGTTATTGTTTCTTTGGACTTAGACTATGATAGTGACTATTTGGAGTTCTTATGCTTTTATGCATTGATCTAATATGTTTAAGATCATACAAATAGGTAAGTTATGTGGTCCTCTGAATAAGTTTTTCATAGAGTCTAAGATTACTTAATTTCAACATTAGAGTAAAAAAATTATGATGTTTTTTGTGTGTCGGCTGTGCTAAAAAATAAGATCGATGCTACTGTCATTTTAAACTTCGGTGTTATCGCCTTGTTGCCTACGGTTTGATCGCATTTTGTGCCAGCGGTGCTATCATCATGTAGTTTCTGGTGCTACCAATTTTTTGATGCTACCGCCATATAAAATCAGGTACTACCGATTTCTAGCTAGCAGCTGTTTTTTTTTCAAAAGGTGTTTTCTGGGTTCGCCATTTTCTCCAGGACTGGTGTAACTGGGGTTTGTGTGTGGTGGTCTGCTTGGTTCCAAATCTAATGGCTAGTTTTAGTACATTAAATGCACAATAACTATCTGTTACAGTGAGGTTTGGTCCACCGGCCTCTTAATGCCAATCGCATCGATTATCAGTAGGTTTTGGAGATTCCGGCCCCAACTGCTAGTTTTTGTTGTAGGAGCTATATATACCCCTTGTGGCCGGTTAATGGCAAGATCAATACATCTTATTTCACTCTTTTTAGTTAGTGTAAGCTTCTTCTCTTAATTGTGTATGTGTTGCACTTTGTAAGGAGAGATCTCTAGTTATTTGTGTTGCATCTAGAGGTGAATTGGTTATCGGATTGTGCTTCTGTAGCCCTTGTTGAGAGTCAAGGGGCTTAACTTATTACTCTTGGAAGTTACTGACTCCTAGACGATTAGATATGCGAGAACCGGTGATCTCTTCAAAAAGATTGTTAAGAGACCTGATTTTGGTGTGAAAGTTGGAGTCCACCTATCTGGAGTAGGAAAAAAAATTACAACTAGCGGAATTAAGGTATTTAACTTAATTCGTGGAGTCAGTCTAATTCATTTGGGTTTACTTTAACTTGGACTAGAGGAGACCGGTAAGTTTTCGAGCACCACTGGAAAATGATATCGTGTCACTTTATATTGGTTTTTTCTCTTGTACTTTACATTGTGCAATTTACATTCTTAGAATCAAATTATTTACTTATTATCCTAGGATAACTTGGATCTAGACTTATGTTGTTGGTGTACTTAGTGAGACTAGTTAATTTAGGCTTTAATTATACAAAACTATTTTAATTTATGCTTCCGTATATAAACCTCGATTTGACCAAAGAGATTTTAAAACTGCCTATTCACTCATCTAATCGGTCTATTAGATCTTAAGGTATTCACAATTTGATGGGCTATTGGGTATCCGTAAAGGCTTGATTCCATTCCAAACAACTTTTGGCTTTTAAAAGCTGACTTTTGAACTAGTGATTTTTAAGGTGGTTTTTATAAAGCTATTTGTATAAGTCATTACATAAGCCTCTTTGAACAGAGTGGCTTCGAACGTGAGTGTCTATTACTCTTTCAATATCTCGTAATAAGTTAAAAACCATGTTACTTTTGAAGAGGGCCTTGATCTTACGATATTCGTGACTTGAAGAGCTAAAAGGTATTCGTAAAGGCTACCACTAGCAGGAGGGCAACCGCTCTGAGTGGAAAGTAGGGCCCACCTTGCCCCTTTCTCACACACCACACTTCACACACCGTACTTGTATGTCTTGGATGGACATCCGCCGTGTAGCAAAAAAAGTCCATAAATTAGCATTCTCAAATCTAAAAAGAGAAAAATTACATTTTGTGGTATGAAGAAAAAGCAAACTTAAGACATCGAAAAAATGGAAGAAAAAAAAGAGCAAACGCACGAAATCAGAAACCCTAGACCCTAGTTGCCAATGTACCATTCTCCGAAAAAAAGAAAGCTATTTTGCTAGGGAATTATTGATCATATACCCTCTACTTAGATGGAAATTGAGGATTTACCCTTCTGACCCACGTGTCAGTGATCTACAATGATCCCACATATCATTAAATGGAGAGGATAAATTCTCAATTTTCCATCTATAAGAGGGTATATGATCTAAACCCCTTTTGCTAGCGCCGCCGGCCAAAAGATACCGCTTCGCTCTCCTCCTCCCGCCTCGAAGATAAGCGAAGCGAAGGAACTGGGTTCTCTCTCTCTCTCTCTCCTCCTCCTCCCCTCTACTGGACTGGCGTGGAGTGAAGGCGTGATTCCTTTTGTTGGTAAGGAGGCCCTAGCTTGCTCGGATTGTTGTTCGTTTTGCTTGCTCTGGTCTTTCCTTTCTTTTCTGTGAACAATCGAATCCAACCAGATCTTCTTTCTTTCTTCTTCAAGATCGATCCCAAGGGTACCCTGAGCTTTGGGGTCAGCTGAGCCCCATTCCCCGCGCCATGTCTGCCCCTGGATGCACGCAGCAACTCGATGAGAAAGAGTTGGAACGGAAGCTGAAGAAAGACCAGAAGGTATTTCATCCAATTCGTGTGGACTTGCATTTCTAGAATTATTTCATCCCTATGTCATTCTTTTGTTTTGGCCCGAACTGCTAATTAGTAATCAGTCAGTGGAAGTCTGTTCTACTGAGGAACAGTGGTTTTCAGTCACCCAAGTCAGAAATTATTTGAATTAGTAATCAGATCGAAATGTTTGTTGTTGCGTATGTGAAAAGGTCACTAATGGGTTAAGTGGGTCTGCTCGCAGGCGAAAGAGAAGGAGGAGAAAAGGCTTAAGGCAAAGCAAAAGGAGGCGGCTAGGCTTCAGGTTGAATCATTATTGTTCATGAATTTGGATATGACTTGATGGGCGATCTTGATAGCAGCTACTTACTAAAATGCTTGGTGATGGAGATGTGTTTACACCTTTCTTCGCGCTGATTTGGTTTTCTGCAGGCGCAAGCGGCTTTGGATGGACCTAAGAAAAGCGAGAAGAAACAACGGAAGAAAGCTGTGGAGGATGAAAATCCTGAGGATTTCATTGATCCAGACACTCCTCAAGGGCGGAAGAAATTGCTTGCACGTCAGATGGCCAAGCAATATAGCCCAAATGCGGTTGAGAAATCGTCAGATGCTAGTTTGCCTTTCTCAATTTTATAATTCATAGCATCTGAGATGCCTAGCTGAACTGCGTGCATTCCTTCCTTTGTTTTTTCGTAATGTAGATGGTATGCCTGGTGGGAATCATCAGGATATTTTGGGGCAGATCCTGCAAGCTCAAAACCACCATTTGTTATAGTAAGTCACTCATGCTCATGAAGGTTGTACTAGATGTGCTGTGAGCTGATTTAGCAAACTGCATCTTATGAAATCACTATAGCCTGTAGTGCTTTTCTACAGACAACAGATTACATAAATATGGATTAGCTTCCAGCAACAGAGCTAAGTTATTTATTTTCAGGTGTTGCCACCTCCGAATGTGACTGGAGCGCTTCACATAGGTCATGCACTTACAGTGGCTATAGAGGTAGTCATGGTTTTGCTCGCTCAGACAGAGAGATCTATATGCCATTTTAACACTATAGACATTAACCAGGCAATGATTCTAATCTCCTTGCATTTTAACAATGCAGGATGCTATGATACGCTGGCGGAGGATGTCAGGCTATAATGCTCTGTGGGTCCCTGGAGTGGACCATGCTGGCATTGCTACACAGGTCTGCATCTTGGAATTGATTCTCTATGAACTGAAGTTCATCTTGGAATTGATACATCTGCAGATAATAGAATTGAGTTGCTAATATCTTCTTTGGCAGCATTTGATGTTATTCAACTTGTGAAACATACATCCAAATACCACTCTGGCAGTTTTACTTTGTTGAAGTTCAGCCATGAAAAGAAGGCTGTCAACATGGGTGTTAGGCCATGTTAATATAAGAAATGTTTGTAATGCGAGCAGAAATTTTCAAAATAATATTTGCAATCTCAATTTCCTGCTACTAGATGTTTCTTACTGTGTTACTGGTAGACTTAGCAATTGCTTATTCACCAAACACATGATTGCATGGCTGTTTTATTTTCTTTAAAAGATCTTGACAAAATGCTGTACCTTTTTTGTCATATGTTAATTCATTTTAGCAAATCAATCATGCATATGCCACATGCAGGAATTAATGTTCATCTGTGTGAACACTAACAGCGCCACTATAGCAGTAGATTAGGTGCATTAAATTTGGTTGTTATCTTATCTCTTAGTTGCATATCTTATCTATTAATCTTAGGGATATGATCTTATCTAGTTTGTAATGTTATCTCTAGTAGTCGGAAGGTTTAGATTGATTTGTTAGGGCCAGCTCTATATAAGCACAACATTGCCTTCCTTTCTCATTAAGCAAGAAGAACAGTGAAATAATCTAGAATCCCCCAAAGTTCTATCATCCTAATCTATGGTCTCCTCTTTCTCCTAAGATACCTCCCTTTCAGCTGTGCCGTCCCGGCCCTCCTTACTCCTCAGTATGGCAGCTACCCCGATGAGCTAAGGTTCATCATAGTATAATGTTGCCCAAATATGATTGTTTTTTAGTCATTTCAACTTGTATTATTTTCTCTGAATTAACCTAGTATTGTACCTCCAAATTCTCTGTTGTTTGGACTTCGCATTTGTGGACAATTGAATACTTCAATGTTATGTATTTTTTAGTAATGAATTTCTTCTAACAGTCTGTTCTCTTGTAAGTCAGGTTGTTGTGGAAAAGAAGCTCATGCGTGAAAGGAACTTGACGAGGCATGACATAGGGCGTAACAAATTTGTATCTGAAGTAAGCACTTTTTTGGCCTTAACACAGAGTTATGTTTGTTAACTGCCGTATGTTCATTTGATGATTAATGATTAATTATTTCCTTTGTACTTTGGAATATTAATAATGGATTCAATGTCCTATATGGTTATGAAATCTTAGTGACCATTAGTGTCATCTGTGATGCAATGAGAATCGTAGTGAGCATAGTTTCGTTCCACACTAGATGTATCATTTTGTTGCTTATTCCATTTTCTCTATCATCTTCTGTACAGGTCCTCAAATGGAAAGATCAATACGGCGGTACCATATTGAATCAATTACGTAGGCTTGGGGCCTCACTTGATTGGTCCCGCGAGGTAAAATTCCTATTTTCTTTAGTTAGGAAAAAGCATGACTTATTATCGAACAATGTATTGTCTTGTATTGCTAACTTTTAACATCATCTTCATCACTCGTGCATCAGTGTTTTACAATGGATGAGCAAAGATCAAAAGCTGTAACTGAAGCTTTTGTCAGGTTGTACAAAGAAGGCCTGATTTATAGGTCAGTTTCCCCACCCTATTTTGTTGTAAGTGTTGAGCATTTATTTTTATCAGTATTGTCATGATGTTTTACCTGTTTAGCTTCTATATTATTCATTATATGTTTTTCAGTTGGCAACCTAGTTTTTTTTACCTCTTATGGATTATTTGCCCCTTTGCAGAGATTACCGCCTCGTAAATTGGGATTGCACACTTCTAACAGCAATTTCTGACATAGAGGTTGATGAAGCTTTATGTTTTCTGCAGTTTGATTCCATGCACATGACTAAGATCAATCTCTTTGTTTGAAAATGCTGTTTTGTCAGGTTGATCATCTAGAGCTTAAAGAAGAAACTACGTTAAAAGTCCCTGGTTATGCCACTCCAGTACAGTTTGGTGTTTTGATATCTTTTGCCTATCCTCTTGAAGAAGGACTGGGTGAGATTATCGTTGCAACAACAAGAATCGAAACAATGCTTGGTGATACAGCAATAGCTGTTCATCCTGAGGATAAAAGATATAAGCATCTGCATGGAAGGTATGCAGTCCACCCCTTCAATGGCCGAAAACTCAAAATAATCTGTGATGCTGAGTTAGTGGATCCCACTTTCGGTACTGGGGCTGTCAAGGTAGGAGCTAATGCTGAGGACTGAAGTAATTACCTCTATTTCATTTCACCTAGTTGCGCCTTCTGCATACACTATTCCCTCTTAGCTTATATTGTTGTTTGCTGGTCTGTTATGCAGATTACACCTGCCCATGATCCAAATGACTTTGAGGTTGGAAAACGACATAACCTAGAGTTCATCAACATCTTCACAGATAATGGAAAAATAAACAGCAATGGAGGTGCACAATTTGAAGGAATGCCAAGATTTACTGCTCGAGTTGCTGTTATTGAGGCACTGAAGGAAAAGGTATTACTGATTTCGTTTAATATATCCTCTCAAAAAGTTTTATGATATCATAATCTCTAAAAAATGGTTGTTGGGTTATTACTGGTTTAGTATGAATTTGTGGCATGACAATATGACATGCAAAATTTCATCAGAGTGAATGAGACAAATTAGTGAAATATTGTGAACTTTGTAAAGTAGGTTAATCTTGTATACTTCTATTTTTCTAATGCTTAATACAAAGAATATATTAATTAGTTTAAGCAATAAGGAGTCATATTAGATTATAGCATAAAAACATTCCTACTTTTGACATGGTTGCATCTCTTTTTCCTCTTTTTGTTAATTCAATTAATGAGTCTCTCAGTACTGGAAAAAGTACATAATTGTTTTTCTGAGAAATATGGCATCTTGGTTCCTCTACATATTGCTGATCCTTCCTCAGGTCATGCCTCTGGGGTTGGGTATCCATAATTTTGAGGCTCTCATTTCTTAGAGAGATCCTGCATGTCTGGAAACTAGTGATCGGCTGTTACCTTTACTTGATACTTTCACCTATTTAGATTGTTTTTTGTCTTTGCCTTTTTCTTATTTGTTTCATATGGATTTTGTTTAAGAAGTTCTGGACTAACAATGTTTGATTCTGCTAAGTAAGGGCTTGTACAAGGACACAAAAAAGAACGAAATGAGTTTGGGCATTTGTTCAAGAACTAATGATGTAGTGGAGCCTATGATAAAACCCCAATGGTTTGTTAATTGCAATACCATGGCAAAGGCAGGTCTTGATGCTGTACGGTCCAAGAAAATTGAGATTATTCCACAACAGTATGAACAAGACTGGTATAGGTATTTTTTTTCTCTTTTACCTAGTTAAGAAATATGCCAGCTCTTGCAAATGTCATGTCAAAGTAATGAAATAAGAAGAAACATAATCCATCCATTACCACTGTCCTTGCAGATGGCTTGAAAATATACGTGATTGGTGTGTTTCAAGGCAACTGTGGTGGGGACATCGGGTACCAGCGTGGTATGTGACACTAGAAGATGACCAAGTGAAAGATCTGGGTTCCAACAATGATCGTTGGATAGTCGCAAGAAATGAAAGCGATGCAAACCTGGAGGCACGGAAAAAGTATCCAGGGAAAAAATTCCAGTTAAATCAAGATCCTGATGTGTTGGATACATGGTTTTCATCTGGTCTCTTCCCATTAACAGTACTTGGTTGGCCAGATGATACAGCTGATCTTAGTGCGTTTTACCCTACTTCGGTGCTAGAAACTGGACTTGATATTCTCTTCTTTTGGGTAGCACGGATGGTGATGATGGGAATGCAACTTGGTGGTGATGTGCCATTTCAGAAGGTAATGGTACAAATGCACATTCTTTGCCATTCGAACTGTGTTTTACAATTCTAGCGGTCCTATATATATATATATATATATATATATATATATATATATATATATATATATATATATATATATATATATATATATTACTTAAGGCACCTGGGTGTCTAGGCACCAATATCAAGAACCGTCCGATATAAGTGTATTATTTTATACCCTTGATGTATTTATGGTAAGTGAGTTTTGAACACAGTTCAAACTAGTTTGAACTACTTTTGAGTTTGATGTGACTACAGTGAATATATACCATAAAAGTAGCTTAAACTAAACTGAAGTTGAATTTAATTTTTTTTAGAGTTTGATATCTCAAATATACTTTTTTATGGGCATATGAAGATACCCACATCGAACGTCGTGAATCTAAGCACATCAACAGGTATTGATATGGGTGTCTAGGCACCTAGGTGCATGAAACACTTGTCATTCATATATATATTAATGTGTGTGTGTATATATAAACTACATAAGGCACCTGGGTGCCTAGGCATCCATGTCAAGAACTGTCTGATACGCGTGTATGATTGATAGAATTTTTAGAATTTGAGTATGAAAATATTTTATACTCTTGATATATTTATGTTAAGTGAGTTTTGAACTCATTTCAAACTAGTTTGAACTACTTTTGAATTTAACGTGACTATAGTGAGTATATACTATGAAACTAGTTAAACTGAAGTTGAATTTAATTTTTTTCGGAGTTTGATATTTCAAATACACTTTTTTATGGGTATGTGAAGATACCCACGTCAAATGTTACGAATCTCAAAGCACATCAACGGGTATTGATTTGGGTGCCTAGGCACCAGGGTGCATATATCTTTACTATTATAAAAGAAGTGGTTGGTGGTTGGTACGGCCTCCCTTCTCTCTTCTCAGCCATCCGATTTGATTTAGACCATTCGTCTCTCTCCTTCTCTCTCTCTCAAGATACAACCGCCCACCTCCTCCACTTTTCCTATCTTCTCGCGTATTCTGGCCACTTTTCTCTCTCTGTCGCTTGCTCTATAATGTTTTGATGTGTGAAGTTGGTCAGCCAGTAAGTTCTGTCTCATTATTTTTATGACTCCGTTGCAACGCACGGGTCTCTAACTAGTGTGTGTGTGTGTATATATATATATATAAATATATAAATAATATAATTTCATCCAATGTTGCGTACCCTTTACCCAATAGCTCTCTCTGCCTTCTATATCCCCTTCATATGTTAAAACTGTTACATAGTGTAACATTAACTATGATCAAGAGTCCAAGTTGGAGCGATCTACCTGTAATGTTGTCATTATGAGTATGTGGTGTTATAAAAAAGGCGAAGTTCAACAAATGAGGTTATGTTTTTCATAAGCGTCATTATTTGATAAAATTATGCACTAAAAGTTCCCCAGATACTTGTTGAATGAACTAGCTTGCCCATTTTGAATTATTCTCTACTCTGCCATTTGTCTGTAGCTTGTTAACTTTTAACATACGTTGCTCACATTTTTGTCAACATCATCCTTTGGCAGTGTGTAGTGTATGGTTGTAATAGTAAATGCATAAACTCACCAACTAACCTTTTTGTTTCTGGCTGTAAGATATTTATTTCTGAATTCTAAAATTACTTATTAAACCAACCATATTTTGAGTTGCAACTAGAACTTTTATTGACACTAGGTAAGTGAGGTATTCTAGTTAAATATATGCTTTAATTATCTATTGTGTCATGACTGCACCCTCTTTCTCAGGTTTATTTGCATCCTATTATCCGCGATGCACATGGCCGGAAAATGTCCAAGTCACTTGGTAACGTCATTGATCCCCTTGAGGTGATAAATGGTATGGCACTTGAAGGTCTCCTCAAACGTTTGGAAGAAGGCAATCTGGATCCAAATGAATTGAACATCGCAAGAGAAGGGAAGATGAAGGATTATCCTGATGGCATTGCTGAATGTGGTACTGATGCCCTCCGTTTCGCACTGATTTCTTACACTTCTCAGGTTATACTCACACTCAGTTGAGTTTTTGGTGTATTATGCATGCAATTCAGCATTTTAATAGAATCTCTTGTTTGTCAGTCTGACAGGATAAATCTGGATATCAAGCGAGTGGTTGGATATCGACAATGGTGCAATAAATTGTGGAATGCCATTCGTTTTGCAATGGGCAAGCTTGGTGATCATTACACTCCACCAGCAACTGTTGTTGTGTCTCCGATGCCACCAATCTGCAAATGGATACTCTCAGTACTTAACAAGGCTATTGGCAAAACTGTCACCTCATTAGAAGCATACAAATTCGCTGATGCAACATCTGCTATATACTCATGGTGGCAGTACCAACTATGTGATGTATTTATAGAAGCTATAAAACCTTACTTCTTCAATGACTCTCAAGAGTTCGAATCAGCAAGAGCTGCCTCTAGAGATGCCCTATGGGTTTGCCTTGACACTGGTTTGCGCCTGCTCCACCCATTCATGCCCTATGTAACAGAAGAACTCTGGCAGCGTCTTCCTCAGCCCAAAGATTCTTGTAGGAAAGATTCCATTATGATATCAGAATATCCATCTGTTGTTAAGGTAAAACTCGCCTCATTAAAGAAGACTGTAAATCCAGAGAACTTGATCTATGAATACCTATTTACCCGTGGGAAAATATTGTTCTTTTTGACAGGAATGGACATATGATAAACTTGAAAATGACATTAACATTGTATTGGATACCGTGAACAAACTAAGATCTCTGAGGCCACCAACAGATACAAATGAAAGGTGTGTGTATATGGTCATCTATCTGGTTTTTGTGTCAATTCTGTATTATGCATGGTGTCTGCTTGCTTGACTCGTCTTGTTCAGCACAGTTGGCTTTCGGAGACATAATATCTTATTGCTTTTTGTTTCATGAACAGGCGGCCTGCTTTTGCACTTTGCCGAGGCCAAGAGACTGCTGCCACTGTTCAATGCTATCAATCTCTAGTTGTGTCTCTTTCTTCTATATCATCTCTTAAGGTCGAACCCTACACTTCCATGTTATTTCTTTTTTGTCAGGGAAATATATTTTCTTCTGGCACTGTCTGCAAACAGTTTCTCCTTTATGGATTGAAGTTTATGCTGAAACCTGGAATGGAGTATTATTAATTCAAATAGCTCTTGTTATCCTTTGGTTCTTGCTGAATAATATTTTATCTTAGTTCACCTCAGCTTTTCAAGTGTTTTACAAAAGGCACTGATCTGATATTGGAAATTCTTCAGATCCTGACAGAGAACGATGAAACTCCACCTGACTGTGCGACTGCTGTTGTAAACAAAGATTTGTCTGTATACCTTCAGCTTCAAGGAGCTCTAAATGCGGAAGCTGAGCGTGAAAAGCTAAGGAAAAAGAGAGATGAAATTCAAAAGTAAGCATGCTTATCTTGTCCTCTCCAGGCATTTTCAATAATAAAGACATGCATAGGTTTTTGGCGTTATTTCTATGGTTTCAATAACATAGTGGTTTCTTGTTCATACACGCAGGCTGCAGCATGCTCTGTCGCAGAAAATGGACGCTTCCGGCTACCGAGAGAAGGCTCCGCAGAGCGTCCAAGAGGAGGACGTGAGAAAACTCACTGCTCTGTTAGAACAGCTAGAGGTCATCAGTGAAGCTGAAAAGAAGCTAGATGCAAAAACTGGCGATTAATTGAGTTGTTGTGATCTGTGAAGATGTTTTTTTTATGGAATTAGTCCATCGTCACAAATTTTCGCGGATACCTCAGTTGTATACCTGTGTGCTCTCGGATTTTTATATAATTTTGGTGGACGGTTCAGACTTGATTCCACTTCCACCACATTTTGTAGGGTGAAGAGAACACTCACGGTTTATACCCTCACGTCACGCTGGTATCGATTAAGCCTATATATCAGTGGTCAAGTCAGTAAATCATTATTGAGACATACAGTGATCTATTTAAACAAGTTTAAGTATATAAATCTGTAGTTTTAAAGTTTTGAGATGTAATCTGAGTGATCAGGTTTAGAGACCTACGGTATATTTTAAGTTAGTATTTTTTGGTCGTTTGATCTTGCGTGTGAGAAAATAGTACCTTTTGGTTTTGCGGCCGATTGAGTGGTCTTGGGCATCTGAATTATTCAGTGCTTCGTTTTCACTCATTGCAGGCACATAGAAGCGCTTCCTTTCGCATTTAGGTAGTTCCACCTGCGGTTTCGATGGAGAGGAAACGACGTGAATCTAGGTGGATCTGCGGCAAAATTTGGGGTTGGAAAGAAAATTCATACAATTGATCATTCGTTGATGGTGTGGCTCTTCTAGGACTATAGGCTCGTTTTCTAGGGCATGTTTATATCGGTTTCAGTTTTTAATTTTTAAGTCAAGACAATATGTACATTTAGTTTCTCGAAACGATTTTCTCACTCCTTTTGCTCCTATTTTACGCACACATCTCTTCCTCACTTTTCCTACTGCTTATGTTTTTCTTCTAAAAGCTACTTCTTTCAACCTTAATACTTATTTGTAGCAAAATACTATCAGCCGTAACTAAAAACCATCGGCTACCGTCAATATAAACGGGCCCTTCTCAATAGGAATTATTGATCATATACCCTCCACTTAGATGGAAATTGAGGATTTACCCTCCTGGTCTACGTGTCAGTGACCTACGATGACCCCACATGTCATTAAGTGGAGAAGGTAAATCCTCAATTTCTCAACTATGAGGAGGGTATATGATCTAAACCCCCTTCTCAATATCACGGGGGCAAAGAGATTTCCTTCGTACCCTCACCTCTGTCTTTCTTTCCACCGCACCGCCTCCTAATTCTGCTTGCATACGCCTCCTAATTGTTGACGGAGAGAACTGCATTCTGTGAAGAACGTGGAGCGAAACGACGTACCGTGTACTTGTGGAGTGAACCTATGCTCGGTGTTTTTCGGTCAGCAATGGAGGCACTCGCGCAGGTGAAGCTGCCAAGGCTCCATCCAGAATTCCAGATACCTGGGCGATGGATTTGTTGGATGATCAATGCCGCAGGCCAGAAGATACAGACATTATCTTGTGTGGCCGTCGAGAAATGCGAGGAGACATGGTGAGATTCCGATGAAAATCCCACATACATTGCAAGCATTGACAGTCTTACAAAAGAGTTAATAATGGCGTGTCGGGCAGTAATTACGGACCGGCTGCAGCTCTGTCAGCGAATCGACGGTGCCACGGGCAGCATCAGCCGCCGCCGGCGACGTGGTGGAGGCCTCGGCGTCCATGGCCGGGGAGGATTCACGAGAGTTGTGGGACCTGGGGATTTCCGCGGCAGTCCTCCATGTCCATTGCTGCCCGGACTGGGAGGCTCCCGACGTGGTAGTGCCGCCGGGGGGAGCTTCTAGAAAGTTGCGGAACTGGGGATTCCCGCGGCGGCGGCGGCGTGATCACCTCCTTCTAGAAGGACATGGCGGAAGATCAGGCCGTTCCTATTATTTTAGAGGTCTTTAGATGTGACAAAAGTGGAGACCTTTGCTCTAACATAAATATGTAACAATACCTTTTATATCAATCGTAAAAGTTCAAATTCAATACAGTAACCATTAGACTTAGTACATCACAAAATACGAAGTACGTATTGACGATATTAGACTTAGTACATCACAAAATACAAAGTACACATTGGTGACAATTCATTGGTACGTTAATGTTATGAATAAGTCTTAAAAATTATAACATGCTAGATGCTACTAAGGACAAATAATTTAGGAGAAGACTACATTAGCCAAAGCACGCTAATTGAGAGCTATGAACCATCATCTATCACCTGCCGAATAAGTAAGCGAGTTACGAATATAATAATCGCAGAAAATAATTTCTTCTAACATTTCTAGATGCAAAGTCATTGAGAATAATATCAACATCAATCAGATTCAACATATCCTTCTCAATACATAAAGTGGCCAAACCATTCAACTTTTTATGTGACATTCATGACCTCAAATAGTTTTTCAACCTATCTCTCTCAAATTTAATTGATATCTTTATATAAAAAAGAAACTGATGTTATGAGAAAGTTCAAGATTTTGTTTTAGATATTGTAGATGTTGCGTTGGAGACTTAGAGTGGTATTTAACAAATAATCAAGAAATAAAAATTCAGAACAATGTACTATGTGTGCAATGACAATACGAGGGGATTTCGAGTATAACCGTTGCAAAGTGAAGAAATTGAAGGCAAATTGGTTGGATATCGATGAAATCGAACTCTCCTCCATTAATGGCGACAACGGCGGTGTTTGTTTTGGGGAAGAGAAGGCTGGAAGAGGAGTGGAGAGGTCAAGGGGCGTAGGCAATGTACATGATCGATTGGATTTGGTGGATGACTCACTCGATGTATTCTTTCTTTGAGAGTTCATGCTTGGATATTTAGAGAGTGCTCAGCGCTGGATGCACATCACGAGCCAAATAGGCTATCATTTGACTTTGGTAGCTAGCCCAACTAATCATTAATAAACTATTTTCAATATTTAGTATGTAGGCTATATCATACATGTATATATACTAACATATATGGACCAAGGGCCCCTAGCTTTCATGGGCCCTAGGTGGCCGCCCTGTTGTCTAGGCCTAGGGCCAACCTTGTAGGAAATCTTGTGAGGCATGGCTAGGTATTTTTGGGCTTATGTCTTTTGGGTTATACTATAGTAACATTCAAACGATGAGTCTTTTTAAGATGGGATCTACAATTTAATTATAATAGACACTATACTGAATTCATCTTGAAACATAGTTAGCCTTGACAAACAAACGTCTTTAATCACCTAATCACTCAAATATCTGAAATTAGGGACGTAGATGATTGCACGCCTTCGTTCCCCTGTTCTGATTGTGCTTTGCTTGCCTTTCCATCTCCCCTTCCCCGTGTGAATCCTAACCGGGCTCTGTCTCTCTCTTCGTCCGGGGGCCTCTTCGTCTCTCTCTCTCTCTCTACTGATGCGATAGCCGGCTGTTCTTCCGTTGTTTCCCGTCCGGCGTGCACTCCGTGCCGCCTTCGTCAAGCCGTTGCTGCGTCTTCGTTCGCGGCTCCCTCCTCCGACGATGTCCAGTGATTCGTGGTACATGTTGTGTTGTCGCCTGTCTCTTCTTTGCAGCGCCATGCTACCCTCCGTCAGGAAGATGTTTCGATTCCTTCACCAGCTGCTAGCTTACTTAGATGGCAACGCAGACTAACCGTTAAATTTTTCTAACCCAGAGGTGTTCGGAACACTGGACCTTCAGACGAACCTTGGAAAAATTGTCCTAATCTCTCACCGTTTTCAACAAAATTCAGGTAGTATTGCCTTGTTCACCGTATAATTCGGCCAACGACCGGAACTCGCCGGAGAAGTAGACGGCCGGAGCATCGCGTCGGATGCCCGGCCCACGGTATTATCGACAATTGAATCCTGTAGAAACTTTTCCTATTGAACGAATGAGAGAGCATTTAGGATCTGTGTGAAATTTGAACCCACACTTCAAATTTATCTCGAAAACCAAAAAATAAGAACTTTCAGAGAGCATTTAGAGCAGACATATACGTAAATCTTGAGACAACACTATTAGCAATGGGTTGGCTAGTCTCGAACCAAAGCCATGATATGCTTCAGAGGGAACCTCTTGTACAAGAACTTTCAGCAGCTCCAGATCTCCTGCACGCTATCGGCAGGTTGGGCAAACCCCTCCATGATGAGGGACAGCGCCATGGCCTTGTAGGCCTGCTGGGTTAGGTGGATGCCGTCCCAGCTCACGTGGCGCGCCGGGTCCGCGCACACACTCGTGCCCGGCGCGCCACAGATCAGGTTCATGTCAAAGTTGTGGGGGCCACCCGCACCACAACACGCCCTAAGCAGTGAGCCCTCGTCAAACCCTGCAAGGACACATGTCGGTTCCGATTAGATATCAGATCGGTAATGGCCTCTTACAGGTCTGTTCTTTCGGGCTGCAGCCTATCAGTCTAATAGATAATGATTACTGAAAGAAGTCGAAACTTGCTGAACAGCCGAAATGAACAAGGTCTATATCATTCGCCTTAACCGCTTTAAGATTCATGCGCATCAAATCTGAGCTCCGATTTTCTGGTTACCTAGGATGGAAGCGTGGTCCAGGAGGTGGATGAACGCGCCGTAGTAGTCGGCGTAGACGATGGAGACGTCGGGGTTGGCCTTCCTTAGGCCGTCAATGGCTGCCTGGAGCTGCTCGTTGTGGTGCACGGCGAAGGAGTTGTAGCTCTTGAGGCAGTTCCTCTCGTCGTAGTCCGCCGGCTGCGCCGTGGAGAAGAGGGAGAGGTAGCTCGGCGAGCACCCGATCGGGAAGTTCCCCGGGATGACGATCTGGGTCGCTCCTAGCTCCATCACCTCCTTAATTAATTTAACAGCAAGTTGATTAATCCATGACAGTAGTGCGTTGCAAACAGGGACCTGGTTACTTGCCTTGGCGATATCCATTATGCTCTGCACGACCTGTGGCACGTAGGCCTTCGCGGCCTCGATGGAGCTCCCCTGGAAGAAGGCGTAGTTGTAGTCGTTCCCACCGATCTCCCCTACCAAGAACAGCGCTCCGGCGAGCTTCTCCGCGCATTCTGGGATTCAGTCACGCGCGTATTGCAGATGTAAGCAAAAAAATTCATTTTGCAGAGAGGGATTCCAAACAATCGATGCATAATACATCGTTAATTTCGCGTTTTAACTCTTGACAGTGACGAGGTAGCGGTTAGCCCCTGCTTCTGGTGTGCTTTTTGCTTGTTATTGTTACCTTCCTGCGAAGGGCACGTCGAGTTGAGGTGCGACTTGAACCAGTCGAGCTGTGAGCTCAAGGGCACGTTGGCCGGCGGCATCATGACGCCGCTCTGCAGCAGGGACGACCGGTCGAGCGCCGTCGCGCCGGCCACCGCGAAGTTGACGCCGTTGTCGAAGTCGGCGGTCTTGTCCAGGTAAGGGTTGATCAGCGACAGGTTGAGCGCCATTGCTGCACGCATGATTGATGTCGGTCTGTGGTCACGACTCACAAGAACATTGCACGGTGAAGATGGTAGGAGTGTAGGACACACGGCGATACGGGCCGCGTACCGAAGTAGTCGATGATGAGGAGGCCGTCGGAGCAGCGGCCGGTGGGCTTCTTGAAGGTCTCGCCGTAAGGGTAGCTGCCGATGGAGGCGAAGAAGCCGACGGGGCCCTCGCGGAGGAGGTTGCCGGTGTCGGCGATGGAGTCGCCGAAGCTGTATATCGCGTTGATGGAGCAGGCCGGTGCAGCCGAGTCCATGAGCGCCTGGAACAGCAGCAAGGTTAGGAGGATCTTCGCATGAGAAGAAGCCGCTGCGGCTGCCATGCTCGATCGCTCACTGGAACTGCGCTAGGTGTGTTGCAAGGATAGGTAAGGCTTGGTTATAGTCAGAATGCACGGACAGATGGTTTTCGTTTGGTTGGAAAATCTTGCAGTTGGGTTTGTAGTTTATTTGCAGGCTTGACTGATTGTGTACTTGAGTTGACAGATGAGGACATCCATGAGCTTGTTGGTGAGCATTTGGTCAACCTAACAAACTAACCATGGAGGGCATGGTTGCTTTTTTTCAGGTAGACAGGATGTCCATGGGCCCGTTCTTTTTTGTTTTTTGCTTCCTCCAAAGTCAAAATACACGGGATAGTTTTTTGAAGCGGATTCTCCAAACAGCTTTCTGAGTCTAAAACCGTATACGTTATATATATCTCCGCTGTATGCTACTGTCATAAAATACGTAGACAAAACCTATAAGGCTCAGACTAAAAGAACAAGGGCATTGCCAGCTTCCACATTCCTAGCTAGATCAGTCAAACTGAATTACTGAATTCAGAAATGTCGCCTATTGCAAACAGGTCACCAGCTCATGGCTCTGTATATTGCGTTATTGTTATCTGCTCGACCAGCCGACTGTAGAACAGTTGTAAAAAGACTTGCTCGTTAACATTTTTTTTTGTTTCAGGAAACCTTGTAAACGAGTGAAATTCTGGCTATAGTACCTGAAAACTTTGTGATTTCGTGTTTATAAAATAAACTGCTCGATCAAGAGCTGATTTCGTCAATCTTGTATTCACATACGAGGGCCTGGCCTCCAATTGCAACGTGGCAATGAGATAGTTTGGGCGCGGTCGTCCTCACACGGGGACAGTCACATGGAATATGTGATAATTTATTAGTGATATATTTTAGAGGTAATTATAAAGATTATTGTATTACTTTTATATTTATGATCTTTTGAATAATGTATTATTTTGTCCCTTGAATAAATATCTTTCATATTAATCAATACGTATATGACTCAGGGGCGGACCGACCCTTCGGGTATCGGTGACCCCTCCTCAGCTCCTCCTTATCCACTCTAGCAACGTCAATGGTTGAAAATAATTGAATTGCGGCAAAAGATAGCACCAAGCCGCCAATTGGGCTTCAGCCTACGATCGTCCACTCGTCCTCATTCGGGTTCGACCCATCAACTTCCACCTTTAGCCCAAGCCAATAGCCCAGCGCCAAGTGAATAGAAGTCTCCTACACATGGGCGAGCGGTGCAACCGAGCCACCCCCCTCCCCGAGCGAGCAGTCAAGAGAGGTGCTCTCAGGCACCACGCCCTAACCCTAGACACCAAATGGCTAGACTAGAGGCAGCAACATCGGCAAGGCCCAAGGGGAACTGGGCGAGGTACGCGGCGTCGGCTGTCGGCCAAGTGGGCAAGGGGCTGAGGTGGAGCATGGCGTGGCGGCCAGGAGGCACGGTGGCCAGGGAGCGCAACTGCGGCAGCAATTGACCATGGTGGATCGATGAATGCTGCTGTTGGGTTGAGCTTAGAGCCTCAGACCAGTGGTATGTGCCTATGTGGCATTGTTGGAACTTGGAACTTTGCAAAGATCTCTGATTCTCTAGGCTAGTTTCTAGTGATTTAGGAGAGGTGCTACCAACTTCCATGCCGACATTGCCAGCGCCGCCGCCCGCCGTAGCCCCACCGACACTAACCCTGTCTCCTGAGCTGGGTGGTGCCTCACGCTCTGGCGATACAGGCCTCCCCCTCACGTATGTCCTACCTCGGTTGATTCATCTTCTTAGAGTCATTGTTAGAGTCGTGTTTGATTTGGTGACACATGTCTGTGTGTAGGCGTCAGCGAGGAAACACCTGCTGATGCTGCTATCAGGAGTCAGGACGAACGCCATCGGGCATCGGATTCGACCTCTCCCCTGGGGTGAGTAGAAGTTTCTTTTCTGCTCCTCTTTTCTTAGAAAAAGTTCCTTGCTTGAAATGAAAATAGTGGTTAGGAGTTGTTTGGAATGTGATCATCATGTACTGTTTAGCTCGAGTGTTTGGAATATGATTTGGAATAGGGAGAGTAATGGTGTTCGATCAAATTAGTTTAGTTTGAAATTTCTTTCGAAATGGTGAATTCAGGAGTATTTTGGCTGTCATAGTGTCATATGTTAGGTTGGATGTATATGGCATGATACCAAATGGACAATATGGCTATGTGTTGAAAAAGTTGGAAATTAGGCATATCTTTCCAAGTTAAACATCAGTTGCACATATCCCAGCTACAAAGTGATGAAATTAGTATGATTCGTTACTTAAGAAATATAGTTTCGTAAATTAACACCAAAAGTTGATAATATTACAAAATAAATCCACAAAGCAATAACAAGAGAACACAATGTCAAACAGAGAAAGCCATAGATTTGTTTGCATCTTGATCTTTGCTTGGTCCTAGTCTCTAGATAACCACATAGTGTGGATTAAGGTTCATTAGTGAGGTATTTTTCAATGTCCTACTGTTATCCACACATGTTTGCATTAGAATTGTAGTTGTTGCTTCTATTTTTTTTCATGCGAATTATAGTTGTTGCTTTACTCGTGTCCAACTCCGCCCTAGCTACAGTTTTCCTAGGTCGCCACTACTGTGACATGTTCATAGAACTCAATATTCATGTTTTGATATTTTTTTAAATTATCTTTGATCTTATATTATTATGTGAGACAATTATAATTTATAGATCAGTACACGTATTGATTGGTGATCATGTTTCATGTATCATGGATATGTGGATAACAAATCAATAATGTGAACACACGTTAGATAACATAGTGTTAGATTGACTTATCTTGAGACATTATTGAAATTATTATGTCTTTATGTGTCATCAATTAGTCTCAAATAATGATAATATATAATCTTTGTACTTGATATCAGCATAATTTTCTACATATGTAATAGTGCACTTAGAGGTTGTCAAATTTACTCCGTAAATATGTAGTTTTAAAGGTAACTTTTGGGTATGCTAATAAACATGCAGAGAAATATGATTGGTCAGATATGGAATTTGCCCCTCCTACATAATAGGAGAGATATATTTGAGCTCCTCGATGTGATCGGATAAAGGAAGTGCATGACCATGCCACGAGTGGTTGAAGAGTTGACCATATCAAATTATCCATCACTAGATCGGGAAAAAGATTGAACAATGCATGGATTACACATTTCTCATATGGAGTTTGATCAAGTATTATAAGGTAAAAGGAGAATATGTAAATATATCATTTAGTCTGACCAAATACGAACTAGTTGTGTAGATATACTGCATGGCTGAGTTGACCGGGTATATCATAAACTAGTATGCGAACTGATCGTATGAGGATACGGGCTAGTCGTAACCAGATATGAATTGGTCGTAAGGAGTTATAAACTGATCATAAGTGATTAAGACCTGATTGTAGATCATATTGCATAAGGTTTATCCAGTTTGAACTTTGTGTATATTTGGTGGTCAATATGTCCTGCTAGTGACCGCTATCGACTAGTGATTAGAAATGCGTTTCCAGGTTACAACTATGTGTACATGAATCTACAGGGTCACACACTTAACAGTTAAAACAATAAGGGTCTGGATGATAGACTCCGAGTGGAATATAATATCTGCTCATATTGCATAAGGATTCGGTTGAAGATTCTATATAAAGGAGCGCATTGGATTATAGGAAATAAGAGAGACAGAGAGATAGAGATAGTACCACACACAGAAACCATAGTTGTGTCCTTCCAAAGGCTCTACTAGTGCTAGCACACTGATATATAGTATTCTATTCTTGGACGTGTGGGTTTCGGTAGATGCGTTGCTGTGACTCTTGCACTGATTGGGATGATCAAAGAAAAAGACAATCGGCTCGTGGAGATCAACTACCGCTAGAGGACGATCGGCTTCCAAAGATCGCTTTCCAAAGACGTTAGATGATCGACTACTTTCACTATACTGGCATGCACTACGTTAAACCGAGTTGCTTCAACTCTTCTTCCACTGCACTGCATGTCTAATGGTAACAATTCCTAAATTTCAGTGGTAGAAATTTCTTACTTGTATAGTTTCCTAAATTATGTGGTAGAAATTTTAATTTATACTAGTATAGTCTATCCGTAATCCTACTTAATTTCGGTTTCTTACTGATCCGCCGTGTGCTCCGGATGTGGCTTTCCAATCCAGATTCGTTTGCCCTTCAGAGTTCATAGAAGGCAAACGTTGACGATATCTTTGTTGGATTGCCATGGCTTGCAGACAGAAGGTTGGTGAGCTGCTCTCCGACTATATGGTCTAGAGCGCTGGAGTAAGCATACCCCCGTGTCAACTTGACAGGTACCATATCAGGTTTCTACCAAAGATCATTGTGAATCTTTTTTTGAATGTCCTATATAGGTTGCTGGTCTTTTCATTCTGAAATATCCAGTCATGCATCTGAATGCAACATACTTCGTTTTCATGTCGGAATCGATCAAGAGATCAAAAAATCAAATGGAAACTGATATGTATACTCTGTCGCCTTTACTAACATAGTAAGGTCCGTTTGGAACGCTGAGTTTCAAAAAAAAAAAAAAATTACGTAGGAATTGTACTATTTCTTGTACATTCTAAACAGACCCTAATATAAATGTATTATTTATGTAGTGTTTTTGTGCTCTTTAAAAACCTAAATTGCACAAATCTTAAATTAGCATAGTTACTACTGGAGTAGTGTCGAATGACTATTGATCATCCACTTAATTTGTTTTAAGAATTGTGCTTTTCACTTTGAGCAGTACGTACCAAAGCACATCTTACTCTTCAGTGTGGAGTTGTGCACCTCATCCGAAGACGAAGCATGCCATACGTAGATACCTCCAAGATACCAGCCATTCCGTATGAAGTTGCTACAAACGCACGATCCTCCTCCGACTGCCGCGTTGACCTATTCATTGTTAAATATGAAGGTGATTATATTATTTCTATATTTATAATTTTTAAATAAATATTGTTATATTTTTAAATAAATTATTATTTATAAAAGTTAGTATGTGACTTGTTGGTGAAGCCATTTATTTGTTGTTTGATGTTATTATAGAAGATCACTGATCGGATGCCACTGGTCATGACACTAGTGAATTATAGATCAGCATATGTATTAATTGATGATCACGTTTCACTAGTCATAGATATGGGGATATCAAATCAATAATGTGGGCATATGTTAGAAAATATGGTGTTGGATTGACCCCACCTTAAAACACTATTGAGATTGTTATATTTTTATGTGTCATCAATTGATCTCAAGCAATGATGTATAATGCTTGTATCTGATATCAATATAGTTTTCTATGTGTAATAATACACTTAAGAGTTACCCAATTCTACTCCGTAACTAGGTATAGTTATAAAAGTAGCTTTTTAGTATACTATAAAACATACGAAGGAATGTGACTGATCGAATATAGGATTTTCCCTTCCTATATAATAGGAAAGATATCTCTGATCTCCTCGATGTGGTCAAATAAAGAAAGTCATAGCCATACCATGAGTGGTCCAAAAATTGATCACATAAAGTTGTTCATCACTAGATCGGGGGATGGGGAAAGATTGAACGGTACATTGATGATACATTTCTTTCCTGGGGTTCGATCGGATATCGTTAAGCAAAAGGAGAATATATAAACAAGTCGATAGGTCTGACGGATACGAATTGGTAATATGAGTATACTGACTGGTCGTAGCCTAGTCGGACAAATCGTAAACTAGTTTGCAAATTGGTTGTATGGGGATACGAACCGGTCGTGATCATATACGACCTAATCGTAAGGAGTTATGAGATGATCGTGAGTGACTAAGATATGGTTGTAGATCATATTGTATAAGGTCCATCCAAATTGATCTTTGTGTATATTTGAGTGTCGATATGTCCTGTTAAGGACTGCTATCGACTAGTGATCAGTAAGGTATTTCTGAGTTACAACCAAGTACACATGAACCTACTGGGTCACGTACTTAACAGATTAGAACAATAAAGATCCGGATGATAGATTCCGTATGGGATACGATCTCTACTCTTATTGGATAAAGATCTAGTCGGAGGCTATTCAAGTTTTATATAATGTCTAATCGTGTTAGATAAGGATCCGATAGGAGGCATATATTAAGAGAGGCGTGGGGCTGAGAGTGGTAGTGAAAACCAAGGATCAAAGAAAATCCTGAGATACATCCATCGAAACCCTTGCTATGCGCACTGGTGCTAGCACATTAGCACACGACGCTCTATCCCTAAACGTGTGGACTTTGGTAAAGACGTTGCTCTAACTGTAGCGTTGATCGAGACTATCATGAGGAGGAAATGGTTAGCTCGTGAAGATTGACTACTACTCGTAAATGATCAACTACTTCCACTATATCGATATGCGCTATGTTGAACTGTGTTTTTTCAACTCTTTTTTCACTGCATCGTGCGTCTAATGATAACGATTTATAATTTCTTACCCACATGGCTTCCTAATTTACACGATAAATTTTTTAATTTATGCTAGTATAGTCTACCCTATATCCCAACATTCATGAGGATGTTTCAAAGATAGGAAAGTGTTTTTATGCTTTTCTCAACAGTGATTTGTATAATTTTTAAAACACGATGAATGGGTCTAAAAAGAAATACTGCATTTTCAAAAAAAAAAATGAAAATTAGAGGGGACATGAAGCGTCAAGCTACTGGTCGCTGCCTGTCGGGCGGGCCCACACGCAGATAGGGAATAAGGTGGAGTGGGTGGCCAGAGCTGTGCCACTTCAGACTCCGATCTCTGAATCTAATCCACAAAGCCACTCGCCCTCCACCGCTCTACTGCTGCACATCCCCATCTCCATTCCGGTCTACTACTTCTCTACAACTGCTCCCATCTCCGCTCTACTACTGCTCCCTTTTGCCTCCTATTCCGGTCCAATTGGATTGAGCTAAGTGCAGCATCTCCAATGGCCACTCTGCTCGCCATCTCCGCCAAGTTCGGCTGCACGGCACCCACCCTGAGTTGGAAGGTAAAGGCCAACAACTATGGCCTTGTGCTTAATTAAATCTTCGGTTCTTGTTTTCTAAGTGCAGGACCAAAACTGAATATTTCAGTTCCTTTTCCGAGAGTTGAGATCAGTAAATGGCATGGCCTCCTTTTTTTTCTTTCTGGAGAACAATGGACTCTTCTTCTTTATTTTCATGTGATGAACACAACCAAACATCTTCCATCTACACATTGGGTTCAACTGAGTACTTGTTCCAAAAGTTGAGCCATATAATCTTGGACCCATGTCTAGCTATCCACATTGTGAGGACTGAATTAGAATTCCCGTACTGCCAACATGTGCATGCCTCGCTCGATTTAATTCTGGTCTAATGATGGAATACCATTGTTTGACGAAGGATGAGAGTATCTCATTTCTGGTTTGTCAGTGCAAATTTTTTTGTGACAGTGCACCTGAAATGTGTCCTGCCACTTGGCTGAAACTTGCAGGGAAGCAGAATTTCAGGCAGGAACCTGATCTCCGTGGGGACGACGACAGCGAGAAGAGGCCTGGTCACCCTGAGATCCCCCCGGTTTCGCGTCTTCTGCGCGGTGCATACCATGAGATTCAGTTCATCCCTGTGCTTCATGCTAATAATTGCAGCAAATCCTAACTGGTTTTTCCGGTTCCCCGGAACGCGGCAGGCCAAGCCGGAGACGGTGAGCAAGGTGATGCAGATCGTCAGGCAGCAGCTGGCCCTGTCGGACGACACCGACCTCACGCCGGAGTCCAAGTTCACCGAGTTCGGCGCCGACTCCCTCGACACGGTGCGTCCCGGCACGGCGGTCTCAGATATCCATCGTCTTATCGACAGGACCGTGGAACCGGCCATGTTTCTGAACATCCTTGTGCTCAATTGGTTCTGCAGGTCGAGATAGTGATGGCGCTCGAGGAGGAGTTCAAGATCACGGTGGAGGAGGACAACTCACAGAACATCACCACCATCCAGGAGGCGGCCGACCTCATCGATAAGCTCGTCGACGAGAAGGCCGCCTGATCTTGCTCTTGTTATATCACCTCTTCCATGGAATTTTGCCAAGTTTTTTCTGCCAGCCTAGCGTGCATCGTTGCTCGTAGGACATTCTTTGCTATTTTTAGCTGACTCGGCGTGTACGTGTGTGGTAATTTGAGAAGTTTTGTTAGGTTTGAAACATGGTTGGGAACTCGATTGAACTTGTTCCATTGTTAGCTGTTTAATTGTCATGTGACCTTGCAGTATTTCGGATTTGATCAGGGAAGCTCTTGCAGGCTCGATTTTCTAGACAAGATGAAGTAGTTGATACTTGACTGGTTGCTGATGTTTCCTGTAGAAATATTTTGGCTGTGCATGTTCGTTCTGTTGCATCATCCGACCAAGCAATTTTCAGGTGAAGCTCTTGTACGTACAAATTTCTAGACATGATGAAGTACGTACATGCCCTGTTTTGCATGGCTCCAGCTCCCGGGCTCATGTTTGGAGCAGCCGGAGCCGTGCCAGAGGGCGTAAGTCTTCGTCGTATTTCTGATTATTAGGCTGATGCTGAAGGAACATGTCTGTAGAGTAAACAACTATTTTGAGGCTTTTTCTAAACAGTTTCTGGTTTTTGGTTTTAGAAGTTTCTGGTTTTTGGTTTTAGAGGCCGTTCAGTTGGACTGAAATTTGATGGCTTACGACTGAAATTGTATTGTAGCGGGCTGAAATTACACTGTAGTTGACGGTGGCTTATCCCATCACGTATAATACAAATGAATATAGGAAAAAAGAGCCGGTAAAAAAGCTCAAAAAATACCAAAAAGTCAGAAAAGATAAAAAATATGACTAGTAAAAAATAAGTTAGAAACCAGAAACTTAAGTCCAAATGAGCGGAGCCTTAGAAACCAAGAGTTAACGGAGTGGTTTCTATAAGCTATTTGTAAAAGCCGTTTTTAACGGAATGGCTTCTTAATACAAGTGTATGTTACTTTCTCAATCTTTTGTAATCAACCAAAAATTAAAATTCACGGCACTTTTGAACAGTAACTGAACCATTGTTACCAACTGAGCATTATACTATGTCACAGTTGTCCTAGTTGACAGCTTAAAATATGGAGTACTAGTCTTTTTTTAAACCTAAGGTCCCATATTCCTTTGCATTGTCCGTGATGGGCTAACATATTTTTTCTATTTTTCTATTTTTTTAAAAAATTTAATTATGTCCAATAAACCAACTCAGCTACAGTAAAAAAGCCAGCTACAATAAAATTTCAGCCAGAAATCAGATGCCATCGCTAAAACGATCGCCCTCTTAAACAGCTGGTAGTTCACCATGCAGGTTCCTACATTGGGACTACATTCCAATTAAGGGGAATGCCAGGTTTCTACTTCAGTATTGGTAACCTTTGTGGTACTGCCCTGTACGGTGAAACAGTAGCCTTTTTTGTTGTGCACAGTGGGCCATGGAGCAGACATCAAAACAAAGGTTCCATTGTACTCACATTCCACCCAAAAAAAGAGTAAAGTTTTTGCGGTTTACCATGTTGCCAACTATGCAAAATCAAGGAAATTTTGTTAACCATGTTACCAACTATTCAAAATCAAGGAAATTTTGTTAGTGGCATGCCTTAGCGACGATCATAAAGATAATTATATTATTTCTATGTTTATAGTCTTTCAAATAATATATTATTTTATCCTTTGAATAAATGTCTTTCATATTGATCAACAAGCACGTGATTTATTTGAGGAACTCTTTATTCATATTTTAATGTTATTCTAAATTATCCCTGATATTACATCATTATATGAGATAATTATAATTTATAGATTATCATATGTATTGATTGATGATCATATTTCACATAATATAGATATAGGGATATCAAATCTGAAGGATCATGTGAGAAGATCTATGTTTTTGTTGATGAACCATTGTCATTTTAGAGGAGTGAAATGTAAAATTTATAAATTTGCATATTTTTCTAGACAGGTTGGAGAAATGGATGATTTTAGGAATTTTGAGTTATAGAATGATTTGGTGAGCTTGGTCATTAGTTATAGGTTGCATGAGACATGTTATTACTGTTTTTGGGACGGTCATAGGATGTAGATGACTGATATTTTGATATAACTTATCTTATACTTCTCAAAACCCTCAACTTGTTATACTTGTCTAGGCAGTTGGTAAGAGAGATTAGTGTAAATGTAACATGAGAATTGATGGTTTGTGGTACGCGTCGTTCGAACAAATTAAGAACTTGATTCTGTGATGACCTCCTCATGTAATACAATACTACCACAAGCTGGCAAAGTGTAGGCTGGGTTGAATAATTTACCAAACCTCGGTGTCATTCCGCAGGAAGAGGAGTGAATTTGTGCATACGGGGACCGAAACGTCTGGCATGAATGGGACACCGTGTAAAGGTGATGCGTACCCGTTTCTCTAGCAGTGGGGAAAGCTGTGGTCCCGCTGCAATATGATGTTAGGTGTGACTTCCCACACTAACTTTTGGGGCCTACCTCGATGGTTGTCCATAAGAGTGAAATGGCATTGAGGCGAGGTATTGTAAAGGTCTCATGACAATCTCTTGATCTGTGTGACAAAAGAATCGTGTAGGTCCGTCGGGTTGATTGTCTCTTATGGGTAAAGATATACAGTCTCTGCAGAGTATAAATTGTTTTAACAGCCGTGCCTATGGTCAAGGGCGGACACGGGAATCTTCTTGAGTTAGTTATATTTCCAAACCTTTGCGGGTGGGATAAAACAAATTGAAGGGATATACTTCATCTTTAATCTTTCCTGGAGGGATGTACTCCAGCAATAATAAATATGGTGGATGTAACCTAAGAATAAAAAATTTTAAGTATTGGTGGAAGGAATCATGTAACTGATAGATGGAATCTACACCACTATAATTATGGCACAAGTTCAATTAAAAAGCATGATTTGTTATAATGCTAGGTCATAGGAATTTTTTTACTAGTAATATTTACAAATGTCGCTTTATGCAAATAAAATAAAGCGAGCCACCATTGTTTGAGCCCTACATCATATATAAATGCATTCTGCGTATTGGCTCGCGGAACACGGTTGTGTGTGCTCACTCTTACCCTCAATTCCTCATAATTTGGGAATCAAGATTAGTACACTTTCTACGAGGATCAAGGTAATAATGGAGGTAAAGACGATGACAACTAGACGTAGGACCTAGTAGTCTAGCCCCTCCTCAAAGACTAGTGAACCACACTAACTTACATCTAGGCCCAATATTGGCTAGGCTTTAGCTAATATCGGATCCACCTAGGTTTTTTCAGTTGCTACCTGTGGAGAGTGTACTTTCCCCCTTTTCTGCTTCTGCTGTTTACCGTTAATCTTTTATAATGTGAACCTTTGGTCTAACGGCCCTTATGTAAAACCAATCCCAATGTGGATTTATTTAACTATGATATTTTAATATCAATGATTGGTATGGTTTGTTTTGTATATGAGATGATTCAACTATGTATCTGTGAGCACTATCTCCTAATTCAGAGAATGTGCAGTTGTTTTACAGGGGATTCTGGAATTTCTAAATCTAGGTCCAACACTCCATAAGCTTGTCACGTTGGATCACTTAGGTCCTGAAACTTTAAAACTGCATATTCATGTACCTAAATTTTAAGTGCATCACTACAAGTCCCAAGGACGATTCACTAGCTTGATCGATGCCAGCGTGGCGTGGAGATCACGTGTGTCTCCACCACTCGCTTTCTCCGTCTCATCTGCCACCATGCCCTCCTCCCTCCTTCCCCCTGAGCTTCCTTCCCTACCATCGTCTCTGCCTCCCACCCCTAGTTACTTCACCTCCGCTATGATTTTGAGCCGCCACTCGTCTACCTCTCCTCTCCCTCCACTACCACATCCCTCACATTGTCGTCTTGGATGGCCTACGTGCTGGCCCCAAAGCGTTGGCGACGATGACCGAATCCAATGGATCGCCTCGTTTGTCGGCAGTCGTATGTGAGAAAGATGACTGGATCTGGTTAGCAACAATGACAAGTTCCATATCCGGTGGTTGGAGGTTGAGAACAAGCGGTTGCACTCCCATTGCACGACTCAAATCCAGTCTGTCGCTGGGGAGGAGAAAGATGGTGGTGGAGGGGTAGGGGATGGGCGGATCCAATGACAGTGGTGACGGGGATTCTAGTGTGGATGAAGATGACCACCACTAGGGAGGAGGAAGATGGTGGTGGAGGGGCCAGGAGCAGCCAAATATGGCAATAGTGGTGATAGGGATGCCAACGTGGAGGAATATGAAGTAAGGGAATGGAAATGATTGCAACTACAGGGAGTTAAATGCCAATTTTATCACCCAATCAACTGGTCACGTTAGCCGCATGTGACCCCCACGCCACGCTGTATTGACCATAGCTACACACCAATAGTTAAACTAGTGAATCGTTTTTGGGACCTGCAACGACACACTTAAATAAGTTTAGGTATATAAATCTGCAGTTTCAAAGTTTGAGGAGCTAAGTGATGTAACGTGACAAGTTTTGAGACCCATAGTGTATTTTACTTTTCTTTTTAATTTTTGAACAATTTTGAACTTTATGATTAACATTAGTTTTACATATGCATCTTGAATATATTGGTACGCTCTTACTTAGCCAAATGAAATTAGCTTTGGCGGGTTCGGAACATCTTCATTGACTCATGGTTTAGGTCAACATTGGGGGTGCAGAAGTTGAAACAAATACGGCCCCAAACACAAGAAATCCTCCTCTTGTTACACGGGAACAAGCGATGAAATTATGATCACCTCTTCCTTTATTTTCAAGGGGGAAACTTGGTTCATCCAACAAATTCCACAACAAACTATTGCCTCAAAAATATACTTCACAACAAACTTGAAGATTATTCTCTCTTGCTATCAATTGAAATAATCGACACAAACATTAGAAACGACTTAGTATAATGGCAAAAGCATGCATCTAAAGTGCGAGCTGGCAAAATAATATATCCCAAATTTAGCTCGAAGCGAACATGATTACTCGCTTGTCATCTGTGAAAAAATTGCGCAGCTTGTCTCCTTAAAGATAGTAGTTTCTTTAGCGTCGACGTCAAATTATTTACAAACAGTGGATAAATTGGACAAACCCTGTCCAAAAAATTTTTCAGCAACATCGCTATCATCAGCTAGCAGGTCCATTAAATTTCAGCAAATTATAGTTTGCCTCTTTATCAGCACAGTCCAAGATTAAATCCATTAAAAACTAGGATGTCCTCTGGACAATAAATTCCCAGAAAACCCTAAAGAAAACCATAGCCTTGTTCTTTTTTTGTTTCTATATTTGTTTTTAGCTTATCCAAAAGTCAAAAAATTAAATATCAAAATGACACGGTCTCTTTAAGCGGATTCATCAAATAACTAAATATCAAAATGATACGATCTTTTTAAGCGGATTCATCAAATAGCTTTTCAAATCTAAAACTGTATGTACTATTTATATTAATATCTTCATCAATCTCTGTTATGTTAAAAAATCTTTATCTTTACTACTTAAAAGAAGGAGTTGGTGGTTGATGAGTCCTCTCCCATATCTCTTCTCAGCCATTTGATCTGAACAATAAAATCTTAACCGCACCTCTCCTCTTCCCCCCTCTCTCTCCCTCTCTCTCTCGCGATCTAACTGCCCCTCCCCCTCCACTGCCGCTTTCAGCGCCTCCTCCCCTCCCTCATCCGCCACCGCCTCCTCCTCCTCCCCCTACTTCTCCCCGCGCGCCGCCTCCTCCCCTCCCTCCCACTCCGCTGAGCCGCCTCCTCCTCCTCCCCACTCCGCACCGCCGCCTCCCCACCCCGCTCCGCCGCCTCCTCCCCTCCCTCCCAACCCGCGCCGCAGCCGCCTCCTCCTCCTCCCCACCCCGCTCCGCCGTCGCCTCCCCTCCTCTTCACCCCGCGCCGCCGCCGCCGCCTCCTCCTCCTCCCCACCCCGCGTCGCCGCCTCCTCCCCACCCCGCGTCGCCGCACCGCCGCCTCCTCCCCACCCACCTCCTCCTCCTCCCCACCCCGCGCCGCCGCCTCCTCCCCTCCCTCCCACCCCGCGATGCCGTCGCCTCCACTCCCCCCACCCCGCGACGACGACGCCCACACAATCGCCGGCTGCGGGTCAGCGTGCTTGGGCGCGACCTCGAAGAGGCCGACGAGCCCGGCGGCGTTGGGCGCGACGACGATGCGGTGCGGCGCGATCGCATCGCGCATCGCACGCCGCGACGCGCGACGAGTGCGATCGTGCGTGAAGGACACGGCGTCGAAGAGGCGCCGAGTAGCGTGGCCTCGTTGATGACGGCGTGGAGCACCACCACGCCGCGCGACTCGAGGAGCGCTGCGCGCGGCGCGAGGGTCGTAGTAGGAGTTGAAGTTGTCCAGGCGAGCACGTTTCTTGGCTCGGGCGACAAGAAATTTGGTGCTTCCGTAAGTGACCCCAAGAAGCGATCCGGTGTGTCTTGCTTGCTTTCCTTCTAACCTTCTCCAAAGATGTTTGAAGGTAATGTTTGATTCACCAACTATGCTCGACTACATATGCGATTCGCTACATATGCGATTCGTTTTAAGCATCCGGACCACGGTATTGAGATTCGAGGCTCTCAACTTTTGTTTCAGATTTCAGCAAATTAGTAAAGCGTCGTAATGAAAGGAGAGCTATCGAGCGATCAAATATTTGTATGAAATGTGTGTGAGATGTATCTCTCAATTGGGCAGGAAAGGTGGACCTTTATGTTATACTATCTCTCAATTGGGCAGGAAAGGTGGACCTTTATGTATCTTGGTGTTGCGGGGGTTAACAGCTGTAGTTTGCATCGATTTGTGACAAGGTGTCTCACTTTTTTTTGTTTTGTTTTTGAGACTCATGGTGTTGAGATCATCTTAATTGAAGCATGCTGTGGGCCTGGCATAGTGATTGTTTTGGTAAGAAAAGGTGCGCTTTTATTTAGTGCCATGACATTTCTTGAGGTTTTAGTGTCTATCATTTGCTTGGTTTGGGATGTTATGAGGCATCACATTTGTAATTCTGATTTATATATCTTTACTACTTAAAAGAAGGAGTTGGTGGTTGATGAGTCCTCTCCCATATCTCTTCTCAGCCATTTGATCTGAACAATAAAATCTTAACCGCACCTCTCCTCTTCCCCCCCTCTCTCTCCCTCTCTCTCTCGCGATCTAACTGCCCCTCCCCCTCCACTGCCGCTTTCAGCGCCTCCTCCCCTCCCTCATCCGCCACCGCCTCCTCCTCCTCCCCCTACTTCTCCCCGCGCGCCGCCTCCTCCCCTCCCTCCCACTCCGCTGAGCCGCCTCCTCCTCCTCCCCACTCCGCACCGCCGCCTCCCACCCCGCTCGCGCCTCCTCCCCTCCTCCCAACCCGCGCGCGCCGCCTCCTCCTCCTCCCACCCCGCTCCGCCGTCGCCTCCCCTCCTCTTCACCGCGCCGCCGCCGCCGCCTCCTCCTCCTCCCACCCCGCGTCGCCGCCTCCTCCCACCCCGCGTCGCCGCACCGCCTCCTCCCACCCACCTCCTCCTCCTCCCCCCCCGCGCGCCGCCTCCTCCCCTCCTCCCACCCCGCGATGCCGTCGCCTCCACTCCCACCCGCGACGGCAGCGCCCACACAATCGCCGGCTGCGGGTCGGCGTGCTTAGCGCGACCTCGAAGAGGCCGACGAGCCGGCGGCGTTGGGCGCGACGACGACGCAGCGGCGCGATCGCGCGCGCTCGCGCACCGCCGCGCCCGGCGCGACGAGGTGCAGTACGTGCGTGAAGGACACAGCGTCGAAGAGGCGCTCGAGTAGCGTGGCCTCGTTGATGACGGCGTGGAGCACCACCACGCCGCGCGACTCGAGGAGCCGCTGCCGCGCGCGCTTCAGCGAGGGGTCGTAGTAGGAGTTGAAGTTGTCGGGCCGAGCACGTTTCTTGGCTCGGGCGACAAGAAATTTGGTGCTTCCGTAAGTGACCCCAAGAAGCGATCGGATGTGTGTTGCTTGCTTTCCTTCTAACCTTCTCCAAAGATGTTCAGAAGGTAATGTTTGGATTCAGCCAACTATGCCTGA
The DNA here is from genome assembly GCA_036346265.1 of Melocanna baccifera. Lineage (NCBI taxonomy): Eukaryota > Viridiplantae > Streptophyta > Magnoliopsida > Poales > Poaceae > Melocanna > Melocanna baccifera. Next base: position 3,534,478 of record CM070707.1, on the reverse strand, counting down.
CTACATATGCAGTTCGCTACATATGCAGTTCGTTTTTAAGCATCCGGACCACGGTATTGAGATTCTGAGGCTCTCAACTTTTGTTTCGATTTCAGCAAATTAGTAAAGCGTCGTAATGAAAGGAGAGCTATCGGCGATCAAATATTTGTAATGAATTGTGTGATGATGTATCTCTCAATTGGGCGGAAAGGTGGACCTTTATGTTATACTATCTCTCAATTGGGCGGGAAAGGTGGACCTTTATGTATCTTGGTGTTGCGGGGTTAACATTGTAGTTTGCATCGATTTGTGACAAGGTGTCTCACTTTTTTGTTTTGTTTTGAGACTCATGGTGTTGAGATCATCTTAATTGAAGCATCTTTGTGGGCACGGCATAGTGATTGTTTTGGTAAGAAAAGGTGCGCTTTTATTTAGTGCCATGACATTTCTTGAGGTTTTAGTGTCTATCATTTGCTTGGTTTGGGATGTTATGAGGCATCACATTTGTAATTCGATTTATATATGATATATTTGTTCTCTCGTGATGCTTAGTTGATTCATTTAATTAGAACATTATGTATTCTAGGTGTTGTGTGGTCATTGTTTGGAAAGGAAACATGAAACTTTTTTGGTTCCATGGCATTTTGAGGTTCCATTGGTGGAAGTGTGTTGCTTGGCTTATGTTGTTGGTATCTTTGGTTCATTGAATTATTTTGTTAAGTTACATTATATGATTGTTTTCTTGGTTGGGATATCTTTGTTGGTAAAATTGGAGTGCTTTCTTGGTTGGGATATGCTTTTGGAGTGAAAATGGTGATTTCTATTGATTTTAAAGGTCCGTGTTTTGGTCTTTTAAGTTGCAACTCACCGTATTTCTTTGGCTTCTGTTTTTAGCTTGCTCGCTATGAGCTAATGCATCATGGTCTCGAGCTCTCACCATTTTGTTTATCTGAAATGCCTTTTTAATTGAGATATGCTTTTGGAATGATTATGATATTCAGTATGTAGATAAATTGTTCCTTTTCTTTTAGAAGCAGATGGTTTTGGATACAGAAAGCAGTTCTTTTATTGGTTGTCATGTCGTTGTTGATGTTTTAATAGTTCTACTTTGCAAACATGTATGGATTTGGTTTGTTTGCACTTGCTACCTGTTCTGCCAATTGATGGTAATCTCAACAAATTTGATGTCAAGGAATTATGCATCTAAGATAAATGATTGTCGACCAATTTTATTAGTGGTGCATGTCGCCGGAAGTTATTCTATAGCTGAAGCTTAGTGTCGTAATAGTGCGAGCAATGCTATAATTTTTTGGTTTCTCGTGCACTGGAATTTGTAAGTTTTGGCCTATCAAGATGGCTATTTAGGAAATAAAAGTTCATCCAAGATAAACTCCTTTTGAGTTAATTTATGAGTATTTAAATGTTTGCTAATTTATGAATGTAAAATAGGGTGACATAGTTAAGTTCTTCCCATTTTGATAGCCATGCTGGCATGCTTAGCTCACCCTTTATGTCCCTGATTCTGGAAAACATATATATTCTTTTCAAAGTTACCATGTTCATTATACTAATTCCCTAAAAAGAATGTTCACCATACTAATAAGGATTAAATAGTTACAAGGTGTCAAGGTTTTCTCATGGCTCTGATCACTGATGAATCATGAGAGAAAAGAAACTGTCGATGTTGAGAGCATGAGTGGGAAATCCGGGTCATGAATCATGAGAACTTGGTGATTTCTTGCCTTTGCTATCTTGGCATTGTTTCTTTCAATTGGATATTCTGTACATTGTACAGACTTGTCCTTTAATGGCTTAATGCATTGTACTGGATCCTAGCCATTAATGAGACTTTAGAATTTTCTTGACAACATTTCTCCCGAGCAGGCAATGTTATACTATCTCACGATACTTGTAATTTCTGGGTTACTTGGTGAACAATTGGGTTATTAGATTCTTGTAGTTTCCAAGGGTATCGAACATTATTTAGTGAACAATTATATTGATGTGTATTACGCAAAATGCAGAAGCTTGTTCAACCGAGCGAGAACACACGAGTCTTGGAAAAATTATAACTTCCCATCTTACCAAGAGGTACAATCTTTGTTTTACTTTCAATTAATTCACAAATGATTATTTAAATCTTTTGTGGTTTTTGCACTTTTCCCTGTTGGTCTTAAAATTGTTCGATTAGAATAATGTTCTTGACCGTTAATGCTTGGACTACAGTTGTACATTGCCTTGGACTCTTTATACAAAAATATATATATTTTCGTAGTCTACATTGTAAAGGTTAAGACCAATTGATAGTCTCATCTCCAACTTTAGTAACGTTATTAACGTAGTAATGTCTTGGACTCTTCATTTTACTTGTATGATAGTTAAGGAATGTTTAATCTTCTCTATAACCAGAGATTATTGGCATTACTTATTTGCAGGGATGGAGAGTAATGCGGATAGGACAAGTCTCTAATAGTATGCTCTTAGGAGCTATGTTGGCACTTGACTGTGAAATGGTCCTTTGCCACGATGGTACTGAAGCCGCTGTCCGAGTATGTGTTGTAGACTTAACAATCTGGAGGTAGTACATTATTTTGCTAAACCAAGTATATTTGGATTCATCAGATTGCCTGGTGCATTAACAATTAGAAGAATGCTATTATATAACACAATAAATAATTCGCAATGCTGAAGTGTTAGATGATTTTTTTTATGTTTTATGCCAAAATTTCTCAATTTTGGACAATTCAAATTTCTTCACAATGTGCTTGATTTGGAATCATGTCAGAACTTTCCATCTCTATTCTCAAGTCTCACTGAATTCAATAATTTTCCACCGGCCGGATTTGGTTAGGCCCGTGTGCATGTACGTCGTCGCGCTGGAGGCGGGGAGCAGCGCCGATGACCGTGGTAGTGGAGCTATTGCGATTCTTTGGTTGCCAACCGTCGAGCTTGAACAACGTGGCTGCAAAGGCAACAGTTGCAAGCAGAGACGTGTTTGACTGGCAGTTACACTGAGGTAAGCTCATTTCCCTATCTGTTCTTTTGTTCTTCTCCGCCTCTCATCTCTTCTAACATTCTCCTATTTCTTCCTCCGTTTGCACACTCACCGATGTTCGAGTATCTGGTGTAACCAAGCATTGGAAGGGACTCGCTGGGAGGAGAAGAATGGTGAGGATTTTGTGACTCATTGTGAGGAGAAGAACGGCAGCAGCAAGGTGAGTCAAATCAAACTTTGTAGCCTTGGAGAGCGAGACTCTTAGTTGTATTGCAACGTCAATTGGATTGGCGGGCTTTTGTGCTTTCCCCTGTTTGATTGGTCCCCTTGATGATTGTAGGGAAGGAAAGGTTTTATTGATTAGCTGAAGAAATTAGAAGAAAGAAAAAGGTTGTTCTTCAGGTTGATTACTACACCTTTTGCTCTGTTAACTTTATAGCTTGTGTCTCCACCCATGGATCACTAGATTTTATGCCTATGTTGTCTCTCGCTTGTTGCACATGCGATTCTAAACTTGTAAAAAAATTAATACTACGTATGCTGCCTTAATGCTAATGTATAGATCAACCCCATCAATAGATCTTATTTCAGGATAGAGAAAGGAAGGCATGTCTACATCTACTGTCACCAGCATGAATCACTAAAAGCTTTTTACTAATAATAAGGCCGATTTAGTGCCTATCTTTTAGCTAAAGTCATTAAATTAAACTTAACAAAGCTAAACCACAAATGTGGAAGCAGCATCAATTTAAACAAAAAATCATGCCAGCAGGAAGTTTACTACAAGAAATACTTGAAGCATCTAGGGATTTCAATTAAATTCAAGGACAAAGGAGTGTGTGGACATGTTATTCCTTTCATCCAATAAGAATATAATAATGGGATATGCTGATCATTGTTGTGTGGGACCTCATTCTACAATTTACTCTTTTGCAAAGTTGCACAATTGAATTAAAGTTTAGCTTATCTCTATCTCTCACAACTTATGATCTATTCAGGTTGAAGTCAAAAGGGCAGTCCCGAGGGAAGAAATGACATCAAAAGATGGCCCCAAGACAAGAAAGATCTTTGTTGGTGGGCTACCGAGCACTAACTGAAGGTTACTATTAGTTGCAAATAACTAATCTTGAATATATTTAATTTATTATGGTGAAAACTGAGAAGGTGTCAACTTTCAAATGAGTTGAAGGACTACTTTTCGTCGTATGGTAAGGTGGTTGAACATCAGATAATGCTTGAACATAGCACTTTTGAAAGTGAGGATTCTGTCGAAAGGGTCATATTAGAGGGAAGAATGCATGATCTTGGTGGGAAGCAGGTCAGAACCTTCTTTTCTTGTTTGCGAACTTTCTGTAGCAAATACGAACTTTGATTAACATGCCTACAATCGACATTTACATACCTTCTATTAACATGCCTGCAAATACCTTGGTAACTTTTGGTACGTTTTCTTGTGTTTCTAATTAAGCATATATACAAGAGGCTCAGTTGTAATTTTTATCCTTTTCTGGAAAGATTAACTTAATGTTTTAGTAACATCTCTTGAACAATATCGCTTTATCTTCTTTTTAAGTAGTAAAGATTCTGTCACAACGGAGAAAATAAAGGTTGTTCATAGATAATTGGGATGGCTGTAGTTATCTATACATTTATGGCTGAGCTTCCTCACAATATGCGCCCTTATTTAATTATAGGATTTTTTTGTTATTATTAAGAAAGTATGGCACAATCCTTTGCTTCTTGTTGCACATGTGAATCAGAAGTATTCTTTTTTTGCTATTGTTTACGAGCTAATTTTATCTCTACTAATTTTCCATGGACTATGGCTATTAGAGATGTGTTATTTACATTGTATTTGTTTTTCCGTTGCAACGCACGAGCACATAACTAGTACAATATAAATCATAAATTTCAGCCAAAAAAATACCGCCACAGCCCACATGCATGCATGAATACATCATCCACGCTTGGATAGCACGAGTAAAACCCAACGCAAGCAGCAGGGGCATAAGCACGAGTTTGCCAGGCGCAACGCAAGCCACCGTGTACCGTATCCGCAACCCCCCTCCCAAGCCACGAGCACCCCCTGCTACGTGTCTGCATCGGGGACCGTCGAAATCAAACGGCAACGGTCAGATTCAAACCGGTGTCCTGTATAAATCTCGCCCCACGGTCCCCTCCTTTTCCCCTAAACGTCGCGTCGCGCTGCCCCCTGCCCTTCTGTGCGCCGCCGATCCAGCGCAATCCGGCGCGGAATCCCGCGAGCCCGACGGGGCGCTGATCGATTGGTGGTGCGATTCGGGGTCTGCGGCATCGGTGGGCGCCGTCGGGAGCTCTGGATCGAGCTACGGATCACCGGATTTGGCCGCGTAGAACGAGACCTAGGGGGAGGTTTGTGTCCCGCCCCTCGCTGGAGGGGCCCGCTGGGGACGGCACATGCGCGTGACGGTCACGCCCAAGGACGAGGAGAGGCTGGTGGTGCTGATGGCCCGGGAGCGGCCGCGGTCGGCGGTGGTGGCGGCCGGCGGGGACCTAGTCACCGCCGGGGGCGACGGCGGCGGCGTCAGCGGGGAGGCGTCCGACGGGGACTCGTCCACGTCGCTGGAGGAGATCAGCGCCGACGACTTCAAGGAGGCGTCCGGTGGTGGCGGCGCGAGGGCCGGGTCGGCGGCGGCGCAGAGAACTAGGGTTTGGATGGGGTACACCATGTCCCGGAGCTACGCGCCGGCGTTCCATAGCTTTGCGTGGGCCCAGGCCGTGCAGAAGAAGCCTCTTATGCCGCGCCCTGCCGACGAGGACGAGGTGGAGCACGTCGTGGACACCTTGGACGAGGAGAAGGAGGAAGGAGAGATCGAGGAGGGGGAGGCCGTGCTGACCTCCTCTTCACCCCCGCGTGCGGAGCCCGAGACCATCGATTTGGACTCTGACACACCGGAGAAGTCGGAGTTGGTGGCTGTGGAGGGGAGTGTTAATCCTGCCCCTGCGACAGCCGAGGAGGAGGTGGACTTTGATCTGCGTGTGGGGAGTATACTGGAGGAGCTTGAGATGGTCTCCATTGAGGAAGCTGAGAAGTATGGACAGATATTTCATGGCAAAGATCTTGTGTTTCATGGACATGGTGTTTGATTCGGTTGCTGAGAGATCAGTTATTGATGTTGTGTTGTAGGTCATTTGAGGGTGCGTGTGCGCACCTGCACACATGCTTTGAGAGCCTGAAGCCATTATTCCCGGAGAGCGGGAGTCCAATGCCCATGCTTGACGCTCTTGTGCAGCAGGCATTTGTCGGAATTGACACCATCGCCACTGTAAGACTGAGTGTTGAGCTGTTGGCTGGTTTCCTTCGTTGACTAATAGGCTCACACTTTTTTCATTGTTGTAGGTGGCTAATTCGTATAACATGCCAAAGAGGGAGCAGGACAGGAACATGCTCTTAAAGTATACATAAGTCATCTTTAACTAATCATGTACAGAATGAAACTGCCATCTTTTCTGTATAACTAAAACGATTTCCTTTCAATGGCCTAGGTTGTTATTCCACATAAAGAACAGATATTCAGACATGCTGACACCGGACCAGAAAGATGAGGTTTGTAACCCTACTAGTTTGTAGCTCTAGGGGCTTCATTATGTGTAGACTGTGGAAACAAGCTCAATTTTCTGCCTTTTTTTCTCTGTGCATCAGCTGGATAGCCGTGTAAGGCAGTTAGTTTTTGAGGATGGAAAAGACACTGGCAATGGTCCAAATTCCAATTGTGGCACCAATGCAATGGATGTTGCAGCTCCATCTGGGCAGGTTCCATCAGAGAGACTACCATTTGAACCAGGAGCAGCAAAACCATTTAGTGGCTCTAGTTTGCCCAAGTTGGAGATACCAGCAAAGCATAGAATGGTTAGCCCCTTGTTGGACCTTCATGCAGATTATGATGAGAACAGCTTACCCTCACCCACCCGAGTTAATGCACCACCTTTTCCTGTTCCAAAGCCCATTGGATTTGAAGCATTTCCAATGGCACCAGAGCGATCATCTTTCCCAGAAAGAGTTGAGCCTGCAAAACATTCTTCGTATCCATCCTTAACTGACCCCCTGAAAGCTGTTTCCTCTTACCAGCAGAAGTATGGCCAGAAGTCTGTCTTTCCAAGTGATGATCTACCAAGTCCAACTCCTGGTGATGGGGATAAATCTGGAGACAAAGGTGATGATATATTTGGTGAAATCTCAAGCTTTTCATCTTCAAAAAAGATAGCACTGCCAAGTGTCAGTCAGATACCTGCCTCTCGACCTAGCACAGTTAGCAGCAGCAATGACAGTTTCGCAGGTGGTCCTCCAGGTTATGCTAAACAAATTGAACAGTCTGTTTCAGGACCCAACCATGCGCTAAAGCCTACAGCTAAAAGTAGAGATCCAAGGCTCAAGTTTTTGAACCGTGACACTAGTGGTGCTGCAGATTTAAATCGATGTGTGAATTTTGCAGACCCGAATGCTTCCAAGGATGGGACCTTCGGTGGTGGAGTATCAAGTAATAGCCGCAAGCACAAAGCAATCGATGAACGTCTGGATGAAAATATGTTAAAAAGAGCTAGGGGTAGTATTGGGAATCTGAGAGACATGCAAGTTCCACCAGGTAGAGGTATGTGGGCTGAAGATGGAAGTAATATTAGCTCCTATCCAAGCGATAGGGTTCAATCTAATCAGAATACAAGGCTTGAAACCAAGACAACAGGAAATCCTAATCTTAGGATTGATAGTCAACTTATTAGTAACATAAGTTGTATCACAAATAGTAGTGGAACAAGTACCAGAACTCTGCAGCCCCCCCAAACTAATTCAGCTCCACAAACCAGTGCAGCTCCTGTTGTTTCATTGCCTGCTGTGTTAGAGGACATTGCAGTGAACCCAACGGTGCTCATGCATTGGTTTCAAATGGAACAACAGAAGAAGTCAGCAACAGAACCTCAGCAGAACGTAACTGCTTTGAGTGGCATATCTACTGGCATGATCAGTAATGTAACTGCAGGCATAGTTATACCACCTGGCAATGCTCACAAGACCGCAGAAGTTGCACAAATTCCTTCTGTTAGGCCGCAAATTCCAATGCAAACAGCTCCTGTGGTAAAGCTCTTGCTACTGCACCTGCATCTTTGCTTGTTACTTGTCAGTTGTCACTTTATTAATCTACTTGATAATGACTTCCATCTCATTAGTTGGTACTGTATTTTTTTATGCATATTAAGTGGAAGGAGATGCATTTGAACTTGGATGTTCATTCTGAGGTCATATTAGCTTGTAGGTTACACTATCAATAGTTAGGTTAACTATCTTTTCATGTAATGCCTATTCCTTGCTTTTGTTGTAAGATGGTACTGATATTAAGTTTTGCTGTATCTGTAGAACTCACAAAATGATGCTGGAGTTGTACGTATGAAACCCCATGATCCTCGTCGCATCCTCCATAATAATCTAGCACAGAAGAATGATACAGCGGGCTCTGAGCAAGGCAAAATCAGTGGAACTGCCTTGCCAGACTCTCAGGGCAGCAAAGACAATTTGACCAATGGTGAACAACATGCAGAGCAACTTCAAACTAGTGCGTTGCCTTCTCAACCAGCCTCGTTATCCGGCATAGCCCGCCCTTTCACCATGAGCGCAAATCCTGTGGATCCCATCTCTAATTCACAGTTAGCTGCTACAGCACTCATGACTCCTCAGCAAACTTCAGGCAGCATAAATAGGGCAGACCCAAGACTAGCTGCTGGACAGAATGATCCAAATGCTGATGCAGCAACAAATACTTCTCCTGAAACAGCACTTGATTCTGCGCCACCAGCTAACCCATGGGGGGATGTTGCTCATCTACTTGATGGTTATGATGACCAGCAGAAGGCTCTCATACAGAAGGAAAGAACAAGGCGGATCATGGAGCAGCACAAGATGTTTGCAGCACGGAAACTTTGCTTAGTGCTTGATTTGGATCACACTCTTCTTAATTCCGCGAAGGTTAGACTTTGTAGCCCATGACTTCATTTGTTTAACTATTTGACAAGTTAATTAATGTAGTACACACTTCTCATTCAGTTTATAGAAGTGGATCCTATTCATGAAGAGATTTTGCGGAAGAAAGAGGAACAAGACAGGGAGAGGCCAGAGCGCCATCTGTTCTGTTTCCATCATATGGGAATGTGGACCAAACTGAGACCAGGAATATGGAACTTTCTTGAGAAGGTTTTCTGTCTTAGATATCTCACCATTGAGCTTTGCTGCCTTAGACATCTCACCATTGACCATAAGTGTGTTTCTATTCGACCGTTGAATATTGTCCTGTTTGATGCTGTATGCTATAGGCAAGTAAGCTTTTCGAGTTGCATCTATACACAATGGGGAACAAGCTGTATGCTACCGAGATGGCTAAGGTTCTTGACCCTACTGGGGCCCTGTTCGCTGGGCGAGTCATCTCAAGAGGTGATGATGGCGATCCTTTCGACAGCGATGAGCGGGTACCAAAAACTAAAGATCTTGATGGGGTATTGGGGATGGAATCTGCAGTGGTGATCATCGATGACTCCGTGAGAGTCTGGCCCCACAATAAACACAATTTGATTGTTGTAGAGAGGTATGTTTCTCTGTCAAATGCCAACGTGAATTAATAGCAAGTACGCCTTACTCTCTTTCCATATAATTTTTTTTTGTAGATACACCTATTTCCCCTGCAGCAGACGTCAATTTGGCCTTCCTGGACCATCACTTCTTGAAATTGATCGAGATGAAAGGCCAGAGGATGGCACTCTTGCGTCTTCACTGGCGGTATGATGGTTCCTTTCCACTTCTGAACTCTTTGAGGATTGAAGTGCAACTCGATTAAGCTGACGGGCTTATCAAATTCTTGAAATAGGTTATCGAACGCATTCGCCAAAACTTCTTTTCTCATCCTAACCTCAATGATGCTGATGTGCGGATCATCCTAGCTTCAGAGCAGCAGAGAATCCTTGCGGGCTGCCGTATTGTCTTCAGCCGGATTTTCCCGGTTGGAGAGGCCAACCCCCACTTGCATCCTCTGTGGCACAGTGCAGAGCAGTTTGGTGCAGTGTGCACGAACCAGATCGATGACCGGGTCACTCATGTCGTTGCCAACTCCCTCGGGACTGACAAGGTGAATTGGGCACTATCGACCGGCAGATTCGTCGTTCATCCAGGATGGTGAGGAAAAGTAATACTTAGTTCACTTGGATATTTTTTTATTACATAACCGCCACATTCTAACTCCCCAGAATGGCCCATCACTTAACCGAAACTCCTATCATGTTTGCCATCGACAGGGTAGAAGCTTCAGCTCTCTTGTACCGGCGCGCCGATGAACACGACTTTGCAGTTAAATAACACATCCCCGAATCCCAGTTGCCCATCCAGGATCCCGAGAATCTTCTCGGGACAAGATCCGGTTATGAAAACCTAACGTGATAAGAAAATTAGACAAACATAAGAGAAAAACAGGACCATACTAAGAAGAAAATACTTGGCCATCCAAAGAATCACATGCATAAACGAAAGGTAATGAAATTGCTTCATGCGAAGGCTGAAAGAAGAGAGGGCAAGCCCATACTATTTGTGAGGTGGTGAGTATTTGCTTGCAAGGGTTTTTGGAGAGAATCATCAAAAAAGAGAGAAATGCGAAAAATAAAAAATGAGCAGGCTCGGTACCTCCGCCCTGCAACATGTAAAAATGGTTGTATTGTTGGTGAGTCCTGGGTCAAAATTTTGCCCCTGGCTCCTGCAAGCCTGCTGCTGGCCACACAAGTGGTTGGTACTCGGTAGCAGGTATCAGTCCATCCATCAAAGTAGGCAAGGGCAGCAGCAATCTTGGGAATGAATGGGGCATTTAAGTCTCTTGTCTGTGTGTGTATTTTTGTGGTCGTAGGAGATCTTTGTAGCTATTTTTTAACTATATTAAATAAATAAAATTTTTATGTAAAAAATAATTTAAACTATAAACTAACGTAAATAGTGAGAGATGTGAGACAAGAAATTATAAAAATAGTATAAAATAGTTAGAGAAATTATTTACTATTAGAGATGTTATATCTAATGTTATTTTTAGATAAATGAGAGATAATCTTAAACAACAGATTATTGTATCTAAATGTGGCTGGTTGGTTCCACCCGTGCCCTGAAAACCACATGGAAAAGGACACTGGAGCTGCTGCTGCAAACTTCCCCAAAAGAGTTTTTGTACCAGTACCAGGGAGTCGAAAAGAAAATGGGTTCAGGGAATGGAGAATTGAGTTCCTGATGTGCGAGGGGGGGATTTCCCTGGTTCAGTTGAGCTACCTGCCTACGGCTCTCCTCATTTATGTTTTAGCTTTTGGTTTTTAACTTTTCATTTTTTTTTCATTTTATTTTTTTTGGTTTTTTAGTTTTTTTGTTGCTTTTTTTTCTATATTCATTTGTATTATCTGTGATATGATAATCTTTATTTTTATTTTTATTTTTTAAAAAATAATTATATCAAATAAACTACTATCAGTTATAGTATAAAATAAATATTAAACAATAAAAAAGCCAATAAATCATAAGTATAAGCCCAGTTGAGCAGCACTGTACATTTTGTGTGTGCCAGGGTCAATGGTGGCACAGAAGACTGCAGAAGATGTGATGGGCATTGACTGGTGGAATTTTTTTTTGGCATATTTAGTTTTTATCGTCCTATGGCTAGGCGATAGCACAAAAGAGCTGACACATAGCCTCTGCCGTCCCGTGAGTACACGGCAGATTGCCTACCGCCCTATGATCGGATGACAGGTGATTAAGCCGGTTGATTAGTCGATTTAATTATTTGTCCTAATTTTTTTGTATACTGTTTGTTTAAATTTTGAAATATAGCAAATGAGCTTGAAAAATTATAAAAATTTATGTGCAGCCTCTCGATATAACGTAGTTGACTATGTAATTTTTTTGGTAATTTTATCCGCTGTGAATACTGGTCAAAAATTTGTATGATTTTGATATTTGTAGGAGTTGTTACATATAGCAAATAAGCTTCAAAAATTACAAAATTTTATATGAAACCTTCCGACATAGTCGTAGTAATTGTGTAACTTTTTAGGAATTTTATGTGTTTTGAATTTGTCATGTTAATTTAATAAAAAAATAGCGATATGTGATGCTCATTTAATTAGCTTGCATGCGTGATTGTTGTTCGTTTGTAAATTATAGAATCAAGATAATGATTCATTTTAGTTCGGATTTGATTTATGGATTTAGAAACTTAGAATTTAGTGGTAAGATGGTAATAAAGAGACTTCGTTTTGAAGAATTGAATGCGAAAAGACGACATTTGATGTTGCGAATTAAAATAGACTTTACAATAAAGCTAGAGATAACAAGGTGCACAGGGTTTGGTTATATGCATAAGAAATAGCATCATGTACGATGGAATAAACTGAAGTACTACTACAATACATATGCGCTTTTCTTGAATGGAAATAAATTCGAGTTTCAGGGGACTAGTTTAGGACGACCTGACCTACTACGTAGACCGGGGCTATTTTTTCTTCCTTGCGAGCTCGGTGTTGAACTCCTCGGTAGTCTTTTTGACCTTGACTGCCATTTCTCTCTTTTTCTCGCACTCCCTGTTGCAAGCCTCATACTTCCTACGCGTGCACGCCTCCAGATAAGCCTTCATTGCCACATCACCCAGGGTGTATGCTTGTTTCATTTCACCCCTAGCATAAAATGAAACAAGCATGCACCTTGGGTGATACAGTAATATGCACCTGCAACAAGTCAAAACTTCTACACAAACCATGCTCGCATGTGTACAAGGCATATGCGCAAATGAGGCAGATGTTTGAGCTGTACATCTCAGAGTACTACGACATGCAACACCTTTTTAGTATATGAAGTGCGGAGTTTCACTTGTACAGCTTGGACATGAACTACAATGATCTTTGGTCGGACATGCTGCAATGGGCCCCTAACAAGGAGTTGAAGATAATTGTGAAGGGACGTCGGCAGACGCGGCACTTCTAGAATGACATGGATGTGAGCCAACATAACAGTATTAGTCGTGCAGCAAAATGCAGGATATGCAAGACCTCTAGGCACTCAATGAGAGATTGTCCCAACAAACCGAGCTCGTCTGGTCGCCATTTCGTGTCATAATTTTATATATCTTTTAGTGTGTCGAAATAATTTATATTTGCACCAATATAATATGCAAAGCTTACCATGGATGGCTGAAATGTTATTTTGCAGAAAGTAATAATTTAAAGTAATACAATAAATAGATTAAAAACAAACTTTAAGGGAAAAGATAATAAATAAATAAATAACCGAAAGAATTGAATAACTCAAGTAAACTGACCATTCACTCTAATGAACCACTCATCACCCCATGTTACAAAACCTTATCCTTATTGAAGTACATGATAGGCCAGGCGATTGCCGATTCTGAGAGTAGGAGGATGGAATGACTACTAGGCCCAGCATTGTTCAACAGGAGAGAGTTGTGATGGGGGTACTGAAATGCTGAAGATGCGACATCGTTTTGATAGACTGGAGTGGAAGATTAACTTAGTGCTATGTGCTATTTTCTTTAATGTGGTCATTGTTATCTTGAAGGTGTAGTGTTGCGAGTGTTGTTTTCATTCACGTTCTTACCTGTAGTGCTTTGTATCACTTACGTATGTCTAATGCATATCTATACTTATACCATAGTACACATTTGAATATTGTTTGTTTCAGCGCTGCGTCACGTGCATTAACCTAGAGACGTCCATATGCATTGCACAAATATAGATCATACAAATGAAGAGGGTTAGATGGCACACAACCTAATGACACATGATTTCATGTGTCTTTATGTTTCTTAAATTAATTCATGTTTGTATCAATTCCACAACGACGCATCAACCATTTAGTTACAACGGCAGACAACCCTCTTCCACATGTATGCATGAGAAAGTGGGCAAGGGGGGACGGCACGGAAAGTGACAAGTGTGCGCACAAGGGAGCGGGCAAAGGGAAATGGCATAGACACACGGACAAGTGTGCGTAGAGGAAGCGGGTGAGGGGGGATGGCATGGACACAGTGATAAGTGTGCGCATGATGAAGTGGGCCAAGGGAGATGGCACAGATATAATGACAAGTGTGCGTAGGAGGGAGCGGGCAGGGGGACGGCACGGACAGAATGACAAATGTGTGCATGACGGAGTGGGCCAGGGAGACGGCATGGACAGAGTGACAAGTGTGCGCACGAGGGCGGACGACACGGTCACATGGACAAGTGTGCACAGAAGGAGCGGGCGAGGGTGGACGGCACAGATACAACACAACACTCTGCCTCGGAGAATAGACTTTCATTTATAAAAGGAGGTGGAAGAGATCTAGGAGAGAACACTACACACCAAATCTAACACTATAACAGAGCTTACTTCATCATGTCGGGATAGACAAGAGGTAGAAGAAGCAATGAGACAAGATGATGAAGCAATGACAGAAAACCCACGAAGTAGCAAGGTCTGCTACGGCCTACGATGAACAAGCAAGGGCTGCTGCAGCCTGAGCCGAACAAGCGAAGTGTGCCAGGAGGTCACACCCCCGCAATGACGTCCCCCGTAGAAGCACGTCTATCCTGAATGTTGTAACCGAGCGTTTGCCGCAACACCTGCCCGAGGGGGAGACGCCGCTTCTTTGTCGGTGCAGGGACCCATGCAAGTTCTTCAAGTCTAAGTAGCAACTCAGCCTATGCATGCGTTACTGGGGTTGTGCGAACTACTCCTGTGACTATCCCGACCGTCGTCGCGACACGAGCAGCTATCGGTTGCCAATAATGACCAGTTATAGTGTGTTTTCCTTCTATTTCTCTTTCAAAGTATGTACTAACAATCTCTCCCATCTAGCCGCAGTCCTCAGAATCGGTGTGTAGCTACCGCAAGTGGATCGACCTAGAGATCCACCTACATGACCAGTGGACTCTCGACTCGAGGAGTGGGATATCAAAAGGACTTGCAAGATCCATGAGAAGGAGCGCTACAACGACGAGCAAACTGATCGTATACGTCGGGAGACGAAGGCTCATCTTGAGGTGTGCACGCGCAGGGAGGACGAGGCTCACGATAGGGAGCACAAGAAAAAAGAAAAATAGTGGCCAAGGCTAAAGAGACCACCGAGGAGTTTAACACTGAGCTCAGAAGGAAGAGAAAATGGCCCCGATCTACACAGTAGGTCGGGCCGTTCTGAACTAGTCCCCTGAAGCTCAAATTTATTTCCATTTGAAAAAGGCGCATATGTATCGTAATAGTATTTCGGTTTGTTCCATCGTGCATGATGTTGTTTCTTATGCATGTAACTAAACCCTATGCGACATGTTATTTCCAGGTTTATTATAAAGTCTATTTTAATTTGCAACATCAAATGCCGTCGTCTTTTCGCATTTAATTCTTCAAAACAAAGTCCCTTTGTTACCATCTTACCACTAAGTTTTAAGGTTTCAAATCCATAAATTAAGTTTGAACTAAAATGAACTATTATCTCGATTTATAATTTACAAACCACCAGTAATCATGCATGTAGGCTAATTAAATGAGCATCGCATATCGTTAATTTCTTTTATTAAATTAATGTGATAAATTCGAAGCACATAAAATTCCTAAAAAATACACAATTACTATGACTATGTCGGGATGCTTCACATAAAATTTTATAATTTTTGGACCTCGATTGCTACATGTAACAACTCCTAAAATTATCAAAATTGTATAAATTTTTTAGCAATGTTCATAATGGGTAGAATTAGTAAAAAATTACATTGTCAACTACGTTATATCAAGAGGTTATACATAAAATTTTATAATTCTTGAGATTATTTGCTATATTTAAAAATTCAAACAAACAGTATACAAATAAATTAGGGCAAGTAATTAAGCTGGCTAGTCAGCTGGCTTAATCACCTGTCATTTGGCTATGAGGCGGCAGGCCCCTGCCGTTTGGTGGCGGAGCGGCAGGCAACCTGCCATCCGCTCGCAAGACAGCAGAGGCTACATGTCAGCCTTCCAGCGCTGCCGCCCAACCACCGAACGGCAAAAACAACATTTCTATTACACCAGACATACAATTATTTTTATAATTACGGTTGGAAATAGTGCTAAATGTGCCAAAAGTTACTCCAATACTCAACTGGAAGAGGCTTTGTACGGGACCGATGACGAAAATTAACTTTTGCATGGTTTTTTTAATATGAAACTAACTCTTATCCTGTTGGTTGGTATTTGTCAAAACTTAACTACTAGATGCTTTTCACGAACTAAAACTTTCCCAATAACCTTTTTTAGATCACGAGTACAATACTAATGTACTTATCCACACACCCAATACTACACACTCACACGCACATGTATGGATACGTCCAATACACAAGCTTAAAATAAAACGAAGATCGAAGAGTCTCATGGTATGCAAGTATGCACTTTGACCATTGAATGCACCCACGTGCACATGTGTACTTAGAGGCACTGTTCACATAAACAGTGTCAGAGGGTACTGTTCACATAAATAGTGCTCCCAAAAATACGGCACCATGACTCGAAGCCGGGTGGACATGCTGCCCACTAGCAGCGTTGCCAACCGAGCAAACACTCGGTCCGCAACTTTCTCTACAACTACTACTTAGATAGTGCTCTAAACGGCTTAAAAGCCATAGATTTTGGTTTCTACTATAGGTTTTTGGCTGCTATTGCACTATAGCGGTTATTAGCTTTTCTAAATGTAAAATGAGAAAAAACATTTAAAATGAGAAAATTTGAAAAACACTGTTATATCTTTTATAAGACAATGCAAAGAAATAAAGAAAAAAACAAAAAAAAAGATAAAAAAACCGATACGTTTCAAGTAGCTGAAGTCATTTGAAACAGGACCTTAATAAGTCGCACAAGTTTAAAAAGTCACCCGTCCTAAATCTTTCACAAATATCTGAACGGCATTTGCTTGAATGAGAACAAGATTTTGCAGAGGTCGGATTAGCATAAATTTTGGACTAGTTTCTAAAATATAACCGTGGACTAAAGCTTGACTGTGCTGGCCTTTACTATAAAATGTAATGCGATGTTAGCTATTTACAGATCTTGTCACGTAGGACAAGAAATGATGCAAGAGGAAATAGGAGAAAATATAGAGAATTAAGTCATCTCTGGTATAGTAACTATAAAACGAGAAACAAGATATATTGTATATAAAGAGACTGTTTATGGAGATATGTAAAAAATAACCTATTTTTTATTATAAATAAATAATATAAAAGATATTATAGATAGTGATTATCTATATCATTATATATATTCTAACGCATGAATACAAAAGAAACACTTGCCGACCTTGCTCTTCTAATAGACAGGCCTTCGGTATGATGTACGGGGTGGCGACGCACGTACCGCATCTCCCTGCATGCAGGTGGCACGATTTATATTTTGGCGCGGGGGACCTCAGTTCGTGCAATGAAGTTTTTTTTTTTTTTTTTGGCCTTGTCATTCCTTTGTCATGGTGCTCTCTGTTTTATTAGACCTATAGTTTAATCAGAAGAACGAGTTATCTTGTTATTTGGTGATTGTAAAAGGAAAAAAAATCCCGACTTATTTTGAAAGATTCAATGAAAAGCCTAAACAAAGAAGACATTCATTTTTTTAATGTTTGGGGAGTTGCTAACGTAAAACCCACACCTTTGGTGCTAACATGCTTAGCTATTTCGATGAGTAGTATCAAATTCGAGTGGACGTGAGTCACGTGACTGGAGTGCCACACCAGATGGATATTTTATGAATAACCCCCTCGCAAATTGAGATGTCATGTTAGCACCTAAAGATGAGCTGAGCTAGATATAGGGGACTGCGGCTTATGGATTTTGGCTATAACTTATTAGTCTAATAAATAGTGATTGCTAAGAGAAGCTAAAAACTAAAAACCACCGAAAAGCCAAAAAAACATAGATATATCAACATCATGACATTCTAAAACCAGTTAGGGTTCTACTAAGCTAGATTATTTTTTTGGTAAATCTACTTCTAAAAGTGATCAACTAAATATCTTGGTAGAAACTGAAAACCACATAGATTTCTTATTAATTAGCGAAGAGAGAAGAAGTTAAATGAGAACCAAATTATTCTCGAACTAATCTTATAAGTTGATTCGGGGATAAATAAGAAGAAACTGCACCATTTATTCTAGATTTTAACAAGCGCAAACCCGGTATACTACTGCTATCTATGCAAAATGAAGTCACCAAAAAACTTCGACTTCCACACCGTCACCTTCTCCTCCGCTCCAATCTAATGCCTCCGCCTCTCGCCGCCACCACATCGCCGGTGAGTCGTCCTGGATGGCCCCTGCCCCATACAATGAGTATTGGAGAGGTGTTATCTTCTCTCACACTTCTCTCATCAAAATATATTTTGGAGAGGCAATCTCCCATGCAACGCAATTTTTGTTGTTGTCTATATGACATATGTTCCTACGCCCAAACTATGGCCCTGATCGTTTAGCTTTTTTCAGCTTCAGTTTCTAGTTTCAACTTTTTTTCACTATTTACTACACTATCTACTAATTCAGCTACAGTGAAAAAAAACAGCTACAGTAAAATTTCAACTAAAAATCAGATATCATTACTAAAACAATCACCATCTATATATTCTGTGAGAGAGATGGCCCTACGTGCTCCTTCTCTCCTCCACATCACTCTGTATCGTACGTAGCACAATGAACAGATAATTGTTGTCGCACCTGACGCACCATTGTAAAAACCCTAATCGAATCATTTTCCTGTTACAATCAACTGATGTCGTCACCATACAAAGTAATATTGTCAGTCTAATTGTTATTAGCTAGTGAAGTAGTTGATGGTACCACATCACCTCCCTCGACGTACTTTAAAATGTGTGCTTTCCACAGATAGGACAGGACACTTGCCTTTCTAAAATTTTCTTGCGAGTAGCACTTCCTTTTTCAATCTCTACTTCTAACTTCTGTTTTTTTACTATTCAATAATTTCATCTTTTTCTAAATTTTTTAAATCTTTTTAGATTTTTTTTGTAATTTTTTTTCCGTATTCCTTTGTATTGTCCGTGATGGACTAACATATTTTTTCTATTTTTAATTTTTTTTAAAATTTAATTATACTCAATAAGCTAACTCAGCTATAATAAAAAATAAATCAACTATAGTAAAATTTTAGTTAGAAATCAGAAGCCATCGCTATTCCAAATGCCCTAATTTGACCAACTAGGCAAAGTAAAAGGGGTCAGTGTCTCGATGTTCTTCCAGAGAGAAGAAAAAAGTTGGTTGATTAAAACTGAGACTACCGCCTGATCGGAGGCGGTTGGTGGCGAGCCGGCGACGGTGGCCTGCCGTGGTGCAATGGAGTGGAGCGCCGATGGCGAGCTCCAGGCAGTGGAGTTTGGGTAGAGTGGCGTAGGTGACGTGCTCGGCGAGGACGGACACGGCGGACGGATGCGGCCGAAGACAATGGATCGATGTGAGCGGTCTTCGAAGGAGGCACTGCCTTGTTGCAAAGTGAAAGAGACCGTAAAAAGATGTGTAAAATGAAAAGAATGGCTAATAAGGCCCCACTCAGCATTTACTGTCGTCACGTTTGGTGTTAGCTTTAAGCTTTTTTTACTATTTTAATTTTAATTTTTTTTTCTGTTTTTAATTTTTAATTTTTTTTATATTTCTTAGTATTGTTCATGATGAACTAAAATATTTTTTCCTATTTTAAAATTTAATTATGCTAAATAAAATCAACTTAGTTATAATAAAAAATAAATCAGTTACAGTAAAAATATCATAACCAACATCATTTTGAACGTCTCCTAAAGGTGGTGCAAAGTGGTCACTTTGGTAACAAATCATGATGCGGAGTAAAATTTACTCTGTACAAAACATAGATAGGCTCGTTTCTAACTTTTTACTATGTATTAGTTGACAACGCACATAGAGCTTCTGGCTTCTAATTTTATTTTATTTATTTTATATTTTTTCTTTATTTCTTTATATTCTTCGTAATGATATAATTTTTTTATTTTTATTTTTAAAATTTAATTACTCAGAAAAAATTAATAATCACTATAGTGTATTTTTCATCACTATAATATAGAAAAGTCAAAAATCATGGCTTATAAACCAGTTAGATCAAAGCCATAATTAATCTCGAGAAATCCTTTGTTTTTCTTCTTAGGATCCCAATTCTCCAATATTCGTTTGTTCCAAGTAAGCCCTTAAACAGTACTCCTATCCAAGTTTAGAAATATCGGGACTGGACCAAATCCCGCTGGGGGCCGGTATCGGTAACCGGCTGGTTACCGAAAAAACTGGTTGAATTTTGCCAAACCAAAAATTGAACTGGGGTGGTTTGGGGACGGTAACCAGTTAGAAATCGGAAAAACTGGTGCAAAAACGGGGAAAACTGGTTATGGGTAATTAGAAATTTGAATAATGCAAATATTAAATAGAAAGTGTTTAATGAAGCAACAATGCTTGAAGTTGTACATAAAAATTGCTTGTTACTACCTTGACCATTAGTGAAGCCCTCTGCTCCAAGTGTCGTGAAGCATTGGAAATAATGAAAACACAAGTTAATGGTAATGAATGCTAACTTGAGTAGCATATTGAAAACAATAATAAAGTACCAATTCGTACTAATACATTGTTGAGAAACACGATGGTTATGCAATAAATTCATTGTTATCAATTAGGATAAGTCATTCAGAATGAGCTAGGTGCGCTTTGTATTGACCATAAGTGTATGTTGGATGGGCATACTGTACCCAATGATTGTAAACTTGTTAGTAATATGCAGGTTTGGTCCATTGGTAAACAATTCTTGCATTGGCTTGATATGCATAATGGTAAGTAGGATAAGAAGAGATGTTCGAAGACGAATGAGAATCATCACCAGAAGGTAGTAGGTTGATATCTCGACATCCATAAGTTGGAAAAGGGTTTGAGCTACCATAGGATGTGTAGGAAGAAAAGTCTTGTGGCCGAGAAAAATCTCGTTGGCAATCCTTAGCCCTCATGTAGGTCCTATTGATTGTTCTTGATGCACGACAATCATGGTCTTCATCCTAGGTAGTATGCATAAAATTTTTCTCGTAGGTGAATTCCATTGGTCAACATGTGTTTTTTGGTCTTGTACTCCATCATGAGCTGTCCCATCATCAGCACTATCATGAGATGACGAAGAGCTACTATCGACAGACTCTTGGTACCCTAATTCATCAGATGGCGGAGTTGTTGTCTCTTCATTACTTACCACAATATTCTTGTCAATGCCCTTTTTCTTCTTAGCAGCCACTTGTTTTCTTGTTTGCGTGAGGCAAAGTCTCGACCCAATTTTCCAGTTGGTTGGCTACAAGTTTTTCTTTTCCTAACACTAGAACATTGGGCGCGCGTTGCGCGCCTTGCCATGACTTTAATTGCAAAAATTAATTCACGCTTCCGCCCTACCCTAGTATATTTTTAAATAGTTTACCGGTGAACTATCAAGTCCTTGATAGCTCGTTATTTTATGTGAATAAAATGTGATGGTCATGTATGCTTTAATTTAATAATACTATGGTTGTCAAGGTGAATATGACCTTAAAGTAAAACGAGGCATTTATCGGTGGTAGGACATAACTAAATGTAACAAGCCATTCTAAACATTCACTTTAATTAAATAGTTTGAGCAATTAACATAATGCAAATAGCATAGATAAATACTCAGGAATATGTAGGTTCAACATGTCCAAAATTTGTAACTTGCCTTATTGATCCGAAACGTCGACGATCTCGTAACCCTCGAAAGCCTGCTCGGAACCTTGAACAGCTGCCTCGGAATCCTCATGCACTAACGCAAAAGAAACACATAAAATAACATCAATTTCTGAGCTTGCTCCTAAACAAGCTAGAAAACAAAACAAAATAAATAAACTATAAAAAAGAAAAAGAAATAAAAGCAAAATAGTCAAAAGGCTTGGGTCTGAATTTTTGGCAATGGGGTTAGGGTTAAAGAGCATCGGAAATGAAACCGGAGCGTCGAAACGAATCAAATGAGATGTTTTATACAAAATTATGTTTTATACAAATCGGCTCTGGAAAATAGAAAAAGACCACTGTTCATTGAAATAGTGTTGGGCCGGCCCGTTGGGACGCGCGGGAAAACGCGGCACGCGTTCAAACAGCAACTTGGGCCAACGGGCGCGGCCCAGGGAAGAGGTGCGCACGCGGTGTAGTCGACCGATGGGCCGTCGTCCTCGGCCCATCCACTTGTGCACGCGGCCGACCCAGCCCGAAGCGGTACGCTCGCGCCCGGGGCCGTAACCGTTCGATCGCTTAGGGACCGCTCGGAGGAAGCCACGTTGCCTCGCTCGAGTCTTCTTCTTCCTCCGGCTGGACATGGCGAGGGAAAAAATAGGGCGACGCTTGCTATTGCCATCCGACCTTGGGGGGGACTTCCAAGGCCATGCCCGGTACGGATGGGTTCAGGGAGTTAAGGTGGTTCCATTTTTGAGCTCAAAACCAAGGGAGCATTCGCAATGGTGGTCGCGGACGAGTGAGAAGGTAGTGAGGAAGGTGGCGGCTCGGGAAGAACTTGGAATTGCTCAGGTGAAAGGGGGCTTGGTTTCACGGTCTAAGGAGGGTGGGGATAACGGTGGAAGTACTGATTTAGCACGAAAAGAGCTCTAGTGGGCTAGCCACAGGGAGGGGCAGCGGCCGGGGAGGTGGTGCACAGTGTCAAGCCAGTAGAGGAATGCTCCTATCAAATTGAGGTGGGCTTTACACTTGCAATGCTATGGGGGTGCTGTGGACGAAAGGAATTTGATTTTCATCGAGCGGGGTGGAGGATTGGTGGTGAAGCTCACTGGGACCAGGGGTGGCTGAAGGGGAGCTGCAGCGAGTTAGAGCTCAATTGGTTGTTCGAGGAGGAAGATGAGAGTGGTGTGAGCTCACTGGCGAAGGCAATTTGGTTTTAATGATCGGGAGAGGCGAGGGGAGCTTGCGGGGGTGCGCGAGGTGTAATGGCGCTTGACAGGAGAGGGCGAGAAGGCTATACCGAGGGGCGAGGCGGCCATGCCGCTGGGTGAGCCACTCCTATGAGTTCCGAGGAAGGGGAAAGACGGCCGTAACACGGCGGGGATGGGCGGTGACGCGAGAGCGGGCGGAGCGGTGCGCTGCACGGAGGAGGGGCGTTGTGACCGCAGAGCGGAGGGAGGAACGGAACGGTTGGGGGAGCTAACGCGGTGGGCGAGGCCCACGGTGCTGGCAGGCTGACGTGGGCGGAGTTGACTGGGACGGCCAAGTGGGCACGGGCGCACGGCGCGGTCGAGAGGCGAGGTGACAGGGCGGGGAGGAGGGAGGCGTGGATTGGCCGGGCGCCAACGGGAGGGAATGGCGGGGAGAGCAAGGGACCACGCGTCGCCGCGCGAAGGCCTCGCGGGTGTGTAGAGCGCTCTCGCGCGAGCAGAACGGAGTGAGGTTAAATAGCTTAGATGACTCTTACCAATAGTTTTTTTAGTCCATTGCTTCAAAGGTTGATCTAGTGCTTTATCTAGTTCATTTTCAGGGATGGCATTAACTACAATTGTAGATGGCATGGGGGGCTTACCTTCCTTGTCTAGTAGCGCTCTAAGTGGCTTATGGAGCTGTTGCTGCTGCACTTTCCAACACATCCAACTCTCCTGGCTGCTCTTAAGTCACAATGTTAGACCTCGTGGTTAGGTCTACGGTACTTTGGTGTTGAATAATTGACAACGTTGTTTATTGTTATTTGAGATATGTGGCGTATGTGCATAAACTGATGTCGATCAAATTGGAAAGAACTTGTGCTGAAAAAAAATATTTTTTGGTCTTTGCATGTGCAGGTTGAGCATGGAGACGATCGTGGTTGATGACGAGGTGGACCAGGACTAAGATGGGGAGATCTGAGGTTCAGATGGTCGAGGATGTCACGAGACGGTCAGGCTCATGCTTAGGCACGTAGAGATCAAAGGTAGATGATGCATGGAGAAACTCTAGGAGGTACGGTCCTAGAGGCTTCGACATGTGCAAGTTGGAAAAGTTAGAATTTTAGAAAAACTCGTATTAGGAAGGGTTTCGGACCTCTTAAATAGTAATGGGCCAAAAGCCTGATTGAGATAAAAATGCTTAGGTCCAGTTGAACGAGTTATACTAGGGTTTGAGTTCATTTGTAAGTCTACTTCAGATTTGTGCACATGTATATCAGGCTATAAAAAGACTTATGGCCGACGGCCAAAGGTGTGTGGTTTTTGAGCGCAGAAAACAATTCTAGTTTCCACACCGCCGCCGTCTTCTTTCCAAAGGCCGTCTTGATTGCTTATGCCGGAGCTGATGGCAACGACGGCCCCGTGGCCGTCTGGTCATCTCCCACACGACGCGAGCACGTTGGGTCTGCAGAAAAAAGGAAGCCACGCGCCGGCCGTGCGTTCGGTTGTCTTCAGAAGCACCGTGCGCGGGAAGACCAACTCGATTGATCGAGCGCTCGGTCATCACAATGGGTGTGCATACGAAGGCACCTTTTGATCCACTCGGTTTTGATCCGCATGTAATTAAGGTGGTGATCGTTTTAGCGATGGTTTCTAATTTTTAGTTAAAATTTTACTATAGCTGACTGAAATTTTACTATAGCTGAGTTAGTAGATAGTGTAGTAAATAGTGAAAAAAAGCTAAAACTGAAAAAAACCGAAACGATCAGAGCCTAAGACCGGACTTCTACACGCACGGATGGTAATTAAGTAAGCTCCTATTTTGCATGGTCCTAGTTAAACATTACTTTATGCATGCGGTGATATATAGACTATGGACGAGAGTTGCACTTGGATGGTTTAGTCTAATATATTGATTAGTTGTTGCTGGAAACTTGCCCATATATATGCACTACAGATTGTTTCATGATTATTGCCGTTGCATAAAGCTAGGTTGCTTACTATTGCCCATACATCCACATATATTACACGTAGTGTTCTTTTTGTTTGTCCATTCTAAGTATTAGCAAAACAAAAATATCTGTTGTGCATTGCAATTATTCATCCTTTCTCTAATTATCGTCGACGATCCTACACCTCTCCTAATATTCCAAGTAGCATGTACTATTATACATGGCCTGCAAAATCAAATTTCCATTTGACAAATTTCGGCCGGTATTTCTGCTACCGGACCTAGGCGGTTTTTCCAGTTACCGGCGGTTACTGATCAGTAACCGCTGGTTTTTCGAACCCTGCTCCTATCTACTTAACATATGAAGCGAAGTTACTACGTAACTATACATGCATCCTTTAGGAGAAATAAAGCATCTCAAGAATTACGACTATTCAATCTGAAGGATGCTGTGTCAACATGGGACTAATTAAGCTCCCAGCTCACATCATCAAATAAAGTTTTAACATCGTCAAAATAAACCCCTGTGTTAGGCATGAGCACTTCCCCCTTATGTGCTCGGCTCTATTGGCCCGGCATAATTGACCTTGGACTCGCTTACCCGGGCCCAACCGAACCCAATTTGGGCTTAGGGTCAGGGCAGGCTTTTCATTTCCAGACGAACTGCGGCTTAGCTCATGCGTGGGCCATGTTGGCACTACCCAACCCAACTACCTCTACAGGGCTCAGGACGGGCTTGATTAGTCCTATTATGTGAACGCAGCTGGACTTTTTACTGGCCCGGCCATCCCAAAAAATGCTCGTTTCTAAATTCAACAATTTTGTTACTTATGGGGCCAGCACATAACAAGCCCGAGCATAAGTTTTCTCAGACAAGCCATTTTTTCGTCCCTCTAAAAAGAAGACTTTTACCATGGCAGACATACATGTAACTGAGAAGTAGTTGTCTAGTCGATCCTGTAACATGACATGGAAATCTTACCATCTGAAACAGAACAAAAAAGGATTTGCAATACTGAACAATTCACAAAGCATTTTGCATGGTACCGCATGATCCACAAATAGGAGAGAAAACGGAGTGAATAGTGTTCAAACCATATTTATATCTATATTTTTTTTGGATTCGAATACTAATTGAGCAAACGTCGGATATGAATACAGACGGGACAAATATCGGATACGAATTTGAATCGAATATCTATTCTGTTAGAAATAATCTTGACTTAAAGTCAGTCTCCGTATGTTACTTGAGTTGAAGTCGAGTCCTACTTGAAGACTAAATACGTATGTTACTAGAAGAATATTAGTCTATATATTGAGAAGACTTGTAACCAGTTTAATTAGAGGAGCAAATAAGATAATAGAGGAATACATCATACATGGAGATGTTAGCAGCATCCCAGAAGAGCCACCCGTTATTACCAAAGACACGTCTTGACATCCTCAGGGTGCTTTCCAAAGAGCTTCATCTGGTAAGCGACGCCAATCTGGAAGAAGCTGCATCAATGGCAGAAGGGTTCGGTGGTGCTGATCTCAATGCTATACTCGAAGACGATGAGGTGGTAGCTGTCGAAGAGGCTTGTGGTGGAGGGCGACGGCCTGGCGCTAGTTCAGCTCCTTCGCAGCGGCAGACGCGGATGCTGCAGGCCACGCAGGAGGAGATGATAGCGCTGCTTTTCCGAGTGCGAGGAGCACCATGTCTACCGGGAGAGCCTGCGGCGCGCGCTGCGCATCCTGGTCACGGCCGATGCAACGACGGAGGTCGGCGCGCATCGGAGCGACGGACGGAGGCTGCGGTCACGGGGGAGGCGCTCGAAGAGTCGCTGGACGGAGTCACCGTGGCGTGTGGGCCGAAGTCAAGGAACGGGACGTGGAGCTTGTGCTGCACAGCGCACCGGATGGGCAGCTGCCGGATGGGTGGGAAGGCGCGGGACGCCTCGCTGGATGCGCGTGGGGAGGCGTGTGGGCTAACGTTGACGCGAACGTCGGTCTGAGGCCGACATGCGGGGCGTCGAGGAGACATATTTCGTTGTCCTAAGTCGAGTACGTAAAGATGGGTTCGAGATATTGAGAAGATGAGTTCGTTGTTCAAACTTTAATAGGTATATTTGAGTCTGGAACGTTGAGAAAATGTGTCATTGTTTTATGTCAGTGTAGATGAGATCGACTGCTTCAATGTTGTAGAATCTTTGCATCTGAATGGACCTGTACCGGTTGAGTTGAATTCCTATATGTAGCTTGCATGTAGAACGCTTCATATGGAGGCGTGACTGGTAGTTCATAATGCATTGAGACTAAAACTAGAGTAT
This sequence comes from Melocanna baccifera, assembly GCA_036346265.1. Taxonomy (NCBI): domain Eukaryota; kingdom Viridiplantae; phylum Streptophyta; class Magnoliopsida; order Poales; family Poaceae; genus Melocanna; species Melocanna baccifera. The sequence continues at coordinate 3,507,281 of CM070707.1, read as the reverse complement.
GTCGAGTCAAGATTAGGGAGGAGATCGTTAGAAATAATCTTGACATAGAGTTTGTCTCCGCGTGTTACTCGAATTGAAGTTAAATCCTATTTGAAAACCAAATATGTATCTTAGTAGAAGAGTATTAACCTATATATTAAGGAAACTTGTAATCAGTTTACTTAGGAGAGCAAGTAACATAATAGAGAAATTTGGAAATCCTTTTGCATTCTCTTCGTTTATTCATAACGTGTGCATTTTCTACTGTGGCAAATTCAACATACTCAATTCAGTTGGATCCAGATGTCCTCATAATTTATATAGCATGAAGATATTAATAACATTTTATCCTTGTACAATCACGTTTAATCATTCTAATTCATTTACTTCACTTAAAGAAACACGAATTCACATTCAATTAAATAAAACTTATCCAATTAATTAGTCGTATTGTAATAAAATTTGTATATTATTTCGTTAAATACAAATATAGATAGTCCAAATAAAATAATATTTCAGTTTGTAAAAATCTATACCGTATTCGTATTCATATTTTTATACGAATTCAAATTCAAATTCAAATACAAATAGGATAAAAATTGTTAATCGGATGAAAAAATCTATATCATATTCGCATTCTACCGAATGCGATAACCGGATAATACGGATAATTCATATCCACTTTTCACCCTCTATCCACAAATATCTCAAACATGCAAAATGACCGGCAAAAAGAATGATACATCAAAATACCCCCACCAAAAAATGTTTTGAGTCGGAAATTACACTTGATCAAAATAATTTAGCAGAAAAAATAACAACAAATACAGCACAACACTATCCCAGGCCAGATCTTCCTGGCATTGAGATATGGCAGTAAATATAAACTTACAAATGGAATTGAATCGGAAGGCTCCACTTCCGATGGCGGCGCGGGTGCGTGTCAGCAGATGACCTCGGCATTTGATTTTCAGAATATGATCTGATAGTTTCTTTACAATACATAGACACACATCAGTTACGTTCCTGTTGAACAGCATACATCTTGCATCTAGAGGAGCCTGAGATGTGCAGTATCATTCAGCCTCCTTATTTGCCATCCTGTTCTTAGCGAATGTTCAAGAACCGTGACGGAGGAATCGTCTATACATATTCTCTGGGACATCATAGGATTGCAGTCCAGTAGGCCGGCAATGAGACATCGAATGGGGGTTGCATGGCTGAAAATTGCAATGGAGGTCACCGAGCTCCCTAGATTTGCTTCGTGAAGGAGATGCCTCTGATTTATTTCTTTAGGGGAGAAGTCATCCTCGGTCTCGTTCTCCCCTGAGGTGACAAACTGGAGCCGGCTTTTCCCAGATTTCTTTCTTTGGAGGCTATGCCGATTGAGCCTGTAAAGCAAATCCCAAGGAGGGCCATCTTGGACGGAATTGGTAGAGCTCTGCCGAGAGAACCCCTTTGGCTCATTTTGTTGTGAAAGTGTGTCCCCCATTGCCACCTTTTCAGGTAACCTTATGACTGTCCGGTTTAGGAATTCCATCATCCTAAACTGCACCTGCCTGAGTGACTCTCCTGAGGGCGCTGAGAAATCAGGCTGGGTGCTGTCCATCAGATTGACCATTTCTGGAGTATAGATTTCTGATTTTGGGCAGCCTTCCCACTGACCCTGACTCATCTCAGTCAGAGCATCCGATATTTGGATCTGCTCCTCTGGGAAATCAAGTTCCTGCATATTAACATTGTCATATGTCACAAACTTTAGAGTTCAAGACCAATCAAAGGCAAAGTTAAACATATTACACTTTAGAAGCTTAAGGTTATTGGCTATTAGAGCAAAAAGGAAGCTCTTTGATAGCTTATGAGGCATGTTAACATGCACACATGGTCTATGTGGTATCTGTGTCAATCCCTCTCTACTTTTCTACATGGTATCAGACTTCTTCTTCTGAGCCTTTTTTTTCCGTTGCTACCTCCCTTCCCAACAGCCGCCGCCACTCGGACCTGGACGCCGCCGCCTCTGCACCACCCGGCCGTCGCCGTCTCCGACCTCCTCCCTAGATCGGATCCACGCCGCCGCCTCAGATCTGTCTTCAGGCCGGCGCCGCCTCCAACCTAATGCCTGCCTCCACCCGGTCGACGTCGCCTCCACCAGTCGCCATCGCCTACCTCCACCCGGTCGACGCGACCACTCTGCACCTGCGGTCGGCCACTGCCTCGAAACGCCTTTTGCCGGATCTACGCCTGGTGTCTTGCACCGCGCCTCCCCTAGGCCGTCATCAAGTCCCATGTGCCGACCACCTCTCGATCTGAAGACACTGAACTACTCCCGATGGTCCAAATACTTTCGGACCATGTACGCGAAGTTCGGCCTCCTCTCCCACATTGACGGCACCGACACGGCGCATCGCGACGAGGCTAACTGGGCCCTCGCCGACTCCGCCATACTCAGCTGGTTGTATGACTCCATCTCCGACGACGTCCTCGACTCAGCGATAACTGATCAAGAGACCGCACGTGACCTTTGGGTCGCGATCGAGGCGCTGTTCTGCGACAACAAGGAGTCCCACGCAGTCTTCTTCAACAACCAATTTCACTAGCTTGTCCAAAGCAATCTGTCAATCGCCGACTATAGCCAGCGGGTGATGGTCCTCGCCGACAAGCTACGCGACATCGGCTACCCCGTCAACGATACGCAACTCGTCCTCAACCTGCTGCGTGGCCTCAACCCGCGTTTCTCCACCAACGCCGACGACATCGCCAGCTCTGATACCATGTAGAAAAGTAGAGAGAGATTGGCACAGACACCACACAGGTAAAGGGCTGGGGTGGCTTTATATATATATATATATATATATATATATATATATGGTCCGGTGTAGGCATACAAGGAAATCATATACAACGAAGGCACATACAAGAAAAGCATATACAACGAAGACACATACAAAGTAAACACGTACAAGGAAAGCTATCTAATAATTCTAATAGTATGAATAGTCACATCATATACGATGACCATCCCAACAATGTACAAAATATTTTCTAACAGATTTGTTTTACAATGAGACGAGAAACTAAACCAGCATCCAACACACCAAGGCAGAGTTAAGGCTTTACAAGGGGCAGGGGCACACATTCCCATCATCACGTTTTGAACACATTTTAGGCAACACATCTTACTGTTTACCACCTATAAGCACAGCAAACTGCATTTAGGAGTACCATTTTCAAGTATACGGCACCATGTGGTCTACAATGGTCAATGGTGTCAAAGCAAAATCCCATGATAGCCCCCAACATAAGCATGGACACACCTATGTTGGTCAGGTCCCTGAGCATTCTCCAAGCAACAATCAAGTGGCAAGCATAGCATCAGTTCCTTTGGTTCCTATCCTATTTTGGTCTTTCCCTAACTATAAACATCAGCGCATCTGCAGAATATCCTTTCGAAAGTTTGTGAATTAATTCTGATTTCAAAGAAATGATTAGCTCTACGTCTCTACTCTCTACATGTACATATTTCAAAGTCTCCATGTATAATTAGTATGATGGGTCTTATGTAAACTAAGGGGGTGGGCTCCAGTTTTCCAGAGCAGCTAGCCCATGTGGTTGTAACCAAAAAAGGAAACACTTTCAAAAGGAACAAGGTAGCGTTTGATCATAAATCAGAAGCGCTCCTTGTTACGGCCAATCAATTCCATTATACACGCATAATGCATGATACTCTTTCCAATGCCAGTTGCCAAAGGACCATTCTTTACAATGAACTGTTCCAATGTAAGAAAGACAACTATCTCCCACTAAGACACAAGTATTCACACAGTAAATGAGCACGATGGGGTCATGTGTACAATTAAGAAGGATCACATAAGCAGCCAGATGCTCTGGGAGAGCAACACCATGTGCAAAAGCACAACTGCTCACATCATCACCTCAGCTAGGTCCAGTTGTAGCTCCACCAGACTCTCCTCCTAACTCTCCACTACCATTTTTACCAAAATCAATTGAACATCCCTTAGGGGTTTTTTTAGTAGTTTTTTTGCATGCAGAGCATCTACAAGTGATTATTTGTTGTCATTTTCATTAACAGAATGTTTTCTTTGCATGATGCTCTCCTGTTGGTCAACCATATGTACAGTACATCGATTGCAGGAGAATAGACTGCGTGCCTGGTAAAGATCACATGGAAGTCCCGCCGTCCCAACTGCTAACTGATTGTGCTGAAGAACTAGACATGATCAGAAACAGAGCAAGAAAGCAAGCTACGCTTGCTGCTCTGCGGGCTTAATTGTGTATGTCCCGCCGTCCCAACTGCTAGCTGATTGTGTATGTCTGGTTTGATGAGAAAATCCTTTGTTTCCTTTTTTGTAATTGTAGGTTAGGAAGGACAGTGGCACCGTGAGCTGAGAGAATTGGGCGGCATCCTCAGGATGCACCCTTCTCTTTGCTGTTAGCTTCATGCACTACCCCCCTCTGAACTTGTATGTGACTTTCTTATGTTGAATATATTGGTAGGGGATTCCCCTTCTGTTTTCTTAAAAAAAAAAATCACATAACATCTACAGGTGTGACTAATAGTTTCTATTTTCATTCTATGATAAGTCCCTTCTACATTTCTGACATCATCCCTATTTTTTGGGGTGTAATTTAGCTGTCATTAAGCCACATACAGGAAACAATATAAGCTGGCTAACATCTGTCCAGTCCATATTACACAGTGTAGGACTGTAGGGTACAATGCTACAAATTCGGAAGAAAAGATGATCGTCATCTCTCATTTATGCTAATGGCATGTGAAACACTTAAATTGTTCCCTCTCATTTGCAAGGTACATCTATATTGTTGCAGAGTTGCAACTTCTGGCACTCCAGAGGAATATTAAGAAGCAACTTACAGTCAAGTGACTTCCTCGGTTCCTTCAAATGTTATTTTTACGTCTGTTTTACCTATGGTGTATGTCAAAATGTCAGGTCCTGTACTATTCATGTGCTAAAATACTTCACTCCCAAGCTTATCCAACTTACATGATAAAGAGATCCTCAGTGGACTATTCCTTGAGCTAATTTCAGCAGTACAGGTTGCAACTCATCCATTGGAAGTCGACAAATTACAGACAAAATCCCAATATCAGATCTAATCGCTGCTTCCATACATAATGACAAGGACATTCAATGTCAAAAACTATGTAAGGCAGACTCATAAACACCTGTCCAACTTTACCACAGCTCAGCACAAGACTCCCAAGATTAACAAGAGTTCTGATCTTCCTATGGAAATGTACTACATGCAATTAAGTCAAAACAAAAATGATAATATCATGAACAATAAAGGAAAATGGTATGAAATAATTTAAAAGTATAAAATCTCCAAAACTGCTTGACTACCCTAGAAATCACAAAAGCAACTATATTGACAAGTTCCAAGTTCCAACCACACAAGACAAAAGGTTCGCGTGGAATTGTCAGTGCCTAAGACAACAGTTATAACTTTAAAGGACACCTCTTACGCAGAGCTATAAAGGGTTACTCCATTCAGCAGCAGTTTTCCTATGTCCCACGCACTCCTGAACCGCACCCACAGGGGATGGGCTATCCATGCTGAGGCCAAATGGCATAAAACAAGCAATGGATAAATTTGTGCCTATCGTATCACCAACATCCAACACTAAAACTACAGCATGAAACAAATACAACGCATAGCCACCACTCACAAGATGCCAAGGATCATGCTTTTACCACTAATTTCAACATCATTATATGGTACCGACTCCAAATTGCAACAAATGAACTCAAGACACAACAATGTCAAAGAGACAAAGATTAACCCTTTCAACTAATCCCAACTCAAACGAAAACGTGCAGTCTGTCCTAAAGGCTAAAAATTGGTCTTTTACTACAACAGTGAGGAATATCCCATGACAAGATCGCCCAAACGCATCAACAAGCAGAATGCAGAATCGGAAATGCTTAAGGTTGCTTTCCTATAGTAATTAGTAAGGTTATATGGCATAAAATCTTTGACCTTTCAATCCCATAGTGCTCTCTCACCGCACAATTCAGGTGCATTCCAAGACAAGAACAGGGCAGTAAACAAGCTCAATGCAGGAATGTAGTAGGAAATACGATAAGTGCTCACCCGGCTGATGAGTGCGGCGGTTGCGCGGGCGCGGTCGAGCGGGGACGCGTACGCGGCAGCGATCCGCGAGCCGCGGGAGCGCAGGAACACAGCCAGCGCGCGCGCCTGCCGCTCCCCGCGCGCCGTGAGGGCCGCCGCCGGCCACCGCCCGCCGACCAGGTCCGGCCGCATCGCGGCGGCGCACTCCCCGTGGCTGACGACCAGAACCTCCACCGGCGCCTCGCCCCTGCCCTGCTGCGGGTGGTGCTGGTGCGGCGACGGCGGGGGCAGGAGCACGTGGCAGGGGTCCCATACCTTGATGGTGGGGCCGAGGAGGCGCGGGGTGCCTGCGGCGGAGGGCTGCGGCGAGAGAGGAGAGTCTGCGGCGCGGCAGGGGAGCACCTCGGGCTCCTGCTCCAGCACCTTGGACGCGGACGCCGGGGGAGCCGGCGCCGGCGCGGGCTGGGGCGGGGCCGCGGGCGCCGCGGCGGAGGCGGCGGAGGGATCGTCGTCGTCCTCGTCGTCGAGGTCGGCGGCGCTGGAGACGGAGGAGTGGGCGGAGCCCATGGCGGCTAGATCTGACTTGAGGCAGGGTGGGGTGGGGGGTGGATGCGACTGGGGAGTGAAGAGGAGGAAATGGCTTGCCCTGTTTGTATTGTTTCTGAAAAGCTACTTTTCTATGTAAATAATTTTTTTATAGTATTTAATTTCTAAACATAGTATTTTTTAAAGACAAATTATACTAGTTAATTGTAGTATATACTATCAGCCAAAATTGCATATGAGTGTCTCTTTCCCTACAAACTATTACCAAAAGTTAAAGCCAAAAACCAATATGAACGGGCCCATGGGAGAGTTGTGTATGCTGAGATTCGAGCTCGATCACTGATTCAGTTGCTTTGGGGGATTTTTTTTAAAAAAATTGCCATTGCACAAAATATAATTCTTTTTTGCCATTGGCCTGTGCAGAGGCAGGGGCAATGTTGGAGGCGACGATGGATGGGAGGCCACTGCCGGCTTGAATGGTGACTCGGATGGCCAAGGGTCACCAGAGGCTAGGTCATGGGGGCAGGCAGGTATTAGGGACAAGGAGGCACTGGGGCTGCATGGTAGTGGTGGCGGCCAAGAGCACAACCGTGGCCACCGCCACAAGGTGTGTGACATATGGGTGTTTTTTTAGGTTGTGACCGATGGCTTTTATCTATGCCTTTCGATACGGTAGTAGATGTATGTTTTGGTCTCGAAAAGTCATTTATAGAATATGGTTCAAAAGGCTGCCCCGTTTCGACCCTTAGAGTCATTTAAGGGTGAAAAGCCAAAAAAACAGAAGCCAAAGCCAAAAAAAGAACAGACCCATAGAGTTGTAAAAAGATAAGGGTGAAAATAATTTTATAGTAAATAATGATTTCGCAATTTAAGTGTGGAATATAGCTTTTCCACACAAATATGGCTTTAGATTGATGTAAACTTTCAAATGTCAAACCTCCATCCCATCTTTTAAGTATAAAAATATCTATTGTATGAATCTTAATGCATTTTTAAGGGTTAAGATATTGCATATACCCACCTGTATATGTGGTTGCATTTTTCTTTGAAGTGTTAGAGAAACAAATTATATTGTGTATAGCGGCGATTCGTATGGTGTCCCCTTTTAGAGAAGCAAAAATCTAAAACTCCTTTGGTTTTATCCCATCTTAGAGCCTCTTTGATTCAAAGGAATTTAAAAGGAAAAATAGAGGAATTCAATCCAAAAGAAAAATTCCTGTGATGGGTGTTTAGTTTGTAGAATTGCTTTAAAGGAATTTCATATAACAGAAAAATTCCTATAAGTTTTGGAGGAATTCTATCATGAGGTCTAACATCATGTTATTAATTCCTTTTAGAGTTCCAATGCATCTTCTGTCTTCCGCTCTTCATTCTCTCTCTAATTAGTTAACATTTAATCTCCAAATTCGCATTTTTCCTATGGTGTAATCACACAAACTTTGTTGCAAAATCCTTCTTGTGGTTTTCGATTCTATAGGATTCAATAGTCCATGTCATTGCAATCCTATGTATTTTCTATTCCTATGTTTTTAGAATTATGTGAATCAAAGAGGCCCTATATGAGATCATGTGTCCAATGGAAATGGATACATATGACATTCGTGTCAATCTTAGGTTGATGACATGAATGAGCTTAGCTTCCTAAAAGTTGTATTCTCTGATCATCTGAAAGCCCACGGGTTGCTGCTCCGATGGCCTCCTGATCATCGACCTTCTCTATGTTAACGCACGCTTACATGCACAAAACATGAATATATGCGTGTAGCAATGGCGTTCAACCTACCGCTGGTCAACCCTTACCTCGAAAAGAGCATCAACTTTGCGGTGGCCAGTGCGATGGTGCTCGACTAGTCGTACCCGCTGCAGAGCAGCATCATGATGCCATCGACAAACATGACATTCAGCTCCTAGCTCAATTGAAGGTACAAAAACAAGCAAAGGCACACCAAAAGCAGGGGTTTTGCTTTGCTACCCACTCCTCTGTCCCTGTCAGAGTTCAAACGCAAACGATTTTGCTAATAAACAGGTGATTGAAAATGTCTTAAGTTTCAATGAATTTTCTCACCTTTGGATCATGTGTGGAGATTCATGCTCAGAGGGTTGTCAGCCTCTGAGCCTGCCGACAACAACAATATGACATCTTCACCAGAGGTGGCAAGTTAGTGTTTGGGTTTTTTGTTCACCAAAGCCCGAGCTTAGAGGGAGGAGAGGACGGCAGAAGCATAGTGGTGGACGATGGCGATGGCGGTGCAGCCGCAGGATGGAGGTGGGCAATGGGCGGCGTTAGTGGGGCCTTGCCAGCGTTGGTGGCGGTGTTGGCGAGGTGGTGGGAGGTGGTGCATTGGAAGGGATGGGGCGACAATAGTTGGGGTAGGGTAGGAGTAGAAGAGGGTTAGGGTTAGAAAGGGTGGGTTTATATATGGAGTGAGGGAGTGAGATGGGTTGTTGGATCTAGGTCCAAAGTAACGATGATTAAATAACCCTTAATAATGAGGATTAAATCATTCTTAATAAATAGATAGTAGAGTTGCATATGTAGTGAGCAAGTAAGTTAGATTATGATTGAAGGACTATGTGAGAGGGTCAGAGATTATATTGTTGATGAATCATTGCAATTTGGGAATGTCAGAAATTTGAAATTATAATTTGTCAAAAATTTCTGGAAGTCTTCAGGCTCGGCAGTCAAACCAGCTTTGAGGGGGCAGTCTGACCGGTTTTTCCTAGCGGTTAGACCAATGCATATTTCTAGTGTAACTGAATACAGTTAGTGGTCTGACTGCTACAGGGGTGCGGTCAGACAAGCTAAATAGGGTGGCCTCGATCAGTTTTTGATTCTTGATGTTTTGAGTCACTTGAAGAGTTTGAGTGACCTAGGTCAGTGAATCCTTAATATCAAAAATTAAATTCCTACAAATATCTCTAATTTTAAAATTTAAATTTGAAATTCAATTCCAGTTCCATATTCAAAATCCACTTTAAACTTCAAATTCCAATTAAAATTCCATACAATCTCAACATCCAAATTACGTGATTCAATTTCAAATCCAAAATCCCAAGAATCATAAAATCTAAATTCAAATCTTAGCTCAAAGTCCAATTCTATATTCAATTTCAAATCTCAAATAATATCTTAGTTATAATTTCAAATAAATTTCGTGCTTCTGGTCTGAAGTCATTCTTTCCTTTTTTTTCCCTGTGCCTAGCACAAGTTCAACCCAACCTGGCCCATCTCTCCTTCCTCTCTCTCTGTTTCCCCTGCTTTGCTCGATTACTTTGTTATTGTAAGATCAAGGATAACTAACTAGAAGGGGTGAATAGGAGGTTATAAAAATTCTTACCTTCTAAAGCTAATTTACCACAAATTGAAACTAGACAAGATTTCAATTCAAATTAAACCTACACAATTTTAACAAACCTAAGGCACCACAAATGCTAGTCTCTACAAGTATCTCTAGCACAAGCAAAATTAAGCAATCATAATTACCACAATATGCTAGAAATACAAGTGCGGAAAAAGAAACAAAGAAATAACTAATTGACACATGATGTTTTACCGTGGTATTCGAAAACATGTCGGTTTCTCCTAATCCACATTGAGCAGAGCCCAAGCAACTTAGACCAACTCCACAAATTAAGTCTCAGCTCCTCAATTCACTAGTGATTGTCCTTCCTTGGCTCTAGAGATGGTGGACACTAAACTACTCATAAGTTGGCGTCGGGCCTCTTCACAATCTTCTTAAAGATGTCACCTCGTAATCTTCCACCAAGCTATCTAGGTGCTGACAAGCACCAAGAGTAACATATCACAGTTTTGCTTGATGGTGATCAAGTGCCAAAGATTAATCTAGAGATGAAATGCACTTAATATGGCTCAACTACCTTGAATGAATGCACAATGTAAAATTAAAGTATGAAAAGAATGCTCAATGCTCAAGAATGTTCAATGAAATCTCTTCACATTGTCCTTGAGCTGGTGGGTGAGTCTTTATACTCCCACCAACCAAATATAGCAATTACATAAAACAATCCTGAAAAATCAGGGAAATCGGTAGTACCGCTGTGCAATTATAGCCAGAGCGTCAGAACTAGCCATTTGAAAGTCGGCGCAGTACTATCGTCATTAAAATTACGATAGTTCTGATGATTGGTAGTTCCGATTTGTGGTGCGGAACTTTCGATTGCTTTGAGATCAAAAGTTGATTCTCTCTGGAAAAAAATATACCGTCCAAATTTTTTGTACTTCTGAGGTCGGATAGTTTCATTTTAGAGTGCGGTCATACTGCTTTGTGGTAGTTCCGCTATTCATTTTCCGGTATTACCGATATCAAAGAGTCTAAGTGTTCAAGTGGGTGCTCGCTGAAAAAAATATACCACTCAAAGTACCGGTGCTTCCGAGTTCTGGTAGTACTGCTGTGTGCACACCGGTACTTCTGGATTCTGGTAGTTCCTCTAAACTCACTCTAGTACTTTCGATTTTCCTGATAGAGCATAATTGACTTTCAAATTAAATTCTAAGTGCATACATGATCCTAAATTGATCCAAATGGCACAAAAATATACTTTTAAATTACTTTCTTTGATCCCTCTTAATAGTACAACAATTAACCTATAATTGGTCTTCCAACCTTTCTTTCAAGACAGGTAAAAACAAAAAGGATCCTAGACTACTTGTACCTTTGTCTTAAACCATCTTGATCCTCATATTGGCCTTGATCATACATTTTTATTTTGTCATGTTCATCATTAGGGACTGAACCTATGTGATACTCAGCAAACACATTAGTCTTATATTTATATATTATCATTAATTACCAAAATATTTTTTATGGGCCTAGATGCTTTTAGTTATTCGCTCTGCTCTTCCCCTGCATTGTTACATTGTTGAGCTCCAACTAAGACGCCCATGCTCCTATGTTAGCCACGATCATTTCCAATCAAAATACAATCTATAAGTATGGAAAACATATGTCATCATTGCCAAAATTAAATCCCTTTCCATTTTGTCCCTCAACCATGCCTTCTATTTTTTAGTTTCCAAAGAATACAAATCGAAACCGATATCAATTTCAACACCGGCTGTGCTCCTTCCTCTTTCTCTCTCTCTCTCGGCCGAACCAACCCCAGCCGGCCTGCCTAAGCCCATTTTATTTTCTCTAGGCCAAGCCCATTATCTTTTGGGATGAGCCCAAATTTTCCTAGCCTAGGCCCATCTACTTTTCCCTTTTTCTTTTTCTTTTGCTCTTGCCTCATTCTCTATTTAGCCTCCTGCTCCCGAGCTCCCAGAATGCTTGCACCCGAGCCCCGCCTATGCCCAGGCCGCTCCAAGCTAAGCCACCCTACCTCACGCTTGCATGGGAAATGTTCATCATTAAGTCACCATCATTGCACCCTTACCTTCTTTAACCTAGCCATTTCCTTTCCATTCAATGCGCATTCCAAAAACTGTCGTCGTTAATCCTGTCGTGGCCACACTCTCTCCTTCCCCTGTCCGGCTCTATAAATTGGAGCACCGTGACCATCTTGCTATCCACTTGAACCACCTCAACTCCCATAACCTCTCGTGCACTATCGCAACCGTGAATGTCATCTTCCCGAGTGTCGGCTATCAACCCCTCCATCGCTCTCTTTCTATCTCTCTGGTGAGTTTTTTTAAGTTTTTTTTGCATCACATTGTGTTCTAGCATCCAAACAACCCATCCTCTTAGTTAAATTGATTTTTGTACATCCAATTACTGGGAACCAAACTTTTCCTAAAACCAGCCGAATTTGCTTGTCGTCGTCGATTCATTGTCTCAGGTGAGCCATTTTTCAATTCCTCACAACCACACCATCTCTACCACCGGTGCCACCTCCATTTCCCCCGCCGGCCATCATCATCCTACTTCTCCAGCTGAGTTGACCATACAGGAGTGCTCCACAAACTCTCATCGTGCCCATGCTCACACTACTTCCCAGCGTTCGCCGTCGTCACCATGTGCCCACGCCTGGCCATCGCCCCAAGCACCGCTGCCACTGCCATTGTGCCTCATTTGCCATGCTGCCACCTCCCACCGCTTCCTCAGGGCCCTGTCGATCTATTTTGCCAGTTGCCCCCACCTCCCACACCGCCCCTCGCTGGTGACACCACCCACGAGAGCTGCCGCCCCTGCTCTAGCTGCTTACTCTTTTCCTTTGTTTCCTTCTCTCACTCCCTCTCTATCCAATTACAGCTGGACCCACATGTCAACTTCATTTTTTATTTTTCAGCTGGAAGAACTATTCCTTAGGAATATTTTCTCCTATCTCCTTTTCAGCATTTTCTCCTCTAGCAAACCTTCTAATGACCTGTTCTCCACCGTTTGGGCTCCAAATCAAGTGATTAAAATTTTTAAATTCATATAAATTCTGAATCTAAATTCTAGCAAACATTTGAATTTATTTGTTTATTTTTTGTATTCTTGTTTTGCGCATAGAGTGTGATGCTGTCGAAGAGTACCCCGACTAGCAAGAAGAAGCATCAGTTCACATCAACGAAGGCAAGTCTTTCTTGACCATGTGGATCCTAATGTTTATAAAATTTATTCTTATATATTTCAAAAACTATTATACATTGCTATTTTGTTAATTCAATTATTAAGAGTTAGTTAAATCCTACTTGAAATGACTCTTATTGATATTTGAAATCCATGTACCTTTGTCACCCTAAGTTACCATTGATAGTGAGTACATTATTGTGGTTAGTTTAGAATGGTAGAATTACTTAGATATACTATTTCGGTCAATATCATCCTATAGGTGGGAATATATGGATAGAAATAATGTTATTAAATCTTTATACAATTCCTTTTTATCAAATGTTTGGCAATAGGAATTGCCATTGGTTTAGAAAACAAAATGGTGAAAATTATTTTTAAACTTGGGCAGAGGGTAAGATTGGATTGGTGCATAGTAAGCATGAAATCTTGTATTGCAAAAGTACTGCTTTAGTCAATTAAGGACCGATGCTTATGACATACAAACTGAGCACTACTGTATAGTCACAAGTATAAATGGGTGTGGCATGACTAATTAATTTTCAATGGCCTAGCTTAATTCTGCCAGATGGCTGAATGTGGGTGTTAGATAGCGACATTGCCACACCACGTAAGAGGAGGCATTTGATTGGGCAGATAGAACCCTTCAGCAGTGAAACCTTAGCTATCGGAGTCAAGTTGGGTTGACGCGTTGTAAAGGCTTTATTATGATTAACTTAGTTGCACGCCTAAGAAAGAGTGTGTGCTAATAGTACAAGTTGGTCATATTTTGTGAGTAAAGTTGTACAACATCTGCAGAGTGTAAAACTATTCAAACAGCCGTACCTATTATCAAGGGTGGGCAAGGTGCATTTTCACATGGTAGATTTATGTTTTTGTTTTTAAGCTTTTAGGAATCTGGGAGTGGTCAGGGCTCTCAAGTGTTCATTCTGGCAGTTAGAGCTAATCAGGTTAATAGAACCTAATTCGTTGAACTTTGGCAGATAGAGTCTTAATACTAGTGTTGGTCAAATGAGTGCAATTAGTTTGCTAAATGGGTGCTTTGTAAAATATATAAGTTTGTAAAATGTTGCTTTGTGCAAAAAAAAAAACATAATAAGCCCATTTTGTTAAGCATTGCACCTAAATAATTGTATTTTTCTAAGACTTGCAGAGTACTCTATGTACTCATCTTGCAATCTACAATACCATCTCAGAGAATTATGAAGATGAAGGAGGAGTCTACGACTACTACGCTTGTGGCTTCAATGAAGGGTGTCCGGAATACTAGGTTGTGTTTCCTCAGTCAATTATCTGCGACGTATTGATGGGGTCAATTTTAGAGTTTTATATTGCTTTTACTGTTTTTTATAAGTTTGAGAGGACTTGTTAACTTAATTGTAATATGTGGTTATAAGGTATGTACTCTTTATTATTGTAATAAAGTGTTATTTGATTATGTAATCATCACTATTCGACTGTGGGCACTAGTTTTGCTATAGGACTAGTATAGTAATTCACAGAGAGTTCAGATCTAGGAAATCCGGTCCCAACAAGATGAAGCCTAGCGAGTAGGGCTCAGCTGTCAGCGACGGAGGGGAAAGAAGGGAGAAGAGTGCATTGGAACAATGCACAGATTTGGCCTGCTAACAGAAACTGTTTTGAAATTGGTTTTCTAATTGATTTAATTGCATAAATTAAGTTTAAAATTAGTAAAATTATGAAAAAATTTTGGAGAGGAAATTTAGAATATTTAGAACCCAATAAATTATTTTTAGGCTCTGTTCAAGTTTTTTTATTAATTTTAGAAATTCATTTTTATCTGGTGAAAATTAAGAAAATATTTTTAGGTAAATGCTAGAATTTAAAAAGTCCAAAAATGTATAAATGATGATTTAAAATAATTATACTAGTTTTGAGAATTTTGAGATGTTATAGCAGCATGGAGGATGACACGTGATGGCGGTTCGGCGCGGCCTCACAGAGCTCGAATGGTGGTGGCTTAGCCTCATGTTGTCGCTGAAAATCTTGAGGACCTCAAGGTTTTCAATGAAGGTGAGGGTTTTTTGGAGAGGCCTCCAGTGGTGGTGAGATTTTCGACGATGTAATCAGATGTCCCACCGTGTGCAAGCCATCCTTCAACGCTCCCATCCCCTCCCTCACTCTTCTCTGGTGTTGGAGGGCTCTCCCTCCCCTCCCCCTCTCTTCTCTACACAATAACACACACTCTCTTCTCCAGCACCAATAGCAGGTCCTCACCCCTCCTTCGCTTCCCTTGCTCCCTCCACCGCCGGTGGTCGGCGGTGACCTTGCCGACTCACCACCCTTTACAACCTAATATTCAGTGTACCATTGTCTTGCCGTGCCTCTTTCTGCCGTCGCCTACTGAACTCTACCACCACCCAATGCCTTCCAGTGTCGCCCACCGCTGGACTACCGCCTCCCCAATCTCCCTCTACATTCGAGGGGCATGGTGAACTCGTCGTTGACGATGGCACCCCTTGTCAACTGTCGCGCAAGAGTAAGGGAGATAAAGTGAGTGAGCTAGAGAAAGAGATGAAGAGGAAGATGTGGTAGAGATGGTAGCAATGTTTGGATAAAGATAGGAAAAGGGAAGTCCATCTAATGGCTTGCACAAGATGCATTGAAGGTAGTTTTTTATCCTGTTAGTTGGGCAAAGAATGGGAGTTTTTGGCACTATTGGTGTGTTTTGGTACCATATTTATAACAATAGCCATAGATGCAAGTCAATTTCAAAAATGATATTTTTGCCGCACAGTGGCCAAGCGGCAACGCCCTTGGGATGACACGTGCCCAGGGGTGCCCGGTGGCCAAGGGCCTGCTGCCCGGCCACCGTGCTCTCAAGGGCCTACTGCTCAGTGGCTGTGCGCCGAAGGGCCTGTCGCCCGGTGGTGGAGTGGCATGTAATTAGGCTAGCTTAATTACCTATCTTAATTTGTAGTTTTGACTATTAATTTTTTGAATTTTTACATATAGCAATGAGCTCAAAAAATTATAAAATTTTATGTGTGGCCTCCTGACATAACATACTTGATTTTGTATTTTTTTTATTTGATCTGCTCAAAATATTGCTGAAAAATTCATACGATTATAGCATTTGTAGGAGTTATTACATATAACAAACGAGCTCTAAATATTGCAAAATTTTATATACAACCTCCCAACATAGTCATCATAATTGTATTTTTTTGGGGATTTTATGTGCTCCAAATTTGCCATATTAATTCATGATAACTTAATCGTAATTAGCAATATGCCATGCACATTTAAATCGCAGTTTAAATCATACGTCGCACGGCCTCCATGCGGTGGCCATATTTTGTAGTGCGTGACATCCCTCGTTCATACATTTGTTGCCCCCTTGCTGCTGTCCCCCTTGCCTGCTCCCTCCTTCAGACATATGTTAGCTCGTCCATACCGTTTCCCCTACCAGCTCTCTCGCTCGCACAAATATCAATGTGTCCATGTCGTTCCCCCTCGCTCACGGTGCTATAAGATCAACGATATTGACTAGAGGGGGTGAATAGGATATTATAAAAAATTCTTACCTTCTAAATCTGATTATCACAATTTTAACTTGGTAATATTTCAATGTAAATAAAACCTACATAATTCTAGAAACCTAAGGCACCATAAAAACTAGTCTCTACAAATATCTCTAGCACATGGAAATATAAGCAATCATGATTATCACAAAAAAGCTAGAAATATAAGTGCGAAAAGAGAGATAAGGAAATAACCAATTGACACACGATGTTTTACTATGGTGTTCAAAAACTTACTGATTTCCTCTAATCCACGTTGAGAAAAACCCAAGTGACATGGACCGGCTTCACAAATTAAGCCTCAACTCCTCAATCCACTATTAGATATCCTTCCTTTGCTCCGGAGATGGTGGACACCAAACCATTCACAAATTTGGCGCCAGATCTCTTCACAATGTTCTTGAAGAGATCACCTCGTAATCTTCCACCAAGCCATCTAGGTGCTGGCAAGCACTAAGAGTAACAGATCATAGTTTTGCTTGACAACAATCAAGTGCCAAAGGATCAATATAGAGATAAAATGCATTTGATGTGGCTCAACTACCTCGAATGAATGCACAATGTGAAACTGAGGTATAGAAAGGATGCTCAATGCTCAAGAATGTTCAATGAAATCTCTTCCTACGTTCTTGAGCCGGTGGGGGAGTATTTATACTCCCACTAACCAAATATAACCGTTGCATAAAATAATCCTGAAAAATCAGAGAAATCAATAGTACTGCTGTGAAAAGTGTGTAACTACCGTATTGTACTGTAGCACACAGTAACGGCTATATCAGAGCGTCAGAACTAGCCATTTAAAAGTCAGTGCGGTATTACCACTGTTGAAATCGCGGTAGTTCTGATTTATGGGCGATTTTAGACCAAAAGTTGGTCCTCTTTGAAAAAAAAATATACCGCCCAAATTTTTAGTACTTCCAAGGTCCAGTAGTTCCATTTTAGAGTGCGGTCATACCACTTTATGACTGTTCCACTGTTTATTTTTCGGTACTACTGATATCAGGGAGCCTAAGTGTTCCAGTAGGTGCTCTCTGAAAAAAATATACCGCTCAAAGTACCAATGCTTCTGAGTTTTGCTAGTATCGCTGTGTACACACCGATACTTCCAGAGTCTAGTAGTTCCACTAAACATACTCCGGTACTTCCGATTTTTCTGACAGAGCACATTTGGCTTGCAAATTTAATTCTAATTGCATGTGTGATCCTAAATTGATCCAAATGGCACAAGAATATGCTTTCAAGTTACTTTCTAGGATTCCTCTTAATTGTACACAATTAACCTATAATCTGGTCTTCTAACCTTTCTTCCAAGACCGGTAAAAATAAAAGGGATTCTGTATTACTTAAATCTTTGTCTTGAACCATCTTGATCCTCGTATTGATCTTTATCATATATTTCCATTTTGTCACATTCATCAGTATTGACTGAACCTATGTGATATTTAGCAAACACATTAGTCATATATTCACATATTGTCATTAATTACCAAAATAATTTTTAGGGGCCTATATACTTTCAGGTGCGCGCATTGACAATGAGTCCGTAATTTAAGGTGGCAATGCACCAGATTTTCTTTTTGCTTTCGCTCTTTTAGTCTGTCATTGCTCATCTCAAGCGTGTTTCACATCTCGTTCTCGCGCTCGTCGCTGAGAATTAAAAGTGCATAGCATAGTTATTATTTTCTGGATAGTACATATTGAAGCAGCCGACACGAGTGTAGCAGTGCTGATTGGTTCCCTCGAAGGGTAGTAAATTATTATTATTGCTAATCAATAACTTACATGCTGCTTGTCATCATTATTTGTTGCGATGCTTACTGTGGACCGGTTTGTTATGGTTTCAGATAGTCACAAATATGCAAAACTTGATAGTATTCTATGGCGATGGTGTTGTACGAACAGGGCCCCGATCGGTTGGACCTATCAAAATGCCAATACAAGGTGGTCCGGACGGAGGGGATCAACGAGATGAATATTCATGAGCTTCGAATCTGCATCTAAAGGGAGTTTGCCATAGAGACAATGACGATGAAACTTGCAATTGAGGGGATCATCTGCATGAATGGCGTGTCGGAGCTCATAAAGGTGAATGGAACCATAGCATGGAGGCAGTATATGTAGATTGCCTCCTAGCCCAAGGCGGCCATTTACGGGAGGTCGATGGTGTACCTGAGTTTTATGCGCAAGGTGTCAGAAAATGTAGATGAGCCCAGCATCTCCACACCTGGGCAACCATAGGCCAACCTTGAAGACAATAGCACAGAATGTGCTATTTCGGAGGCAAGGCTCATCCCTCATTTGGTGCAGAATGTCGGGGCAGACATGTGGTGGTTAGCTCGCATTGACTGCCACGACTATCTACCAGAGCAGGCGCTCGGATTGGAGTCCAACGAGGACACCGAACTAGGCTCTGATGATACCAATGACGACACACACTAGACGAGTGGTCCAATGGGGGAATTGTGTCATTGAAGGTGCCCTACGTGTCCTCCAGTGGGGTCCCACATATATTGCCACAAGAAGAAGGGTCCCAGTGGGGGTTTCAAGCCGACACCCTCTTGGTTGGAATGAGTAATTGCGAGAGCTCCATATTTGAGGCCGAGCGAAAAGGGAACTTGGTGCGATGGGCAATGGCATGGACAAACTGATATTTGTGAGGGAGAGAGAGCGGGCAAGGGGCGACGACATAGACACACTGACATTTGTGCAGGCGAGGGAGCGAGCGAGAGGGACGACATGGACACACTGACATTTGTGCGCGCAAGGGAGCTGGTAGGGGGGACGGTATGGACACACTGACGACAAGGGAGCTAGCAAGGGGGACAGTAGTAAGGAGGCGATAAATATGCGAAGGAGCGATGTCATGCACTAGAAAAGATAGCCACTGCATGGTGGCCGTGCGGCGTATGATTTAAACCGCGATCTTAATGAGCATTGCATATCACTAATGATGATTAACTTAACATGAATTAACTTGTCAAACTTGGGCACATAAAATTCCTGAAAAATTAGACAATTATGATGACTATGTCAGAAGACTATACCTAAAATTTTATAATTTTGGAGCGTGTTTGCTATATGTAACAACTCCTACAAATATCATAATCATATGAATTTTTGAGCAATATTTATAATGTATAAAATTATAAAAAATTACACACTCAAGTATTTTATGCCTGGAGGCCGCAGATAAAATTTTGTAATTTTTGAGCTCGTTTCCTATATGTAAAAATTCAAACAAACAGTAGCCGAAAACTACTGATTAAGGTAGGTAATTAAGCTGGCTAATTAGCGATCTAATTATCTACCGTCCCGCCACCGGGTGGCAAGCCCTTAGGAGCACGGTGGCTGGGCGGTAGGCCCCTGGCTAAACGGCCACTGGGCACCCCTGGGCACGTGCCGGCCCCATGGCATTGCTTCCCGACCATTGTGCGGCAAAAATTAAACAAAAATTATCATTATTTAAAATTTTTTAAATAAAAATGTGTACGTATGATAAATGTTAAACAAAAAATATTGTCAAGATGTTTTTAAGAGGGGGGGAGAGAGAGAAACCGTGTACGGTGAGAGAGGTCGAACTGACGTCGAACCATTAGGACATTTGAGTGGCAATGTGTTAGTTTCTCAAATGCGCACCATTTATTACTGTTTAAATTTGCGTTTGTTCTTCCCTGTCATTGTTTTCTTTCTAGCAAAAGTGAGGTTGCAGTTTGTTTAGATAGACGGTTGACTAGTGTAATAATTTTATAGTGAAAAATATATGCAAATAATATCCTCAACTAAAGTTGATGGGATTCGAACTACAGTAATTAGCTACCGAGATAAGTTGGTGAGATTTAAACTATAGTAATTAGGTACGGAGATAAGTTGTCACATCATTAGGCTCTTCCATGCGACCATTAGTAGATGAAGTTGTAGTTAACTAAGGTAGAGATTAGTTTGACATTGATTTATAATTTTTTTTATTGTAGTTGGTTTATTTTTTATTGTAGTTGAGTTGACTTATTTGACATAATTAAATTAAAAAAATAAAAATAGAAAAAATATATTAACACATCACGAACAATGCAAATGAATACGAGAAAAAAAGAAAAGGTAAAAAAATCTAAAAAATTAAAAAAAATCAGAAAAAGATGAAATTACTTAACAGTGAAAAAAGTATAAGCCAGAAATAGAATTTGATTTTAAACCATTTTGAGCGGTGCCTAAGTGGGCTACCTTTAAAATCTTGGGAGATATTTCAAAGCTGATTCGATGCCTGAATTGTGAGGGCTATCATGTCAGTTCTTGTTCATGTCAAAGAAAAAAATCGAGGTCGAGTTTCTGCTTCCAAATGGCAATTACCGATCATCTAGCACAGGATTCCGAGCCCAAAATTCGTCGAATAACCTCAAGAATTTATTAAAAAAAGTGTAAAATCCAACAACAAAAGCATATTAATAAACTTAGCAAATATAGGGTGGGTTCAAATGAGTTTTGCTTAGACTTTGGTTTCCATTTGTTGCGGTAACTAACTTTTAAACGATATATTTTTTAAGACAGAGGTTATAGATAGATTATAGTATAAACTGTACCGAGTTCAGCTATATCATTTAAAATTGTACAGTTATTTTTTCTATATCTATCTCTCATAAATAATACCTAATTAAAAAATTTTAGTTAAAAGTCATAGAAAGAAAATAAAACCACCCATAAAAAAAAGACCGGAGTGCGCATGAATGCACACCTTCTCCCCTTGCATCCTTTTCCTACATCAGCCTTCCTCAAAACGCAAAAACTTAGGGACTGTCGGAATTGATCAAAGATCAGGACGCGTGAACTCTTGGCAACGCTGGAACAACTCACACAAGCAACAAAGGTTTTGGTGCTGCTCAACACACACTTTTATTATTGCATTGCTCAACTATTTATAGGGAGATTACAAACTAAAACATAGAAACTAATCTACCTATATGGATAACTGATACGTAACTGATATGTATAACATGTAAAAGGAAATCACGTCTAAATATAGCAAGCTAAACATGGAAAGCTAAATATGGTAAATCTGGTGATGCGTATAGAATTTCTCAACATTTCTCCCCCTAATTCTTGACGTGATCACTTATGCTGATCTTGGCGCGTAGCTCCTGGAAGCAAACATGCCCGAGTACTTTGGTGAGGATGTCTACGAGCTGATGTTCTGTTGGCGTGTGCTCTAGGACGATCTTCTTCCCGTCGATACATTCCCGGATAAAATGAAAACGAGTGTCAATGCGATGGCGGACTGATTGTCCACCCTGAGTTCTGGCGCTCCAGACTTTGAACCGACGAGGTCATCCAAGAGTCGAGCTAGCCAGACACCTTGGCAGGTAGAAGTAGCTGCTGCAATATACTCTGCCTCACATGAGGACAGAGCCACTACCTTCTGCTTGGATGACTACTAGGTGATGGGGTTACCACCGAGAAAGAAGATGACGCCAGTGGTGCTCTTGCAGGTGTTGATGTCGCCCGCCATGTCAGCGTCACTATACCCGATCAACTTTGGTCTCCCTTACTCCTTCTTGGTGTAATGAACCCCATAACCGCACGTTCTAGCGACGTACCGTAGTACTCGCTTCACTGCAGCCAGATGATCTTCGTGTGGCTTCTCCATAAAGCGACTCAAGTATCCCACCGAGTAGGCGAGATCAGGACGGGTGTGCACCAGGTAACGAAGCCCGCCGATGATGCGCCTGTATTCCGTGGCATTCACTAGAGGGCAGGTGCTCTCCTTGCTCAATTTAAGTCGTGGCTCCATGGGTGCCATACTCAGATTGCAGGTGCCCATGCCGCTTCGCTCCAAAAGCTTGTTGGCGTAGGCAGATTGACCCAAGAAGATGCCACTTGGGTTTTTGACACACTTCAATCCCAAGGTAGTATGTCAACAACCCGAGATCGCTCATCCGAAACATCTTCTTCATCTCAGCCTTGAATGCCGCAATCTCGCTACGGGTGGTGCCAGAGATTATCAAGTCGTCGACATAGACACCAACAATTAGCTGCGATGTTCCTCGACTCCGCGTGTACATGCCATGCTCGGAGCTGCTCCTCTGGAAACCAAGTGATTCCATGGAAGAATCAAGCTTGGCATTCCAGGCCCTCGGTGCCTGACGAAGTCCATACAACGTCTTGCGTAGGCGAAGTACTTTGTGCTCGCTGCCGCTGACTACGAATCCCGTTGGCTGAGCGACGTACACCTCCTCCTTGAGCTCACCATTGAAGAAAGCGCTCTTGACGTCCATGTGATGAACTTCCCACCGTTCGTGTGCTGCCAAGGCCAACATCGTGCGCACAGATTCCATTCGTGCCACTGGAGCAAAAACCTCATCGAAATCAATGCCCGCACGCTGGACATAGCCTTTTGCCACTAGGCGCGCCTTATGCCGGACGATGTCACCGTTCTCATCGCGCTTGACCTTGAAAACCCACTTCAGTCCGATGGCTCGGTGCCCAGTACGGAGCGAGACGAGATCCCAAGTCCCGTTGTCCTCGATGGATTTTATCTCCTCAAGCATCGCCTGTCGCCAACATGCTTGTTGCTCTGCCTCACCGAAAGAGGCTGGCTCATCTGCTGTGGTAAAGTGAAGCTCCTCGTCGAGCTCTCGGAGCGCCAAGCCTGGCGGTGACGATGGCCCGATGATGGCGTCGATGGTACGGAACCGCAGGGGTGCATCGTCATGATCCGCGTCCAGGTTAACCTCCTCTGGTGGCGGAGACACGAACTCCACAGGCACAGGAACTGGTGGCGTCGCAGGCACTGGAGTGCGCGGCATCCCTAGATCATGGACTGGAGAAGGCCTGGCGTCGTGGACCTGTGATCCTGCGCACCCACCTCGGTCTGTAGTGTCCCAGGGACAAGCACCGAGGTGTACTCGATGATGAAAGGCTCGCCTCCAGCTTGTTCGATGTTGCTGCTACTGGACCAGTCCCATTGTGCCGCTTCGTCGAAGATGACGTCGCGTGACACCGTGATGCGCCTGCTTACAGGTTCGTAGCAGCGGAATGCCTTGGACCCTCTCTCGTAACCGACGAAGATCATTGGCGTGCTGCGGTCATCCAACTTCTTTAAATTCGGCCGCGTGTTCTTCACGTGCGCGACACAGCCGAATGTGCAGAAGTAGTGAACCGCCAGACGCTCGCCGTGCCACACCTCATAGGGTGTCTTGCCGCCGATCGCGCTGCGGCGTTAACGCAGATTGAGTATGTAGATCTTGTGAAACCGCCGCCCGTAGTACCGGGAGGCCCTTTGCCTTGAGCATGCACCGAGCCATGGCGACGACGCTCTGGTTTCGGCGCTCAACCACTCCATTCTGTTGCGGAGAATAGGGGCGGTGAGTTGGCGCTGGACGCCACGTTCTGCGTAGTACTCGCCGAACTCCACGGACGTGAACTCCCCCCACGATCAGTGCGGAGAACCTTCAATTTTCGCCCGGATTCGACTTCGACCGCCGCCTGGAAGTGCTTGATGGCCGCTGGTGCTTGATCCTTGCTCGAGAGCAAGCTGAGCCACATGAAACGGCTTAGATCATCAACCAACAGCAGAAAGTACCTGTTGCCGCTGGGTGTTGTGGGAGCAATTGGACCACAGAGATCGCCGTGGACGAGGTCGAGGACGTGTGCCGCGCGTCGTCACGCCTGCTCTGGGAAGGATGTCCTCCTTTGCTTGCCGGCAAGACAGCTATCGCACACTTGATCAACTTGGTCAAGCGGCGGCAGCCCACGCACCATATCCGTCTGGACGAGCTTGCGCAAGGACTGGAAACTGATGTGCCCATACCTGGCATGCCATCGCCAAGCCACCTCTGAGCTGCGCGCCACCAAGCACACGGGCCGTCCAATGTTTAGCTCCAGCAAGTAGAGGCGCGTTGTTGACCGCCTCACCCGCGCAAGGAGCTTTCGCTGCTGGTCGAAGATGCGCAGGATGCCAGCATCGATCTCCACGCGATAGCCGGTCTCGTCGAGCTGCCCGAGGCTCACGATATTGGCCATCAGATGGGGAATGAAATACACCCCCGTCAGCGCACGATGTTCGCCGTTCTTGCAGCTAAAGACGATGGTTCCGCAGCCCTCGATCTCCACGACCGAGCCGTCGCCAAAACGAACGGTGCCGCAGATGCTGGCGTCGAGCTCGGAGAAGGCAGATCGCGCGCTGGTCATGTGGTTCGGCAGCGGAAACAAGCGTGGAAATACTCGAGGACGTCGAGGCGGCGGAGCGCGCGGCGGCAAGAGCGGAGTCTCCAGCGGGCCAAGCCAGGAGCACACGGCGAATAAATGCCGAAATTGCAGCAGGGCTAGTTACTGGGCCAAAGACTGCCGTAGTAAGCCCAAGAGGGCTGCGCAGGCCCATGTCGCCTAGGGAGAAGAGGAGGAGCCTACGCTCCTGATGGCTCACACAATCCTCTCCTCCCCATCCTTTTCTCCACCCGACGGAGCCTGCTTGGCGGCAGCAGGCGGCTCAGCGGCGGCTCCACAAATCTCTCCGCGCACAGCGTAGTGCAGCACGGGAGGCGGCCCAGCAGTGGCTCAGCGGCAACCTCTCTCCTCCCCATCTCCTCCGCCGGGGGGAGGCTGCTGCTGAGCAAGATTATAGTATAAATTGTACCGAGTTCAGCTATATCAGTTAAAATTATACAGTTATTTTTTCTATATCTGTCTCTCATAAATAATACCTAATTAAAAAATTTAGTTAAAAATCATAGAAAGAAAATAAAACCACCCATAAAAAAAGACCGGAGTGCGCATGAACGCACACCTTCTCCCCTTGCATCCTTTTCCTACATCAGCCTTCCTCGAAACGCAAAAACTCAGGGACAGCGAGAGGAGAGCAAAAGTCAAACCAGAAGTCAAAGCGGCAGCATCGGCGATGGCGCGCATGGAAGAGGTGATGCTCTGAAACAACTCAAAAATTTTGATTTCAGTTTTGGCTGTTCTTTGCATCTTCCTCTGTTGCCGGTTTTGTTCTTGGCCTTTGGATGGCTTTGAGATTCGTGCTTGGGCTCCCTCGCCTCCCTGTCTCTCCCTCGCGTAAACGCCTCCGCCCGAGACGCCTTCGCCCCTCGCCTCCCCTCCCTCTGCGCCGTGCGCCGCCCTCGCCTCGCGCCCGTGCACCGCGCCCACTTGCTCCCTCCTGTCTCTTCACGCACGTCGATAACCGCCAGTGGCCCCCGCCTCCACGTCCGCGCGCACCAACCGCCGCTCGCTCCCCCTCGCGTCCAGCGGGCACAACGCCTCCCTCCGCTCGGCACTCCTCCGGACGGCCGCGCTCCATCGCTAAATCCGAGTCGCCTCCCGCCAATCTCCTGCGGACAACGTCCAGCTAGTGGCATGGCCGTCAAGCCCTAGGGGAGTAGCTCATTCATTCCTTTCCTGCGAGCGCCATTAATGGCTGTCAACTCCCCGCAGGCTCCCCTTCCCTCCTCGAGCGATAAGAGCGCAATTGCCCCCTCCAGCGAACTCCTGCCACTCCCCTCTCCTTCCCCAAGCAGGTAATTGGCCCCTCTTCCCCCTCCAGCCCCGCCGCTGGCCACCCCTGGTCCCGGTAGCCCCGCCACCGATCTCCCTTCCCCGCCCACGAAAACACAATTAATTCTTGCTAGAGCCTCACCTCGTGTCGCTTTCAATATGCCCAACCCAATTCGGCATTTGCTTTCACCTCTGGGCCCCCTCGTGCGCCTCCCAGTGACCACACCCTTCCGTGGATAGCTCATTGGTCCTCCCTAGCTTAAACTGTGCCTTCCCGAGTTCCCTTCACTCCCTAGATGGTGATTCCACACCCCATTTTGGTTGACCACCTTTACAACTCCCCCGAGCCGCCACCACCTCCATGTTCTTCTTCCCCGCGACGCCCTATGAGTGCCCCTCGGTTTGAGTGCTCAAACGGCTTCCTCACCACCCTTTGCCTCGCTTGCCACCCATGGCCTCGGTGCCCCACCACCGCGGCCGAATCAAAGAAGGGGGCGGAACTCTGTTCACTCGCCTTCGGAGCCGGCTCGAGGAAGAAGACGACGCCTCCTCAAGCGGCGTGGCCTCCCGATCCTCCGATCACGATCCGGGCGCGGGTTATTTCAGCGTCTGACGTTCGTGCGGGACGCCCCGGCGCCATCCTTGCCGCCCACTCCGATCCCACGGCAAGCGGTGAAGCGAGTTTTAAATCGTATCGATCCGTTTTGGGGCGACGTGGCTTCATCACTCCCTTCCGCGTTTCATCCAACGGCCCTCAGCTGTCGCCATCGCTCCCAGGCCGCGCGCGCGCGTGCTTGCGCTCGGTGGGCCGCGCCCGACCGGCCCACCCGATTTGAACCGCGCGAGGGCGCGTTCCCGCGCCGATTGTTGGGCCGGGCCCGGTACTGTTCCTATGAACAGTGCCCTCTCCGATTTTTCCAGAGCCGATTTATTCAGTTTATACTCCATTTGAATCCGTTCGAAGCCCCGATTTCATATCCGATGTCCATTCCACCCTATTCCACTCTCAAAAATTCAAGTCCAAGCTACTCTACCATTTTTGTATTGATTTATTTTATTTATTTATTTTCCTTTCCATTGCTTTGTTTAAAAACCAAAAAGGTTTATTCATTATTTCTTTTGTGTGTTTTCTTTGCGGTAGCTGCGAGGAGTCCGAGGCGACGGTGCAAGTTCCGGAGCAAGTTTCCACGCATTTCGAGATCGTCGAAGTGATCGACACGCAAGGCAAGTTACAATCTTTGACGCATGTTGCACCGATAAATTCCCGTATTTATTATTTACACTATTTGCATTACTTTTACTTGCTCAAGACGATTATTTAATTAAACTAAAAATGCTTAGAATGACAGGTATATGTTTTAGTTATGACCTACTACAAGACATATGCCATTTAATTTGAGACCACTTTCACCTTGACAAACCTAGACTTATTTAATACTTGTATAAATAAATATCGCAGCAATCACATAAAATGACGAGCTATTTAGTAGTTAAGATAGTTCACGGTTTCCAAATGAATTAGAAATTGATCTAGGTAAGGCGGTAATCGTGGAGTGCCCGATGGCGGACGAGTCCACGACCTTACCCTAGGGTGGAGGGTGCAACAGACGGGTGTCGATGCAGATGCATCGGTTACCGATTGTGGTTGGCGCCTCAGAGCAAATATAAGGACACGACCCTTATGCCGAATTTAGAGCACAGTAACCGCTCAACCACAAGTATTGATTTATCAATCCTGGTCCGTTAGTTGTACACTTTATTTAAACCCCTACAGGAGTTGGGCTGTGGTACGGGTGGGTTATCGCCGTTATACGTAACTCACCGTACGCAAAACGGTAGGTCCGTGTGTGCGGTATGGGGGAGTTATCGCCGTTACACGTAACTCACCATACGCACGACGGTCGGTGAGCATCACCACCTATCGGGTAGGGTCTTTAAAATAAAGTGGGCAACGAAAAACCCGGTTTTCTCAATGCAGTCGCACACTAATAGTAGTGTGTATATAGCTTGACATTGGAAGTTGAGAAACCTTGTGGGTAAAGCTGAGCAACTCTGCAGAGTGAAAATTGTTGTATTCGAATACGCCGTGCTTCCGGATAATGGAGCTGTGCTCGATGGGTGATTCCAGTAGTGAGGCGTAAGTAGTTTTCCGATACTTTTTGAACTTGTGTAAAGAGAAGAAATATATGTTCAAACCCCTTTTTCCTTAATTATGGTATAATGGAGTTATGTTTCTAAAATTATTTACAAATAAAATTGCATCCACCCATATAAATAAAACCAGTATACCTCTCACTTGAAACTCCGTACATGTATTATGTGAGGCTTACAATCAGAATTTGTCGAGTGCGGTGGTACTCAAACTTGCTTAATCATAAATCCAGAAAATGCTCTTCAAGGAGAAGACCAAGTCTACGAAGAGGTTTCGGGAGAGACCGATGGCGCGGATGAGCAGTGGTCGTAGGTTTTAGCCGCACTCGGGCTTGATCGCTGGATTTCTTTTGTAATGTAAACTATTTGGGCTCGCCGCCCCGCTACGCTAAGCTCGACCGACGCGTCGTATGTTGTAATAAACTTTGGATCTTATGTTGTAAGCTTGTTGGCAATGATGTACAGTGCATGCGGCACGCGCGCAAGCTCGCATGATCTACTGACGATTGCGGATCCCCGTACGCTCCCGGAAATGGGGGCATTACAGAAGTGGTATCAGAGCGCACACGCTTGACTGTAGGCTAAGACCTAAGGCTGATTAGGAGTACTGTTTTATAGCAAAAATCTAAATTCAAAACTTAAAAAGAATTTGCATAAAATATAAGTAATATTGCTATCTTTTTCCCCTCTTGTGCTACCTCATCTTACTTAGTTTACTTTCTGCATAAGTTTCGCTTTTGCAAATTGTTTATACTTGATCTCATCTAACTTCAAAATTTTGTCGTTTAAGCAGATGGTGCGATGCTACCATTCGCGTCGAGCGGTGACGGGTGGCCCGTTGAATTGTGGACGATGCAGCAGTACTTGGGAGCCACCGAGGACCAGAAGCCCCTCTTCCACTCTACCCGGTACCGCCTCGACGGCGAGGATTACGAGTGGAGGACCACCGTCGTGTTGGAGCCCTTAGCTCTCCGACCCGATCGACCCCGGAGTTTCGGCGGCAAGAGGGTCGTCCAGGACGACTCCATCCAGGACGCCGCCAGGAAGGCGGTGATGCACCTACGCGAGTACTACAACGCGGAGTTCGGCGATCGCCGCCGAGGTGATCCCGGCATGGATGCTTGGGGATCATCCGCTCCGCCCCGAGACAGACGGACCGGGACGATCCCCGTTTGAGGGTGACATCCTGGCACGTGGTACATCAGGAGGTGATGTACTCCAAGACTGTGGAAGAGAACCAGGACCTACGCCGCCGTCTGCACGCGGCTCAGCAGGAGGCCCTCTTCCTTCGTCAGGACTTGCAGCGCTTCCTCGAGGTGGAGGCCGGGGAGAGGTCCGAGTGTGGGGAGTCCTCAGACGTCCCCGACTCCCCGCCCCCACGTCGTCAGAGGATGACAGCCCCAGCGTATCGTAGTCTTTTCCGACCGTCGACCTCCACTGCTCCACCGCCGCTACCACCAGCCGCCGTCGACCCCGAGGAGGAGGACCCCGAGGAGGAGGACCCCGAGGAGCGGGTCTCAGTACATCGCGAGTCGCCCCGAGCAAGCGTGGATGAGTGGCATGAGTAGCAAAGCAGCAGGCAGCAGCAGCTTTAGTAGTATTAGTAGCGCTAGCAGTAGGGTACGCTAGCATAGCTGCACCTTTTGTATCTAGTAGTACTTTTGGATTGTAATATAAGTTGTAATGGAAACCGTATGTGGTGGAACTTCGACTTATGCTTAATGGAATCTATGTTTAATTATCACTTATTTTGTTTGTTTATGTTATCTATATGTTGCCTTTTTCAAAATTTCTTATTCCTCTATTCGCCCTAGCTCTTATCTCATTCGCTCTAAACTTACCTTGGGTTCATAAATCTTTCTTATCTATCTGAGGTTTATTAAAAAACCTCGTTGCAAGGCTAACTCCAAGGTTTTTAATTGGCAGAACTCAATGGCAGAACCCAATCCAAACCAAGGAGGTCAACAGCAGAGGAAATGATCGGTATGACACTTTCGCCATGATAGCCAATGTACTAGCAACCATGGAAAGAAACCAGACAAGATTGATGGAGCAACACACAAGGCTACTAGAACAGATGGCTACAAGACCCGCAGTGGCAGGTGGCTTTCCAATGGCCGCCGGTCACCGCGAAGGAGGCCCAATTACATCAAGATGGACCGATTTCCAAAAGACACGCCCACCTACCTTTGCGACGTCTTCAGACCCCATGGCCGCCGATGATTGGCTTAAGGATATAGAAAGGAAACTGAAGACGGTGCAGTGTGATGATAAGGAAAAAGTCTTGTACGCGTCACACCAACTCCAAGGACAAGCGGCGACCTGGTGGATCAACTACCAAGACATGAATGAAGGCAGGGAAATCACTTGGGCAGAATTCGAAGAGTCATTTCGCAAAGTCCATATTCCTACGGGAATGATGGAAGCCAAGCAACGAGAATTCATGGCGTTGAAACAAGGTAGTAATACCATAATGGAATATCTACATCAGTTCAACCACTTGGCCCGCTATGCACCAGATGAGGTGAAGACTGAAGCTAAAAAGATGTCCCGATTCCGGGGCGGACTACGAAGTCATTAAAGTACCACATTTCGCAATGAGATTTAGAGATCTAACAGAAATGGTGGATGCCTTCTCTCCTCGGAAGAAGCTGAGGTGAGATGGAAGACTTCAAGAAGAGAAAGACCATGATGAGGCCGTCATCGTCCTCTCGGTAGCTATAAAGGACGTACCATCATGTCACCCCGTAACCAAGATCGGTCGAGCCGACGATTTGTGCTAGTACCCAAGCCTCGCAGACAACATCATTTCAAATAAATGCCCTCACCCTTGTCAATTAAGTGCAATATCTGCTCGGGAACCACTTTGCGGCGGTGCCCTCAAAGGACCAATGCATGTTTTCATTGCGACCAGATCGGTCACTTCAGGGACCAATGTCCTAAGAAAGGATTGCCTTCTGAAGTGGCAAAACTTCAGACCCGAATTCAAAAGGACGTCAAGCCCGTCATCAATACAAACACAACCCCGCAGGCAGGCTACTTACAGCGCCCCTCAACACAAAAACAATATATCCCAACCGAATCATCAGAGGAGCCCGGTGGATCATCCGCTGGATATCAAGCGAGCAAAGGAGCGGCATGCACCACCCTATCAAGGAAGGGTGAATCATATAACTGCGGAGGATGCGGCAGGATCAAACGATGTTATTGTCGGTATGTTTTCAGTCAACTTCAAGCCAGCATTAGTTTTATTTGATCCTGGTGCAACCCATTCATTTATTTCCATGGATTATGCTAAGAGAAATCAACTGCCATTTACTTCCCTGCAAATGTTTTATGCTGTGCAAACACCTGGGAGTAGGATGGAGTCCCGCTTCGGGTGTAGTGAACTAAAATTAGACATTGAAGGGGTAAGGTTTATGGTGAACCTACTAGTGTTAGAAATGAGAGGACTAGATGTCATCCTAGGGATGAATTGGCTGACTAGAAACAAAGCCAAGGTAGATTGTGAAAACAAGACAATAGCCCTAACCAGTCCAGAAGGTCAGCAGGTCACAATAAAGACAGATTCAAAACTGATAAATGGCGTGAAAGGAAGTGTGCACAATATAATGATGGGTGATGGGAGTCAGGTGCCAGTAGTTTGTGAATACCCAGATGTGTTTCCAGAAGAATTACCAGGAAGGCCACCAGATAGACAAATTGAACTCGCCATTGAATTAATACCAGGCACCAGGCCCATTACCAAACACCATTATCGAATGTCAGCACATGAACTAAAAGAGCTTAAGTTACAGTTAGATGGACTGGAGGAAAAGGAGTTCATCCGACCCAGTGTATCACCATGGTCAGCCCCCGTCTTATTCGTTAAAAAGAAAGACGGAGCCCTCAGAATGTGTGTGGATTACAGAGGACTGAACGCAGTTACGATAAAGAATAAGTACCCACTGCCTCGGATAGATGACTTGTTCGATCAATTGAAAGGAGCAAAGGTGTTTTCAAAAATCGACTTACGATCGGGTTATCACCAATTGAAAATCCGAGAGCAAGATCGAGAGAAGACCGCATTCACCACAAGATATGGATTATATGAGTTTTCAGTGGTACCCTTTGGTTTAACCAATGCCCCAGCATATTTCATGAATTTAATGAACCAAGTATTCATGGATCAGTTGGACCGTTTTGTAGTTGTGTTCATTGATGACATATTAATATATTCCAAAAATGAAGAAGAGCACAAACAACACCTACACATGGCCTTAACCAAGCTCAGAGAACATCAGTTGTATGCTAAATTCTCAAAGTGCAGTTTTTGGATGAAAGAGGTTGCATTTTTAGGACATATTATTACTGAAGAAGGTGTTAAAGTCGACCCAGAAAAGATCAAAGCAGTTATGGAGTGGAAGCAACCAACGCGATTCTGTAAATAAGAAGCTTTCTTGGATTGGCGGGTTATTATCGCCGATTCATAGAAGGGTTCTCTAAAATTGCTCGTCCACTTACACAATTGCTTAAGAAAGAGAAGTCATTTCAATGGACGGATCAGTGCGAGGACAGTTTTCAACAACTGAAGATTAAATTAACAATGACTCGGTGTTAATACTCCCGAATGCAGAAAAAGAATTTCAGATATACTGTGATGCCTCAAGACAGGGTTTAGGTTGTGTATTAATGCAAGATGGGAAAGTCGTAGCCTATGCTTCAAGGCAATTACGGCCGCACGAAGAGAATTATCCAACTCACGATTTGGAATTAGCAGCTGTTGTTCACTCCTTGAAGATTTGGAGACACTACTTATTGGGTAACCATTGTGAGGTTTTCTCAGATCATAAGAGCACAAGTACTTATTCACACAACGAGTTAAACACGAGGCGAAGATGGCTTGAGTTAATTAAAGATTATGATGTGGATCTTCAATATCACCCAGGGAAAGCCAATGTAGTGGCAGATGCACTTAGCAGGAAAGTTTATCAAAGTATAGCAAGTGAAGCCCAATGTCCGGAACAGCTTCAGAAAGACTTACAAAGATTGAACCTATCAATAGTGGAACAAGGATTTGTGGCAGCATTGGAAATTCAGCCACTCCTGACAGATCGTATTAAAGCAGCTCAGGACGAAGATGAAGAAATCCAGCGACTGAAAAAGGACAGTCAGGGAGGAAACTCCACGGACTTCACTATAGATGAACACGGGATTTTCAAGTTCCGAGGACGATACTGCATACCAAATAAGAAGGAATTAAAAGATCTAATCTTATCAGAAGCTCACTCATCCCAATTATCAATACACCCAGGAGGTACAAAAATGTATCAAGATATGAAAAAGAGGTTCTGGTGGAAATCCATGAAGAAAGAAATAGCTGAGTACATATCTAAATGTGATGTCTGCCAGAAGATAAAGATAGATCACGTAAACTCATAGATCATATAACCACCGCTGCGACACCGAATGGAAGTGGGATGACATTGGTATGGATTTCATTACAGGACTCCCAAGGACACAGGAAGGGTATGATGCTATATGGGTCATTGTGGATAGACTAACCAAAGTAGCACATTTCTTACCGATTAAGCAGACCTACGGAAAAGATAAGCTAGCAGAATTATACTTAACCAAAATTGTAGTACTGCATGGAGTACCTAAAAGAATCGTGTCTGACAGAGGAGCCCAATTTACATCGAAATTTTGGGAGAAGCTACATGAAGCAATGGGCACCGATTTAGCTTTCAGTACAGCTTATCACCCGCAGACGGACGGCCAGACAGAAAGAACCAACCAGATTTTAGAGGATATGCTACGAGCTTGTGCACTTGTATACGGAGCAACATGGAATACATGTCTACCATTCGCACAGTTCTCGTACAATAATGATTATCGAGCCAAGACATTAAAATGTCACCTTTTGAAGCTTTGTATGGTAGAGAATGTAGAACCCCACTCAACTGGACTGAAACGGGAGAACACCAATTCCTTGGACCGCAAGTTACTCAAGATGCAGAGGCACATGTAAGAATAATAAGGGATAGAATGAAAATAGCACAAGACCGTCAGAAGAGCTATGCGGATAATCGTCGAAGGGATTTAAGTTTTGAAATTGGGGATTATGTATATATCAAGGTCACACCCTTTAAAATTGTTAAAAGATTTCAAATAAAAGGGAAGCTAGCCCCAAGATATATTGGACCTTTTGAAATTGTAAAAAGAATCGGAGAAGTGGCATACAAGCTGAAACTGACACCAGGATTATCAAGAATACATGATGTGTTCCATGTCTCGCAACTCAGGAAGTGCCTGCGCCAACCCGAAGAAGGCATCCCGATAGAAGAAATTGACTTACAAGATGATATGACATATGCAGAAGAACCACTACAGATACTTGAAACCACAGAGAGGCAACTCAGAAATCGGAATATCAGATTCTGCAGAGTCCAATGGAAGAATCACACTGCCGCTGAATCGACTTGGGAGAAGGAGTCAGACCTACAACGAGACTTTCCCAACCTATTCCCTGGACCAAGTTAATCTCGTGGTCGAGATTCTTTTAAGGGGGGTAGGTTGAAACAACTCAAAAATTTTGATTTCAGTTTTGGCTGTTCTTTGCATCTTCCTCTGTTGCCGGTTTTGTTCTTGGCCTTTGGATGGCTTTGAGATTCGTGCTTGGGCTCCCTCGCCTCCTTGTCTCTCCCTCGCGTAAACGCCTCCGCCCGAGACGCCTTCGCCCCTCGCCTCCCCTCCCTCTGCGCCGTGCGCCGCCCTCGCCTCGCGCCCGTGCACCGCGCCCACTTGCTCCCTCCTGTCTCTTCACGCACGTCAATAACCGCCAGTGGCCCCCGCCTCCACGTCCGCGCGCGCCAACCGCCGCTCGCTCCCCCTCGCGTCCAGCGGGCACAACGCCTCCCTCCGCTCGGCACTCCCTCCGGACCAGTCGCGCTCCACTGCTAAATCCCGGAGTCAGCCCTCCCCGCCAATCTCCTGCGGACAACGTCCAGCTAGTGGCATGGCCGTCAAGCCCTAGGGGAGTAGCTCATTCATTCCTTTCCTGCGAGCGCCATTAATGGTCACAACTCCCGCAAGCTCCCTTCCTCCTCGGCGATAAGAGCGCAATTGCCCCTCGGCGAACTCCCGCCACTCCCTCTCCTTCCCCAAGCGGTGGTGGCCCCTCTTCCCCCTCCCCGCCCGCCTGGCCACCCTCGGTCCCGTAGCCCCGCCACCGATCTCCTCCCGCCCACGAAAACACAATTAATTCTTGCTAGAGCCTCACCTCTGTCGCTTTCAATATGCCCAACCCAATTCGGCATTTGCTTTCACCTCTGGGCCCCCTCGTGCGCCTCCTCCCAGACCACACCCTTCCGTGGATAGCTCATTTGGTCCCTCCCTAGCTTAAAGCGTGCCTTCCCGAGTTCCTTCACTCCCTAGATGGTGATTCCACACCCCATTTTGGTTGACCACCTTTACAACTCCCCCGAGCCGCCACCACCTCCATGTTCTTCTTCCCCTCCGGCGACGCCCCTATGAGTGCCCCCCCTCGGTTTGAGTGCTCAAACGGCTTCCCCTCACCACCCTTTGCCTCTGCTTGCCACCCATGGCCTCGGTGCCCCACCACCGCGGCCGAATCAAAGAAGGGGGCGGAACTCTGTTCACTCGCCTTCGGAGCCGGCTGGAGGAAGAAGACGACGCCTCCTCAAGCGGCGTGGCCCTCCCGATCCTCCGATCACGATCGGCGCGCGGGTTATTTCGCACAGACGGTTCGTGCGGGACGTCCCGGCGCCATCCTTGCCGTCCACTCCCGATCCTACGGCGTCAAGCGGTGAAGCGAGTTTTAAATCGTATCGATCCGTTTTGGGGCGACGTGGCTTCATCACTCCCTTCCGCGTTTCATCCAACGGCCCTCAGCTGTCGCCATCGCTCCCAGGCCGCGCGCGCGCGTGCTTGCGCTCGGTGGGCCGCGCCCGACCGGCCCACCCGATTTGAACCGCGCGAGGGCGCGTTCCCGCGCCGATTGTTGGGCCGGGCCCGGTACTGTTCCTATGAACAGTGCCCTCTCCGATTTTTCCAGAGCCGATTTATTCAGTTTATACTCCATTTGAATCCGTTCGAAGCCCCGATTTCATATCCGATGTCCATTCCACCCTATTCCACTCTCAAAAATTCAAGTCCAAGCTACTCTACCATTTTTGTATTGATTTATTTTATTTATTTATTTTCCTTTCCATTGCTTTGTTTAAAAACCAAAAAGGTTTATTCATTATTTCTTTTGTGTGTTTTCTTTGCGGTAGCTTGCGAGGAGTCCGAGGCGACGGTGCAAGTTCCGGAGCAAGTTTCCACGCATTTCGAGATCGTCGAAGTGATCGACACGCAAGGCAAGTTACAATCTTTGACGCATGTTGCACCGATAAATTCCCGTATTTATTATTTACACTATTTGCATTACTTTTACTTGCTCAAGACGATTATTTAATTAAACTAAAAATGCTTAGAATGACAGGTATATGTTTTAGTTATGACCTACTACAGTACATATGCCATTTAATTTGAGACCACTTTCACCTTGACAAACCTAGACTTATTTAATACTTGTATAAATAAATATCGCTTGGCAATCACATAAAATGACGAGCTATTTAGTAGTTAAGATAGTTCGCCGGTTTCCAAATGAATTAGAAATTGATCTAGGGTAAGGCGGTAACTGTGGAGTGCCCAGTAGCGGACGAGTCCACGACCTTACCCTAGGGTGGAGGGTGCAACAGACGGGTGTCGATGCAGGATGCATCGGTTACCAGTTGTGGTTGGCAGTCTCAGGAGCAAATATAAGGACACGACCCTTATGCCGAATTTAGAGCACAGTAACCGCTCAACCACAAGTATTGATTTATCAATCCTGGTCCGTTAGTTGTACACTTTATTTAAACCCCTACAGGAGTTGGGCTGTGGTGCGGGTGGGTTATCGCCGTTATCGTAACTCACCGTGACGCAAAGCGGTAGGTCGTGTGTGCGGTATGGGGAGTTATCGCCGTTACACGTAACTCACCATACGCACGACGGTCGGTGAGCATCACCACCTATCGGGTAGGGTCTTTAAAATAAAGTGGGCAACGAAAAACCCGGTTTTCTCAATGCAGTCGCACACTAATAGTAGTGTGTATATAGCTTGACATTGGAAGTTGAGAAACCTTGTGGGTAAAGCTGAGCAACTCTGCAGAGTGAAAATTGTTGTATTCGAATACGCCGTGCTTAGGATAATGGAGTGTGCTCGATGGGTGATTCCAGTAGTGAGGCGTAAGTAGTTTTCCGATACTTTTTGAACTTGTGTAAAGAGAAGAAATATATGTTCAAACCCCTTTTTCCTTAATTATGGTATAATGGAGTTATGTTTCTAAAATTATTTACAAATAAAATTACATCCACCCATATAAATAAAACCAGTATACCTCTCACTTGAAACTCCGTACATGTATTATGTGAGGCTTACAATCGTAACTTGCTGAGTACGGTGGTACTCAAACTTGCTTAATCATAAATCCAGAAAATGCTCTTCAAGGAGAAGACCAAGTCTACGAAGAGGTTTCGGGAGAGACCGATGGCGCGGATGAGCAGTGGTCGTAGATTTTAGCCGCACTCGGGCTTGATCGCTGGATTTCTTTTGTAATGTAAACTATTTGGGCTCGCCGCCCCGCTACGCTAAGCTCGACCGACGCGTCGTATGTTGTAATAAGCTTTGGATCTTATGTTGTAAGCTTGTTGACAATGATGTACAATTCTGTACGGCACGCCGCAACTGTACGGTCTACGGACAGTTGCGGATCCCCGTACGCTCCCGGAAATGAGGGCGTTACATGCTCGCCCACGCAGGCGCCGCCGGCGAGTTCAGCATCATCCTCGACGCCCCGCTGCCCTCCCTCCAGCGGTACCGCCGCAACCCCACGCCTCCGGCGGACACCTCGGGCTCGTCCCAGCTGCGACGCGCGGGGCCCTATGGCGCCGGCGCAAGGGACGAGGTGATCCCCGCGCGGTTGAGGCGCGAGGGGAGCGTCCACGATGCCATCGGCGACGCGGACGCCGCGCGGTCCCGTCGCTGCGCCGACGCGGGCGCGACCTGCTAGAGCGCACGGCGGAGCACGCGGCGAGGAGGAAGATGTGGAGGCGCTGGTGCGGCTGGGAGATCCGCGGAGCGTGCGGAGGACGAGACTCCCGCGAGGGCCACCGAGGTGAAACCGGAGCTGGCAGCGGAGGAGGAGACGCCACTGCAGCTGCTGGAGCGCGACGGGCGTAGTTCGAGCGCGACAAGGCGCGTGGAAGCGCCGCCGGAGGTGGAGGCGGTGGCGGCGAGACCGTCGAGCCGGCGGTCGAGGCTGGAGGGCAGTGGGGACGCCGGTGTAAAGGCTGTTGTGGCTGAGCCGGTGGTGGAGGTGGAGGCCGATGTGGAGTGCGTCGGGTGGCGGAGCAGCCGAGGGAGCGAGGATGCAGGGGACGATGCGATGGTGTTGCCGAAGCCGCTGGCGGCGGTCGTCACCGGAGGCCGGAGCAGAAGCAATTTACCGGCCATAAGTAACGTCAAAGATGAATAGATGATAGCTTTCCTTTGTTACTTGCAGCAATTTCTTGGAGAGAATTATATTTTAGTATGCAGAAATTTACTCAAATCAGGCTAAAATCTGTGCTACTCCCAGTCTCTGTTTCATACTCTGTTGGTTCTGAATCGAGCAATTTTTCAAATGTGTTTTCAAAAGGAAACAAATGGCAGCAGCATTAAAAAAATGTCCTTTTTAAAAAGATAACAAATGGCATACTGCATTAGAAGTTTAGTGGTGGGTGGTTAACGGGTTGCTTTGGAGTTACACTGCTGTTCATTGCTCTGACAAAATTGCTCTGACTTTCCGCTGTCTTACATGCGCATTGCTGCATGTGCATGATAATATGGTTTTTTTTACATTCATGATGTTGAATCTAGCATGCTCTTTTCGAATAATGATGTGTTTTTAAGTTTTCAGTTCTTCTATGAAATGGTACGGCTTATTTTATTTGTCTTTGTTTACCTAGTTAGGTTGGAACGGTGTGGACTTCTGCACCAAATCGACCATCATCGACAGGAAGATCAACTTCTGCATCAGCTGTTGGGGCTAATGTGAGGCCTCTACAAGCCGTGGAAATGGCTAATGGGACACCTGGGGAAAGAAGGTGAGTGGATAAGCTTTTTGAGATGATTTGGTTTTCTTGGCATTTCAGTGTCGTATTTCAACACTGCTCAAAACATGGGTGCCAGTCACTGTGGTTCTATTAATGATTTGTGGCAAATGCAATTTCTTTCATGATGCACAACTTTGCACCCTGTACCCAGTCCACCGTTGGTGCTCTTTAAGTGGTGATCGTTTTAGCGATGATTTTTTATTTTTAGTTTTTTTTACTGTAGCTGACTTTTTTTACTGTAGCTGAGTTAGTGGATAGTGTAGTGAATAGTGAAAAAAAAGCTGAAACTAGAAGTTGAAGCCGAAACGATCACCACAATATATTTGTGGAGATTTCAAATGATTCTTGAAATTTAGGTGAGTGCAACTATAATGCCACTGTGGCTGGCAATTCTAGCGCCAATGTAGTGAGATTAAGAATGTCCTGTTGGAATAAACTTTCCTTTCACTTCCAGAATATCATGAGTGTTGAATGACCTTCTGGAAAATGTAAATGAATTAGTGTAACACCCCGACTTAACAAAAGCCGAAGATGTCACCTACAACCATTATCGCTACCAATTTTAACTAATAATTAAGTATACCAACAACTAGACTTCAAAAATAATCATTCATCAATACACTAACAAAAAAATTCAGCAATACTGTAAACCATAAATTGAATTTATTATGAACCAAATAGTTGCCAAGATGGATCGTATATATTGCTAAACCAAAGAACGCATCAAGTAGCATCATCAAGAACCTTAAGAACTAAGGGAATCTATAAGCATCTAATTATTGTAATGGAAAGTACTAAGGTGATTATGACAGTAAGTGATAGATTGCTAGGTGGAGAGAAGAATTACAAAAGTGCAATAATTCCATGTTCTATTTTCACCCATGCATGTCGTCTTCAACGTTTCACCTAAAAACAACAACAAAACAAAAGTGAGTCCATGAGTCAGCAAGTACACAGTAGAATAATAAATGAGGCAACAACATTAATTAATATTTCATATCCATTCACCATTAACTCAATTTCAAATATCTATTCTCATCAATTCCTATTCTCATGCCTCAATATCTTATCTCTTTTTCACGAATGCAATGCACATGTCTCAACTCATTTCTTATTTATATCGGTATAGTGGAGTGTAACACTCATCCGTATTCACTTATGCCCGCACTCTTTTGTACGAGTGACCAATTACCTATCCTTTTTCATACAGGGATCTCATTGCCCGTACTCTGCATACGGGGACCTCATTGCCCATACTTTTGTTCTACTCGACCAAAAATCATATATTTAAACTTTCTAAAATTATTAAGAAATTACCTACACTTTTTATAGAGACCAAATACCCTAATTACTCTATTTATTATTTTCAATCTACTGTTCATTCCAGTGCTATCAATTGACTACAATTCCCTATTCAGCAAGTTTACAAAAATCAGAACTCAAAATTTAACCATCCAATCGATATAATTAAATATTCTACAGATAGCTAGCAATATCACCTACAATTATCTAGTAGATAACATTCCCCAATTATGCTCATATGGCACCCGAAATTATATTAGAACAATATAGCAGATTAACTGATCTACTATTCGATCCCCTTGACAAACAACTCGCTACCTCTCTTCCTAACTTGGATTTTAATCTCTAATTAAATTAACAAAAATAGAGAGGAAATATCCAGATCATTACCAAGTGACGAATGCCAAAGCCCCAATCTAATCCTCATTCTTTTTCTCTTCTCCCCTGATCGTTTCCCTTGTTCCCCATTTCCTTTGAAACTCTCCCCTAGGCACACGACAGCCATGTAATTTGATGCTGGCAGCTTGACTAAGATGCAACTCTTCTAGCGCCAGTGTTGACAGCGGTTATTGCTTGGCGCTGGGGAACGCGTCGAGCGATAGACGAGGTGTGAGGCGTCGATGCTAGCCCCACGTGAGTGCTAGCGATGGAGCACACTAAGGGGTGATCGTTTCGGCTTTTTTCGGCTTCAGTTTCTAGCTTCAGTTTTTTTTTCACTATTCACTACACTATCCATTAACTCAGCTACAGTGTTTTTTCAGCCAGCTACATGTCTTTTCAGCCAAAAGCCAAGAGCCATCGCTATTCCGATCACCCCCTAACCCGTGGGAGCCCTAGAGATGAAAGCCATGTGCAATTCGCCGAGACACGGCTGGACGGCAGGTGGCTACACGG
Source organism: Melocanna baccifera (assembly GCA_036346265.1). Classification (NCBI taxonomy): domain Eukaryota; kingdom Viridiplantae; phylum Streptophyta; class Magnoliopsida; order Poales; family Poaceae; genus Melocanna; species Melocanna baccifera. The sequence goes on along the minus strand of CM070707.1, from coordinate 3,465,571 downwards.
CGCCTTGCGCACGCTGGTGAACGGCGCCAGGAATTCAAGTCTGGTGACGTAGCAACATAGTGCCAGCGATTCATGGACGATGGAGAGGGCAATGCGAAGGAAAAAAAGAAATGGCTAGGGTTTGGGGGTCCTCTACTTTCCCATGTTCCCTTTTATCACAGCACGAGACAACTCGATCTCCAGCTTCCTCCCGTACAACTCATTCCAGGAAAGCAATTCATCCAAAAATCCAAACATCCTATTTTCATGCATCCCCTTTTCATTATTTACATACAGGTCTCAAGAGGGTTATTTTTATAATATTACAATTGAACACTTTATTCTATGTTGCATAGAACTTACTATGTAGCGTTCCTGTAAGACATATATAGGTATGACTTTGACTTTTGGCCCATGCAGGATGGGTCAAAACTATTTCTGGTTTTCAGAACACGACAGTGGCGTATTTTTTTTCTCGAACACGCAGGAGAACTGCGTATATTTGCATTAAGAAAGAAGTACTTACAGGGGGTAGAAAAACCTTACAAGCCCAATCACAAAACACAAAACCAAACACACTTAAACTCGCCTAAGGCACAAGAACAAGAACGACCTCGACCAGAAAGAATCTAGACCAAACCTTGTGATGGAGCAATTAGGTAAGCAATACCCTTTGCTCCAGCGAGAGCCCAAATCCTCATCTCGTCACTAACAAAAGACAAGAGAGCCCTAACAACCGGTGTAACCCTATCAAAGACAGTGGCGTATTTTACCAATGCATAGGATAAAACAACAACAACAACTGGCCCTCAATACCGTGACTTATGACGCTTCTAGGAGTTTAACTGGATTCATCTTCCTTTCGTTACCCATGTCAGTCCTGTCACCTCCACCACCACCTCCGCATCTGCTACATCCTTCACCACGTCTTCTCAATAGCATCATCGTTTAGGATATCTTTGTCTTCATTAGTTCGTCGTGGTTTTTTAGAGTCTATGTCTAATAATGCTTATTTAAATTGTCATAGTTGTAAACTTGACAAACAGTTTCAACTCCCCTATCCTCTCGTAAGCCAGTGTCTCAGTATCTATTTTATTTTGTTCATTATAATATATAGGGTTCAACTCCTTTCATTTTGAAAGGAGGTCATCAACATTATATAATTTTCATTGATGATTTTTCTAAGCGTATATGGATATACTTTATGTCATCTCATAGTGAGGTTCTATGCATCTACAAGATATTTACCACCTTGGTCTATACTCAGTTTGACTCTCCTATTTGTATTTTTCGTACTGATTCCACTGGGGAGTACTTGTCAAGAATTCTTCATGGTTTTCTTACTGAGAAGGGTACTCTCTCTCAATTTTCTTGCCCCAGTGCTCATGCCTAGAATGGTGTGGTTAAACGAAAGCATCGTCATCTTCTTGAGACATTCCGTGCTCTCATGCCTACTTATGTTGTTCAGCCCTCTCCTGCTCTTCAGGGTCAGATTCTAGTTGAGCATCTCTGTGGCAAAATCCTGATTATTCTAGTCTTTGCCTTTTTTGGTGTATGTGCTATATTGTTCTTGCACCCCTGTGAGCACACCAAACTGACCGCTTAGTCTGTGGAGTGCGTTTTTTCTAGGTTGTAGCGCTGAGCACAAGGGATATCGTTATTGAGATTCTGTTGGTCGATGGATGCGAATTTCTCGAGATGTTACTTCTGATGAGTCTTGTCCTTTCTATCCTCGTCCTTCTGCTTCCTCCACTTCAGCATCTCTTGTCAAGCCACTTTCTTTTCTGAATTTTTCTTTCACCCCCATAGTCACTACTCCATCATAGCTTTTGATCTCTCCAGTTCCTCCTTCACAGTCGGTGCCTTCTTTGCCACCGGCACCCTCTCCGGAGGTTCCTCCTAGTCTTGTTCCTTCTTATCCTCTCTACTATACTCGTCGTCCATGAGTTAAGGATTCTTCTCATGTGCCATCTTCTTCTGATGGGTCATTCTCTTTGGCCACTCCTCAATATGCTCTTTGTGATCGTCAGTCTATTCGGCCTCCTGAACGTTTTGGCTTTGCTACTATTGCTCTTGCTAAACCAACTTCGTATCATAATGCTGCTATTCATCAGCAGTGGCAGCATGTGATGGTAGAGATCGTTGCCTTTGAGCGTACTAGCATGTGGGATCTTGTTCCTCTTCCCATGCATATTACTCCAAGCAAGTATGTCTATCAGGTTAAGATCCGCTCTGATAGTTCTTTTAAGCACTACAAGACTTGTCTTGTGGCATATAGTTTTCAGCAGGAGCACAGTTATGATTATGATGAGATTTTTGCTCTTGTGGCTCATATGACCACTATTCATACTTTTCTAGCTGTGGCATCTGTTCGGGCATGGCCCATTTCTCAGCTTAATATTAAGAATACATTTCTCAGTAGTGAGCTATGTGAGGAGGTTTATATGCAGCCACCACTGGGGTATTATATTTCTGAAGGTACGGTTTGTCGCCTTTACCGATCTCTATATGGCCTCAAGCGAGATCCTCATGTCTGGTTTGATCGTTTTTCTTTTGCCAATGCTCATGATCCTACTCTTTTTATTCACACTTCGTCTCGTGGTCGGACATTTCTCCTTTTGTATATTAATGATATGATCATCACTGGAGATGATTTTCAATACATCATTTTTGTCAAGGAGCGTCTTAGTGAGTAGTTTCTTAAGTCTGATTTGGATTCTCTTTGGTGCTTTCTTAGAATTGAGGTTATTTATACTCTTGAGGCTTTTATTTATCCTAAGAAAAGTATATCCAGGATCTTCTTGATCGTGCCTCTCTTACTGATCAGTGGATAGCTGAGACTATCATAAAGTTTAATGTTCATTTTCGTTCCACTGATGGTGAGCCTTTTACTGATCCTACTTGCTATCGTCATCTTGTTGGAAGACTTGTTTATCTTGGTATCACTCTTTCTGACATTTCGTACTCTTTGCATATCTTGAGTCAGTTTGTTTTACTTCTACTTAGCTCATCTATAGTCATTTTCTTTGTGTTCTACGATACCTTTGTGGAACCATCTCTTATTTTCACTTTTTCTCTCGCTCCAGCTCTTTACAGCTCGAGGCCTATTCTGATGCCACATAGGCTAGTGATCACTCTGATCGTCAGTCTCTCTCTGCCTATTATATTTTTCTTAGTGGTTCTCTCATTGCTTGAAAGACTAAGAAGCAGACAGAAATTTCTCGTTCGGTGAGCTATGGCTTTGTTGAATGTGGAAGTTACTTGGCTATGGTGGTTACTTAAGGATTTTGGTGTTTCTATTTCTGCACTGACTCCTCTTTTGCCTGACAGTTAAAGTGCTATTAGCATTGCTAAATATCTAGTGAAGCATGAGTTTACAAAGTATATTGGTGTTGATACTTTCTATATGAGTACACAGGTGCAGGACCAAGTTGTTGCTCTTCAGTATGTGCCTTCAGAGTTTCAGTTAGTAGACTTCTTCACAAAGGCATATACTAGAGCTCAGCACAGTTTTTATCTCTTCAAACTTTATGTTGTTGATCCATCATAAGTTTGAGGGATGTTAGATGTGTATTATAACTTATGTATATGTCATACTTGTATATGTGTGTATAAATATATGTAGGAAAAATCCTAATTAGTCCCGAGTGTAGATACACCCGGGTCATCCACCGTAGCTGATGATTGGAGATTCGTGTGGCAGTTAGAGTTTAATGGAGCTAGTTTGAGGGAGGCCCGATCCAATCAACCATTTGAATCACTTCATCAGGAAGGAAGTATCCGAGATTTTGGCAACCGTCTAACAGGCTGGAAGTATCTATTGAAAGTTTCGCTACCCATCGAGAAGTATCTAGGAACATGCATACAAAGACATACATAATTTCGTTCAGCTACAAAAGGATTAGCAAATACGTTAACTTTTGAAGAAAACGATGAACATACTACGCTCTTTGTTACTACCAACATGAGATGGACCCGTGAGTACATATACTCGGTATATATACCAGATAAACATGAGATGGACTCGTGAACATGCATACTCTGTATGCCGCATACATACACCCTTCTACATACTCCCTGTGACCATATGCTCACTTCTTGAGATGGTTCAGTGTATATATAGTCCCAACTCCCAGCTAAACATGAGATGGACCCATGAGTATACATATGCGGTCTGTTGCGCACATACTCCCTATGACCCGTAGACTAACTTCTTGTGATGTATCCATGAGTACATATACTCCCAACTGTTAGTTAAAGTTTGGATGGACATGTGGGTATACATATGCGGTCTGCTGCGTACATACTCCCTGTGATCCATACACTCCCTTCTCGAGCTCGTCATTTAAACATCTAATGTTCTTGACTCCTAGCTAAACATGAGATGGACCCCAGAGTATATATACATGGTCTGCCGTGTACGTACTCCCTGTGACCCATAGACTAACTTCTTTTGATGCATCTGTGAGTACATATACTCCCAACTGATAGTTAAACATTAGATGGACCCATAAGTATACATACGCGGTTTGCCGCGTACATACTAGCTACCTTCTACATACTCCCTGTGACCCATACACTCTTGAGCTCGTCATTTGAATGGCTCTTTCCCGAGTATGCAAGAAGGGTTGCACCAAAACATCAGTCAACGCCGCTGAGAATCATGCTGCTCGTTGCATTAATACTCTATTTTTTTCATTACTTAATTGATTTACTAGAAAACTACTTGGGTTTTGCACGGTGTCGTGGAGTGGTACCTTACCCAATAGCCCGATCAAGCGCGTGGGACTCCGAGGCAAACGAACGGTGGATATGATGGAAGTAACTACACTCGGGTGTAGAAAAAAAGTTTCATATATATTGCCACATTGGCCTCATGATGAATACAAGTACTATTCATAACAAGAATAACTTGATCAAGCTTCTGAAATTTGCTTCACTATGTTAATTTGGCCCCTTCTATTAATTTATACTCTCTCCGTTCTTTTTTAGAGACTTTTTTTTTACTTTTTACAGTTTACGAGATGTGACTCTGACCAATACTTTTTTTTGTAACTTTATCTTACTATATACTTAAAAATCATAATATTATGAAAGTATTTTTTGTTAAGGAAATAGAGTCCGTATTAGGATATAGAGATAAGGCATATATGAAATAGAATACAAACTTTATATCTTAATACGGACTGATCGACATGGCCAGCAATAGAGCGGAGTGATCGACATGGCCATAAATATGATCATAACTCAAATTCTTAGCAATAAGTTGATGGGAGTGAACAGTAGCAGCGGAATGCACCTTTAGGGTAAAAAAACCCTATGCAATTCCTTTAGAACTATAAATATGATGATATAGTTTTCATGTAGCCAATCTATATAGTTTTAAATATATTAGTGGTCAAAGTTTAGAGAGTTTGGCTTTCAAATGATCGAAGGTAAGTACTTTAGGTTTGTGATGTAGCAATTTTTGTACTGGATAGCTTAATTCAACTCTCAAGTTTATGAACCTTTCCTATAGCTTTTCCAACCTAATATCATATCATACTGTAAAAGTACCAAAGTCTTGATATATAATCAAAATGGTGTAGTTGGTCAAGAAGTTATTACACGCACTATAAGTACCGGAAAATCTGGAATGATACCTGGTACTGATACAATTTTTGAACAATGGAGAAGCTAGATGTTTGATTTGATTTTGACCAAGCAACATCAAGTTACCGAAGACAAACATGTCTGCTAACATCTCCATAGTGTTTCCTTTTGTTTTCTTTTTAGAAAAAAATCCATGTGCTTCTGTTCTAGTAAACCAGCAGTGCTTGTGTTGTTTTGCAGTTCTTGGTTGTTGACCTAAAGGCATTAAGAAAAGGAAACAGCGAACCATTACAGTCATCCAATTCTTTGATAGATCGATCTTGATTGCAATTAGATATGCAGGAAAGAAAAGCCAACTGCATGAGTATGCACATTGCCGGTTACAAAAATTACTTGCATAATGAGAAAGAGAGTAACATTAATTTTCCCTGGTGTATCAATAATACGTGCTAGATTCTTGTAAAATTGATTCTTGGACAACCACTTATCGTTCCCTATGCACTTCAGTAGTTTTCTGCCTATTCAAGTTACCCATTACTTTGGTGTTACCCAGGCTTGGCTCATCTAGTTCTGGAGAAGGGCTGAAACCCATAATGCCGGAAGAAGATATTGCTGAGGAGCGATTGCAGATGTGGATTGATCGACATGGCCAGCAACCGACTTCACATGATGCTGCAGATGGTATGTTCTTAACTGCTTATACATTGCTCACTCGCAAGCTTTTTTTTTTCATTTCATTTCTTAACTGATCTTGGTAGGCTTTTGACAAAGCACTTAAGATCTCGTCTGTATATGTCTTCGCTTCTTCAGTAATCAATATGGCATCGTCTGATGATTTGTTTAGACTTCAGACTGGTGCCACATCGCTAACTTCAACTGAGCACATCAATGTTATATGAGCAGTGCTTCTATACTTTCCTCTTAAGAGTAGCACTAATATCAAAGTAAACGAAGAGGTAAGTAACATTTATCCACCATTCATTATGTTTTAAAAATTATGCAAATCATTGTTAAGAAAAGTATAGAAGTACCTCTCATGTTATATTGATTGATCATGAAAAATATAACATCTTAAGTACATATGTTACACTGATTGATCATGAAAAATAAATCCAGACGCGTTTCTTGAAGTACATTTGGTTACAGTCAAGCAAGGCTTGCACGAGCTGAGGAAGCTGGGGATCGGACAGCTACTATGGGACTTCTCCCGCCAGGAGGTGAACGCCACCAATCCAAAGGCGAATCGTCCGATGTTGAGGATCTGACCTAGCAGCCTCAACAAGCCGGCAACCATCGCTTGCATTCAGTTCAGTTATTCCTGTGTACCATACAGCAACCCTAGAGCATGACAAAAATTGTTTCCGGTTTTGGCTTTGAGTTTTGACAAACAGTTCATTGATTTTTTTTTTGTACGTAACTTGCATCCAGCAGTGTTACTGCAGCAGCTTGAAGGGTGCATATTAAGACCTTGCTCATTTGAGCTTGAGTTTCTAGCTTCTGACTTATTTTTCACTATTCATAATTTTTATTTTTTCTGACTTTTCAGTATTTATTTTGAGCTTTTTTACCGGTTCTTATTTCCTGTATTCGTTTGCATTATACGTGATAGACTAACCTATTTTTTTCATTTTGAGATGTTTGCATACGTGATAGACTAACCTATTTTTTCCCGTATTTGTTTGTATATTATGTGGAGTTCCACCTCACTTTCATGTCAAGACCGAATTTTCTTACTCTTTTCTATTGGCCGCGCAGTACTTCGTAAATCTGACTATAACTTGTGGTGAACTTGTGAGATAACAAATAACATCAAATATACTGTTCAAATATACACCAATTACTTGCATATTGTCTTGAATAACAAGGTTTAAGATGTGACATACACATCTCTAGTGAAGAACATAACCAACAATATATGTCTGTAACCTTGGGGTGGGGAAGTTCATAGCCATCGTGTTTGCCGATACATTATTAAGAGTTATAGAAATAATTTTATTATCCATCTTAAAATCATCAAGTAAATATAGTATACGCTCGGCAATGGCCTCTCCCGTGTGTGATTCATTAATTGCATTAAATCCTATGACTCTCTTATTTAGTTTATAATTATTGTCTAAATAATGGATTATAACACTAAGGGAGGCACTTCTCTAGTGTAATAATATTCAAATATTTGAAGTTATAGCAAAAGAAAACTAAACTTGTAGGAATAGTTATTTCTACTCCGTTAGTTCCTTATGATACATCCGTAAAACATTAGATGTAGTAGTTTTCCTATTAACATGTTGGTACTATGGACAAAAGTCTCGTTGGATCATTCTTTCGAACGCGCGACTTTCACCCATCCTAATTAGTTGATCTTCGGAAACAATATATCTAGCAATTTTCTCATAAACAAAAAGTGAGTTATATATCTAAGTACTTATAGAGCCATTGGTCTTGAAGTTTAGCTATGCTTGTGCTCCTCCCCCTTGGCTTTTTGCCCCCATCTTGTATAAGCATGTTTTATAGTGGTGGTTTAAGTGCTTTGTCCTTACAACTATATGAGCAGTTAATTTAGCTTTGCAATAATTACAATTTACAATCTCTACCGTTTTGCTGTCTCGGATTTCCTAGCTTTAGGTCATGTGCTTCCAGCAATTCACCCTTCGTCCAGACCCACCAATGTTGTCATCCGTGGACGGGAGAGGGAACTCTGGAGTCCCCATTGACTCTGGACCGCCCTAGTACTCCTCGTAGCCCTTTATACCATCCATATGATAGTCATTCATGCCATAGTCTCCCATGCTTGGTGAGAGCCAATGAGAATCAACAAGAGTCAAAGCCAGAGGAAGACTAGGGGAGCGATGGCGGGAGCTTACACTAAGTTACCTTGCTGCCCTTTTCGTACTACAACTCAATTGCATACCGCTTGAGAGCTCCTTGGTAGCATAATGGATAGATGGATGGTGAATAAAAGGGGAAAGTAGGTGGATGTTGAAGAAATGAGGAGAGTGGATAGAATTTGGATGGTGAAGAAATGTGAAGATGAGTTAGTTTTATAGTCATCAGGAAGTCAAACGTTGCTCCTCACCATTACCTGCATCTTTCAGAGACTACGCTCTTATCTCTATGAGAGAATGATTCTCTCAGAGACTGAGCTCTCTTCAAATGCTACTCTCTTAATTCTCATCTCTCTCTCCAACTTTTACTCAAAACTCTCTCATCTCTCTCAGACTCACTTACTCTCATCTCTTTTATCTCTCTTAGACTCTCTCATCTCTCTCGACCGGTCGGCCCAAGGCCCAAGCGACGTGCAGGCGAGAGGCGGAGTGGTGGGCGGGAGGTGGAGGCGCAGGAGGCAGAGCGACACATGGGAGGGCGGAGGTGATGAGCTAGAGGGCAGTGAGACCAAGGCGGCCATCGGCGTCGGTGTTCCCGCTGTGCTCGCCATGCCAGGCCGGTCCGAGCATGACACGGTTTACCAGGTCATGCCAGGCCACCGATGGGCTAGCTTTGCATGCTTAGCCCGGCCCACCATTCGTGCTACGCCAGCATGGCCCGCCACGCGTCAGACTGGGTCATTCTTGTGTTGTGCCGAGCCGGCGGGGCCTCAAGTTGGCCTGAAAAAACACGGTCCATCTCCCACCTGAAGTTGCATGAAAGAGTTGTGTCACTAACAGGTGAGCCCCCAAATGACAGTGAGGGCCCACTAGGCAGTGACACGCCTGTTGTTAGATTGGCCTTCCGAGCCAGCAAATCCTTCAGCTGGTGCGTGCTCAATGAACAATGTGCACATGCATGCAGCACGGTCTGCTGACGTGGCAAAAATGTGATGATGACTCCCATTTGATGGGGACCACGAGATCCCGATCCAATGGTCGTGAGTGCGCCCTCCGAGGCAAAAATGTGATGATGACTCTCTTATTTATTTTATAATTATTGTCTAAATAATGGATTATAACACTAAGGGAGGCACTTCTCTAGTATGATAATGTCCAAATATTTGAAGTTATAGCAAAAGAAAATTGAACTTTTAAAAATATTTCTTTCTACCCTGCTAGTTCCTTATGATACATTCGTAAAACATTAGATGTAGTAATTCTCCTATTAACATGTTGGTACTATGGACAAAAGTCTCGTTGGATCATTCTTTCGAACGCATGACTTTCACTCATCCTAATTGGTTGATCTTCTGAAACAATATATCTTGCAATTTTCTCATAAATAGAAAGTGGGTTGTTTAGCTATGTTTGTGCTCCTCCCCCTCGGCTTTTTGCCCCCATATTGTATAAGCATGCTTTATAGTGGCGGTTCAAGTGCTTTGTCCTTACAACTGTATGAGCAGTTAATTTAGCTTTGCATTAATTACAATTTACGATCTCTACCATTTTGCTGTCTCGGATTTCCTGGCTCTAGGTCATGTGCTTCTAGCAATTTGCCCTTCGTCCAGACCCACCAATATTGTTATCCGTGGACGGGAGAGGGAACTCTGGAGTCCCCATTGGCTCCGAACCGTCCTAGTACTCCTCGTATCCCTTTGTACCATCCATATGACAGTCATTCATGTCGTAGTCTCCCATGCTTAGTGAGAGCCAATGAGAATTAATAAGAGTCGAAGCCAGAGGAGGACTAGAGGAGCGATGACGGGAGCTTACACTAAGTTACCTTACTGCCCTTTTCGTACTACGACTCCTTTGCATACCGCTTGAGAGCTCCTTGGTAGCATAATGGATGGATGGATGGTGAATAAAAGAGAGTAGATGGATGGTGAATAAAAGAAGAGAGTGAATGGATGGTGTAGAAATGATGAGAGTGGATAGAATTTGGATGGTGAAGAAATGTGAAGATGAGTTAATTTTATACTCATCAGGAAGTCAAACGTTGCTCCTCACCATTACCTGCATCTTTCAGAGACTACGCTCTTATCTCTCTGAGAGAATGATTCTCTCGGAGACTGAGCTCTCTTCAGATGCTACTCCCTTAATTCTCATTTCTCTCTCCAACTTTTACTCAAAACTCTCTCATTTCTCTCTCTCTCTGACTCGATCACTTACTCTCATCTCTTCCATCTCTCTTAGACTCTCTCATCTCTCTCAGACTCTCTCATCTCTCTCGACCGATCGGCCCAAGACCCAAGCGACATGCGGGCGGGAGGTGGAGGCGCAGGAGGCAGAGCGACGCACGGGAGGCCGGAGGCGATGAGCTAGAGGGCAGCGAGGCCGAGGCGGCCATATCGGCGTCTGTGTTCCCGCTGTGCTCGCCGTGCCAGGCTGGTCCGAGCATGACACGGTTTGCCAGGTCATGCCAGGCCACCGATGGGCTAGCTTTGCAGGCTTAGCCCAGCCCACCATTCGTGCGACGCCAGCATGGCCCGTCACGCGTCGGGCCGGGTCGTTCTTATGCTATGCCGAGCTGACCGGACCTCGAGTTGGTCTATAAAAGCATGGCCCATCTCCCACCTCTAGTTGCATGGAAGGGTTGTGTCACTAACAGATGAGCCCCCAAATGATAGCGACGGCCCACTGGGCAGTGACACGCCTGTTGTTAGATTGGCCTTCCGAGCCAGCAAATCCTACAGCTGGTGCGTGCTCAATGAACAATGTGCACATGCATGCAGCACGGTCTACTGACGTGGCAAAAATGTGATGATGACTCCCATTCGACGGGGACCACGAGATCCCGATCCAATGGTCGCGAGCACGCCCTCCGAGGCAGCAGCCGGCCCGAGGCTCACGTGACGATGGTTCAGCGTCGAGCCATTTTGTACAGTGCCGTTGTCAGCGTACACTACTACTCTATACAGTGCAATATTTCTGATGCGAGAAAAAGAGAGAGAACGAAACCCTAGCTACTAGGCTAGAACACATTATTTCGACAGCTGTTCGTCTTCTCTTCTCGCAATCTGCTGCCGCTGCAGTGGTTAGATTGGAGGCTGTCGCTTTGGTTGCATGCAGGAGCAGAATTATAGCCCTACTAACTAGGCTAACTGCTGCCCCTCTCGTCTCACACGCAACCAGCAGCTAGCCAGCCGGGTTTTGTTGTTGGTCCAAAACCTATGGAAAAGGTCGTAGCAGGCTAGCAGCTGCATGCTCACTCTCTCTCAGAGCTAGTACTGCAGCTGCTAGCTTGCTGCTACAGGGGAACACTGCATGCTGCTCGCGTGCCAAGCGGGCCCACTCTCAGTGGCTGCATGGGTCCACGCAAGCAAACAAGAAGATGGATGAGATAAAGGTGTGTTTTTTCGACTGCGATTGATGATTTATGGTTGTAATGAATGGTTTTTAGTTTTAATATAAGCGTTTGTATCAACAAATTAAATAACGATAAGTTGTTTTAAAAAATTTATCTTAATAAACAACAGCGATAAAAAACATATCTATTTATTTATTTTTAAAAAATATATTTATAAGATGTAAGTCATAAACAAAAAAAAGTACAGAGCAAAGAGGATTAAGCTATGGGCCTGCTGCTGCTAGCTAGTCTGCAGCAAATCATTACATCCCCCAAGGTGCGTGCCGATGTGCATGGTGGTCACCACCCACCACGTCGGTGTATTCGGAGAGTCAAAACGCAAACGGTTTCTTCTTAGTTAGGATCTAATTTGGTGTCGTTTTAAATAACTTTAGCTTTTGATATTTTAATTTTTAGTTTTTAGACTTTTTTCTCTTATTTCTTTATATTATCTATGATGATATAATATTTTTTAAATTTTTTAATTTAAAATTTAATCATTTAAAACAAACTAACAATTATTATTATGCATTTTCAGCTATTACAATGCAAAAAAGATATAAGGTACGGCTTATAAGCTAATTGGAGCCACGGTTTTCTCCGACCAAAATGATAAGCAAGTGAAGGCACGAATCAGTCTATGTATTATTTTCGAATATAATGTGCACAAATTGGGGATAACTGATTAATTATGACTTAAACAACGTGAAGACAAGAAACTCAATTGTCATCGATGCATTATCAGACTGGGGACATTCTAAAATTACTGGCTGTATTTCCTTCAAAGTTGAGTGCTCCAACAAATAAAATATTTCAGCTCATCTGATGTATTTATATATGTCTTTTCTTATACAGTTTGTTACACAAATTATCAACTGGCTTAACTACCACTCTACTGTACGGGACTGCCAACGAGATATCTAAAGCATATAAACTTTTAACACAAATATCCGAGACGTAGCTCGTGAAAAAAAAATCATCACTGTATTTTTTTCCTAGGAACACGTAGAATACTTGCGCATCATTTCATCAGAAGAAGGGGAGTCACATCGGAACGGAGTAGTCATCTATCCAAGATGCATCTAGTTAGCATGTCTCGTGGTAACTATAGGTTGTGCTCACTTTAGTTTAAATTCAGTTTCTGTTTTTTTACTATTTGGTAATTTTATTTTTTTTATTTTTTTATGTTTTTTACTTTTTTCTGTATTTTTATATTATCTATGATAGGTTAACATATTTTTTATATTTTTTAAATTTAATTATACCAAATAAGCTAACTTAATTATAGTAAAAAATAAATTAACTACAGTAAAAAATTATAAATCAACATCAAACTAAGCGTTACCTAATAATCTCTTTTGAGAGAAAGTTGGAACCCCACAGTTGAGTCCACCAAGCCAAGCCAGGTCGCCAAGTAGGCGAGCACCCAAATGGCCAGCCAGCCTTTCCGCTGGGTGGCCTCCCTCCTCAGGCAGGAATCATTACCAGCCTGACAAGATAATCACATGGGAGGCAAAAGATAGAAAAGCCAATGGACGAATGGATACACACAGATTTCTTTTTGGCCCAAGCTAACAGTCGCTGAGCCCACCGTGCACCATTTTATTTACTTAGTTACTCATGCTACATCTGATAGGAGCATGGGATTTTTTCTAATACGCTTTTCGTAAATTTTTTATAAAATTCTTATATTGTAAACATGTCCTAATTAGGAAGGACATATGTACAGAAATGCACTGTTTGAGGAATGTGCCGTACTGAGTAATTGTGAGGTTGATTTGTGCTTGAATTGTGTTGTGAGTTTGTAAGTTTTTCTGCATTCTCTTTCAGGTTACCAGTTGTAATGAATCAGTGGAATGTTTGTGACATTATTGATGGCGTATGGGAGTGCGAATGAAAGTGTTTTGGTGCACTTGTGTCTGGGATTGATGAAATGTTTGAGTTCAGAAATTTGAAATCTGAGTAAAATGCTGACTGTTTGTCTTGTGCTAGCTGGTTTGTGGAATGCAGAGATGCTTCCATGGTTTCAGTTTGTGGAATGCAGAGAAATGCTTGCATGGTTTGAGTATGTGGAATGCAGAGAAATGCTAAATGTTTGTCTTGTGCTGGTTGGATCAGAAATCAGAAATCTGAGTGAAAAGTAGAGAAGTGCTTGCATGGATTGATGAAGCATTGATCAGTTGGGAAAAAATGCAAATGAATACTCTCGGTTTGTGGAATGCAAATGTGGGTGGTGCTAGCCTACTATTTTTTCAGGTTCAAGGAGTTGCAATATTTAGTTTATAAGAATGGAGCTGATTTTCTAATACTATTCATGTACAAAAGATACTGCAATGAATTGTGAATTATGGTAGTATTCATTTTCATAAAACACACTCCTGATTTGACCATACAGTGACAATACATGGAATTCAGAAATCAGAAAATTGAGCACTGGGAGATCCCAACCTTGACATAGTCCAATCAGAAAACTGAGCACTGAGAAATCAGAAAACAAATTGACCGGTGTCAGCCATGGAAGCAGCAGCAGCAGCAGAAGCAGTTCACATGAGCAATATCCTGGAAGCAACAACAGTTCACATGAGCAGAAGCAGGTCACATCAGCAGCAGCAGTCCAAGAAGCTGATACTTTATTGGAGCAGCTCGAGAAAATCAAGTTACAAATATGACTCTGCATACATATCACTGATCACTTTGGCTGCTTACATAGCATACATCAAATTTCAATTCTCAATTAACAAGGCAAGCAAGCAAGTTTCCTGCATCACCAACAGTACACAAGGCAAGCAAGCAAGTTTCTCTTACATCCACCCTTAGAGTTAATATTGTTTGATGGTTTTATATTAACTTCTGTAGCGATGGGACAACATGCAAATGCTTCAGAATACACACACACAAACATATATATATATATATATATATGGCCTGTTCTTTTTTGCTGCGGCGGATGACTTTTGGCTGCGGTTGATGGTTTTTTGGCTGTTTGCGACAGAGATTACGGAAAGAGAGATGCTCGCTTGCGATTTTTTATGGTTCAGATATTACTTTTTTAACATGTACTACAATTAACTTGTAGACCCTATCTTAAAAAATACTCTATTTAAAAGTTAGTTACTGTAACAAAAGGTAAAAGCGATTTTTAGAAACCACAAAGAACATGCCCATATATATATAGGAAAAATACTTTCTACACCCGGGTGTAATTACACCCACCTTTAATATACCATCTAAACAAACTTGAAATACTCCTTTATCACTTTGGATATACTCATATACTAATTATAAGATATTTCAATATGAACCACATGAAAAAATTGTAAGGGAGTCCATAGTTTTTAGCATATTTTGTAAATACCTTCATATACGCACATAAAAAGGAGTATATAAAAAAAATCTACATACTATCTCTGAAAAATTGTTCATACCACCTAGATGATCTTAAATACTCATATACTACACGTACATACCATCCGTTACGCGAGATACTCCCTACGTTGTGAGATACGACATAGAGTGTAATTACACCCGGGTGTAGAAAAAGAGGCTATATATATATATATATATATATATATATATATATATATATATATGCTATTCTGTGCTTGTACGCACTGTGCACGCTGAAAAGTTACTGTCATGCATAAGTAAATTTACTATTAAATACATGTAGAGTTACTACCAGTTGTGTAGTATTACAACTGACAGTAACTCTATATGTGTTTGGCAGTAACTTCACTCACATACAGTAGTAATTTTCTGCACACATTCTACACTTGCTCATAGATAGTAATTTTATATATATATATATATATATATATATATATATATATATATATATATACATATATATATATATACATATATATATATATACCGCTTAAATAATATTGTTATATCTCTTTATCCTTTTGAACATACTTTAATAATGCTTATAAGATCTCTAAAGTGAGTTTCATGAAATTTTTTTATTAAAGTTCACTTTTTATAGCATAATTTGTTTATATACTTCTCTTATATGTGAAAAAGTGTATATGGTAAAAAACGGGCTTCCATGAAAATTTTTCAACCAAATTGTCTTGGAGTACCTTAGAATTAGTATTTAAATATACCAAAAGTAATAAAGAGTTATAAAAGCTTCCTATATATATATATATATATATATATATATATATATATATATATATATATATATATATATATATATATATCTGTGTGTGTGTATGTATATATGTATGTATACGTACATATATATAGATATATGTATATATAAACGATTCCACACACCTGAGAGTATGTATTCTCACTTCTTATATAAGCTTAAATGGTATTGTTATACCTCTATCTATTTGAGTATACTCTAATAATAATTATAAGATACTTCAAAGTGAGTTATATGAAAAAACATTCATCAAATTCGACTTTTTATAGCATAATTTATATATATACTCCTTTTACATATGGAAAATGGTATATAGTAAACATAAAATGTTCCGATGAATTTTTTCAACCATGTTGCATTGTAGTATCTTATAATTAGTATTTAAGTACACCAAAATTGATAAAAAAGATATAACATATTTGTTTAAATAGTATATTAGAAATTGAGAGTATGTACTCCTAAGAGTACGGTGTGTGTGTGTGTGCGCGCGTGTGTAACGAACATTATGATACTACGTAAAGAGTTAAGCAAACTTTACAACGTTACAAAGAACTTCAAGACATCATCTCAATTCTTGGGTTGGATCAATAATCGGAGGAGGGTCATTTAACTATAGCAAGAGCACGAAAAGGTGAATGTTTCTTGTCACAACCATTCTTTGTGGCAAACGTTTTTCTAGTTCTACAGGAAAGTATGTTGGTCTTGCATAAATAATTAGGGGATTTCAACTAATCTTTCCGGAGAATTAGATGGCCTATCCGAATAGGCTTTTTATTTAGTGGGTAGCATCAGTATACTTAAATACTAATTATAAGATACTCCAACACAATTTGATTGAAAAAAATTCATCGTAGTCCTTTATTTTTTTTCTTTCTATATACCCTTTTTCGTATATAAAAGAAGTATATATACAAATTATGCTATAAAAAGTGAACTTTAATGAATTTTTCATGAAACTTACTTTGAAGTATCTTATAATCATTATTAGAGCATATTCAAAATGATAAAAGATATATAACAACATTAATTAGTTAAGCGGTATATAAGAAATGGAGTACGTACTCCTAAGAGTACAAAATTATTTTCATATATATATATATGTGTGTGTGTGTGTGTGTGTGTGTAAACAACTTAGGCTAATGTCAAGGTTTTGCAAACCGCTAATCCATCCAGTATTGAATAATTTTCTAAATTACCACCCACCAGTCTTCACGAAGATGCGATACACAATGCCTCGTTGCCAAAATCGTACGCCTACGCTAAGGCCAACACTACTTGAAACGCCTGAGTTCTATGGCACATCGTATTCTACCATAGTCCATGATGTCCAACACCTTGCCGCTAGGATAATACGCCTTATCACTTGAAACGCATAAGTCCAATTGGCATACCACGTACATGCATTGCCTCCTCATGATTTTTGTCTCTCTCATGCTTCTCGGCTGAGATGATACTCTACTTGAACTTATGCAATACTCCATGGCCACCAAGCCTCGGTCTTGCTATTGGCTGCAACAATCATCAAACACCTGCACATCAAAGATAAAGCAATCGATCCGAGTACAAATGATATGCACTTAACTCTCAATTAGCAAAATATATACATAGATACACCATGACTTACACATGCATGGAAACCCCATGATTAACACTTGCATGAACTCCCGCCGTGACTAAGACTACCAAAACAACTCAAAACACCTCAACATGGCCAGTCTAACCGCGCTACCAAGCCGGTCAAACCGCCAGCTCTATATCGATCTAACTGCTACTCCCCAGTCATACTATGAATACAATGCTAGTACTACCGCACTAGGTCTTAGACCAAAAATCCCTCAAAAGACCTACTCTAGAAAATAGCTATCGCCAACAAAATGTTAGTACTATCGTTCACTGTTCTAACCGCCAGGCATCGGCCGATCAGACCGCCAAGCTAAGGCTGGTCAAACTGCCTTAATAAGGCCGGTTAGACCGCCAGATTCAAACTGCAACAGTCAAAATCAAACACAAACTATAAAAGTAACGCAGAAGCTATGCCAAATACTCATCACCACATAGGTTTGCCACCATATGTTCTTACACCCTTCTTTTATTAGTATTTTTAAAACAGCCCCACCATGCCATGCTTTGCGGTATGTCAAATGAATGTTGCCACACCACGAGTGAGTCCAAAATTATTTTTTTTAAGAATGACCCTTTTGGCCATGTTATGGCGTGACAAACAGGGATTAATTTTCAAAATAAGTTATGGCAGAGGTTATTTTTGGAGTATTACGAGAAAAAGTTTATTTAATAAAAATTATTTCTTATTGTTCGAGCTTTCACTTATTATTTAGACACGACCCACCAACATGGATGATGATCTATAGTACAAAAGCACCTTTTAGGGAAAATATGACATAATGATTTTTTTTTCTTTTTGCAAAATGCGTTACAAAAAGAAGTATACTTTTGTGGCCTATAATGTGGTGGATCCAGCTAGCTAGGGAAGAGATGTACAAGAGTCAAGCTCACTCCAACATCTCACTATTCTCTGCCCTTAATTTGCAGCTTATATATTATATATATATGTCGGATTTTGCATCAATATTAACTTAGTGCCTTCTAAACTAGGTGATCATGTAGGTTTTTGATGCTTGCAGCTAAGAACTGCATACTATCATGCATGCATATGCATGCTACTATATGTTTTCATAGGCAAGACCTACAAAGAGAGTACTGCTAATTTAGAATTTAGATGCAGTAAAGAAGCTTTGTTTCGATAGATGCAACAAATTAAGATGCTTTGTTTTGATTTGTCAGAGTGCATGCAATTGGCATGGGGAGCACGTTGCATGTCAATCAGGTGGCCGGCTAGCTGATTGCTTGATTCATGCAAAAGCCAACACTGGGAGCTTAATCTATGCCAGTAGCCCTTGTACATCCTAAAATGTTAGAACGATTAATTAATTTGCATCAAATGTGTAGCCCCGCTATGCATCATTCTGTCCAAAGTGCGATCGCCTTTCTCTAAAGGAGATTAATCAGATGTTCCCGATGGGAAGATTTGTCACATGAACATGAATCGATTAATCATCATCAGGATATATAGCAAGGTTTTCACAGTCCAGACACACTAACAAGATGAATGGAAGTACGTAGTGAAGCACTACTACGTACTTCATCTTTCAGAGCTAGCTTGCCAGATACTCTAGACGCATCTCTGAGCTTGATCTTTCAGAGCATGAAACATTATGAATCTGTCTCCAAAGCTATGTAGAAGAAAGCCACTGCACCTTTCACCTTCTCAAGAAAGTATCAAATACAGAGACAGTGCATCTTTTACCTCCTCAAGAAAGTGAAGCACTGAAAGTATACAGGTGAAACCGAGAGAGAGATAGAGAGAGAGAGAGAGAGAGAGAGAGAGAGAGAGAGAGAGAGAGACTGAGAGGGGGGCAAAGAGAACAAAGAGGGGTAGTAGGACAGGAAAGCCACAACACGCACTTTGGTTCCATGATCGCTACACGGAAAGGAGAAGGGTGCACGGGAGGGAAAGGCCTCCACAAGCGCCGGCCAAAACCCCAAATAAAATAAAAAAAACCTTATCCTTGCATGGTACAATACAATTGCAATGTTCATCCATTTACACCGCCGTGAAAGTTGGAAATCCCCACGACCACTGGAGATTGAAACATGAAAGCATGCTTTTTTTTTTTTGCGAAATTAGCGGGCATATAGGTAATTTTCATATCCCCTACATGTATACCCTTCACATTTTTCCAATGCCTAACATAAAGACAAAAAAGAAAAAGATCACTAAAGCTTTACATTTTCTACTGCTTGGTGTGCCATGTTGTATCCACTCATCTACAATAGTAATGATATGCATAGCAGGCTGCTACATGAGAGATGAGACAGATATATACTAGACGAGTATAGATTGGACATGATATCTTTTCAAAAGCTCATCTACAAGAACCGTCGACAAAATGAGAAGTAAAAAAAAAAAGCAGAAAAGTGTTACTGATAGTTCGATGTACCGATGGATTTTGTTTCAGGTTTGTATTGTCGTCTGACATCATTGGTTCGAAGAAAACAAGTAGGAAAGAATAAAAAAAGGTAACCATTTTGAGATCGATCGATCGGTGTAATCAAAATGTTTGGTCTTTGAAGAGACAAATGATGGTGGATGATGTTGTTTTGTCTTGGATGGTGAAGAGAGAATATATGTAGCTACTAGCCGGGAGTCTCCGGCCTCACGTGCCGTGTCATCTTGTGTTTGTCTGTGAGGATCTGTTATGCATGTTAGCTGGAGTGGTCCAAGTGTTTGTATTTCTCCAGGAACCCGGGCTGTATTTGCATTTGTGCCCCTACGGTAGCATCAACAGCACAGACATGACGTGTCACGTGCGAATTACTGTTTATACATGTGAACAGTACGCACATACTATAACAGACACGTATGACGGGCTCAGAGTAGTTAGAATAGGGATAAAAATCTTTAGTTTTCTTATTATATGGATTTACTATCTTATAAATATATTTCACTTATTAGAGATATGTTTCTTTAATATAAAGATTATTTTTTAGAGATCAAATTGAGTTATCCCTATAAAAAGAACATCATGTATATATTATCATCAAGCAATGAATAAATAAAGTTTCTAGTTTTTCTCTTATTCTAAAATCAAGTCTCAGAGTCTCTCTACCATGTTAGGGGAGAGTCCTGCCAGTGGCTAGATGATGGCGAGTGCTCTACCATTGGTTCTCAGACCTATACCACAATATTTAGTATCAGAGGAGTCGATCCCTTCCCACGACTTCTGCTTACCATGAAGCACGCCACTGTTGTTCCACGTTAGCTGCCCTCGTCACCAACAACTTCCTCGATATCGAGCAACGCTAAGGTTCTTGCGCCTTCGCCATCAATCATCATTAACATACTATTGATCTCCCACGTGAGGCATCGCAATTGCTTGTCAGATTAGGTCTACCACGGGCTACAACCATAGCCGCCACCATAGCTCGAGGACGAGCTGTCGTCGAAGGAAGGAGAAATTGTCACGTGCGAATTATTGTTCACTCCCACTATTCATGCACGTTAGCAGTACTCGTGTACTGTAGCAAACATGCATGACGAGGTCAGACTAGTTAGGATAAACATAAGAATAGTTAGTTTTCTTATTATATGGGTTTATTATCTTATAGATATATTTTATCTATAAGAGATAGATTTGCTTAGAGATAAAAATTATTTCTTAGAGGTCAAGTCGAGTTATCCCTATAAAAAGGAATAGTATGTATTCATTATCATCAAGCAATGAATAAATAAACTTTCTAGTTTCCCTCTTCTTTTAAAATCAAGCATCAGAGCCTCTCTACCACGTCAGGAAAGAACCCTACTGGTGGTTAGATGAGGGTGAGTATCCTACTCTTGGTCCTCAAATCCGTACCACAACATGATTGGTCTCTTTGGAATGCAAGAATTTCACTCATTGATTCCTTCTTTCCTAATTTCTAACAACCGCATCTTTTATTATTTTGAACACAATGATATATACATTTTTGTTCGCAAAGAAGCGGTTTGTTCATTTGCAATGTGGTCTATAAAGTAGCTCGTAAAACACTTAGTTGTGGTTCCACTAAACGTGATTACCACAGCTCACCATAACGAGGAATTTGATTTTACATTTGAGTTAACCAAATTCGAGGTATATTAATTTCTCAATTTTGGAAAGGTATATGTGTCTCTTGAATTGTATGGACGTGTTGTAAAGACATAATGTAATGTCTCTAGGAACATATCGACATCTTGTAGAGGTACCATATAACGCATCTGGAAATACAGTGACGTCTTGTAGAGATACTATACATACAAAATATTGTCTTATTAGAGGATTACGCCTCTAGAAATATAGTGGCATTCGCATATACAAATGCTTAATTGTACGTATATAACCACATTTTCCAGAAACATCCAATGAATTATTATCATCACTTTGAGACCCTTCGCAACCAGATTAAATATTTTGCAAAGTCAAAGTACAGGAAACACACAATACATATCCTATAGGAATGACAGATATATTAACTTCCTAAAATCTTTAATAATCATGCAATATATATAACAAAATAAATAATACTTTTATTGACTAATCAAATAACAAAAGGCTGATAGAATTTAATGTGCCTTTTTTACTTGCTTTTTTGGAGGTAGACCTCACTCTCTTAATCTGCAAACAAATCAAAATCACAAGATTAACAGTGTACATGTTATCCAAAACCTTTAGATGTAAACAGAGGATAAGTGTTAATTGAACTTACATGTGTATGTGGCCAAGCAATACAATGCTCAACAGCATCTTCTACTATTTGAAAACCTTCATATGGCAGAGGTAATCTTTCATCTTCAACATTGTTAAGACAGTGAACAACAACACAATAATATTCATTTCCAAGCACAGTTCCTCCAACCTTATGTGTGCTATCCCTAGTTATTAAATTCCCAATAGCAACAACTCGATCTAACTCGATCTTTGTTTCTTATGTTTGTCGAAAGCAATAAGAACTTCTTTATCTTCTATGAAACAGAAAATACCTTAAATTTATCCATACATATATTCAAAATGCAATATGTATGCATGCCTAAAAAAGGTTATATGTAAGCTTGAAGGTACAACACATACCTCTTGTCACCTGTTCTGTTTTAGAATCTTGCCTTGAGTTGACTATGATAGACAAAATAATAAATGTTGTCAATGCAAAATAGAGATATAGTTATGCCATATTTTATTTGAAATACCGCAATACTATTTATAACAGACCATTGGGATCCCTTCTTTACGTGGTGTTGATGAACCTTTGCTACCTTCCATGATTACTTTGGTACCATTCTTAGCACGTGCTTGCTGCAAAATAAGTGCATGTCGATATGAACAGAAAGTAACAATCCTAACAGTAATGGAGCTATTGAACTTTCTAACTAGAAGGCATGCAGCATGCGAAACTAATGTTAGGTGAGCTTGTATTTTTTACCCCCACTGATTTCTTCCAGGAATTTTCTAAATATCCTAGTCCTCTCAAACTAATTAATGAATAATAATAATAAGATGTGTGACATATATATAGCTAAAGTAACCATAAATTTCATACAATACCTTGACAACAATGTTTTCATTTGAAACAAGGGGATCAACATGTGACATCCTAAAAAGTTTAAATTCTGAAAAATGTGTGGTTACAAAAACTCTTTTGGAATGTATGCTCTCTGCATAATGATCTTGTTGGATTTTCTTGATTCTTGATTAAGATTCCAATAAGTAAAAGTAATGAAAATATAAATTCAAAAGGTATAATTAATAGAAGTCAAATCCAAAAAAAGATGAATATGAAAAGATGATCCAGTAAATTGGAGTAGGAGAATTACTAGTAACATAGTTGTAAGATGAACAATAAAAATATATAGCCTAATACAAAATTTTGGAATGAGAAAAGTGGAATACTTGAGGATTAGCTAAAATATAAAAAATGGAAATGATCCTAGCCCCAAAAAACTTTTGTGGCCTTTCGACCTGGCCGAGCCAGCCTGGCTTCCTCTCTGTTTCTTCTGTTGTGTGTTGCCATGGTAAAAGTTTTACTCTGCCGACCCAATGGCGACAACCCGCCTTCCTGCCACGTCTCACCGCTGCGACCGCCGGTCGCCGACATGCTCCCCTTTCACTCGTGCTATTACTGACTGACTGCATTGCCTTATCTCTACCTTCGCGTCACCACAGGGAAAACCATCGCATTTGACCTCCTCCTTTTGACCCGCTACTCAGAAGAAAGATCAATTAGATGCCACTCGATCCATCGTGACGTATCTTCTCGAGTCAGCCAAAGCATGAGCTTACGCCACCGCAACTTGATGCCACACCTGCCCTTGTCAAAGCTTCTGCCCGACGCACGTCGCTCCCATCGGCCACAGCCTACCTGGCCCCACCCCGTCGCGTTGCCATTCCTCGCTGAGCGCTGCAAGGTCATCGTCGTATCCTTCACCCACGCACATGCCCTCCCTCCCTTGTAGCGTTGTGGTCCCCTTCGACTTGTCACGCGTCCCCTCCATCACTCCTCTCAGATGGCGATGCCTGGCCATGCCGCCCCACACCGCGGCCATACCAATCGTATCGGGTCGCACGTCGCCAAGCCGCTGTGCTGCCTATAAAAGCCATGGCAGACCACCAACACTCTCCTCACACCCCACTCCTCCCCCAACAAAGTTATTTGGCCTTCTGTGCCTCCATCGCTCGTCGCCGCCTCCATCTTCCCTAACTCCGGTAAGTCGGCAATCTAGCGACTGGAGCCACCACGAGTCAATTGCGCCAAGCCAAAGCGTTCATGGAGTAAGACGACGCCATCCCCACCCTTTGTCGGACTTATCGACACCTGTACCTCGCCGGCACCGTGAGCCTCCTCTGTCCGCCGTCGTCATATGCTCAGTATCCCCGAGCTCGTCCAAGCATTCAGGTGAAGTTGAGTCATCCTGTAGATGCTCCCTTGTCTATGAATTGTGCTAGGATACCATAAATAGCTGCCCCTATCTCCCCTGTTTTGCCATCGCCATTGGTCGCCGCCGACAGCCACCGCATAAAACTGATCGGTAGGACTAAGCCCAGACGTGCGCTCAGACATGAGCATTCCATTTTTGAAATGCTCATGCCCGGTAGCCACCTCTGTCGACGGCGGCGAGCCCTTTTGTAGCCAGCCAAAGAGAGGCGGGAACTCTAGGTTGAAGAAGGTGATTGTTCGGACGGTCCGAACGTTCTCTTTCGAACAATTGAATAGTTCGAATGACTCATCAGCTGATTGGATGGTGCACATGTTCCAGCCATTCGGACGGTTTGAACTTTCCCGGGTGAATCCGAGCAGTCCATCGCTGATCGGATGGCTCGCGTGTCTCAACTGTCGGACAGTCCAAACCTTCCGCTCGATCGGACGGCTCGCGCATCTCAGCCGTTGGACAGTCTAAACCTTTCGCTCGATCGAAAGGCTCACAAGTCTCAGCTATCGGACAGTTCAAATCTTTCGCTTGATCGGACGGCTCACACATCTCAACCATAGGACAGCCTGAACCTTCGGCTCGATCAGACGGCTCTCACATCCCACCGATTCGAATGGTCTAAACTCTCTGAAATATTTGAACCGGTCCAAACTTAATCGGGCCCATTTGTTAGTGAGAGATCTCTCTCCCCTCTCTCATTTTTGGATTAAACTTAAACAGAGAACTTTAAATATGCATTACTTGTTTTAACTCTAAATTTGATAAAACAAATTTCTAAATTCATCTAAATTCAAGATCTATCTAATAAAACTAAAACCAAGAATTTTAGATCTCATTTAAATTTTTATATGTAGCTTTAATTGGTTGGCCGATTTTCTTTATCTGAATTTTTGCGTAATGTAAAATAGCATACGAAACTCAGTAAGAGAAGGCTGAATCCAAAGTAAGTCAAGACCAGCAAGACCAAGTCAACTGTGGGCGAGTCAATACTTTAATCATGTTGAACCTATATGTTCAGTAAATTATTTCTATTTAAATTATCAAATTACATGTTGATATTTTATATGCAAATCTATGACTGTTTTAAAATACATGGTACATGCCCATTAATCAACTTGTTAGTATTACATTACCTTGGAATATTTTGAACATGTGAACCTTGTCACTCTCGGAAAAATTATGCTAGTCGGTGTGGATAGTCCAGCTAGGCTAGTCACTGGGGGTAGACATCCCGCACAATTTATGGGACCCACCGCAAGTGGGAGCAACCCATATGGGTGAGATGATGGAATAGGCGAGGTATTTTAAAAAGTTATTGTGATGGTCTACTCAACTGTATGACTAAGGAATCATGCGAAGCAACGAGCTAATTGTCTTTTGTGAGTAAAGTGTATAAACTCTGTAGAGTAAAAACTATTCGAATAGCTATGCCCACGGTCAAAGGCGGATATGGAAACTTTACCAGATATAGTTCTATTTCAAAAACTTTGTGGATGGGACTGGAAAATGGTTGGTTGCCGAAAACCCTGAATTGATGTTGCCCTAGGTGTTGTCTCAGTGGTAATGTAGGCGATTATAACATTGAAAGGTTAGCATATGGATACTACTATTATACTCTTTGGTTCAAATAACATATTTTAGTTTCAACTAATAGGTCACATGTAATTTTCTATATACCCTATTCTCAAAAGTATTTTATGGCAAATAAAACAACCATAGCCTATTTTTGGTAAGCCTTGCATGTTAATTAATTGCATCATGTGTATTGGATCATAGAGCATGCTGGTTTGTGCTCACTCTCGCATTACCAAAAAAACAGGAAGCCAAGATTACTATACATATGAAGATGCACCTGGCACAGAAGAGAGAGAGCCGAGGACGAGAATTAGGAGTCGTTATCAAGTTCGGGTCTTTGTCAAATAGGCTCAATGGTGATGTGTGCACATCTATTACTTGGATATCGGATGTTCTCTTGCGAGATTTGTTTGGGGGGTCCTTTGAGAGGTGCTTAGATGGGATAGAGCTCCAGCTAACATGCAAGATTTCTGGGATATTAATTTGGAAAGAGGTCGAATCAGAAAGCTTAACTTGACGATGATTGTACTGGGTGTTGTCTGTTGGTGTGTACGGCTAACAAGAAATGATATGGTTTTTAGAGATGTTTTCATTTCCTCTCAAGTGGTGCTGCTGTTCATGTTGTCTGTTGGTGTTCTTATTTCCAGCGCTGGAAACCGTCGGAGCGTCAAAAGGAGCAATACAAGTTGGATAAGCTGATGCAAGAACCCTGTTCGATGGAGTCAACTTCAGGTCAGAGGGGCAAAGGCGCGATGCAGGCGGAGAAGATGATCTACCAAATGCTTTAGATTTAGCGCGTTTTGGTTTCGTTTAGTTTCCCTTGTTTTGTTTTGTACCTGTTGAACCCTATTATCTTTTTGTTGCGGTTTAGTTTTCATCTGAACCTATCTGTAAACTGGTAATTCCAGTACTGTGAACCTTTTAAAGGGACGTTCGGAATAACGATGGATTCTAGCTTCTGATTAAAATTTCACTGCAGCTGGCTTATTTTTTACTGTAGCTAAGTTAGCTTATTAGGCATAATTAAATTTAAAAATAGAACAAACATGTTAGTTCATCACAGATAATGCAAATGAATACGGTGGAAAAAGAAAAATGCAAAAAAACCTAAAAAAATCTAAAAATTTTAGAAAAAGATAAAAGTATTGAATAGTGAAAAAAACAGAAACTAAAAGCAGAAACTAAAAAAAGCTGAAATAAGCAGGGCCGTAGGATCGTTTAAAACAAGTCTTATACAAAGCTAGATGCTTACTTTTTGAAAATAAAGAAAGAAGGAAAACTTTTGTTAAGTCCCAAAAAAGCACGGTAACATCTGTCTAACTATGGGTAGGTTTTTTTAGGCTTATTGCTTAAATATTTAGATTCTAGCTGTTTGCAAGAGGTAGTACTCATAGAAAAATAGTCACATATGATTTTGACTAGTACAGTTTAACTTAGTATACTTTTTACTATAATTTTCTTATTGACCCAGATGAATCACCTTCACTCATGTGCCTTCCTAGCTTTGAGTAGCATTGCGTCAAATACAAGATAATTAGATAAAACAAAGGTTAACCTTTAAGCTCCACTAACTCAGTAACCCTAGTTGAGATCTTATTTCAGTCTTCAGATTTGAGAACTGAGAATATAACTATACTAGTACACTGAGTCATTATATTATTGATAGCCTCGTATTTCATATTTGATTCATTTGATAACAGAGCTACATTATACATAGCTACATTTGAGAATAAACATAGACTATACCGATGCGAGTTGTCTGTTGGGTTAATGAAGTAATGGGCTATCAAATGTATGTATAGTGTATAGGAGTATATATAGTATATACTTTGTATATTAAGGAGTATATATTGGATTTTTTTGGCAACATTTTTGGGGGTGCAACTGCACCCCCATGCTATACTGTATCTCCACCCCTGCTATAGGCTTGTTCTTTTTTGCTGCGACTTATGGTTTTTAGTTGAAATTTTTAAATTTTAGCTGTTTGCGACAGAGATTACGGAGAGAGAGATACTCGCTTGCGATTTTGGATGGTATAGATGTTGGATTTTTAACGTGTACTATAATTAACTTGTAGACTCCATCTTAAAAAAAATACTTCGTTTGAAAGCTAGGTACTGTAGCAAAAACCAAAAGTCGTTTTGAGAAACTGAAAAGAACAGGCCCTATAAATATAACGCATATTTTATGTTTCAATGCAAAATTAATATTTATTTTCTTTATACCCTTAATAAATATGTAGTTTTATTTGTTATTCTTTATATGCATACATTAAATATAATACTTATAGATAATAGTTAGGGGTAATATAGCCATTTTTACTATTTTCTTGCTCTATGCGCTATGAAGAAATACGTCTTATAAATTTGGACTGAGAGGGTAGTGATTATTCCACTGGTTTTTAAAGTTGGTTCACAAAATGTCACCCTAACCATTGTCACTAAAAGACATAATTAATATGCTCATAATAAACCAACTTTCTCGTGTTTGGGGAGGGTTTTATCGACATTTTAACTCGGTCAATGCTCATAATAAACCAACTTCCTGTACTAAATGACCTTGTTAGAGCGGCCTGTGAAGAACAAATTTGAAAAGTCAATGGCATAGTCACTATTTATAGCTTTTTTAGCAATCAATGGCATAGTCACTATTTATAGATTTTTTTAGCAATGTTGCCAGTAGTATTTAAAAAGAAACTCGGAACTTTTGTTTTCAGCGGACTTCAAAACAGTATGCAAGCCACGGATAAGTATAACACTAGCTAGCTCACTTTGGAACTATTTTCTAGAGGTGATTTACAATTTGTCCGTGTAATTAGGTATTTTGTCACACCAGTGGCACATTCTAACGCCACTATATATTGTCTATATGCGGCTGCACATAGACTACAAAGAGGGCGTTCGTTTTAGCGATAACTTCTGATTTTTGACTGAAATTTCACTGTAGTTAGCTTTTTTTACTGTAGCTGATTTAACTTTTTAGGTATAATTAATTTAAAAAAAATGTAAAAATAGAAAAAACATGTTAACCTATTAGGGACAATACAAAGGAACACAGGAAAAAAAGAAAATATAAAAAAACCTAAAATATCTAAAATAATTTAGAAAAAGATAAAATACTGAATAGTGAAAAAAAAAGCTGAAACTAGAAGTTAAAGTCAAAAAAAAGTTAACTTAAGCGGAGACTACAGAGGCATTTATAATGAACACAACATCCCTTTAGTCACATTGACAGTACTATAGAAGCATTTATAATGAACACCTCTCTCTAGTCGTACTGCTTGAGCATGGAGAAGAGGCGATCAAAAGCCGAGTTGCCTGCATGAAAACAACAAGACGTGCAGGTCGCAGCTCTGCAGCAGACGAGAGTGACCTT
Organism: Melocanna baccifera; assembly: GCA_036346265.1. Lineage (NCBI taxonomy): Eukaryota > Viridiplantae > Streptophyta > Magnoliopsida > Poales > Poaceae > Melocanna > Melocanna baccifera. The sequence goes on along the minus strand of CM070707.1, from coordinate 3,436,160 downwards.
GCCCAGACCACGCCACGCCGTATCATGCATGGTACTAGCTAGAAAGGAGACCAGATAGATTGACCCTTTGCAAAGCTAGCTGTGGATGAACTCGTCAGCTGCTGCTGCTACTGCACGATCGGTACATCGGGAGCCGTCCATCCATCCCTCCATCGGACGTCCCATCTCGACCCAGGCATAGGGGGGGGGGTGAAAACAGATCCGGATTCGATCGGATGATCCGGATAGCGAATCTGGATTTTTCAAAAACATAAATATCCAAACCCGGGATAGAAAATTGAAGCCGGATTTGGATGTTTGACTAGCGGGGTTGCGGATTCGGTATGATATGACCGTACATTCTTTTATTTGGTTGATTATATAAATAGGAAGCTGTCCTCAGAAGCTATGTTATTACAAATACGTGAAATAAATTTAATGTGTAGTTGCATGTTAGAGTCTTCTATTTATCAATTTATAATGTTAAAATAATTTGATTCCATATTTTAAATAAGAGAGATCATCAATAATTATTGGAATCCAAAAAGCATTCGAATCCGATCTGAATTAGTATCTAACGTTTATCTATTTTATATCTAAACCTAAAAAGATATAAATATAATTTAACCACTATCCTCTTCTTATCCGTTCCGTTTTCACCTTAGACACGCATCCATTTGCGTTGCGTTTGCGTGGAAACGCGTGTGATGCGCCCACTGCTCCGTGGATCCGCGGAAGATGCGTGTGCCGGCCTAGTGGCTACCGCGTGGGCCCGGGATGACGGTGTCCGGGGCCCACCTGCAGCCAGCTACACAGCGCATGCATGCAGCATGCATGGCGTGCGGCCGGGAGCTAGGCAACAAACAGGCACAGTAGTCTAGTACCCTGGTACGTGCGAGTACGTGGATCATTTATGGAATAAGTGTCCGAATTGCTATGCGTACGTTTATTCCATGGCCATGGCGCTGCATGCGCTGTTTGGAAACGCAGGAGTAGTTTTACCATAATAATAGCTCCAAAATTGTGTGTGTGTATATATGTATATATATGGTTTCGGACTCACCGTGGAATTTCTACGTTCCAAATAAATTTTTTCTTGCTAAACTTCAGCCAAATGACACACATCTTAGATATATCTCCGCTTTTCCAGTGGAGTCCAAACGTGAGCGAGCATCCGTAAGATTACCTACATACATATAGATCTGTTTAAAGTGACTGTGGCTTATAATTTTTGGTTGAAATTTTTGAATTTTAGCTATTTGCCACAGAGATTACAATGAGAGATACTCGCTTATGATTTTAGATGGTACATATATTGGATTTTTAACGTGTACTACAATTAACTTGTAAACCCTATTTTGAAAAAAATATTTCGTTTAAAAGTTAAGTACTATAGTAAAAACTAAAAACAACTTCTACAAACGATTTCAAACCGACTCATATTTTACATATTTTGATGATACACGCGTGCAGCAACTTACATCACAACGATGGTAAATTATATTGGGACATTTAGACCTTGTTGTTTGGGTGGACGGGAATCAGGTTAATTAAATACCTGACCATGCATGGGAGGTAGGAATAAATTATGATTCGCGTGTAAGGTCGTCGTAAATACGTGCGTACGTGCATATGCATGCGTATATCCGCTGGTCCGTCCCTTTCGTTTGGTTTTTTTTTTTTTTTGCATGTTTCGAATACAGGCTTTTGCTTGGTCGCTGATGCGTGACCCCGGTGGTCAGAGGAAGGTACATAGTGGGCCCGGAATCCGACGTGTCACGTTTCGGAGCCCGGTTCTGACGACACGATCGGCGCGGCCATACGTCTGGAGACATGCCTCGTGTTGTCTCTTCTGATCGATCCATGGCAATGCTGCCCTGCTGCTGCCGTGCCGTGCCAGTACTCCATTTGACTCAAAATATTGGAGCCTACTTTGTTCCACTCTTTTCTTCTGTCCAAGTAGTTTTGAGTTGCTCGAGATAAACATGCAACATAAAAGGTTTAGTGCTAGCTTTTCTCTTTAATTTGTCCCTTCTTCAATCTCTGTAAATTTATAGTCTAAATATTATACAGTAAATTTTTTCTATAATATCATAAACGTTTACGACTTGCGAAATACCATTGCAAACAATATGGGCTTACAAATGCCATCCGAAAGTTGAAAACTCTTCAAATGCCCTTATCGTGAGAATTTCCGTCCATAGCAGCCGTTAGGGCCTGTTTTAGAGAGGGAAAATGTCAAAATGTCAACATTGCCCATGTGTTCTTCTCTCCTCCTCTCTCCTTCATTCCTTCATGCACTGGTCGATCGGGTCCTACTCCACACCGTGTTCATCCCTGTCCTACTAGCCATCCTCCAGCTTGACGATGAGGGGCTACGGTGGTGGTTTGGCTTGGGCAAGGGGGTGTCGAGCGGCACTAGGACACGGTGGTATCGTGGCCACAACACGGTGGCGACGGTTTGGCCTGAGGTGGCGTGAGTGAGGCCAGCGGTGGCGATGGCCATAGGGCAGTGGTGGAGCTCCACGGTGAGGGACTACGACAATGGTTCGGCTTGGGCAAGGGGATGGCGAGTGGCGCCAGGACAGTGCGGCGGTGTGGGGTTGGGCAGCATAGCTAGAACACAGTTTTGCCGCCGAGCTTCGTCGTGCGCGCTAATCTTGATCTTGCAGTCTAGTGAGCTAACTCAAAATCCGTTTGCGTCACTACCTGTCCTGTCTCATACTCCTATATATCCTAGAACTAATTTTAGTTTCATCCCCAAAACTGCTTGGAATCAAACTTCTTCTTCTCCATCTTCGGTCATTTTTGCCATCTTCATTCATAGCCTAAGGTGAGTCTCCAACCAATGCCTTCACACACGAGCCTCTTCCCATCTACCTCTTCATTTTGACGTACTCGGTTTGAGCTATCATCGACCATGGTGCTGCCACCATGCTTGCCCGCCAAAACCTGCCACCACCCAGCTCCACAGGCACAACTCTGGCTACCCTCGCCCAAATCGTCGCCATCACTAGCCTTGCCTGGTGGTGCACAATCCATTTTGCCCATTACCGGAGCCTCGCCGCCACTTTTCTATTACTGGTTTTTCTTGTCTGAGCCGTCACCCATTGCTCCTCAGTCAGCAAAAGGAGGAAGACGACCTTGAGATAACCAGACAGGTGGGGGGAAGATAACCTTGAGATAACCAGAAAGTTGGGGCCAACTCTAATAAAAAGAAAAAAAAGGAAAGGAACAAGAAACAATAAGGGATAACGGTCATTTTCTCACTCTTGAGATGGAAAATGTGACTTTGATGGTATTTTGCAGACTTTTAGCCTTACGTTGAATTTTTCAATGGATATTTTTTGCGATGGTATTTTACAAATCACAGATAATTACGATGGTACAAAACAAATTTGCTCAAAATTATATTCGTGCATTGCATCCTATAAGCATCTTTCCAAAACTTTATGAAAGGTTGCTACAATCATTATCATTTATTATTTCGTCAATATCACGCCCTACTTAATGAAAATGGAGGGCAGCTAGTATTGGTCGATCGATCAATCTTAACTACTGACGTATCACAAATTGCTCTCTCAAATACGCACTCCACCGTATTGGAAGAAATGCATATTTCACGGGTTTTTAATACTAAAATTTAGTGGCAATAATTAACAGATGGGTTCCAAATTAGTTATCTACCCTATATATGGAGTCCACTAATCGACTAGATAGAGTAGGAAATCGATTGATTAGTTGAACTATTGCTAGCAAAGAAGCATTGATCAATGTGTCTGGCCCAAAAGTTTCGACGACTTTTTAGCTTCGGTACATGGAGAGCAGTTCAAGTAAAGCATATCATCCAAAAAGGACAAAACATTTCCTCTCGAGCGTCACAAAGTAATGCACAATTAATTTTACCTACTGCTCCATCTAGTAGTTCAAAGCATTTGTAACATTATCCAAAAGTTTTGATTTGTGTACAAACATATGGGGACCATACATATGGATATAACTAAGTAACAGTATAACACTAATATAATTTGACAGCACATACATGGTTTGATTCTTTTCAAGGAAGGGCCAATCACTAATGACTTTTGTGGAATGTCTCCATGCACATAGCCATATATGATAGTGTGATATCAACTGTCTATAAATTTTGCCATATAAAATATAAGATGATATAGATGAGAGAAAGAGAGTATATAGAATTGGACCATTTCTTATGCAGTAGTTAACTGTAACACAATAAATAAGACACATTGTGTTATGAAGAAATTGTCTATACTATAACACGATAAATAAGACACACTATGTTATAAATACAAAAATACAATATATTATATGAATTATCTTTAATATTATCTATAAATAACGTATAAAATATTATACATAGCAGCTGTATATACCATTATCATATTCTATGTTATTGAGTCCACCATGCAAGTCGTCCGAACTCCAAGGCATGCCTATTTTAATCACTTCACCTCACATCAAGGGCAATCAATTATTGCATGAAAAAACTTTCTAGCCGTGGACCGGCCATTCACGTACTGTGCTCAGAAGTCACAACCATCGGTAATTATTTACTCCAGTTTTATAAATTATTGTAGTGGTTGAAAAGACAATAAACCAACAACTGCCTTTCCTTAAAGGATGCAATGATATATATATATAGGCGCAAGTGTGTGTGGATCCGGTATATACCACTTCATTTGCAATTTTCACTTGGCCTCCCTGCAAATCTCTAGAAATTTCAGTTAGATCCTCGTGTCTTAATGTTCGATGTAAAATATTGAGCATCTAAATGTCAATCACTTTAACCAAAACCCTACGACGTTGAGGAGAAGCAAACAACTTCGTATCTAATTAACTCCAACCAAACTAGCCTGCCATGCGGACTTAAGGGTAAGGAACATGGTCACTATTGGGACCCTCTTCATCTATATTCACCAAAAGATTCTTTAGTACTCCCTCAGTCTTGCAATATCATGCCTTATTTGGAATGGAGGAATTTATAATGCCTTATTTGGAATGGAGGAATTCTAAAGGAATTTTATAGGATTTGTACTACTTCATATGAAATTCCTGCAAAATTCATACGTTCCAAATAGGGCTTAATTTCATATTATAAGGAAACATCGTCCCACACTATAAGTTCCAAACGAGGCTTAATTAAGTCCCTATTCTTGGGAAGTGTCATCCTATAATATAAGTCCATTGTAGATAACAAATGTGTAGTTATTACAATATTTTTACTAGATACCCCTCCTTTAATGCTGAAAGAGCATATAAGTAGTTGTTATATGATATTTTAATAGCGGTATATATAGTCCAAAAACATTAATTTTTTTAGATTTAGTTTTTCCTTAATCTATGCATATGATAGGTTTGGATCTATATTGCGGGACGGATGGAGTATTATGTTAGATTTCAAGTATCAACCAGTTCATTCAAAATTTTGATTTGTAGATACAAGAGAACATTTCTCCCATACTTCCACAAAACAATTGCCTGTCTGACCAAAAAAAAACGAATTAATGGATCTTTGAAAGTTTCGGATCTGTGGTTTAGGACATCACGGTCGGCTGAATTATATGTCACCGTCGTCTCGGCTCAAGACTCCGATGCCACAAATCCCACACACACAAACACATCGATCCACGCTCTCCCCAAGTCCAACAACACCTGGGAGAACTGAAAGTGCGTTCAAGATGCTCACAGGGAGTATATATCTGTCAGAGAGCAAAGCTAGCTAGCTCCTCCTCCTGCTGAACACATTCGCCCGGGTTAAGTTCTCCATGTTCTTGTTCGCTTGTGCTGTTGCCCCTTGTTCTCTAGCCTCGATCCGTGGTACGTACGTGCAACGCAGGCATGCAGAGGCAGGCACAGGTGACAACCGATCGATGTCCATATCGCGCTCACACATGCATCCAGCCGAATGATCAGCTAGCCAACAGTAGCTAGGAGTGTACAATTTTTGTTGAGACTTGTGCTCTTGGATCCATCTAGCAACTACTGCAATTCCACTTCAGAGAGTATGCATGTCAGACAAATTGAAAGTATGTGTGTATCACACATGACATATACCCTGCCTAGGGTTTTGCAATGTTCATGTGCAGATAGCATGGGCGGAGACAGCTGCTAGGTGCCTGGAATGTATGGGCACATCTAATTTTTTAGAAAATTATATGTAGCTTTACTAGCTATAGGTTATGATTTGGTAATACTCAAGTGAATTATATGTAAATTATATTTCATGCCCTCCGTTCAGATTTCATAGAAAGTAACATATCTTTTTTTCTGTACCTATATGGTTGCATGTGAATGGTATAAAAGTACTTATTTATTTAGGCCTTGGAATTAAAATTGTTTAATTTCTAACTAAAAAATGAAGTGCCGATCTGATTCTATATCTGTTTGCAGTGTTACGACCATCACAATGAATGCAATGATTTAAAACTAACATCGAGTATCTTATATGAGATATTTTACTTACAAATTTTAAAACCATATACGACATAAATAGGCACCAGCACTAGCCTACTAAGTATAGATATACTAAAAATCGTATGTGTTTCTTGGATGGTAGGGTATGTGAACTGACATGAGGGGCCTAGCGTACTAATAAAAAAATAGTGAAATGGGTATACATTTGTAATATCATGTTCACATATATTTAAAATATTTTTATCTGTTATTGTTATCACTCCGTAAAATAAGTTGGTTTCATAATTAAATATGTAAAGTAGCCAATTAATTAGAAAAAAATCCATCTTTCATCCCATTTTTAAACATCAATGGTACTATACACCTAACACAAATTTTCTAGCTCCGGCCGCATCACTGGTAGATAGTATTACAATTTTTTGTCCACAGTACGTGCACGCAGTGGTGATGGCAACACCATCGTCGTAAGGCCAGAGCTCAGCAGGGAGGGTGGCTGGCTAGAACAGGCTTATGTAACACACTGACAAGATTCCCTTAGCTGATGCTCGCACAGTGGTAGGCATTTCATGTGCCAATCTGCCCAAGCATGCCAAAATGGCCGACGACCAGTCCTGGACGGCAGCTATTGGATCAGGTCTAGTAATGCCAAGAAGACGTTATTTTGTTAGTTTGTGTGAATTTAACAGGCCCCGAGCATACTCTGTATAGTGTATACGTACGTTATTTAATTAGGTCTGGCGTAATTAAGTACGCATCCTATATATGCTTTAAGAGTATGAATACAGTACTTCGTACTATTTGGCCTTGGCTCTGGTTTAGGGTGAACGTAGCTAGAGCTGGTCCAAACACACTGAATGCAAGAATTTCACTGGAAACAGGCTATGTTTAATTAATTCTCGTAAGAAGCATGATAAACCTGTGTTCCAAGCAGGGAAGACATTACCGGTTTTAAAATTTTACCACCCCTCACTGGTATGGCTGGTAATCGGAGGTTTCCGGAAAATTCAGAAAATTTTGATAGGAAAATTTTAAATTTTGAGGGAAAAACTATAGATACCTGTGGAGATAAACTGGATATTTATATATACATGAAATAGAGATGAAAATAAAGTTAAAATCTGATGTATTTTTGTATTTAAATGAACTTCATTTGAAATATAAGCCTCACAACCGAAATCCTCCGAAATAGTTGGCGTAACCGCCGAAATTTTGGCGAAATTATTTTCCCTAGTTCTAAGTAGGACCTAAACTTTGACCATTAGATCAGACTTAGAGTGCATTATTCCGCGTAGTCTTTGTTCGAACCAACGTTAATTAATTTAATTTGGCACTCCTTAATACCCTGTTGGTTTCACCACAGGAATCTCTTGCTCATGTGTACATAGTACACTAGAGGTAGCGTAGGCATGCACGTGTGTACATGCATGTGAGAGACCGTTGTCTGGACCTTTGCATGCATGCATGCAGCTGCTCACTGCTCAGGATGGCAGGAGACATATGTGGCACAAGAACCTAGGTCAGGAAAAAAAAGAAGAGGAGTGATATTACATAAAAAAGAAAAGAAAAAACCAAGTCCAATCACCTAAACAGATGCTGATACGATTTGAGATGGCAGGTTTACAGCATGGAAAACATCAAAGAAAAATTCACAGAAATTTCTGTCGCCTCACTCATCACTGACGAAGTGAAACCGTGCAAGAACTGGAATCTTTTTTTTTTTCCTTTCGACAGGTGATCAGTCGTAGTACTCTCAGTCTCAGACTGCTGGTAGCTAGGCTACCTCTGCCGCAACAACAGCGACTTGGAATCCCAAGAAAAAGCAGCAGCGAGATGTGCTAGCTCTCGCCTGAATTATTGGCGTCCTTACTCCTACTGGACGTCCAACAATGGCGAAGTGTATATGCAGCAGTAGTGCGTAGTGTATTTGTTGGGGCACGCATCGCATCGTGTTGTTTCTTTCGGGCCTGTGCGAGCAAGGATCGACAGAGATGGATCGACAGGGACGGTACGAATGTACGATCGATGCATGCGTGGCTGTATGTAACGGAAGGAAGAGAGACTGCATCGGCTGATGGTGAAATGTCGGGAGAGGCAACTGCTGGAAAAAAGCGGCGCATTGTGCCACAAAGGGGGGGAAAGGGCGAGCTCTTTGGAAGATTCAGGTAGCCCTCCTTGCAAAATCGGGTGTCTGGCACTGTTTGATTTTAATTTCCAGCTAGTTGTGAATTGGTTGATCGATGCATTCTTGTGCTGGCCGGGTTCAGGGGTGATCGTTTCGGCTTTTTTCGGTTTCAGCTTCTAGCTTCAGCTTTTTTTTCACTATTTACTACACTATCCACTAATTCAACTACAGTGTTTTTTCAGCCAGCTACAGTGTTTTTTCAGCTAAAAGTCAAAAGCCATCGCTATTCCGATCACCCCCTCAGTTTGATCTGTTATTTGCAGTTCATGATGTATATGCATTGGCACAGCAAAGTAATAGACCCATTCTGAATCTAATTGGATATGATTAGGGTATCTCCCTAATCAATAATACTAAGCCAAATATAAGGTAGCTGCAGTATATTCTCCTTCGCAAGTATCCATGATCTAGCTAGGGTTAGCTAGCAGAAGTGCTAGCTTGCGTGCATGGCTTCCAGAAGGCAAGCAAATAGCTAGCGATCCTTCCCTGCGGAAACCTTGCTTCAAAAGCTGCACCAGTAGCATGTATATGAGCCTAATTAAGCAGATGCAGCAGCAATAACAACAAAACCTGTGCACGATTTCAGTAGAGATGAAAGAAGAGAAAGCATGCATGAGGGAGGCATGTGGGCAGCATAATTAGTGCCATCTTTTTAGACCCTCATCCTCCTCCTCCCTCTCCCTTTTGTTAATCAGCCTGTGTTCTAAAGCTCTTAATTAGAAAAAAGCTGGGAGGCAGCTTGTATTAACTCAATAATTGCATGGGGTTGCTTGGTCATCCTTTATAGGAAAGCAAACTTGTCCCTCTTAGCTTTAGTAATTGCTAGCAGAGTTTGCCCTAGCCTGCTTGGTTCCTCTAGCTTGCTACTCATCCGATCCAATCTAGATGTCGTTTTAGTAAAAGCTAGTTTTGGTGCTGCAAATACTCCTCCTGCTCCTTACACACTGATTTGTTTTGGTAAACTTTCAGGAACTAATTGACAGTGTTGCCCTAAAGTAAACAAACAAATTAAAGGATGGTGACCAAACTAAATCTAATGTGCATGTATGATCCATCTCAGGGGCAAAAAAAACTAGGACCATGCATGCATGTACACGTACGCAGAATCCAACCTTCCAAGCTTTCCAAAAGAAAACTGAATGTAACACTAATACATTCCGGTCAGATCACATGACCTGAGCTATATGCTCCTTTATAGTTCGGTGGACAATGCTGAGTAGGGAAAGTAAGCTGGCCTCTTGGAATATCTTGGTGTTTGCATTTGTCATAATAATGCTCTGCTCCTAAAAAAGTAGATTAGATAGTGGGGGTGGGGTTTAGTGCCTGAAAGGCCCATCTCTCTCTTCAACATCAATCAGTCACACACACACACACACACTCACTCAGAGACAGAGAGAGAGCTGCTCACTAGACAAGACCCTCAATAACAAAACAAAGGTGTTGGGGGGTTAATATTCCAGACAGCAGCTCCATGCCTCCCCTGAATGTCTCTCACAGGATAAAAACACCAGCAAGCGTCCATATGCAAACCCTAATCATCGCGTGGTTAGCTTAATTGAAATCCGTAATGAAAGTTTCGGTCTAGACCGGCACCAGGTTTCACCTATGGGTTATATATGTGGGCACATTTCTGACATAGGTGTCGTGCTTGTGTGGAACCTATGAATTTCACAGGATTTTTTTTTCAGTAAAACAGATTGAACAATCCTATGAATTTCATAGGATTTTTCAGTAAAACAGGTTGAACAATCCTATGAATTTCACAGGATTTTTTTTAGCATTTTAGACAAACCTTACACTTCCATGTAAAGGAAGGCCTCAGGGCATCACAAAAAGACAGCTATGCTCACTCAAATTACTAAATTTTAGTTACCCCACGAACAGTCGATGTAAGATAAATCGCATGTAACATCTACTGTGGTTTACATTTTAATTGTTTATTCTTGAGCTCTCCCTGTTTTCCGTGCATTCTCTAAAATTGCAGCTTAATTATATGCTGCATGAAAGAGAAAGGAAGTTTTTCATTTAAAAGCAAACTTTCTATTTCTTAATTAACATGGATAGTCGAACTGTTGAAAATCAAGAGATACATGGGCACTGTCTGTGTTGAAGGAAGTGCCATGACATGGACAAAAAGCAGAACATGCATGGTTGCCCAGTGCTTGAGAATCCACAGTTATAGCCTCAGGTAAGTGACACATTACAAGTACCAATACACCTGCTTTGGACGGAGGCTAGAGATCATAACCACCAAATGCCTTTTTTAATTTTCTTATAAAAAACTGGTCGCCCTGATTTGTTCCTCAAGGTTATATATATATATATATATATATATATATATCTCACACACACACACAATGATTACATATCCAAATGTCCTAATTTTCTAAGAAAGAATTTGTCACCTTAACCTGTTCTTATGACTCTGTGGTATAGGGAACAGTGTCCACCATCTCTGTACAAGGCAGCAGTATAAAAATAAGTGAGTCTATGGAAGCCCTAGCTAAAAAGCCTACTTTCTATAATGCAGCAAAGGCTTTTGCACCTTGGGTCCATCTTGTCCCTCCCTTCTTCCTCTCTCATGCATGTGACTCATTATACTATTCATTTGCTATTTATTTTTCTAATGTGAATTTTAAACTGCATGACCGGATGGATCAATGAGTAGCTGAGTACAGATATGTGAGTATTATACTGACATTAGAACATGAGAGATCATGTGAAGATGTAAAATATATTTATGATGAACAATTGATACTTTAGTTGAGTTGAATTTATATTTTATAAAAGTTTCAAAAAAATCTATATTTCAGATTGTGTTATTAGAGTTCAAGTGGTCCAACCGGTTAATGGCCGGTCGTTCGACCACTATAGGGCGAATAGTCTAACCGACCATAGACCTTTGGGAAAATGAACATCAAATACTTGTGTAGACCTGTTTAGGAATGAGTTGTACCTGGTGCCACTAGAATTAGAAATAAGAACTGAAACTAGATAGAATTTAACCAAAATTTCAGAGAAGGTGTTTGCTGGTGGTCTTAAGCTATCAAACTGGCCAATGACCGACGGTCTTACCGCCTTGGGGAGTGCGGACAAGAGTGGTGAAAATGGTTTTTGAGTTGGATATGTGTGTGCACGACATAGGTGCCGTTGGTTAGTTGTGATGAGTTGTATGATGCATGATTTTGACTAAGTGAGTTAAGTGTATAAAACTTGTGCTCGAAATAGTTGCTTGGTTTTTGAATGTGCAGGTAGCTTGGAGAATGTTAGCAGTCGATAGCAATGGACTAGGACTAGGACTAGGCAGGAAAGCTGAGGTCCGAGCTATTATGCAAGTCTGGATGAGGCTACATGGCTTATGCGGGAATCACAGAGAAGTCAAGATTTGTGAAGAGGTGAGTTGGTACATATGGTGCACCAAGTAACGAGATTGATGCACATAGAGATAGTTCAGGGAGACTAAATGTGTGAAGACATGACAGCTATTATTTGGATACTATGGGCTATGTGTTAAAATATGCGAAGATGCTTTAAGGTGAATGTGAAGATGGGGTTAAGGGAAGGTATCCAGCAGCTTCGTCGATGGCATTTTAGTAGATGGCCAAATACTGGATTTGTATCTTGATCAAAACAGCATTGTGAGGGTGCAAAGGAGAAGTGATTTATGTCAAGGAGAGCTGGAATTGATAAGTAAATCAATCACTAAGATGTTAACGTGTTGAGTCTTGTAAACGCTTTGAGAAGTATGCATAAGTGTGTAAAATCCGTGTTAATGGGTTGAACCTATTAGGATTATTACTGGTTATTAAAGGGAAGGAGAAGAAGTGTTAGATCCAAAGATTCTAGGGTTTATGTTTTTGTTCTACTACATTATCTTCTTTCATAGTTGTGAGAGAGAAATCTTGAGAGAGAAAAGAGTGGTGCTTTGTTTGCACCTTATAATCATCTATGAGTATATAAACTTCATTCTATACTAGAAATAAATAAAAATTTTATCTAAATCATGTTCTTATTTATATTCTTGCTTGGTTTTGCTTGTTTTTGAGTTACATTTGTAATTTCTTGTTCATGAGAGTTCTAGTATGAATTTTTTCTTAAATTACCTTGTTAAAACATGTAAGAATAGATTTAAAAAACCTCACATCTTAGATCCTTACGAGCAAGAAGTAATTTAAGTTTTAAGATTTTTGGTGTTTTTGTAACCTAGTTTCAATTTTCTTCAATTTAGTGAACCTAAGAGCAAGAACTTTGTTATTCTTGCAGTGCAATCTGAAGCCTGAGCATCCTATTTCCTAAATCTTGTCATGCTTGAGTGGTTGTTGGAACCAGCTGACTTTCAGAACCAATTAAGTACTATTAATTCAAATCTGATCCTGATAATATGCATAATTAATGAGGCCTGTCAAACATACAAATAGTCCTAACAAAATGCACCTTTTATTCCCATGCCCCCTCCTATATATTCTAATGCCATCACATGCTCCAAGCAAAGTGCTGCTTGCATCTGCCAGTGCCACTCTCCTCTCCTCCCACTGAATCATTCGTCTTTTGAAAAATTTTTCTTTGCTCTCCTCTCGAGGCAAAAGAGCACGCTTGACTCTGCCTCCTCACCATCCAATCTCTCTTGCTCTCGTCGCCCCTCTCTCTAAGTTCTCTCTCACTTCCTTGAAGACAATGCCAACTCTAGTGTGCTGGAACAGGCCATTGGCCCTGGTGCTAGCACTCCAGCTGCTACTCATTGCTGCATTGTGCCATCTGGGTTCTTGCAATGGAGGAGACAGGATCGCAAAGCTCCCTGGGCAGCCTGATGTGAGCTTTGGGCAGTACTCGGGCTACGTTGGAGTGGATGACAAGGGCAAGAGGGCTCTCTTCTACTACTTTGTGGAGGCAGAGGTTGATCCTACCACAAAGCCTCTTGTGCTCTGGCTCAATGGAGGTGAGTTTACCTGTGCTCCAAATCTGAATTCAGAGTTTGCTCATTTTGGGGGGTGCAGTTTATGCTTGGTCTCCTTGAATTCATTTGGTTGCCTCATGTTGGGGATGCGGTTTCTTCTGGGTCTCCTTGAATTCTTTTGGCTTCTTGGTTTACTAACTTAACCTGTTTGTACGTTCGTCCTTTGCTCTGCTTGGTTTGCACTCTTCAGCTTCTTTCTTGGAACCATACTCAAATCATAATTTGCTCATTGTGGTGTACAGTTTTTTTTTTTTGCTGTCTTTGTTCTTTCTTTCTTTTTCTTCCTGAAATCCTTGATCCAAAATTTTCTCATCTGTCTCTATTTTTTTGTTGGTTTCTTGACGTTGCTTTGGTCCAATGGTTTTGTAGGACCTGGGTGCTCTTCACTTGGTGTAGGGGCCTTCTCAGAGAATGGCCCATTCAGGCCTAGTGGGAAGGTGCTGGTGAAGAACGAGTACAGTTGGAACAAAGGTGCGTATGAGACTAATGAGTACTACCTCTCTACCTTATCTGCAACTTTGCATGGTAATTCTAATTCTTGAGCCTTTTGTTGGCCCAAGAAAGTTGCACATGTTTCACTGTTTTGGTGGAGGTGTTGTTACCCTGCAGAGGCTAATGTCATATACCTGGAGACACCGGCTGGTGTTGGGTACTCCTACTCTGCTGATGCTGCCTACTACCAGGGTGTGGATGACAAGATGACAGGTACCGATTTCTTTTTCTAGGTTTATATCCTCTCTCTCTCTCTCTCTCTCTCTCTCTCTCTCTCTCGCTTTTTTTTTTGAATTATTTGCTTCTGTTTCTGATTCCGCTGTTTTTTACTAGTTTTTCTGAGCATGTATGTCAGACAGCATCCTTGATTCCCTGTACATGCATCATTTGTAGGAAATAAGTTCTAACTACTTTATTAGCAGTTGCATTATTGTTTTCGTTGCATGTATTAATCTCTGAGAATGGGAATAGTAATCTTTCCATACACATCATAAAATTAATATGTAAGAAGGCAAAGTTTTTTACGGTTGATGTATGTAACACTTTAAGAGTGATTATGAGCTCTGACTTCACTGAATGAATGAAGCAATGGACAACATGGTGTTCTTGCAAAGGTGGCTAGAAAAGTTCCCGCAGTACAAGGGCAGGGAGCTATACATTTCTGGGGAAAGCTACGCAGGTATACAGCATCATTGACCATCTTTTTTTGAACCATTACCATCTTATGTTTAATAAATAATAAGTAGGTCTGAGAATTCTCTCTGAATAATCTGATGTTCTTCTTGACATGTATCAGGGCATTACATTCCACAACTCGCCGAGGTCATGGTTGAATTCAACAAGAAGGAGAAGATCTTTAACCTTAAAGGGATTGCTGTAAGCAAACTAAAACTGAAAATAACAGAGTTTATAGTTCAGTGATGCTGTCGTGGTTGTTTTCCGATTGCAATTTCATTTTGCTTTGGACAGTTGGGCAATCCTGTCCTTGAGTTCACCACCGACTTCAACTCAAGGGCAGAGTACTTCTGGTCTCATGGCCTCATTTCAGACTCAACATACAGAGTTTTCACCTCTGTCTGCAACTACTCCCGCTATGTCACCGAGTACTACGGAGGATCACTCAGCCCGCTTTGCGCGAGGGTGATGAACCAAGTGACGCGAGAGACTAGCCGGTTCGTCGACAAGTACGATGTCACCCTCGACGTCTGCTTATCTTCAGTCCTCTCCCAGTCAAAGATCCTCACCCCTCATGTATGTTCATCGTTACAAACTCATCGAATTGGGTTAATATGGGGTAGCCATCTCTTATCTGAAGTGGCACCAATGTGCATGTGTTGTTCAGCAGCAAGTCGGGCAGCGCATTGACGTGTGCGTGGAGGACGAGACGGTGAACTACCTGAACAGGAAGGATGTTCAGGAGGCGCTCCATGCGAGGCTCATTGGTGTAAAAAATTGGGCAGTTTGCAGCAGGTATTTGATACACATGAAAAATATGCGTATTCAGATACTTTGTGTCTTTGTATCTGTCATATCCAACCACTGTTTAACATGTTCTCGGTTTTGTTACAGTGTTCTTGAGTATGAGCTCCTCAACCTGCAGATTCCAACCATTAGCATAGTGGGATCACTCGTCAAGTCCGGCATCCGAGTGCTAGTTTACAGGTACAAGAAAGATAAAGATTCGAAGTGTAGCTATTTTGTCGTATGAATCTCTTCGTAGGAAAAAAGATTGGAAAACTAAATCTAAGCACAGGGTCTGAACCGACCTCTGTACCTTGCTACCTTTCGCATGGTATAAAATGCCTGAGCTTTGTTTGTGGGACACCTGAAGCTTGAGGAAACGCAAAGTTCAGGAATCTCACCACTAACACTATTGGATTATTTGACATGTAAGACTTTCCATGTAAAAAAAGAAGAAGAAAAAGGATGGCAAAAGCTAATCTATGGACTTAGCACTTTACATAAGGTTTAGAACATTGTACTTTGCTACCTTTTAACATGATACAAATTTGTACCTGAACCTTTTGGAGGGTCCTCTTATAGCTTTGGGGAAACATAAAGCTCGAGCACAACTGATGTAGCATGTTGCACTGTTCCCTTGCAATTGCAGTGGTGACCAAGACTCGGTGATCCCTCTCACCGGGAGCAGGACGCTTGTGCAGGATCTGGCGCGCGATCTAGGCCTGAAAACGACTGTCCCGTATCGAGTTTGGTTCGAAGGGCAGCAGGTGAAGAACACAAACATGTCATGTATCTACTCGCGAGCTGAAGAATAAGACGACACATTTCATTACTGAATGATCTGCCTCTGCAGGTTGGTGGATGGACTCAGGTGTATGGTGACATGCTGTCCTTCGCAACCATCAGAGGGGCTTCCCACGAGGCGCCATTCTCGCAGCCCGAGCGGTCTCTCGTGCTCTTCAGGGCCTTCCTACAAGGCAGGCCTCTACCGGAAACCTTCTCATGATGATGGATGCCTCCTCTGCATCTCTGAAAGAAGCTAACTGTTCCCGCTTCTGCAAGGGGTTTGGTTCTGTAAGAAAGTGTGTGCTGTGTTGGCCTCCTGCTGCTAGCTGTTTGAAGCTGCGGTAATCGCATTGCTCCCAAGGTTTTGCTCCCTGTTTCTTCTGTATTCGAGGCTTGGCAATTGTCGAAAGAAGTTGAAAGAATTTTGCGCGTGTTCTTGGATGTAAATTGTCCGCTGGTTTTGCAACCTTGGTGAAGTGTAAAGAGTAAAGAACTTGTAAACACTGCAACAGTGACGGTACTTTCTGAAACAACTCGAAAACCTCGGGCGACGAAGCCATGGGAGCAGTGCTTCAATGATTTCCTCTCTAATAAGAGTAGCACTAATCTTCAAGCAAATGAAGAGGTAAGTAATATCTATCCACCATTCGTCGTGCTTTAAAAATTGTACAAATCACTATTGAGGAAAGCATTGAAGCACCTCTCGTTCATGTCTCGTGTCATGCTCTCAGTTAGATCCAAACTCATATACATTAAGATCTGGTTTCATAGGATTATTTTTGTACATGCTGTCTATGGAAGTTGAGAGACGAGATGCATGTGCCGGCAAGAGCAATGATAAGGAAGAAAATTCAATAGAGGTAACGGAGGAAGGACCTCATGTGAGTCTTTCTCCGTTGTTAAATTGAGATGATCAACTTTGATCTAACGGCTGATAAAGAATCCGGTCGAATCGGTGACGGCTGTTTGATGCACGGCGTTATTCCGGTGACACCTGTTGAGTCAGTAGCGATACCATGAGCTCTGTCGATCTCGAGACACTGGTACGGACGCGTATACATGCAGCTTGCCTTCGCATGCAAGTATGTTGTAGTTTGGCCACGTCGTCGGCAACCGACTCGAGCACCGCGTTACCTCTATTCTGTTTTACTCGTCGTTTTAGACATCAATTCAGTCTTCGATGCACCACTTTAACCATTAAATTTTGTAATTATACATTAATAGAAGTTGTTAAAAGTGTAACGATATGAAAATATTTTTTATAACAAATCTAGTAGTATTATTTTTGCGTGATAAATGCAAATATATTTGTGTATACAAGTGGTCAAAGATCTAAAAGGTTAAATTGCAAAGGAATGAGCACCATTAGTGCCTTTTTTTTACGGAAACATTAATGCCCATGTAAGCCCACTTTAGTTGGGTACGAGCCTGGCCGGCCCATATCAAAGCACAGCGCATCCAACAAAAGATGTCAAAAATTCCCTACTAGCCACACCCAGTCGATTCTCTTCGCACAACCCGACACAAGGGATGGCAACGGGACAACGTATCCCCTATCCCTGTCCCTTGTGGGGCCCACCACGATGGGATCCTGTGGGATTGAAAAACAGTGTTCATGTATATTTAAAAATATTAAAGTGGTTTTATTAATTGTTTTATAAGTATTTTATGTATATATTTTTCATAAAAAAATATAGTTTCAAATATAAACCTTAATATATAAATGCATATTTTATCCAAATATGCGTGAAAATAATACATATTTCATATTAAAAATTTATTATATATATAAAATAATATTTTTTTTATTTTTATCGGTTCCTATGGACCCATGGGGATCTTCGGCCCCGCCTTGGCCCCATCAACTAACGAGGTCATCGTCACGACCCGACCCGTAGGGGGAGTTCCCCTATAGGATTATCCCTGGAAGGCCTACCCCGTAGGGAAAATTGCCATAAAGGTGAGTCGCACAGCTAGCTGCTTGTACATGCATGTGTCCGTCACACGGCCCAGCTGACTTTATTGTGCATCACAGTAGACAGTACTAGTTCATACTAGAGTATATTGTACTGTTAATTTGTAGAGAAAAATTAAAGAACGATATATCATTCCTTCTTCCACCGACGGGATATCTCGATCTCATTCCACGCAACCTCCCCTTCCCCTTTTCCGTAGGCACCACCACTTCCCCTTCTGTCAAGATCCGAATATACAAATTCAGACTCTCTGTGTATACTGCACTAGTCCAGAATCACGCTAGTGCGCACAGTATAAATATAGATAAAATATCGATCATATACATGATTAACAAAGAAAAAGAATCAAATATTATTAATTATCATAGTATGACTTTATGGCCAAACTTATAACATACAAACCTAAAGGGCTTAACAATCTAGCAGCGAAAAATAGAAATAAGCATGATAGCCACTTGACATGCCCACAAGCAATCGACTGGGAAGAGAAGTTCTAATCTGCGAAGTCGTCGAAGTATCCTCCTTTTGGTACCTCTTGATATGGTTCCTGTTTTTCAACTGAGTAACAGTAAGCATAAAGCCGTGAATATATTGGTACTCAGCAAGTCATTTGTAACAAATAAGCAATACAATATGCAAGACTTACCAATTGATGATAGAAAGATTACTTTGCAGAATAATAAGTTAAAGTAAATAAATAACCAAAAAAATTAAATAAATCACTTATGAACTAACCATTCACAAGTTGTTCCACCAGTGAACTAACCATTCACTTTTTAAATTTAATCAAACCAAATTTTTATAAAATTTACCCTTCGTTTGAAATCATCGAGTATTGTCTATAACCGAGAACACGATTATTCGAATAATTTTACACTCTACAGAGATTGTATAACTGTACCCATACGATGTGATCATCCCCGTGCTAGAGAAAATCACAAAAAAAACCTTTACAATGCTCAATATCAACTCAATTTCGCTCGCTACGGTTTCACATCACATCCCCTTGCGCATTACCTATGTGAGACATCCACATCACTCGAAGTGAATTCACACTTTCTCTTTACTGCACGATTACTCACCTAAGTGAAAACTAATTTTGTATAACTAACACCAATGACACACTAATGTCATGATACATAAATTTTATAACTATAGCTACAACCACAAGTAATCGTATAAACCATATGACAACTAGTATTCAGATTAATTAATTGATCATATGTGACGACGAACCCAACGAGACTATAAGTATGGCTAAGTATATTAATCATACAACCCATGTGACAACTAGTATTGTATTACTAAATAATTTTTCATCCTATAGCGACAATGGTATCATGATATTTAAATTATCAAGTGAAGGATTAATCAATTAAGATAATAACTACCAAGTACAAGGGTTTATAATAAAATAGCAATACATGATAATTTAAAATAAAATAATAGATAAGTAGATTAAAAACTAGGTTCAACATGATCAAAGGATAAAACTTGCCTTGGCTTTCTCAGTTATGAAATCTTGATCCTCTGGTTGTACTTCCGTGCAACATCCCAAAATTTTTTATTTGATCTATTGGAATTTATTTGGATTTTTTTGGATTTTATTTCAAATCCTAAAGTAAGAAAACTAAATTTATCTATTTTCTAAAAGTTAAAAATAGTTTATATTATTTTTTCTGAGTTCCCCTAGATTCATAGTATTTTTGAGAATTGTTTCTGGAATTTTTAGAAGTCATTTTCTATTTTCTAAAGCTTTTAGAAGTTCTTGGCCTTTATGTAAATTAAAAACAAAAATTTAAAACCGAAAATATCTTAGGCTGACAAGTGTCAGGCTCTGCTTCAATCCACCCTCGCCCAATCTAATCCTAGTCGTTCGCATTCACTTACCCTTTCGCTTATCAGCTGGCGGCCCAGATCTTTCCTTTGTGCCACATGGCAACCATCTGACCGCCCACCTCTCCCTGCCTCATTCTCTCTCTCGTTGGCATGTGGGGACCACCTGTCAGGACCTTCCTTCTTCCTCCCAACGCCGCCACCCCTGCCGCAATCGTGCCGCCAAGTCCGCCCGAGTTACCTTCTCCTTTCCGTTTTTCCCCACCGACCAAAAGGAAATTAATCCCCGTGATCAATCCGCTTTAATGTCGTGCTTTCATTTTCCTTTTAAAACCTCTGGCCTTGCCTTATGAGCCCACTCCCAAAATCCCGCTATCGTTACTCCGACGAGCAATTACCGCCACCCCTCCCCCCTCGGCACTATAAAACCCCCTACACCTCCTCCGAGACTTGCATCACCACTCTCCACTCTCAATCCCTTTCCCTGGCGCTTGAGGAATCCCTCGCACCATGCGCCACCTCTCCCCGCGCCGCCGATCACCTCCGGCGAGAAATTCAGGCCATCTCAACCTCGCCCGAGCTACGCCGACGACTCGAGGAGCTTCCTCACACTCGCGTGAACCTCCTCCGCCCCTCCGTCCCTCCTCGTCACCGACCACCTACGCTCCTTGAGCTACGCACAAGGTACCGACGAGTTTCCCTCATCACCCTCTCTCTCTCACCCCTCGCTGGCCGCCGCCAAGCGCCGGAGCTCCGGTGACCCTCGGGTCCCGAGCACCGCCCCGGCTGACCCAGGCCACGACAGCCCGAACCCCCGACTGTCGAGTAATACTCGAAGTTGATCATGACTCCGACTACCGAGTACTACTCGAAGTCCATTACAATTTCGACCACCGAGTACTCTTGTAGAAGGCGAAAGTACTCAAAGTCGATCATGACTTCGACCACCGAGTACGAAGCCGACTTCCGATCTCTCCAAACCATCCGACTTCCGACCTCTTCCAGTCGTTTGATCTCTCCGACCACTCAAAGCCATCCAACCACTCTAAGCCGTTCGATTCTTTCGACCACTCCGCCACGACTACAACCACCTTTGTTTTCGACCACGTCAGCCATCTGACCATCTCCGCTCATGACCACCGCTCTCCGACCACCAAGTCTTTGACCACTCTAAACATCAGACCGCCGCAAGCCGACAGCTTACCATTTCGACAGTAGTCGCTTCCGACCGCTAACACTTTCGACCGCTTACTATTTCAACCACTATCACTCTTCGCTCTAAACCTTCGACCACCGCTGTTTTCGATCACCTTCGCTTTCCACAATAGTCATTTTCGACCACAGTCGTTCATTACCGTCCCTACTGCTCGACTCCGACTACCCTTAGTTCTTGACTGCTATAGTGTTCTCCGACCCCTGTACAGTTCCGACCGGGTCTTTGACCAAATCTTCGACTTCGACTTTACCCGTACTTGAAGTCGCTGTCTTCGACTTCGACCTCCACAATTTCAACCGTTGATTCGACCATGGTTTTGACCACGTCTTTGAGTACGCCATCAATTATGGCTTCGATCACACACAAATATTATACCTTCCGACTACTTTTTCTTTACAAAAATAATTTTAATAATTCCTTGTATTCATTCCTTTGGAAATTCAAACTACCAGAGGCCCGTTTTCTTTCATCTTAACTTCGATTGGATCCATTCAAATTTCTAAATTCTTCTAGAATCCTAAACTACTCATTTCTAGACTCTTGTTAAATTTTATTTGAGTTTATTTTTATTTTAGATCTTCACGTATTGATTACGATGACTCCGGAGAGTTCGATTTCAATGATTCGCGGCACTAAGACTTCAAACAAGATAACTTACACATTTGATCATGTTGCTCCTAGTAATTTAAATTATTTATGTTGATTTTAAATTTATTATGCATGCGTACTTCAGCTATATCGGTTAAAATCGCATGCGACTGACTATCTCTTTGTACTCTCTCTTACAAATAACCAAAATTCAAAAACCATAACTTCAAAATCATAAACTACAGTCAAAACAACCCACCATTTATCGTCCCTGCGGTGATGACTGATGAGTAACGTGCCCTATTGCCCTATGACCTCTTGCAGCCGTTAAAAACGTGGGCCCCACCCATCTCACCGTAAAAAAGAAAAAGATGACTGCCCCTCTATACATGTTGTACAATTTTTTTTTAGACTCACCTCCATATGTGTTCTACATGGATGACCTGAAATTGTGCATACTAGCTAGTTAACAACTTCTACTGGTAAGATCGGTAAAAATATGGACAGATCGACGGTTAAAATTGCATGTAACCTTGAGCTCGCGGTATTGGTGGTTTTTAAGACTATGGGATTGAAATTAAGGTGACTGAAAGGATTGTGGATTAGTGATCCTCGAGGACATCAAATGGATTGCTTAAAAAATGTGCATAATCGCATTTATGTATATTGTGCGTGAGGGCTTGTTTGGAATGCTTGAATTTCTCTTAGATTTTGCATGTCCAACAAAAAAAAATCTCAATGTACAGCACATCCATGAAATGCGTGTACTTAAGTGGAAATTGTGATTAAAGGTACTGTACTTGCATTTCGAA
Source organism: Melocanna baccifera (assembly GCA_036346265.1). Classification (NCBI taxonomy): domain Eukaryota; kingdom Viridiplantae; phylum Streptophyta; class Magnoliopsida; order Poales; family Poaceae; genus Melocanna; species Melocanna baccifera. Next base: position 3,413,440 of record CM070707.1, on the reverse strand, counting down.
CAGTTGATGCGTTGCTAGCTGAGTAGCTAGCGTGTTCTTCAATGGAATATCTCAAAAGAAGATTAAGTTTAGGTCTTAATTTCTTAATTTGCCGCCATCTCGCTCGCTAGCTCTTTCTTCTCTTGGTCGCTGCCATTGCGAAAGAACAGTAATTAGATGTAACTTTTGCAGGCTCTTTTCTTGAACAATTACAGCTAAAATGACGTGTTGTGCTAATTCACTAAGTTTTTTGAAAGAAAAATAATTCACTAAGTTGTACACATGTATTTCGCTGTTTGTCCATTCTATTCTTTCAATCAACTATTAAAGAAAGGAATCAATCCCACTTAATGCATTCCTTTCGTGGCCATGACATGGAAACCTGGAGTAGTAGGTTAACAGTTTTTTTTTCCCAAGACTAATCTTAAAGATGGACGCCCAAGATTTATTATTGGCTCTTACCACCAAGGGGGTGTACCTTAAAAGGGTTCTAAAGCCAAACTAATATTATGAGGAACAATATCGAGTTTATTATTGCATGCATGCATGTTAAAGTCATTCCTGGTATTTGCATGAGCTAGAAACTACATGCATTATCATGGTTGGTCTGTGTAAATGCAGTCACTTGTCACTTGCACTCACACACACACACACTATAGCTAGCTAGGGGCAAGACCGCAAGAGAAGTTAAAGACAGTGCATGACGCCGACACCCAACACGTCGCACGCTGCATGCATCTCCTCGAGGTCTCACTCTGGCTCCTACTGTACCACTACACCTACTGGTCGTCCCGGGGCCATGCATGCATGCATGCAACGAGAACAGTAGCCTGTAGATGCATAGTATATATATATCTTTCACCACTAAGGTAACACACAAAGCATGCATGTATAGAGTATATATACATGGACCATGCATGGAATGGAAATCGTTGCAAAACAAATTGTATATTTGGGATGTCCATTACGCGCATGCGCCTATTTTTTTCGTTAGGAAATAAGATGAACTTCTGTCCGTCAGATCAACGTCCGACAACTGAAGCACGCGCATCTTCAAGCGCATCCAATGGCTGGAAATTTTTGAGGTACTGAGGTCTGCTTGGAATTAAGCAAAAACCTGCAGAGCCCCGGTGATATATACGCATGGGCTGTTTGTACGCGTAGCATAGCTCTATGTACATACATACATACGTACATGTATCCTGAAGATAAGAGAAGGTGGCATATACATGTGCGCTCTCACTGTCTTCTCTCTCAGTACTCTCTCTGAAGCTCCTCTGTTACTACTGGTCACATGAACATGGCTGCACACCCTTTATTATGTTGGTACGTAGCATGCATGGACCACTCAACTACATACATTGTAACAATGGATCGATTCCCTTCCCGAAAATTAGTACCAACAGTGGTTGCAGTAAATACGGCATGACTACAGTCAAATCAACCATGGGGTGTACTTCATTTTTCGTTTTGTACTTCGGAATCATGGTAAATTCAATTTTAGAACCACTTATATATAGATGTAGTCATTGCTATGTTAATTTTGTCATTTCTCTAAACCATGGTTTTCATATATACCTCTAAAATTCAATTTTAGAACCACTTTAAATTTCATTGTTATGTTAATTTTGTCATTTCTCTAAACCATGGAACATTGGTTTTCTCTAAACCATGGTTTTCGTTGTGAAATGTTGACCGTAGTTGTTTCGAAAGGAGAAGTGATATTTTCGATGGTCATGTAACTGGCAACGCATAGTCTCAGTTCTTTAATGCTCTATATATCTAAATGTAGAAAAGAGACAGGTACAAATACCTAGAAATTGAGTCTTGATTTAGAGAAAAGAGACAGGTACAAATGCCTAGAAATACAGTCTTGCAACAAGCAGCATGTGTAGGAGGTAAACTTGATACATGTAGATAGATATTAGGTAACTCGGATACACGTGATTATCAGGAATAAAATTGATGCATATAAGGTGGTTTTCATATAAAATGTGTACGAACCATGGTTGACTGTAGGATAGTCCACACTAGGCCCACCCGTTAGCCTCAATTTGGACACATTTTGATGCATGCAATATTTATGTGAACTTTACTTGTACACACATAAATAACAAACAAACTGCTGAAATGATGTCCACTGGAACTATCGAGATTATACAAGGTGAACTGATGAGGCCCTATAGGGACCGCTCCAATCGGTTGTTGGCTGTGACTTCTAGTTTAAAGCTAAAATTATATTATAGCAGTTGTTAGTTTTTTCTAAGTCATTCAATTAAAGAAAAATAAAGAAAAAAAATGAAAACACCGTTATATCTTCACGGACAATGGAAAGGAAAAGGGAGAAAAAAAAATAAAAGTCAAAAAGTCAAAAAAAAAGTCAAAATTAAAAACTAACATATTCTAGATACTTTCTAATTTAAAAAAGTTGAAAGCCAGAAGCCGAAACGGTCTGAAGTGGAACCGAGCTTCAGCCGGTCAAGTAACTCAAGAAACAGAGACCTTAGGGGGTGATCGGAATAGCGATGGCTTTTGGCTTTTGCTGAAAAAACACTGTAGCTAGCTGATTTTTTACTGTAGCTGAGTGGCATGTTAAGCATAATTAAATTTTAAAAAATGTAAAAATGAAAACGGCTCGATAGTCTAGTGCGGACAATGCAAAGGAATATAAGAAAAAAAACGGAACGCAAAAAAACCAAAAAACAAAAAAAATTCACTACGTGACAAAAGTGCTACATTGTTTTAATCGCTGCTACAGTGTTTTGAGCGCTCAACTGTGTTTCTGTCTCCAAACTGATCGGGGCCTTAATGCCACATGATGGTGTGATGTGAATAGCAGAAGCCAAACGCAAAGGTACAGTACCACTGTCCTAGGTAGGGCTTTGTAGGGGGGGATTGGATACACCGAATAATCTCATATATAAATGCAGATTCATATTTTTAAAGATGGATACGAATACAAATTTGAATATTTTCGAATACGAATATGAATAAAATGTCATAACGAATATGAATTCGAATCGGATATGTACTTAATTCGGTCAAATACGAATATCCTCCTAAGAATGTTGTAACTGGACGGTTTTTCCGGTTACCGATTTCAAATTCAAATTTTAACATTTGAAATTTGACCATTTTTCTCGATTACCGGCCGATAGGCATAGAAAACAGATCAAATACGAATTGAATAGTCTCGAATATGAATAGAAGTATGAATGTTCTCGAATACAAATGTGAATACCAATATTCTCAAATACGGATACAAATATTGTCGAATGCGAATACGAATATTTTTTAATACGGATTTTGCTTACTATATTCGTATTTTCTCGGATACGAATATCGGATAAAACGAATTATCTGTTACTGTTTCCCACCCCTAGGGCTTTGCATCTCTCTCCCTCTACAACAACAATGGCAATAACAACAAACCAGCCAGAGCAAGGAATAACCAGCACTCCAGCAGATGTAGCGAACATATGGAAATTATCAGAGATGGAATAACTTATTACCACAATGCATATAGTGCATGCATGCACATCGGCTACGTACATACCTACACGAAGTTAATCAAGTAGCATTGTGTACGTGCACATGTATCGTTAACCCAATTCCAGCCAATAGAAACCGATCAACCCACATCTCATAGATCGTAACTCTCCTTCCTCTATTAATACTCACTCAAACCCATCCGCCCCCTCCCTTCAAATGTGTTTTAAGCTTTCTCCATCCATTGTTTCTTATAGTATTTGATTCTGTGAGGTTTAGATCTCCATAATAGCCTTCATTGTTGCTACTTTGTTGGGTTTAGGGCTCCCTGGGAGCTTACAGTGAGGCGGCCGCTAAAAAGGCTTACCCGAGCTGCATCAGGGACGAGCTTCTATTAGGATCTTTGATTCTTCTATTTTATTTCTTCTCTGTTGCTTGATTTGGAATGGAAATGGAATGTTCTCTGCTATGTTTGTTGTCCTGTGATGGTGGATTGCTGCTCTGTTGCTATTGTAATGATGGATTATAGTCCTATGATGTTGTAATGGTGGATTGTAATATAAATAAAATGTTGTAATATAAATAGAATGTTCTTGCTATATTTATTGTCGTATTTGCTTGTTTTCAAACAGCATAGCTAATATTTTCTTAGGCTAATTCAAAAATAGAAAAAAATTTAGGTATAGAATGAACTGTCACAGACGATTTTGTAGTATAAACTGTCTGTGAAGAACATCATAGACGGTTCTATATATAGAATCGTCTATGATATGTGAGTATCACAGACGATTTTTGGTTAGAACCGTCTGTGGTAGTGTTTTTCACAGATGATTTTAGTTACAAACCGTCTGTATTGTATTCATCACAGACGGCTCACAAACCGTCTGTGATAACCTTCGATTATCACTGATCCATAAATTCAGACGATTCAGAAAACCGTCTGTAATGACGTTTTTAAACCGTCTGTAATGATGATTTCTGTAGTAGTGGCATTATTAAGAGAATATCTCCTCCCTAGTCCAGCTAGTTAAGGGCCTATTCTTTTGCGCCGCATGCGGTGATGGCTTTTGGTCGGTGATGGTTTTTGGTACATTTACTGAGAGATTGCGGAAAGAGAGATACTCGCTTGCGATTTTTGATGATACAGATATTAATTTTTTAACGTATACTACAATTAACTTGTAGACCCCATCTTAAAAAAATACTCCGTTTAAAAGTTAGTTAATGTAGTAAAAGTCAAAAGCCGCTTCTAGAAGCCGCAAAGAACAGGGTCTAAATATATCCCAAAGAAAACCCAGACTAGCCCATTCTCCGCAAAAATCCAACTTGGCAAATGCTCAAGAGGGTAGTTTAACTTTAATAGTTGGGTGGCTTTGGTTAATCGAACAAGATCTACACAACGTAAACCTACATTTATCGAGTGCTTTTTTCCGATGGATGACCTTCGTGAAAGATGTTTTCCGAGTGTTTTATGTTTTTTCCCGAGTGTTTCTGACACTGGGTAACTTCAACAGATCCTGGTAGTGCAAGAGTGGCTGAATATATATGCGACAAGGCATCAAGTTTATGATATCCCAATGTACATTGATCCAAAAAAATCCAATGTGTGTGTATACATACTATACTTGAAACAACAATACTGTTTAATTTCCATGTTCTAGTACTTATCTTGCACTAATCAAGTGCTTAACAGCCGACCAGATGCCTCCCCTAGCTATATATAACCAGGGGCGGATCTACTGTAAGTCATGGGTATTCAGCTGAATACCCATTTTTTTGAACAAAAAATCAATGTATATAAGCTATAATACATATGTATATATATAACTGGGCTGAAATAACTATTTTAGCAGCCAAAATGGCCACCTCTCTCGAAATCCCGGCCCAAAACACCCCCCGACCCGCGCGCCCGCGCGCGCGCCCTCACCCGCGCCCAAATCCCCGCCGCCTCCCAGCGCTGCGCCCCGCACCCAAACCCTAGTCCGCGCGCCGCGCCCGCGCCCGCATCCCGCGCCCCACCCTCGCGCCAATCGCCGCCCCGGCGCCCCGCGCCGCCCCTCTCCCTCCTCTCCCCGCCCCACCCCGTCCCCTCCGGTCTCCCCCGCCGCCCCTCCTCTCCCCCCCGCCTCCTCGCCACCCCCGCCCCCCGTTCTCCTCCTCTCTCTCACCCGGCGCTGCCCTCCTCGCCTCCCGCCGCCTCCAACCCCGTCCCCCTCCCGCCCCTCTCCCGCCGCCCCCCCCGCCTCCTCCCCCGTCCCCTTCCTCTCCCCCGCCTCTCTCGCCCGGCGCCGCCTCTCCCCCACCGCCGGATCTGCCGGATCCGGCCCGCGCCGCCACCGGCCTCGCGAACCAGTGCCGACTTGCCAGTGCGCCTTCCTCCTCTCCAGTGCAGGCGAGCAGCGCGGCGGCGTCGTGGGTGGTGGGGCGGATGGGGACGGACGCGCACATCTACGACGACCCCGACGACGCCTCCATCCCCACCCTCCTCGACTCCCGCTTCGACGCCGACAAGGTCGACGCGACGACGCCCTCAAGCGCCTCCTCGCCTCATCGCCCGTGGCGTCGATGTCGCACACCTCTTCCCGCAGTCACCACACCTATCCCTTCCTCCCGTGATGTATCCACCCAAGTGTTTGTTCCTTGAATTCCTCCTCCATGTCGTGGATCTCGGATTTGTTGTGCTCGATCGATTTGCGTCGCGCGCATGTGGTCAAGAATGTGGCGTCGCAGTCGCTGGAGGTTGAAATCTGTGGAGAGAACTGAGAAGAGCAAAAAAAAAGTAGGATAAGCAAGGTATACAATTGCCATTAATCTTTATAATTTGCTATTTAATTTATATCATTGTGCTAGCATTATGTCGCCCATTTTCTCATAAGAAATCATTAATTTCTATATTTTTATTATATCTATATACACGTATCGTTATATCGGTGTTTTAGAGGAAATGTGTGTCGCGGTATCAATGTATCGGTATCGATCTAACTCTAAAGTCCGAATACCCATTCTAAAAATCCTGGATCCGCCACTGTATATAACGCGGTATAAGATTCCCAAAGGAACAATTAGCAACACAAATAGAGAAATAAAAAAAATGGAGGGGATGGGTATAAGAGTAACTTCACTTCTCCAGTTTATAAGTTGTAACCGCCTTCATTTCTTCCATGGCTAGCTTTCGTACGTGCCAGCTGCGGAAGACAAAAGCTGCATGGGTAACCGTTTCGCATGAAACGGCCGGACATAACAGAAACTGAGGTTGGAGAGGACACTCTGCCGACCACTTTAATTATTTCCAAATATGAAAAGTTCAGAGCCTATTTATATTGGTTTTTTTCTGATAGATTTTAGTTAGAGATGATAAATAGTAGTGGTTGATAGAAGTAGCTAATGAACGATAGTGTATTATGTAAAAAGACGGTACAATAAAATGAACTATAATTTTCGAACCGTCATGCGACTTACGAAATTATGATATAATAAAGCATAAAGTATGTTATAATATGTGAAAACGAAAAATATTAGCTGAAAAATAGTATAGCTGACAGAAATGGTTTATATAAGCTGGAGCTTCGCGTTGGATTTGCAAAATCCAATACAAACAGACCCTTAGTCATCAAAACTAAATTAAGGCATATAGAAATATATGCGTTACTAACCACAGGCAGAAACTATTACGTTTGAAGCAGAGTTGTTTTTCCTCTCACTGTGATCTGCACTCTGAAGCATACAGTTTTTATAGCCATTTAATTTGGCCACTCATGAGCACTAACCATCCAGAGAAACCAGTAGGTAGCCTCTAAAGTGGTAACTCCCTTCCTCTTTTGCAGTATCCCTGCTGATTTAAGTTAATGTTAGAATATCAATTACAAAATGTACATCATTGTGTATGTATGCAATAGGGATCTTCCCTCTTGTTCACGGTAGAAAAACTTGAATTGGAAAGAGAAACAAGGTTTAGAAGAAAACTTTCTCCAGAGTCTCGTATGCGGTACTTAACACCCCGACATTCTGGCGGATCTACGTTTTCGTCACACTCCAAGCTGCGGAGGACTGGAGACTACTGCTATCTAGATTAGGGAAAGATTAATTATATCCTAAGTTTACTTAGATTTTGCACTAGTAAAAATCGTATGTCCTAGGCTAGAGCCTAGACTATTATGGGCTTGGATCCGCCCTGCTGGCACTTGATCCCTTTTTTAGCCGATCCTTTTATTGCCATTTTACGGTGAATTATACAAGTGCGTAATGCATGTTGGCCCAAATGTAGCATTCTGGGTTAACGATTTTGGGCTAAGCAAAAATCAATTGCCGAATGAGCTGCTAGGCCGGTCCCTAAGTGCAAGGCGTTAAGACATGGTGCTACTCCCTAACATGTAAAAAAAAAATGTTAAGAGACTCATGCAAATAATCTCATTAGGCAAGCATACCGATAAATGCAAATAATCTCATCAGGCAAACATACAGAGAAAATCTCTGGCAGTCATCCGTAATTTTGCAAATTGTGAATCCCCTTAATTACTTCAATTGTAACATTCCATCAGTACTCTTATATTGAACTACTGGCCTCCATCATTTTTTCATTGCTTACTTCAATTATTATCATTAATTGGTCTGCTAATCCTCAAATTAATTGCTAGATTGTATAAAGTACTTGTAGATGGAAAGATGCATGGGGATTTGTGTCTCTACTTAGGTAACTTAGGCTGCGCTCAATTTAGGGGATGATCGGAATAGCGGTGGCTTTTGGCTTTTGCTGAAAAAACACTGTAGCTAGTTGAAAAAATACTGTAGCTGAGTTGGCTTATTGGGTATAATTAAATTTTAAAAAATTTAAAAATAAAAATAGCACGCTAATTTAGAGCGGACGATGCAAAGGAATACAGGAAAAAACAAAACTCAAAAATACCAAAAAAACAAAAAAAATTGAATAAAGACAAAACATGAACAGTATATGGGAATCGCTGCACATTAAAATTTCAGCCCATCGCGGCGTCTGGACACGTCGTTGAGCGCAGCCTTAGCTCTTGCGTTGGTTTCTAGCGTCTGCGATGGCTTTTTTTTCTTGTTTGTTTTTCATTTTTTCTATTTTTCTATTTTTAGTTTTTAGTTTTTTTATTCCTTTGCATTATTTATGATAGGTTAACATGTTTTCTTATTTTTAATTTTTTTAAAATTAATTATATCAAATAAGCCAACTCAATTACAGTAAAAAAACAACTAACTATAATAAAAAAGCCATAAACCATCGTCATTGTGATTACCACCTTAGGGATATCGTGTTCCTTTGTTCCATTGTATTTTAAATTAAACTTTGGAATACTTTAAGTGAACGTACTCTGTGCACTTATAGATAATCAAAACACACATCAGAAAACCACATCATATGACAATTTCAGAAGGATGGGCATTTCCGAAACACACAAAAAAAAAACTACCTCGAAGGACAGCTTTCAAATGGTGGGTATTTTAGACCCCGCTTATTTGGCTTTGATTTTTTAACTTCTGGTTTATTTTTTACTATTCATAATTTTTATCTTTTTCTAATTTTTCTGATTTTTTTGAGCTTTTTTACCAATTCTTTTTTCTCGTATTCATTTGCATTATACGTGATGAGTTAACATGTTTTTACATTTTTAGATTTTTAAAATTAATTATGTCAAATAAGCTACCATTAATTACAGTGCAATTTCAGTTATAAATCACTAAATTTTAGTTTAATCGAACGGTCTCTTAATTTAGAAACAGACATGAAAGAAAACAGACGCGGAAGGCAATTTTGGAAGAAAAAAAAATCGCTCCCATACCATTATGTACTAAGCAACTAGCTAAAAACGCCACCTGTCCGTCTGTCCTTGCCAAAAATACCACTGAATTTGTTTTCAGTTACCCAAATTAAAATGAAGAGCTTTTGCCGACACGAACGAATAGAAACCGGATACTTGCTATGAATATGCCAACATCAGTCGGGAGGCTTGGGTTTCATTGCACAGAGGATGATGTAAGGAGGGCGGCTCGGATGTACGGTGTAGAGCTGGCAAGGTACTGAATATAACGGATATATCGGTATTAGTGCCCTGCCGCTACTGATGTCATGTTGTGTTTTTAAATATAGTCTTAAAATTCTATATAGTCTATTCTTTTCAGGTTCTTAAAACGATTTTTGATTTTTACTACAATATCTAACTTTTAAATGGAGTATTTTTTTAAAATAGAATCTACAAATTAATTATAGTACACGTTAAAAACCCAACATCTGTACTATCTAAAATCGTAAGCGAGTATCTCTCTCCATAATCTCTGTCATAAATAGTTAAAATTTAAAAATTTCAACAAAAAACCATAAACCACAACTAAAAAGAACATACTTATAGTTCTGACAACTAATATCGATCCGATAATTAGTTGAAGTAGTTTATCATGGTGTCATGCATGTGCCACTACCGATTATTTTCGTCATCTTGGAAGTTGTGTGCATAATATTGAAGTATTTACGATTGCTATGTACGTAAAAAGATATATGAAATGATAAATACATGTATTGGAACTAGCTCCACGCTGAAGGCATTTTTACGGAGATGGATGGTAGTGTTATTTGGGTAACGGAAGATAAATGGCGTGGTATTTTAGTGAGCGGATGAATCGGTGGCATTTTATTAAGTTGTACATTGTGCAGCGATATTAGAGCGAATCTCCTATTTTGGAAGATGGCCAGTTTGGAAGGGCATTTTCGAAACATACACAGAAAAAAAATCCCCTCATAAGACAATTTTTAGGCCGCGCTCAACGTTCGGTGATGGTTGTCGAACGCCAGCGTTGAACTTTTCTTTTACACTTTTTTTATTTTAGGTTTTTTATTTTTTTCTGTATTTCTCTATATTATTTGTGATAGGTTAATATATTTATTTATTTTTTAAATTTAATTATATTAAATAAATTAATTTAGTTATAATAACAAATAAATTAGTTATAGTAAAAAAACTATAAACCATGGGTACTTTGAACCTTAGAGAGGATGGGCGCACAAACGCGAAAGAAAATCGCCACAGGAACAATTCTGGAAGGATGGTAATTTTGGGTGGGCATTGTGGTAATTTGACCTCTCTCTTCAGTGGCCAGCCAGCAGTACTTCTCTTCCATATATACACACACTGCGCTACCAGAGAGGGAGAAAGCTCAGACTCAAAAGACCTCTTCTCTCCTCTGTTCTGCTCTGCCATCTGTGCCTCCTCCCAACTCCTCCTCCGGCCATTACCACACCAAGAAAGCAAAGAAGCTTCACGCCGCGCCGCCATTGCCGCGGCCATGCTCTGGCGGTTCAACAATCCGCTCTGGATGCAGGAAGACGGCGGGCAAGAACAGGGCCACGGCCACGAGCAGCCGCCGGCGATGGGGATGCTGCCGGCGCCGGGGCAGGAGGCTCTGCACCACAACGACCAGCACCTCCTGGCCATGGCCGCTGCGGGAGGCAGGGAGTTCCGCGCGTCAGGGGTGCTTGATGAGGACTGGTACTTTGACGCGATGGCCGCGGGCGCGGGCGGCGTCGCCGGCGCGCAGGGGTCCATCCTCCTGGCGCCGTCGGCCCAGGCGGGGTTGGCGTCTGTCTCCAGCTTGCAGCAGTTCCCTCTTTTCAACATGGGTGGGGCCGGTGCGTTCGACGTCTCCGGGTTCGACCTCGGCGTCTCTGGCGGTGGCGGCGGCGACTTGGCGGCGTTTCTTGGCGTCGGGAACGCGTCGAACACCGCGCCGAATTCCCTGCTTCCGGCTGGGAACGCTGGGTTCCTCGGCGCGTTCGCAGGCTTCGGCACCGCTCCGGCGCAAATGCCGGAGTTCTGTGGCCTCGCTGGGTTCGACATGTTTGAGACCGGTGCCGGAGGTGGAGGCGGCTCCTCCTCAGCGGCGCCCGCTTCTTCGGCGTCCGTGACTGGCAACCCGTTCTCCGGGTGCGGCAAGGCAGCGGTGCTGCGGCCGCTGGAGATCTTCCCGCCGGTGGGCGCTCAGCCGACGCTGTTCCAGAAGCGCGCGCTCCGCCGCAACGCCGGCGAAGAGGACGACGACAAGAAGCAGAAGGCTGCGGCAGCGAGCGCCTTGTCAGCGGGCGGCAACACGGTACTCGACGACGCCGACGACGACGGCGTGAGCATTGACGCGTCCTGTCTGAACTACGACTCGGAGGACGCGAGGGGCATCGAGGAGAGCGGCAAGGACGGCAAGGAGTCGAACGCGAACAGCACGGTGACCAGCGGCGGCGCGGGCGACGGGAAGGGGAAGAAGAAGGGGATGCCGGCCAAGAACCTCATGGCGGAGCGCCGTCGCCGGAAGAAGCTCAATGACCGGCTCTACATGCTCCGGTCCGTCGTGCCCAAGATCAGCAAGGTGAGAATTCTGCTCCTATCAGAGTTGTGCAAGTAGTCAAGCACATATAGAATTGAGCAGTAGTTCTTGCTTGTGCTTGGTTGTGTATGAGATTTTGATGCATCTATGTTTAGGCAGTTAACGATGACTTACAGCGCGTAATTTTGATGAATTGTGTCTGTTTTGTTGCGATGAAAGTTGGAAAGGTGAGAATTCTGTGATTAGCATCTAGCATTGCTACCAATGTTCATGTCATGTTTAATATGTTTCACTGCATTTGACTTCATGAACTCCGAGTACATGATTTGATGAATCGTTTGTCATAGACATAGTCGATCCGGGCAATTGTTCGTGTAGAATTGTGGAGGCACACAGGCTTTGGGAGGTTTCTATATCATCTGCAGAAAATTTTAGCTTCTAGTTTGTTATTGGCCTTACCACTTAGTCTGACAAGTTTGTGGTTTTGCATCTACAGCCCCAGTTTTTCTGTTGAGCTTCTACCGATGTCATCTCTATATGGCCAGGCCGTAATTCTACTTTTTTTTTATAGAAATGATACCGTACTTTTTTTCTAGGAGGAATTAGATTAGCATAGTTTTAGTTTCTAGTTGTTGCTAGTTATATGAATTAAATGCGATCTCTGCGCATTAGTTGTACTACATGACAATTACTGTCTAGTCATACTGTCATGATCTGTTTCTGCTGCCTCTTGTTCAGTTTCCAGTCAGTTACATTAGAGTTGTAGACAGATTGCAGAAATGTAATAAAAGATAGGCCCTAAAACACTAGTGCTCTAGTTTTGTTTTAAAAAGGAGAATCTTTTAATTTTTCGTCGGATCAAAACAGCATGAGTTTTTTTTGGGAGGGGAAAAAAATCATGGGTTATGATGTACATTGCATCATCTATTTCAGTTACCTTTTGCTGAATTGAGTATTTCACCTTTAGTCTTATTGGTACTACTCTAACTATGTGCATGTAATTCGCCAGTTATCGTTTCTCTTTGCGACTGGCCAATGAACTGATTTATGTGGTTGCAATCGGTAGATGGACAGGGCTTCTATTCTTGGTGATGCAATCGAGTACCTGAAGGAGCTTCTTCAAAAGATCAATGATCTTCAGAACGAGCTCGAGTCAACCCCTTCCACATCCTCACTACCTCCAACACCCACAAGCTTCCATCCTCTGACTCCAACACTGCCCACATTGCCATCTTGTGTGAAGGAAGAGCTTTGCCCAAGTGCATTGCCGAGTCCTACTGGTCAGCAACCAAGGGTTAGTATATGTTCTCTCTGGATTTAACTAAACCAATATTTTTCTTCAGATCAGGTAACCTGTATATATCAAAGTATTGAGTTGCATATACCAGTCAGTTCACTCAAAAACTTAAACTAATGAGGAAAGACGGGCAATTCACTTATACTTTAACACTCCTCACGTGTAGACTCTCTTAGGCTTAAAGACGTAGAATAGAAGTGAGCTACAATTATTTTTTAGCCAGGTCTTGAACTCAGAACCTCTTGGCTCTGATACCATATTGAGTTACATACACCAGTCAGTTCACTTAAAAGCTTCAGCTAATAAGGAAAGACGGACAATTCGTTTATATTTCAACACAAAGAAACTTGTTCTTGATGTGATATGACATTACTTTTGCTAATGTTTAACTAGTAATAGACAGAAGTCAGCTAAAACTGTAATGTGATTGATGTATGCATCAGTTTGTGTAATTATTGTCATGCCTGATAAAACATTGGACTCACTTAAACATTTTTCTGCTCTTGCAAAAGGTTGAGGTTAGGATGAGGGAAGGCCGGGCCGTCAACATCCACATGATCTGCCCTCGCAGGCCTGGTCTTCTTCTTTCTGCCATGAGGGCAATGGAAGGCCTTGGTCTCGATGTCCAGCAAGCTGTTGTCAGTTGCTTCAATGGCTTTGCCTTGGATGTCTTCAAGGCTGAGGTAATGTACAAATCTTTCTCCCCATTTTCAGAGAGTAAAAAAATGACTTGTTGCCACATAAAACTCAATTATAACTAACGATTGATTCCTCATTTTCTTCACATCAGCAATGCAAGGATGGGCCTGGGCTTCCACCTGACGAAATCAAGGCCGTTCTCTTGCAATCTGCCGGGTTCCATGCCGTGATCTAGGACAAGCGAGCTCAATCAACTGCAAAGGACAGTGTAGATAAGGAAATTACAAGTACCGGTGTTTCCGGTTCTGGGGTGTTTTCGACAGAAGCAATTTCTAGTCTGAGATCTGCTCTGGGTTTCCTGAACCAATTTATCTGCCAGAGTTTAGAGTCCAAAATAATGTCAGTAGCCTCTTAGTACTTAACATTGTGTTATAAGCTTATGCCTGTTGTTAGTTCTTGGTACATGCTTTTGTCTTGTGTAAGTCTGAAGAAGAATTGTGTCTATTAACAAGCGTCAAAACCGTCCGAAAACAGCGTGAATCCTCTCTATGATCTGTCCTTTTCCTTGTATGATTTTTGTCATATTGTTGCTTTGGCTTTGCCTATTTGTTGGGTTTGTAAAAGCCTAAAACTGTTACTGTATAATGCCAGTAATGGATTGAGAGATTCAGGTCAGTTATTGGAAGCAGGCAAAGTGGTCCTTGTACTAGACCAAACACATCTTCACTGCAGCCTGTCGTTAGCAGGCCTGGATTTGGTTGGTTTCCAATAAAAGCTCGGTAGAAAATTGGTGAGATTTTCATCATCGAAGTTAAAAACATTTCTTACAGTCTGTTTAAATGCACCTGCGATGCAAAACAAGATCAGTAACAAGTAGTTTCCTGCCCTAGTTTTCTGAGATTTTGTAACCTAGTAACAAAGTAGTTTTATCCACTGATCCGGGATTGGGTCCAAAATGAAGTTTCTCTCGATGGAGCTGTAAGACCATGCGCTAATAGCCCTATGAGAGTGATGAGTATTTAACATTACTTATACTTTGTTTTTGTCAACCTATGCTATCTGGAAGCACCGATCAGACCAGCTTGGAATGGTGGTCTGACCACTGACAGGGTATGGTCAGACTGGCCTAGGTAGATGGTCTGATCGCTAAGAGATTGCGGTCAGACCAGTTGGACTAAGGCGGTCTAACCGGCTTGCTAGCCACGGTCAGACCGTTCCTTTTTGAGCAGAGTTGAGTAGAGGTTGTTCAATGGTTGAGTTATGGTACTGTCCATGCATTGTTAGTCATGTTGTGTCTATGCAAATGTTAGTCATGGGGAGTCCATGCATGTGTTACTAGGAGTGCACCACCTCCTAGAGCACGTCGGCATTCTGAAGTTTCTCAACCTCTTGTCTCATTGTAACCTGGCGCTCGCCTGATATATTTTGAAACTTCTATTTCATAGGCTTGGCATCAGGCTTCACAAAAAAGCTAGTGCTCGATGATCTTCCTTAGGACACCAGGGAGGTCTTTGGACCCCCCAAGCAAGATATCATAGGTTGTCCACAAGATAGCCAATATAGCCTTCGCCATCACTAGGACAGGGTCCGCGCTAAGCAGTACGGTCTTGGTGGGATCAGCTTCCGAGAGGGGCTCCGCCCGAGTCTCCCCATCGGGCATCGGCTTAGGAATCCACTTGCTGGAAGAAGGGGCATGGAACCCCGACTCAGCCCCACAACTTTCGGGGCGACGGAATGCACGTATTGGATTGTCACTTGGATGTCTTCGTCTATCATTCTTAAAAGATCTTGTTCGCCACGCACGGTAATGACCCCTTCAAGCTTCATGTAGGGGTAGGCATGGCGAGGCATTGCCCCAAAACGATTGAGGGCTACCCTACCTAGGATCATTTTGTATTGATACAAGATATCAACAATGTCCAAGACCACACTCTCACTTCAAATGCCACCCCGATGCCAAACCCCACAATTGGCTCAATCTTGCCAAGGGTTGGGACCGGCACACTACTGAAAAACAAGAAGCGGACGCCAGGCTCCGATAGTAGTAATCGCAAGATTCTGAGTATGTTGAACATGGAGGCCAACATGATGTTTATAAAGCTTTTCCCGTCTACGAACACGTCTTACTATGCATCCGACGATGGAAGTAGAGATCACCAGGGCATCATGATGCAGAAGACTGACTCCAGCAACGTCTTCACGGCCAAACATGATGGGTGTGTTGATCCACTACATGAGCTCAGTCAAGGGGGCTGTGTCAATGTGGTGTACTTGGTGGGTGTAGGCCCAGCATCACTGTTTTGACACGAAGGTGTGTGCATACCTGCTGGTGATTGCATGCACCACACGATGGGTGCGAGAGGAGGGTTGTGTTGCGTCGTGCCAGCCACGACCTAGAGTTGTTGTCGGTGGAGTTATCAGATGGAGGCAATGAGCTCAAACCCTGAAGTGTCATGATAAGTCCATCCATAAACGTTGCAAAAGTGACGGTTGTTGCCGTGATCAAGGCGTTGTTCTTCTCGTCTTTGGCTTCCTTCGCACTTGCTCCTGTGACGATGCCCTCGACGTCATTGTGGCGGTCATCGCGGTGTGGTTGGGCGACTTCATATTTGATATGGTACAAGGGGCGGTGGCGGCATTGCCACCTTCGACTGCTTTGGGGTCGGGCGGGGGCGCGACCCTGTGAGCCTGCCCCTCCTTGAACATAGAGTATTCCTCCATGATGGAAGTAGCTCTACCACCGTGTTCGGCTCCAATTGGTCTTGTCAGCCAACTCCCCCTTATGAAGAGCCTGGTGAATGGCCTCGATGGCTCTTGTGTCAGAGATTCCATGGACCTGACAGTGGATGTGGACGAAGGGGCACATGAAGTCTCTAATGGACTCGCCCAACATTTGTTTGAGAGCGTGCAAGTCGAAGGAAGTCACCAGCTTATTTCGGCTCCCTTGGAGGTGCTTGCACAATTTCTCCTGAAGATGTTCCCACGAGTACATTGAGCACAAAGGGAGGGGGAGGTACCAGGATTGAGCGACCCCTGAGAGAGTCAAGGGCAAGCTTTTTGCCATAATGGCTTTGCCCCTCTTGCTGCTGCTATGGTGGTTTCATACACATAGATGAGCTCTATGGGGTTGTAGCCTCCTATGTACTTTGTGACTTCCGATACCCGGAAATGCATCGGCCACGCCATGGCTTGTAAGCTTATGCTCAGTGGGTTGGAATGGTCAATGAGACTGGCGACCTTGTGGGCAGCAGCCCCTTGAGGTTGGGGCCACAAGGGAATGGCACGAAGTCAGGTGTGGAATCTTGTGCTTGGATGACTTGGGGCCGCCCCTAGGTGTCTGCAGCTCGCCCCTACGCCCCTAGCCAAGGCTATGGCATCCCTTCGTACTTGCTTGAGTTACGTTCGGAGATCGTTGGCTTCTTGGAGTCTAGACGAAGGTGGCAAGTTCGCCCAGGCACAGACTTTGGCCAGCTAGGCCCGAAGGGCTTCGACCTTGGGCACCTCAGGATTGTGTTGTCTCTCGTGCCAACACCCATGCTTCTTCCAGCTGGCTCCTTAGCTCTTTGGCTTCTTGGGCTTCTGTGGGCGGTGGGGGTCTTGCTTCGGCTCACGCCCTCTCGAGTTACGCCTGAAGTTCTCCCATTTGGCGAACCTCAACCGTGGACTATAAAGCCTTGGTTTGTGATTTACTCAATTGCCTTCGGAGGTCCTCCACTTCCCCATGAGCGCTCAGAGAATCGGCTTCCTAGGAAGCCGCAGTCTCGCCAGTGACCTAGGCCTCCATGGAGAGGTCTGGTTGCGCCTCCGGGCCTGGAGCGGTGCGGGTTGCGATCCGGCTTGACTTCGGCCTTGGAGGGGGTTCATGCCTCCCACCTCGGCAACCTTTTGTGCCTTTCCCTTCTTAGGCATCATGATTTCTTGCTCGAGTCCCCACGGACGGCATCAATTGTTCTCGATACGAGATTGGACAGTAAACTTATAAACTCTCCAGGTCAAATTCGAAGACCACCGAGGACATGAAGGGACTCAGTGAGAAGTACACGAATGATCAAGTGTATTCAATATAGGTATCTAGGGTTACAAAATGGTCTCTTCTCTCCCCTTCAATGGGTCCTATTTGTAGAAGGGGAGAGAGAGGTGAGTGATGTTATAAATTTGCCCTCAAAGCTTAGTTTATTGCTAAGGGTATCTTTAGCATTTGCCCTATACGAGTCCTATCATGTTCAACGGACTCTGGGGTCAGTCCGTGGCCAACCCTGGACCTAGTCCAGGGTTGGCTCGCGGACCCACCAAGGTTGGTTAGTGGACTTTGCCAAGATTGGCCTGTGAACCTTGCCGAGGTTGACTTGTGGACTTGGCTCATGAACCCTGGTTAGGTAGAATTCCCGATGGGTACCGTCGCTCTGAGATCATCGTGGACCCGAGGTGGCGTGGGACCCTCAACAAATTCCAACCAGTATGCTCATGAGAGCTGCACAAACAATTTCCGCAGAAGATACTTCAGCAATTGTTCTCGTGTTCAAGAACTGCAAATGCTGCATTCTATCACAGGAGCTTGTAGGATCATGTTCCCATCTGATCAATGCCATTTCATGCACCAGCACCTTTCTTGGTGAAGTACATCCTACAAAGGAGAGGATCTGACACATGATCACTACTCCCATTAGAAAGTACAAAATGCTTTTCATCTCCATTTCATCCACCCATTCTCTCTTGAATTCAACTCAGAACCCCGAGAGGATCTGACACATGATCACTGGGAACTCTTGCAGAGCTGAAAGAACTGCCGGTCTATATCTGAACTACTCTGAAGTCCTACCATGGTGGTGGAGCATATGAGTACGTAGAAACACGAACTGCACTCTGTCCTGAATCGATCCAGGGTTCATTTTCACCGAATAAATGCCTGCAGATCGATCGATGCGGCGTGCGTACGTACAAGCCGAGCACCGCTAGGACGCCGTTATGGCGGCCAGAACGGCCACTGCCACCGGGCTGCGGCTGCCGGATTCTTGAATTCCAATCATGAGCCTGTGCCTGTGGGCGTGCATGGAAATTGCAGCAACGCAATGCAATGTGACACACGCATTGAATACGGTTCACTCCCTTCCTGTGCTCCTCTCTCTCTCTCTCTCTCTCTCGAATGCACTTGGCATCTTATCTTGAGTTAGTTAGATTCTAAACTATTTACACCCTGTAGGATCGATTCACATTAAGATAGGCAATCAGAGGGGGGTGAATGATTGCGGAAGCTAAAAATAAATTTTAAGACTCCCTCTTAAACACATAATCTATTTAAACCTTATTTAAAAAATCTAGAGAGAATACTGAACCCTCACTAAAATTGATCTCGATCAAAAACCGTAACTCCGAATTACCCCAAACTTTGACAGAATAAACTAGACAAAATTATTGAACTAACCCAACTGGAATCACGTCAAACGGAGGTCTAGAACTCGAGATATGAAATAAACAAACTCGTTGGTGCAAATAGTGAAGCAAATTAATCAAGTCTTAAGTATGTGATTAAGTAAAAACTTAATTAATCAATTTGGGGGATGCTTAGGCATAGAATAAATTCACAGCATGCATGCATACAAATATGCTATTCTTGAACACATAGTATCAAAACATCAACAGCAAGTCATGCACCACAAAACGTCAAAAGCAATCCATGCATGAAATTTTCTTACGCAGGTTGCTACGTATGAATCTGGAAGCAACAAGTAATAATATGGCTAGATCAATAGATTAGCAAGCAAATAGCCATACCTTTATGAAGACAAGTGTTTGGAGAGTTCACGCACAGATGACGGCCAAATATTCTCTCGTGATCAAGACTGCATGCAGTCTGCTGGTTACTCCCTCACGTTGCTTCTTTGAACAAAAGTCACGTAATACATGCATGCAAAAACTAGTTCTGGTGACAATTGCTGATTTCTATCTCGAGAAAGCGCGGCGGCTCTTTTCTTTTCTTGGATGCTCACACCGATCCCAACAAAACGCGCCTTCTTTTCTTTTCGCGAGGCGATCGCAATGCCGCTTCCTTTTCTTGTCTATCTCCAAAACGCACGGTAGCACAAACGAACAATAGTAAACAAGATTGATGATTCAAACGTGTTCTTTGGACGCAAGTGCGATCGCCTCTAGGTCTGCTGCACCTCGCCTTGGTGACGCTGTAGCGATGCGCCGAGCCGCTCTCCGCTGGTTGCCGTCGTGCAGCACTGCAAAGATGCCTTCCACTGCGCGCCTTCGCCTCTTCTAATCGACCTCCTTTTGTTTCCGTGAAAGAGACGCAAAGATTAATCGTGTTGCACCTTTTTCTTTTGATTCTACTCAATCAAGACGCCTCAAACGAGCCACTGCACTAGTTTTTTTCTCACCAAAAGCTACGGCCAACACAAAAGCCGCAAGCACTTCTTTATTTCCTCAAAAGCCGCACACCCAATGGACTACAAACTTCTACGAGTGCCACTTTTTATCTCCATGGAAACACACCGTTTCCTATTCCATAAGGACTCCACAACCCTAATACAACTTATCTTGGGGCTTTTTGCCTCAACTAGGCTTTTGGTCTATTACCTTTCAAGGGACCGAAACCCTTCATAACACGGGTTTTCACTTCTTTTACACTTCGATTTTTCAG
The DNA here is from genome assembly GCA_036346265.1 of Melocanna baccifera. Taxonomy (NCBI): domain Eukaryota; kingdom Viridiplantae; phylum Streptophyta; class Magnoliopsida; order Poales; family Poaceae; genus Melocanna; species Melocanna baccifera. The sequence goes on along the minus strand of CM070707.1, from coordinate 3,393,062 downwards.
TCTTCCACGTGTCGAAGCCTCCAGGACCGCACCTCTTGTATTTTCTCCACGCATCATCTTCACGCGCATTGTTCTCTAACCCGAACATCCCGCATGACATCCTTGATCGATAGGACCTCAGTTCCTCCACGAACTTAGTCTCGAAACATCGTTCCACCCAAACCTAGTTCCAGTCCGTCATCGACCATGTTCCGCCTCAAGTAACACTGCACATGAATAAACAAACAACGCGTACAAGCACAAGTCCACGACTTGACTCAAGTCAATCCGCACAATACCTCACACGAGCGTATCATGCAACATACGTCAATCCGTACACACAACACATCATAAGTAATATCATAACTAACGTTGTCAATTATTCATCACCTAAAATATCCTAGACATGGCTACATGGTCTAACAATCTCCCCCTTGATGAATACATTGACAACCCATTTAATTAACATGACTTCCAATAAATCTAAGTGAAGAACTCAAGCCAAACTCTCCTTGAACACAAGAGAACCAAAACTCTCCAATCTCTCAAATTTCTCTCCGCTTTGACAATGTAATCATCAAGAAAATTTCAGTGAATAAGAATAAATCTAAGAAAGAACAATGAGAATAAAAATCTAGAAGCTTTGTAGATTATCCAAGTCATGTTGCATTGATTTAATAAAGCAACCAAGTCATATGTTTGAGTAGAGCTATCTAGATCATATAAAGTCATATTATATAGCAATGTCAAAACAAATCCGTCAATATGATTAATCGATTTATATCAATGACAGCATCGCAATAATAACAGACTAATTATAGAGAGCACAATGAGATATCACAACGAAAAGGAAAGCCTAAAAATGAAGCAAATCTTAACTCTAGGCAGGCTAGCAGTCTCATGTAACAACTTATTGCTCCACACTCAAATCTAGGGCATGTGGCATGCTTGTAGCATACTTCTTTTCATAATACTTTTACTTTGTTTTCTTTTTCCCTTTTTTTTGTGATGGTGGCATGCTTGAAGTATACTTCTTTTCATTTTACGCACTTTTTTGCTTTCTCTTTTTGTTCACCATGGCATGCTTGAAGTATACATCTTTTCAATTCTCTCTTTCTTTTATACTCTTTTTTAATAATATGCCAAACTGAGTGACAAAAAAAATTACAACATGAAACATGCGAGCAGCATAGTCAAGAGTTAAAATAAGACTCACAATCAAGCTAATCTTTTTCGATGGACATCGCAAAATAATAACTATAATCAATCTAGTCAAAATATTCCGCCATGTCATGCTTTTAATTCAAATGTAGCAATTTAATTATAACCAGTCGTGATCAAAGCTACACAACATATGAATAAATATGATAAAGAGAGCTCTACTACTCAATTGATTTCAAAGACTTGGACTTGATGAATTATTTGACAAGGATAATAAATAAAGCGTCTAGAATTATTAAAACAACAAGCTCCCCCTCAGAATAATCCCAAAGGATGCAACACACCCAACTCACTTCGTAAACGAACAAACCGAGAGGAATCCAAAGGTTTTGTGAAAATGTCGCCAATTGATGTTCAAGTATCTATATGATGAAGCACAACGTTCTCTTTATCCACATGATCTCGAAAGAAGTGAAATCTTATATCAATATGCTTAGTTCTTGAATGTTCACTGGGTTCTTAGCAATACAAATAGCACTAGTATTATCACATAACAAAGGAACCCTATCCAAAATTATCCCATAATCTTTAAGTGTAGCTACTATCCAAAGTATTTGTGAACAACAACTAGCAGCAGCGACATATTCAGATTCAGCAGTAGATTGAGCAACAAAAGATTGTTTTCTAGATGACCATGAAATAAGTGAATTACCCAAAAAGTGACATAAGCCAGATGTACTTTTTATCAGCATCGAAAAAGATCTTAAGCTAATACATGAGGAAGTAGAAAGCCATATGCCAAAATTTTGATTACCATGTAGATACCTGAAAATTCGTTTAACAGCTTGTAGATGTGAAACCCATGGGGAGGCTTGAAAACGAGCACATAAATACACAGAAAATTTTATGTTTGGTCTCGAAGCAGTAAGATATAAGAGTGAGCCAATTATGCTCCTATACTCTTTTTGATCAACAGCCTCACCATCTTCATCAGGATCAAGTGTCGAAGCAGCTCCCATAGGTGTCATAATAGGCTTGCAATTTTCCATCCCAAAACGACGTAGAAGATCCTTTGTATACTTACTTTGATGCACAAAAGTTCCCTCATTTGTTTGTTTTATTTGCAGTCCCAAAAAGTAAGTCAACTCTCCCATCATACTCATCTCAAATTCTTTACTCATCGTTGCTGAAAACTCAGTCACCAAAGCATGAGATACACTCCCAAAGATGATATCATCAACATAAATCTAAATGAATAATTGATCATTGCCTTGCTTAAGTACAAAGAGAGTTTTATCAACCTTTCCCATGGAAAATCCATTTTCTAATAAAAGTTTTCAATCTGTCATACCAAGCTCTAGGAGCTTACTTTAACCCATATAAAGCTTTTGTGGTTTGAAAACATGATTAGAAGCTGTGGATTTTCAAAACCAGGTGGTTGCTTAACATAAATCTCCTCATTTATATAGCCATTAAGAAAATCACTTTTTACAACCATTTGATATAATCTAAAACCTTTAGATGCAGCAAAGGCTAACAAAATTCTAATAGCTTCAAATCTAGCAACAGGAGCAAAGATTTCATCAAAATCTAAACCTTCTATTTGTGTAAAATCTTAAGCAACCAACCTAGCTTTCTTTCTAACAACAACACCATCCTCACTTTGTTTGTTTTTAAATACCCATTTAGTTCCAATTATAGAGTGATCAGAAGGAGGTGAAACAAGCTCCCAAACTTTATTATGTTCAAAATTTTCTAATTCTTCATGCATGGCATTGATCCAAGATTAAATCGGTTAATGCATGGGACACATCTTTGGGCTCAAACGAAGCAACAAAAGCAAAATGAGCATGGAGTCGAATCAACAAACTGGACCTTGTTACTCTTGCATTTAAATCTCCAATTATTTGTTCGGTGGATGTCTCCTTTGAATGTGACGAGGAGCAAAAATTTCAAGCACCTTCTTGTTCATTTTCAATATCGTAGATGAAGTAGTAGCTTGAGGATGTCCAAGCTCAGCATGCAGAGTAGAAGGTATAGAAGAAACTACAGGTGGAGAAATAGTAGGAACCATAACTTCTTCTTCTTCATCCTCATCGTCATCAACAAATATGCTCTCCCCCTGAACATATGCACTTGTACCTGTATCACTTAGACTAATGCCAGGACTAGCCTCATCAAAAGAAACTTCACAGGTTTCTATTATTTTGGTAGTCTCCAAAACAAGCACACGAAAGCCACGTGAATGAGCAGGATATCCAAGAAAAATACCATCAGTTGATCTAGCTTCAAATTTATCTAAGATTCTAGATTTTAACACAAAACATTTGCACCCAAAAACTCTGAAATGAGATACACTAGGTCTACGATCAAACCGAAGCACATATGAAGTTTTACCAAGTTTAGATCTCAAGAACACACGATTTGAAATATAGCAAGCAGTAGATATAGCTTCAGCCCAAAATTTCCTTGGAGTTTTATATTCAACTAGCATAGTTCTAGCCATCTCAACCAAAGTTCTATTTTTCCTTTCAACTACACCGTTTTGTTGTGGAACATAAGGTGAAGAAAATTGATGATCAATTCCCTTTTCAGCACAAAAATGATCAAAAGATGAATTTCTAAATTCAGTTCCATTATCACTTCTAATAGCTCTAAGAGATCCTGGAAGTTCGATAGATAATCTAAGAGTAAGACTTCTAAAATGACTAAAAGCCTCATCTTTAGATGCCATAAAGTAAACCCAAGAATATCTAGAAAAATCATCAACAATTACAAGTACATACCACTTACCACCAAATGACTGAACTCTCGATGGTCCAACTATGTCAAGGTGTAGGAGCTGTCCCGGTGCATTTGTCATGACCATAGTAAGCGGAGGATGTGAACCTGCACACATCTTACCATGTCTACAAGAAGAGCACACTATATGGCTTTCATTTTTAAGTTTAGGCAAACAACGTATAAGATCCATACCACTAACACGCGTGAGATGATCAAAACCAACATGTCCAAGTCTACGATACTAAAAGAATAAATCTTTGGAAACATTTGCAACTAGGCACCTAAACTTAGCATCATGTGAAGCATCAAAGTCAGCTTTAAAAACTCTTCCAAATCTTGATATTTTAAAACTAGATCACTGAAGCATCTAACACTTTACATTCACCTTTCTTAAAGCATACTTCAAGATCTTCGTCAATCATTTGTGAGATAGAAAGCAAGTTGAATTTCAAGTTCTCAACAAGAGCCACATCTTTAAACACAAACTTTTCATTTACCTTCACTGCACATTTTGCCAAAACAGATGTGGAAGTAGCATCTCCAAAAGTAACACTTTCAGCTCGAGATGCATGTGAAAGGGAGGAGAACCAACTTTTATCACCGGTCATGTGGCGTGAGCATCCAGAGTGCATTAACCATATGTTCTCCTTCCTTGCACGAGAAGCCTCATGATAGTTGTTACTGTCAAGATCATCATTGTTGGTGGAGCTATTTGCCATTTGACACAACCCAATTAAATCTTTTTGCTCTTGGGAGTATCATCCTCGTTGTCTATGTCCTCATCACTCAAGTTTATTTGCTCAAGAGACGAAAGAACACGATGCACCACCTTGCGATTTATACACCCTTCTTTTTGTTCTTCCTTTCTACTTTCTCCATCTTTGCTTTCCAATACTGAAAATCAACACCATCGAAAACACAAGGTTTTGTGGAATACCTATCCGTCGACATGCTTTCTAATCACCGGTTAAGATCAATTAGAAAAATAAACGTTGCTCTGATACCACTTGTAGGATCGATTCACACTAAGATAGGCAATCAAAGGGGGGTGAATGATTGCGGAAGCTAAAAATAAATTTTAAGACTCCCTCTTAAACACAGAATCTATTTAAACCTTATTTAAAAAATCTAGAGAGAATACTGAACCCTCACTAAAATTGATCTCGATCAAAAACCGTAACTCTGAATTACCCCAAACTTTGCCAGAATAAACTAGACAAAATTATTGAATTAACCCAACTGGAATCATGTCAAACGGAGGTCTAGAACTCGAGATATGAAATAAACAAACTCGTTGGTGCAAATAGTGAAGCAAATTAATCAGGTCTTAACTATGTGATTAAGTAAAAACTAAATTAATCAATTTGGGGATGCTTAGGCGTAGAATAAGTTCACAGCATGCATGCATACAAATATGCTATTCTTGAACACATAGTATCAAAACATCAACACAAGTCATGCACCACAAAACGTCAAAAGCAATCCATGCATGAAATTTTCTTACGCAGGTTGCTACGTATGAATCTGGAAGCAACAAGTAATAATATGGCTAGATCAATAGATTAGCAAGCAAATAGCCATACCTTTATGAAGACAAGTGTTTGGAGAGTTCACGCACAGATGACGGCCAAATATTCTCTCGTGATCAAGGCGCATGCGATCACTGTTACTCCCTCACGTTGCTTCTTTGAACAAAAGTCACGTAATACATGCATGCAAAAACTAGTTACGGCTGACAGCTGCTGATTTCTATCTGAGAAAGCACGCGGCAGCTCTTTTCTTTTCTTGGATGCTCACAGCCGATCCCAACAAAATGCTGCCTTCTTTTCTTTTCGCCGAGGCGAGTCACAATGCCGCTTCCTTTTCTTGTCTATCTCCAAAACGCACGGTAGCACAACCAGAACAATAGTAAACAAGATTGATGATTCAAACGTGTTGCTGGACGCAAGTGCAGTCTGCCTCCTAGGCTGCTGCACCTCTGCCTTGGTGACGCGTAGCGATGCGCCGAGCCGCTCTCCGCCTGGTTGCCCGTCGTCTGGCACTGCAAAGATGCCTTCCACTGCGCCGCCTTCGCCTCTTCTAATCGACCTCCTTTTGTTTCCGTGAAAGAGACGCAAAGATTAATCACAGCGCTGCACCTTTTTCTTTTGATTCTACTCAATCAAGACGCCTCGAAACGAGCCACCTGCACTAGTTTTTTTTTCTCACCAAAAGCTACGGCCAACACAAAAGCCGCAAGCACTTCTTTATTTCCTCAAAAGCCGCACACCCAACAGACTACAAACTTCTACGAGCTGCCACTTTTTATCTCCATGGAAACACACCGTTTCCTATTCCATAAGGACTCCACAACCCTAATACAACTTATCTTGGGGCTTTTTGCCTCAACTAGGCTTTTTGGTCTATTACCTTTCAAGGGACCCGAAACCCTTCATAACACGGGTTTTTCACTTCTTTTTACACTTCTGATTTTTCAGTCTTCCACGTGTCGAAGCCTCCAGGACCGCACCTCTTGTATTTTCTCCACGCATCATCTTCACGCGCATTGTTCTCTAACCCGAACATCCCGCATGACATCCTTGATCGATAGGACCTCAGTTCCTCCCTGAACTTAGTCTCGAAACATCAGTTCCACCCAAACCTAGTTCCAGTCCCGTCATCGACCATGTTCCGCCTCAAGTAACACCTGCACATGAATAAACAAACAACCGCGTACAAGCACAAGTCCACGACTTGACTCAAGTCAATCCGCACAATACCTCACACGAGCGTATCATGCAACATACGTCAATCCGTACACACAACACATCATAAGTAATATCATAACTAACGTTGTCAATTATTCATCACCTAAAATATCCTAGACATGGCTACATGGTCTAACAATCTCCCCCTTGATGAATACATTGACAACCCATTTAATTAACATGACTTCCAATAAATCTAAGTGAAGAACTGAAGCCAAACTCTCCCCTTGAACACAAGAGAACCAAAAACTCTCCAATCTCTCAAATTTCTCTCCCGCTTTGACAATGTAATCATCAAGAAAATTTCAGTGAATAAGAATAAATCTAAGAAAGAACAATGAGAATAAAAATCTAGAAGCTTTGTAGATTATCCAAGTCATGTTGCATTGATTTAATAAAGCAACCAAGTCATATGTTTGAGTAGAGCTATCTAGATCATATAAAGTCATATTATATAGCAATGTCAAAACAAATCCGTCAATATGATTAATCGATTTATATCAATGACAGGCATCGCAATAATAACCAGACTAATTATAGAGAGCACAATGAGATATCACAACGAAAAGTCAAAGCCTAAAAATGAAGCAAATCTTAACTCTAGACGGGCTAGCAGTCTCATGTAACAACTTATTGCTCCACACTCAAATCTCAGGCATGTGGCATGCTTGTAGCATACTTCTTTTCATAATACTTTTACTTTGTTTTCTTTTTCCCTTTTTTTTGTGATGGTGGCATGCTTGAAGTATACTTCTTTTCATTTTACGCACTTTTTTGCTTTCTCTTTTTGTTCACCATGGCATGCTTGAAGTATACATCTTTTCAATTCTCTCTTTCTTTTATACTCTTTTTTTTAATAATATGCCAAACTGAGTGACAAAAAAAATTACAACATGAAACATGCGAGCAGCATAGTCAAGAGTTAAAATAAGACTCACAATCAAGCTAATCTTTTTCGATGGACATCGCAAAATAATAACTATAATCAATCTAGTCAAAATATTCCGCCATGTCATGCTTTTAATTCAAATGTAGCAATTTAATTATAACCAGTCGTGATCAAAGCTACACAACATATGAATAAATATGATAAAGAGAGCTCTACTACTCAATTGATTTCAAAGACTTGGACTTGATGAATTATTTGACAAGGATAATAAATAAAGCGTCTAGAATTATTAAAACAACAAGCTCCCCCTCAGAATAATCCCAAAGGATGCAACACACCCAACTCACTTCGTAAACGAACAAACCGAGAGGAATCCAAAGGTTTTGTGAAAATGTCGCCAATTGATGTTCAAGTATCTATATGATGAAGCACAACGTTCTCTTTATCCACATGATCTCGAAAGAAGTGAAATCTTATATCAATATGCTTAGTTCTTGAATGTTCACTGGGTTCTTAGCAATACAAATAGCACTAGTATTATCACATAACAAAGGAACCCTATCCAAAATTATCCCATAATCTTTAAGTGTAGCTACTATCCAAAGTATTTGTGAACAACAACTAGCAGCAGCGACATATTCAGATTCAGCAGTAGATTGAGCAACAAAAGATTGTTTTCTAGATGACCATGAAATAAGTGAATTACCCAAAAAGTGACATAAGCCAGATGTACTTTTTATCAGCATCAGAAAAAGATCTTAAGCTAATACATGAGGAAGTAGAAAGCCATATGCCAAAATTTTGATTACCATGTAGATACCTGAAAATTCGTTTAACAGCTTGTAGATGTGAAACCCATGGGGAGGCTTGAAAACGAGCACATAAATACACAGAAAATTTTATGTTTGGTCTCGAAGCAGTAAGATATAAGAGTGAGCCAATTATGCTCCTATACTCTTTTTGATCAACAGCCTCACCATCTTCATCAGGATCAAGTGTCGAAGCAGCTCCCATAGGTGTCATAATAGGCTTGCAATTTTCCATCCCAAAACGACGTAGAAGATCCTTTGTATACTTACTTTGATGCACAAAAGTTCCCTCATTTGTTTGTTTTATTTGCAGTCCCAAAAAGTAAGTCAACTCTCCCATCATACTCATCTCAAATTCTTTACTCATCGTTGCTGAAAACTCAGTCACCAAAGCATGAGATACACTCCCAAAGATGATATCATCAACATAAATCTAAATGAATAATTGATCATTGCCTTGCTTAAGTACAAAGAGAGTTTTATCAACCTTTCCCATGGAAAATCCATTTTCTAATAAAAAGTTTTTCAATCTGTCATACCAAGCTCTAGGAGCTTACTTTAACCCATATAAAGCTTTTGACAGTTTGAAAACATGATTAGGAAACTGTGGATTTTCAAAACCAGGTGGTTGCTTAACATAAATCTCCTCATTTATATAGCCATTAAGAAAATCACTTTTTACAACCATTTGATATAATCTAAAACCTTTAGATGCAGCAAAGGCTAACAAAATTCTAATAGCTTCAAATCTAGCAACAGGAGCAAAGATTTCATCAAAATCTAAACCTTCTATTTGTGTAAAATCTTGAGCAACCAACCTAGCTTTCTTTCTAACAACAACACCATCCTCACTTTGTTTGTTTTTAAATACCCATTTAGTTCCAATTATAGAGTGATCAGAAGGAGGTGAAACAAGCTCCCAAACTTTATTATGTTCAAAATTTTCTAATTCTTCATGCATGGCATTGATCCAAGATTAAATCGGTTAATGCATGGGACACATCTTTGGGCTCAAACGAAGCAACAAAAGCAAAATGAGCATGGGAGTCAGAATCAACAAACCTGGACCTTGTTACTCTTGCATTTAAATCTCCAATTATTTGTTCAGGTGGATGTCTCCTTTGAATGTGACGAGGAGCAAAAATTTCTAAAGCACCTTCTTGTTCATTTTCAATATGCGTAGATGAAGTAGTAGCTTGAGGATGTCCAACTGTAGCCGCAGTAGTAGAAGGTATAGAAGAAACTACAGGTGGAGAAATAGTAGGAACCATAACTTCTTCTTCTTCATCCTCATCGTCATCAACAAATATGCTCTCCCCCTGAACATATGCACTTGTACCTGTATCACTTAGACTAATGCCAGGACTAGCCTCATCAAAAGAAACTTCACAGGTTTCTATTATTTTGGTAGTCTCCAAAACAAGCACACGAAAGCCACGTGAATGAGCAGGATATCCAAGAAAAATACCATCAGTTGATCTAGCTTCAAATTTATCTAAGATTCTAGATTTTAACACAAAACATTTGCACCCAAAAACTCTGAAATGAGATACACTAGGTCTACGATCAAACCGAAGCACATATGAAGTTTTACCAAGTTTAGATCTCAAGAACACACGATTTGAAATATAGCAAGCAGTAGATATAGCTTCAGCCCAAAATTTCCTTGGAGTTTTATATTCAACTAGCATAGTTCTAGCCATCTCAACCAAAGTTCTATTTTTCCTTTCAACTACACCGTTTTGTTGTGGAACATAAGGTGAAGAAAATTGATGATCAATTCCCTTTTCAGCACAAAAATGATCAAAAGATGAATTTCTAAATTCAGTTCCATTATCACTTCTAATAGCTCTAAGAGATCCTGGAAGTTCGATAGATAATCTAAGAGTAAGACTTCTAAAATGACTAAAAGCCTCATCTTTAGATGCCATAAAGTAAACCCAAGAATATCTAGAAAAATCATCAACAATTACAAGTACATACCACTTACCACCAAATGACTGAACTCTCGATGGTCCAACTATGTCAAGGTGTAGGAGCTGTCCCGGTGCATTTGTCATGACCATAGTAAGCGGAGGATGTGAACTCGCACACATCTTACCATGTCTACAAGAAGAGCACACTATATGGCTTTCATTTTTAAGTTTAGGCAAACAACGTATAAGATCCATACCACTAACACGCGTGAGATGATCAAAACCAACATGTCCAAGTCTACGATACTAAAAGAATAAATCTTTGGAAACATTTGCAACTAGGCACCTAAACTTAGCATCATGTGAAGCATCAAAGTCAGCTTTAAAAACTCTTCCAAATCTTGATATTTTAAAAACTAGATCACCTGAAGCATCTAACACTTTACATTCACCTTTCTTAAAGCATACTTCAAGATCTTCGTCAATCATTTGTGAGATAGAAAGCAAGTTGAATTTCAAGTTCTCAACAAGAGCCACATCTTTAAACACAAACTTTTCATTTACCTTCACTGCACATTTTGCCAAACAGATGTGGAAGTAGCATCTCCAAAAGTAACACTTTCAGCTCGAGATGCATGTGAAAGGGAGGAGAACCAACTTTTATCACCGGTCATGTGGCGTGAGCATCCAGAGTGCATTAACCATATGTTCTCCTTCCTTGCACGAGAAGCCTCATGATAGTTGTTACTGTCAAGATCATCATTGTTGGTGGAGCTATTTGCCATTTGACACAACCCAATTAAATCTTTTTGCTCTTGGGAGTATCATCCTCGTTGTCTATGTCCTCATCACTCAAGTTTATTTGCTCAAGAGACGAAAGAACACGATGCACCACCTTGCGATTTATACAGCCCTTCTTTTTGTTCTTCCTTTCTACTTTCTCCATCTTTGCTTTCCAATACTGAAAATCAACACCATCGAAAACACAAGGTTTTGTGGAATACCTATCCGTCGACATGCTTTCTAATCACCGGTTAAGATCAATTAGAAAAATAAACGTTGCTCTGATACCACTTGTAGGATCGATTCACACTAAGATAGGCAATCAAAGGGGGGTGAATGATTGCGGAAGCTAAAAATAAATTTTAAGACTCCCTCTTAAACACAGAATCTATTTAAACCTTATTTAAAAAATCTAGAGAGAATACTGAACCCTCACTAAAATTGATCTCGATCAAAAACCGTAACTCTGAATTACCCCAAACTTTGCCAGAATAAACTAGACAAAATTATTGAATTAACCCAACTGGAATCATGTCAAACGGAGGTCTAGAACTCGAGATATGAAATAAACAAACTCGTTGGTGCAAATAGTGAAGCAAATTAATCAGGTCTTAACTATGTGATTAAGTAAAAACTAAATTAATCAATTTGGGGATGCTTAGGCGTAGAATAAGTTCACAGCATGCATGCATACAAATATGCTATTCTTGAACACATAGTATCAAAACATCAACAGCAAGTCATGCACCACAAAACGTCAAAAGCAATCCATGCATGAAATTTTCTTACGCAGGTTGCTACGTATGAATCTGGAAGCAACAAGTAATAATATGGCTAGATCAATAGATTAGCAAGCAAATAGCCATACCTTTATGAAGACAAGTGTTTGGAGAGTTCACGCACAGATGACGGCCAAATATTCTCTCGTGATCAAGACTGCATGCAGTCTGCTGGTTACTCCCTCACGTTGCTTCTTTGAACAAAAGTCACGTAATACATGCATGCAAAAACTAGTTACGGCTGACAGCTGCTGATTTCTATCTGAGAAAGCACGCGGCAGCTCTTTTCTTTTCTTGGATGCTCACAGCCGATCCCAACAAAATGCTGCCTTCTTTTCTTTTCGCCGAGGCGAGTCACAATGCCGCTTCCTTTTCTTGTCTATCTCCAAAACGCACGGTAGCACAACCAGAACAATAGTAAACAAGATTGATGATTCAAACGTGTTGCTGGACGCAAGTGCAGTCTGCCTCCTAGGCTGCTGCACTCTCGCCTTGGTGACGCGTAGCGATGCGCCGAGCCGCTCTCCGCCTGGTTGCCCGTCGTCTGGCACTGCAAAGATGCCTTCCACTGCGCCGCCTTCGCCTCTTCTAATCGACCTCCTTTTGTTTCCGTGAAAGAGACGCAAAGATTAATCACAGCGCTGCACCTTTTTCTTTTGATTCTACTCAATCAAGACGCCTCGAAACGAGCCACCTGCACTAGTTTTTTCTCACCAAAAGCTACGGCCAACACAAAAGCCGCAAGCACTTCTTTATTTCCTCAAAAGCCGCACACCCAACAGACTACAAACTTCTACGAGCTGCCACTTTTTATCTCCATGGAAACACACCGTTTCCTATTCCATAAGGACTCCACAACCCTAATACAACTTATCTTGGGGCTTTTGCCTCAACTAGGCTTTTGGTCTATTACCTTTCAAGGGACCCAAACCCTTCATAACACGGGTTTTCACTTCTTTTACACTTCGATTTTTCAGTCTTCCACGTGTCGAAGCCTCCAGACCGCACCTCTTGTATTTTCTCCACGCATCATCTTCACGCGCATTGTTCTCTAACCCGAACATCCCGCATGACATCCTTGATCGATAGGACCTCGGTTCCTCCCCGAACTTAGTCTCAAACATCGTTCCACCCAAACCTAGTTCCAGTCCGTCATCGACCATGTTCCGCCTCAAGTAACACCTGCACATGAATAAACAAACAACCGCGTACAAGCACAAGTCCACGACTTGACTCAAGTCAATCCGCACAATACCTCACACGAGCGTATCATGCAACATACGTCAATCCGTACACACAACACATCATAAGTAATATCATAACTAACGTTGTCAATTATTCATCACCTAAAATATCCTAGACATGGCTACATGGTCTAACAATCTCCCCCTTGATGAATACATTGACAACCCATTTAATTAACATGACTTCCAATAAATCTAAGTGAAGAACTGAAGCCAAACTCTCCCCTTGAACACAAGAGAACCAAAAACTCTCCAATCTCTCAAATTTCTCTCCCGCTTTGACAATGTAATCATCAAGAAAATTTCAGTGAATAAGAATAAATCTAAGAAAGAACAATGAGAATAAAAATCTAGAAGCTTTGTAGATTATCCAAGTCATGTTGCATTGATTTAATAAAGCAACCAAGTCATATGTTTGAGTAGAGCTATCTAGATCATATAAAGTCATATTATATAGCAATGTCAAAACAAATCCGTCAATATGATTAATCGATTTATATCAATGACAGCATCGCAATAATAACTGACTAATTATAGAGAGCACAATGAGATATCACAACGAAAAGTCAAAGCCTAAAAATGAAGCAAATCTTAACTCTAGACGGGCTAGCAGTCTCATGTAACAACTTATTGCTCCACACTCAAATCTCAGGCATGTGGCATGCTTGTAGCATACTTCTTTTCATAATACTTTTACTTTGTTTTCTTTTTCCTTTTTTTGTGATGGTGGCATGCTTGAAGTATACTTCTTTTCATTTTACGCACTTTTTTGCTTTCTCTTTTTGTTCACCATGGCATGCTTGAAGTATACATCTTTTCAATTCTCTCTTTCTTTTATACTCTTTTTTTTAATAATATGCCAAACTGAGTGACAAAAAAAATTACAACATGAAACATGCGAGCAGCATAGTCAAGAGTTAAAATAAGACTCACAATCAAGCTAATCTTTTTCGATGGACATCGCAAAATAATAACTATAATCAATCTAGTCAAAATATTCCGCCATGTCATGCTTTTAATTCAAATGTAGCAATTTAATTATAACCAGTCGTGATCAAAGCTACACAACATATGAATAAATATGATAAAGAGAGCTCTACTACTCAATTGATTTCAAAGACTTGGACTTGATGAATTATTTGACAAGGATAATAAATAAAGCGTCTAGAATTATTAAAACAACAAGCTCCCCCTCAGAATAATCCCAAAGGATGCAACACACCCAACTCACTTCGTAAACGAACAAACCGAGAGGAATCCAAAGGTTTTGTGAAAATGTCTGCCAATTGATGTTCAAGATCTATATGATGAAGCACAACGTTCTCTTTATCCACATGATCTCGAAAGAAGTGAAATCTTATATCAATATGCTTAGTTCTTGAATGTTCACTGGTTCTTAGCAATACAAATAGCACTAGTATTATCACATAACAAAGGAACCCTATCCAAAATTATCCCATAATCTTTAAGTGTAGCTACTATCCAAAGTATTTGTGAACAACAACTAGCAAGAATGACATATTCAGATTCAATGAGAGATTGAGCAACAAAAGATTGTTTTCTAGATGACCATGAAATAAGTGAATTACCCAAAAGTGACATAAGCGGATGTACTTTTATCAAGATCGAAAAAGATCTTAAGCTAATACATGAGGAAGTAGAAAGCCATATGCCAAAATTTTGATTACCATGTAGATACCTGAAAATTCGTTTAACAGCTTGTAGATGTGAAACCCATGGGGAGGCTTGAAAACGAGCACATAAATACACGAAAATTTTATGTTTGGTCTCGGCAAGAAGATATAAGAGTGAGCCAATTATGCTCCTATACTCTTTTTGATCAACACCTCACCATCTTCATCAGGATCAAGTGTCGAAGCAGCTCCATAGGTGTCATAATAGGCTTGCAATTTTCCATCCCAAAACGACGTAGAAGATCCTTTGTATACTTACTTTGATGCACAAAAGTTCCCTCATTTGTTTGTTTTATTTGCAGTCCCAAAAAGTAAGTCAACTCTCCCATCATACTCATCTCAAATTCTTTACTCATCGTTGCTGAAAACTCAGTCACCAAAGCATGAGATACACTCCCAAAGATGATATCATCAACATAAATCTAAATGAATAATTGATCATTGCCTTGCTTAAGTACAAAGAGAGTTTTATCAACCTTTCCCATGGAAAATCCATTTTCTAATAAAAAGTTTTTCAATCTGTCATACCAAGCTCTAGGAGCTTACTTTAACCCATATAAAGCTTTTGTGGTTTGAAAACATGATTAGAAAGCGTGGATTTTCAAAACCAGGTGGTTGCTTAACATAAATCTCCTCATTTATATAGCCATTAAGAAAATCACTTTTTACAACCATTTGATATAATCTAAAACCTTTAGATGCAGCAAAGGCTAACAAAATTCTAATAGCTTCAAATCTAGCAACAGGAGCAAAGATTTCATCAAAATCTAAACCTTCTATTTGTGTAAAATCTTGAGCAACCAACCTAGCTTTCTTTCTAACAACAACACCATCCTCACTTTGTTTGTTTTTAAATACCCATTTAGTTCCAATTATAGAGTGATCAGAAGGAGGTGAAACAAGCTCCCAAACTTTATTATGTTCAAAATTTTCTAATTCTTCATGCATGGCATTGATCCAAGATTCGTCAGTTAATGCATGGGACACATCTTTGGGCTCAAACGAAGCAACAAAAGCAAAATGAGCATGGGAGTCAGAATCAACAAACCTGGACCTTGTTACTCTTGCATTTAAATCTCCAATTATTTGTTCAGGTGGATGTCTCCTTTGAATGTGACGAGGAGCAAAAATTTCTGAAGCACCTTCTTGTTCATTTTCAATATGCGTAGATGAAGTAGTAGCTTGAGGATGTCCAACTGTAGCCGCAGTAGTAGAAGGTATAGAAGAAACTACAGGTGGAGAAATAGTAGGAACCATAACTTCTTCTTCTTCATCCTCATCGTCATCAACAAATATGCTCTCCCCCTGAACATATGCACTTGTACCTGTATCACTTAGACTAATGCCAGGACTAGCCTCATCAAAAGAAACTTCACAGGTTTCTATTATTTTGGTAGTCTCCAAAACAAGCACACGAAAGCCACGTGAATGAGCAGGATATCCAAGAAAAATACCATCAGTTGATCTAGCTTCAAATTTATCTAAGATTCTAGATTTTAACACAAAACATTTGCACCCAAAAACTCTGAAATGAGATACACTAGGTCTACGATCAAACCGAAGCACATATGAAGTTTTACCAAGTTTAGATCTCAAGAACACACGATTTGAAATATAGCAAGCAAGAGATATAGCTTCAGCCCAAAATTTCCTTGGAGTTTTATATTCAACTAGCATAGTTCTAGCCATCTCAACCAAAGTTCTATTTTTCCTTTCAACTACACCGTTTTGTTGTGGAACATAAGGTGAAGAAAATTGATGATCAATTCCCTTTTCAGCACAAAAATGATCAAAAGATGAATTTCTAAATTCAGTTCCATTATCACTTCTAATAGCTCTAAGAGATCCTGGAAGTTCGATAGATAATCTAAGAGTAAGACTTCTAAAATGACTAAAAGCCTCATCTTTAGATGCCATAAAGTAAACCCAAGAATATCTAGAAAAATCATCAACAATTACAAGTACATACCACTTACCACCAAATGACTGAACTCTCGATGGTCCAACTATGTCAAGGTGTAGGAGCTGTCCCGGTGCATTTGTCATGACCATAGTAAGCGGAGGATGTGAACCTGCACACATCTTACCATGTCTACAAGAAGAGCACACTATATGGCTTTCATTTTTAAGTTTAGGCAAACAACGTATAAGATCCATACCACTAACACGCGTGAGATGATCAAAACCAACATGTCCAAGTCTACGATACTAAAAGAATAAATCTTTGGAAACATTTGCAACTAGGCACCTAAACTTAGCATCATGTGAAGCATCAAAGTCAGCTTTAAAAACTCTTCCAAATCTTGATATTTTAAAAACTAGATCACCTGAAGCATCTAACACTTTACATTCACCTTTCTTAAAGCATACTTCAAGATCTTCGTCAATCATTTGTGAGATAGAAAGCAAGTTGAATTTCAAGTTCTCAACAAGAGCCACATCTTTAAACACAAACTTTTCATTTACCTTCACTGCACATTTTGCCAAAACAGATGTGGAAGTAGCATCTCCAAAAGTAACACTTTCAGCTCGAGATGCATGTGAAAGGGAGGAGAACCAACTTTTATCACCGGTCATGTGGCGTGAGCATCCAGAGTGCATTAACCATATGTTCTCCTTCCTTGCACGAGAAGCCTCATGATAGTTGTTACTGTCAAGATCATCATTGTTGGTGGAGCTATTTGCCATTTGACACAACCCAATTAAATCTTTTTGCTCTTGGGAGTATCATCCTCGTTGTCTATGTCCTCATCACTCAAGTTTATTTGCTCAAGAGACGAAAGAACACGATGCACCACCTTGCGATTTATACAGCCCTTCTTTTTGTTCTTCCTTTCTACTTTCTCCATCTTTGCTTTCCAATACTGAAAATCAACACCATCGAAAACACAAGGTTTTGTGGAATACCTATCCGTCGACATGCTTTCTAATCACCGGTTAAGATCAATTAGAAAAATAAACGTTGCTCTGATACCACTTGTAGGATCGATTCACACTAAGATAGGCAATCAAAGGGGGGTGAATGATTGAGGAAGCTAAAAATAAATTTTAAGACTCCCTCTTAAACACAGAATCTATTTAAACCTTATTTAAAAAATCTAGAGAGAATACTGAACCCTCACTAAAATTGATCTCGATCAAAAACCGTAACTCTGAATTACCCCAAACTTTGCCAGAATAAACTAGACAAAATTATTGAATTAACCCAACTGGAATCATGTCAAACGGAGGTCTAGAACTCGAGATATGAAATAAACAAACTCGTTGGTGCAAATAGTGAAGCAAATTAATCAGGTCTTAACTATGTGATTAAGTAAAAACTAAATTAATCAATTTGGGGATGCTTAGGCGTAGAATAAGTTCACAGCATGCATGCATACAAATATGCTATTCTTGAACACATAGTATCAAAACATCAACAGCAAGTCATGCACCACAAAACGTCAAAAGCAATCCATGCATGAAATTTTCTTACGCAGGTTGCTACGTATGAATCTGGAAGCAACAAGTAATAATATGGCTAGATCAATAGATTAGCAAGCAAATAGCCATACCTTTATGAAGACAAGTGTTTGGAGAGTTCACGCACAGATGACGGCCAAATATTCTCTCGTGATCAAGGCGCATGCGATCTGCTGTTACTCCCTCACGTTGCTTCTTTGAACAAAAGTCACGTAATACATGCATGCAAAAACTAGTTACTACCGATACCGCTGATTTCTATCTCGAGAAAGCACGCGGCTCTTTTCTTTTCTTGGATGCTCACAGCCGATCCCAACAAAATGCTGCCTTCTTTTCTTTTCGCCGAGGCGAGTCACAATGCCGCTTCCTTTTCTTGTCTATCTCCAAAACGCACGGTAGCACAACCGAACAATAGTAAACAAGATTGATGATTCAAACGTGTTCTTTGGACGCAAGTGCGATCGCCTCCTAGGCTGCTGCACTCGCTTGGTGACGCTGTAGCGATGCGCCGAGCCGCTCTCCGCTGGTTGCCCGTCGTGCGCACCGCAAAGATGCCTTCCATGCGCGCTTCGCCTCTTCTAATCGACCTCCTTTTGTTTCCGTGAAAGAGACGCAAAGATTAATCACAGCGCTGCACCTTTTTCTTTTGATTCTACTCAATCAAGACGCCTCGAAACGAGCCACCTGCACTAGTTTTTTTTTCTCACCAAAAGCTACGGCCAACACAAAAGCCGCAAGCACTTCTTTATTTCCTCAAAAGCCGCACACCCAATGGACTACAAACTTCTACGAGCTGCCACTTTTTATCTCCATGGAAACACACCGTTTCCTATTCCATAAGGACTCCACAACCCTAATACAACTTATCTTGGGGCTTTTTGCCTCAACTAGGCTTTTTGGTCTATTACCTTTCAAGGGACCCGAAACCCTTCATAACACGGGTTTTTCACTTCTTTTTACACTTCTGATTTTTCAGTCTTCCACGTGTCGAAGCCTCCAGGACCGCACCTCTTGTATTTTCTCCACGCATCATCTTCACGCGCATTGTTCTCTAACCCGAACATCCCGCATGACATCCTTGATCGATAGGACCTCAGTTCCTCCCTGAACTTAGTCTCAAACATCGATTCCACCCAAACCTAGTTCCAGTCCCGTCATCGACCATGTTCCGCCTCAAGTAACACCTGCACATGAATAAACAAACAACCGCGTACAAGCACAAGTCCACGACTTGACTCAAGTCAATCCGCACAATACCTCACACGAGCGTATCATGCAACATACGTCAATCCGTACACACAACACATCATAAGTAATATCATAACTAACGTTGTCAATTATTCATCACCTAAAATATCCTAGACATGGCTACATGGTCTAACAATCTCCCCCTTGATGAATACATTGACAACCCATTTAATTAACATGACTTCCAATAAATCTAAGTGAAGAACTGAAGCCAAACTCTCCCCTTGAACACAAGAGAACCAAAAACTCTCCAATCTCTCAAATTTCTCTCCCGCTTTGACAATGTAATCATCAAGAAAATTTCAGTGAATAAGAATAAATCTAAGAAAGAACAATGAGAATAAAAATCTAGAAGCTTTGTAGATTATCCAAGTCATGTTGCATTGATTTAATAAAGCAACCAAGTCATATGTTTGAGTAGAGCTATCTAGATCATATAAAGTCATATTATATAGCAATGTCAAAACAAATCCGTCAATATGATTAATCGATTTATATCAATGACAGCATCGCAATAATAACTGCACTAATTATAGAGAGCACAATGAGATATCACAACGAAAAGTCAAAGCCTAAAAATGAAGCAAATCTTAACTCTAGACGGGCTAGCAGTCTCATGTAACAACTTATTGCTCCACACTCAAATCTCAGGCATGTGGCATGCTTGTAGCATACTTCTTTTCATAATACTTTTACTTTGTTTTCTTTTTCCCTTTTTTTTGTGATGGTGGCATGCTTGAAGTATACTTCTTTTCATTTTACGCACTTTTTTGCTTTCTCTTTTTGTTCACCATGGCATGCTTGAAGTATACATCTTTTCAATTCTCTCTTTCTTTTATACTCTTTTTTTTAATAATATGCCAAACTGAGTGACAAAAAAAATTACAACATGAAACATGCGAGCAGCATAGTCAAGAGTTAAAATAAGACTCACAATCAAGCTAATCTTTTTCGATGGACATCGCAAAATAATAACTATAATCAATCTAGTCAAAATATTCCGCCATGTCATGCTTTTAATTCAAATGTAGCAATTTAATTATAACCAGTCGTGATCAAAGCTACACAACATATGAATAAATATGATAAAGAGAGCTCTACTACTCAATTGATTTCAAAGACTTGGACTTGATGAATTATTTGACAAGGATAATAAATAAAGCGTCTAGAATTATTAAAACAACAAGCTCCCCCTCAGAATAATCCCAAAGGATGCAACACACCCAACTCACTTCAGTAAACGAACAAACCGAGAGGAATCCAAAGGTTTTGTGAAAATGTCGCCAATTGATGTTCAAGTATCTATATGATGAAGCACAACGTTCTCTTTATCCACATGATCTCGAAAGAAGTGAAATCTTATATCAATATGCTTAGTTCTTGAATGTTCACTGGTTCTTAGCAATACAAATAGCACTAGTATTATCACATAACAAAGGAACCCTATCCAAAATTATCCCATAATCTTTAAGTGTAGCTACTATCCAAAGTATTTGTGAACAACAACTAGCAAGAATGACATATTCAGATTCAAAGAGAGATTGAGCAACAAAAGATTGTTTTCTAGATGACCATGAAATAAGTGAATTACCCAAAAGTGACATAAGCCGATGTACTTTTATCAAGATCGAAAAGATCTTAAGCTAATACATGAGGAAGTAGAAAGCCATATGCCAAAATTTTGATTACCATGTAGATACCTGAAAATTCGTTTAACAGCTTGTAGATGTGAAACCCATGGGGAGGCTTGAAAACGAGCACATAAATACACAGAAAATTTTATGTTTGGTCTCGAAGCAGTAAGATATAAGAGTGAGCCAATTATGCTCCTATACTCTTTTTGATCAACAGCCTCACCATCTTCATCAGGATCAAGTGTCGAAGCAGCTCCCATAGGTGTCATAATAGGCTTGCAATTTTCCATCCCAAAACGACGTAGAAGATCCTTTGTATACTTACTTTGATGCACAAAAGTTCCCTCATTTGTTTGTTTTATTTGCAGTCCCAAAAAGTAAGTCAACTCTCCCATCATACTCATCTCAAATTCTTTACTCATCGTTGCTGAAAACTCAGTCACCAAAGCATGAGATACACTCCCAAAGATGATATCATCAACATAAATCTAAATGAATAATTGATCATTGCCTTGCTTAAGTACAAAGAGAGTTTTATCAACCTTTCCCATGGAAAATCCATTTTCTAATAAAAAGTTTTTCAATCTGTCATACCAAGCTCTAGGAGCTTACTTTAACCCATATAAAGCTTTTGACAGTTTGAAAACATGATTAGGAAACTGTGGATTTTCAAAACCAGGTGGTTGCTTAACATAAATCTCCTCATTTATATAGCCATTAAGAAAATCACTTTTTACAACCATTTGATATAATCTAAAACCTTTAGATGCAGCAAAGGCTAACAAAATTCTAATAGCTTCAAATCTAGCAACAGGAGCAAAGATTTCATCAAAATCTAAACCTTCTATTTGTGTAAAATCTTGAGCAACCAACCTAGCTTTCTTTCTAACAACAACACCATCCTCACTTTGTTTGTTTTTAAATACCCATTTAGTTCCAATTATAGAGTGATCAGAAGGAGGTGAAACAAGCTCCCAAACTTTATTATGTTCAAAATTTTCTAATTCTTCATGCATGGCATTGATCCAAGATTCGTCAGTTAATGCATGGGACACATCTTTGGGCTCAAACGAAGCAACAAAAGCAAAATGAGCATGGGAGTCAGAATCAACAAACCTGGACCTTGTTACTCTTGCATTTAAATCTCCAATTATTTGTTCAGGTGGATGTCTCCTTTGAATGTGACGAGGAGCAAAAATTTCTAAAGCACCTTCTTGTTCATTTTCAATATGCGTAGATGAAGTAGTAGCTTGAGGATGTCCAACTGTAGCCGCAGTAGTAGAAGGTATAGAAGAAACTACAGGTGGAGAAATAGTAGGAACCATAACTTCTTCTTCTTCATCCTCATCGTCATCAACAAATATGCTCTCCCCCTGAACATATGCACTTGTACCTGTATCACTTAGACTAATGCCAGGACTAGCCTCATCAAAAGAAACTTCACAGGTTTCTATTATTTTGGTAGTCTCCAAAACAAGCACACGAAAGCCACGTGAATGAGCAGGATATCCAAGAAAAATACCATCAGTTGATCTAGCTTCAAATTTATCTAAGATTCTAGATTTTAACACAAAACATTTGCACCCAAAAACTCTGAAATGAGATACACTAGGTCTACGATCAAACCGAAGCACATATGAAGTTTTACCAAGTTTAGATCTCAAGAACACACGATTTGAAATATAGCAAGCAGTAGATATAGCTTCAGCCCAAAATTTCCTTGGAGTTTTATATTCAACTAGCATAGTTCTAGCCATCTCAACCAAAGTTCTATTTTTCCTTTCAACTACACCGTTTTGTTGTGGAACATAAGGTGAAGAAAATTGATGATCAATTCCCTTTTCAGCACAAAAATGATCAAAAGATGAATTTCTAAATTCAGTTCCATTATCACTTCTAATAGCTCTAAGAGATCCTGGAAGTTCGATAGATAATCTAAGAGTAAGACTTCTAAAATGACTAAAAGCCTCATCTTTAGATGCCATAAAGTAAACCCAAGAATATCTAGAAAAATCATCAACAATTACAAGTACATACCACTTACCACCAAATGACTGAACTCTCGATGGTCCAACTATGTCAAGGTGTAGGAGCTGTCCCGGTGCATTTGTCATGACCATAGTAAGCGGAGGATGTGAACCTGCACACATCTTACCATGTCTACAAGAAGAGCACACTATATGGCTTTCATTTTTAAGTTTAGGCAAACAACGTATAAGATCCATACCACTAACACGCGTGAGATGATCAAAACCAACATGTCCAAGTCTACGATACTAAAAGAATAAATCTTTGGAAACATTTGCAACTAGGCACCTAAACTTAGCATCATGTGAAGCATCAAAGTCAGCTTTAAAAACTCTTCCAAATCTTGATATTTTAAAAACTAGATCACCTGAAGCATCTAACACTTTACATTCACCTTTCTTAAAGCATACTTCAAGATCTTCGTCAATCATTTGTGAGATAGAAAGCAAGTTGAATTTCAAGTTCTCAACAAGAGCCACATCTTTAAACACAAACTTTTCATTTACCTTCACTGCACATTTTGCCAAACAGATGTGGAAGTAGCATCTCCAAAAGTAACACTTTCAGCTCGAGATGCATGTGAAAGGGAGGAGAACCAACTTTTATCACCGGTCATGTGGCGTGAGCATCCAGAGTGCATTAACCATATGTTCTCCTTCCTTGCACGAGAAGCCTCATGATAGTTGTTACTGTCAAGATCATCATTGTTGGTGGAGCTATTTGCCATTTGACACAACCCAATTAAATCTTTTTGCTCTTGGGAGTATCATCCTCGTTGTCTATGTCCTCATCACTCAAGTTTATTTGCTCAAGAGACGAAAGAACACGATGCACCACCTTGCGATTTATACAGCCCTTCTTTTTGTTCTTCCTTTCTACTTTCTCCATCTTTGCTTTCCAATACTGAAAATCAACACCATCGAAAACACAAGGTTTTGTGGAATACCTATCCGTCGACATGCTTTCTAATCACCGGTTAAGATCAATTAGAAAAATAAACGTTGCTCTGATACCACTTGTAGGATCGATTCACACTAAGATAGGCAATCAAAGGGGGGTGAATGATTGAGGAAGCTAAAAATAAATTTTAAGACTCCTCTTAAACACGTAATCTATTTAAACCTTATTTAAAAATCTAGAGAGAATATGAACCCTCACTAAAATTGATCTCGATCAAAAACCGTAACTCTGAATTACCCCAAACTTTGCCAGAATAAACTAGACAAAATTATTGAATTAACCCAACTGGAATCATGTCAAACGGAGGTCTAGAACTCGAGATATGAAATAAACAAACTCGTTGGTGCAAATAGTGAAGCAAATTAATCAGGTCTTAACTATGTGATTAAGTAAAAACTAAATTAATCAATTTGGGGATGCTTAGGCGTAGAATAAGTTCACAGCATGCATGCATACAAATATGCTATTCTTGAACACATAGTATCAAAACATCAACAGCAAGTCATGCACCACAAAACGTCAAAAGCAATCCATGCATGAAATTTTCTTACGCAGGTTGCTACGTATGAATCTGGAAGCAACAAGTAATAATATGGCTAGATCAATAGATTAGCAAGCAAATAGCCATACCTTTATGAAGACAAGTGTTTGGAGAGTTCACGCACAGATGACGGCCAAATATTCTCTCGTGATCAAGACTGCATGCAGTCTGCTGGTTACTCCCTCACGTTGCTTCTTTGAACAAAAGTCACGTAATACATGCATGCAAAAACTAGTTACTACCGATATTGCTGATTTCTATCTGAGAAAGCACGCGGCAGCTCTTTTCTTTTCTTGGATGCTCACAGCCGATCCCAACAAAATGCTGCCTTCTTTTCTTTTCGCCGAGGCGAGTCACAATGCCGCTTCCTTTTCTTGTCTATCTCCAAAACGCACGGTAGCACAACCAGAACAATAGTAAACAAGATTGATGATTCAAACGTGTTGCTGGACGCAAGTGCAGTCTGCCTCCTAGGCTGCTGCACCTCTGCCTTGGTGACGCGTAGCGATGCGCCGAGCCGCTCTCCGCCTGGTTGCCCGTCGTCTGGCACTGCAAAGATGCCTTCCACTGCGCCGCCTTCGCCTCTTCTAATCGACCTCCTTTTGTTTCCGTGAAAGAGACGCAAAGATTAATCACAGCGCTGCACCTTTTTCTTTTGATTCTACTCAATCAAGACGCCTCGAAACGAGCCACCTGCACTAGTTTTTTTTTCTCACCAAAAGCTACGGCCAACACAAAAGCCGCAAGCACTTCTTTATTTCCTCAAAAGCCGCACACCCAACAGACTACAAACTTCTACGAGCTGCCACTTTTTATCTCCATGGAAACACACCGTTTCCTATTCCATAAGGACTCCACAACCCTAATACAACTTATCTTGGGGCTTTTTGCCTCAACTAGGCTTTTTGGTCTATTACCTTTCAAGGGACCCGAAACCCTTCATAACACGGGTTTTTCACTTCTTTTTACACTTCTGATTTTTCAGTCTTCCACGTGTCGAAGCCTCCAGGACCGCACCTCTTGTATTTTCTCCACGCATCATCTTCACGCGCATTGTTCTCTAACCCGAACATCCCGCATGACATCCTTGATCGATAGGACCTCAGTTCCTCCCGAACTTAGTCTCAAACATCGAGTTCCACCCAAACCTAGTTCCGGTCCGTCATCGACCATGTTCCGCCTCAAGTAACACTGCACATGAATAAACAAACAACCGCGTACAAGCACAAGTCCACGACTTGACTCAAGTCAATCCGCACAATACTCACACGAGCGTATCATGCAACATACGTCAATCCGTACACACAACACATCATAAGTAATATCATAACTAACGTTGTCAATTATTCATCACCTAAAATATCCTAGACATGGCTACATGGTCTAACAATCTCCCCCTTGATGAATACATTGACAACCCATTTAATTAACATGACTTCCAATAAATCTAAGTGAAGAACTGAAGCCAAACTCTCCCCTTGAACACAAGAGAACCAAAAACTCTCCAATCTCTCAAATTTCTCTCCCGCTTTGACAATGTAATCATCAAGAAAATTTCAGTGAATAAGAATAAATCTAAGAAAGAACAATGAGAATAAAAATCTAGAAGCTTTGTAGATTATCCAAGTCATGTTGCATTGATTTAATAAAGCAACCAAGTCATATGTTTGAGTAGAGCTATCTAGATCATATAAAGTCATATTATATAGCAATGTCAAAACAAATCCGTCAATATGATTAATCGATTTATATCAATGACAGCATCGCAATAATAACTGGACTAATTATAGAGAGCACAATGAGATATCACAACGAAAAGTCAAAGCCTAAAAATGAAGCAAATCTTAACTCTAGACGGGCTAGCAGTCTCATGTAACAACTTATTGCTCCACACTCAAATCTCAGGCATGTGGCATGCTTGTAGCATACTTCTTTTCATAATACTTTTACTTTGTTTTCTTTTCCCTTTTTTGTGATGGTGGCATGCTTGAAGTATACTTCTTTTCATTTTACGCACTTTTTTGCTTTCTCTTTTTGTTCACCATGGCATGCTTGAAGTATACATCTTTTCAATTCTCTCTTTCTTTTATACTCTTTTTTTTAATAATATGCCAAACTGAGTGACAAAAAAAATTACAACATGAAACATGCGAGCAGCATAGTCAAGAGTTAAAATAAGACTCACAATCAAGCTAATCTTTTTCGATGGACATCGCAAAATAATAACTATAATCAATCTAGTCAAAATATTCCGCCATGTCATGCTTTTAATTCAAATGTAGCAATTTAATTATAACCAGTCGTGATCAAAGCTACACAACATATGAATAAATATGATAAAGAGAGCTCTACTACTCAATTGATTTCAAAGACTTGGACTTGATGAATTATTTGACAAGGATAATAAATAAAGCGTCTAGAATTATTAAAACAACAAGCTCCCCCTCAGAATAATCCCAAAGGATGCAACACACCCAACTCACTTCGTAAACGAACAAACCGAGAGGAATCCAAAGGTTTTGTGAAAATGTCTGCCAATTGATGTTCAGTATCTATATGATGAAGCACAACGTTCTCTTTATCCACATGATCTCGAAAGAAGTGAAATCTTATATCAATATGCTTAGTTCTTGAATGTTCACTGGGTTCTTAGCAATACAAATAGCACTAGTATTATCACATAACAAAGGAACCCTATCCAAAATTATCCCATAATCTTTAAGTGTAGCTACTATCCAAAGTATTTGTGAACAACAACTAGCAGCAGCGACATATTCAGATTCAGCAGTAGATTGAGCAACAAAAGATTGTTTTCTAGATGACCATGAAATAAGTGAATTACCCAAAAAGTG
Source organism: Melocanna baccifera (assembly GCA_036346265.1). Classification (NCBI taxonomy): domain Eukaryota; kingdom Viridiplantae; phylum Streptophyta; class Magnoliopsida; order Poales; family Poaceae; genus Melocanna; species Melocanna baccifera. The sequence continues at coordinate 3,365,552 of CM070707.1, read as the reverse complement.
ACATAAGCCAGATGTACTTTTTATCAGCATCAGAAAAAGATCTTAAGCTAATACATGAGGAAGTAGAAAGCCATATGCCAAAATTTTGATTACCATGTAGATACCTGAAAATTCGTTTAACAGCTTGTAGATGTGAAACCCATGGGGAGGCTTGAAAACGAGCACATAAATACACAGAAAATTTTATGTTTGGTCTCAAGCGATAAGATATAAGAGTGAGCCAATTATGCTCCTATACTCTTTTGATCAACACCTCACCATCTTCATCGGGATCAAGTGTCGAGCAGCTCCATAGGTGTCATAATAGGCTTGCAATTTTCCATCCCAAAACGACGTAGAAGATCCTTTGTATACTTACTTTGATGCACAAAAGTTCCCTCATTTGTTTGTTTTATTTGCAGTCCCAAAAGTAAGTCAACTCTCCCATCATACTCATCTCAAATTCTTTACTCATCGTTGCTGAAAACTCAGTCACCAAAGCATGAGATACACTCCCAAAGATGATATCATCAACATAAATCTAAATGAATAATTGATCATTGCCTTGCTTAAGTACAAAGAGAGTTTTATCAACCTTTCCCATGGAAAATCCATTTTCTAATAAAAGTTTTCAATCTGTCATACCAAGCTCTAGGAGCTTACTTTAACCCATATAAAGCTTTTGTGGTTTGAAAACATGATTAGAAACTGTGGATTTTCAAAACCAGGTGGTTGCTTAACATAAATCTCCTCATTTATATAGCCATTAAGAAAATCACTTTTTACAACCATTTGATATAATCTAAAACCTTTAGATGCAGCAAAGGCTAACAAAATTCTAATAGCTTCAAATCTAGCAACAGAGCAAAGATTTCATCAAAATCTAAACCTTCTATTTGTGTAAAATCTTGAGCAACCAACCTAGCTTTCTTTCTAACAACAACACCATCCTCACTTTGTTTGTTTTTAAATACCCATTTAGTTCCAATTATAGAGTGATCAGAAGGAGGTGAAACAAGCTCCCAAACTTTATTATGTTCAAAATTTTCTAATTCTTCATGCATGGCATTGATCCAAGATTAAATCGCTTAATGCATGGGACACATCTTTGGGCTCAAACGAAGCAACAAAAGCAAAATGAGCATGGGAGTCAGAATCAACAAACCTGGACCTTGTTACTCTTGCATTTAAATCTCCAATTATTTGTTCAGGTGGATGTCTCCTTTGAATGTGACGAGGAGCAAAAATTTCAAGCACCTTCTTGTTCATTTTCAATATGCGTAGATGAAGTAGTAGCTTGAGGATGTCCAAGCTGTAGCCATGATAGTAGAAGGTATAGAAGAAACTACAGGTGGAGAAATAGTAGGAACCATAACTTCTTCTTCTTCATCCTCATCGTCATCAACAAATATGCTCTCCCCCTGAACATATGCACTTGTACCTGTATCACTTAGACTAATGCCGGACTAGCCTCATCAAAAGAAACTTCACAGGTTTCTATTATTTTGGTAGTCTCCAAAACAAGCACACGAAAGCCACGTGAATGAGCAGGATATCCAAGAAAAATACCATCAGTTGATCTAGCTTCAAATTTATCTAAGATTCTAGATTTTAACACAAAACATTTGCACCCAAAAACTCAAATGAGATACACTAGGTCTACGATCAAACCAAGCACATATGAAGTTTTACCAAGTTTAGATCTCAAGAACACACGATTTGAAATATAGCAAGCAGTAGATATAGCTTCAGCCCAAAATTTCCTTGGAGTTTTATATTCAACTAGCATAGTTCTAGCCATCTCAACCAAAGTTCTATTTTTCCTTTCAACTACACCGTTTTGTTGTGGAACATAAGGTGAAGAAAATTGATGATCAATTCCTTTTCAGCACAAAAATGATCAAAAGATGAATTTCTAAATTCAGTTCCATTATCACTTCTAATAGCTCTAAGAGATCCGGAAGTTCGATAGATAATCTAAGAGTAAGACTTCTAAAATGACTAAAAGCCTCATCTTTAGATGCCATAAAGTAAACCCAAGAATATCTAGAAAAATCATCAACAATTACAAGTACATACCACTTACCACCAAATGATGAACTCTCGATGGTCCAACTATGTCAAGGTGTAGGAGCTGTCCGGTGCATTTGTCATGACCATAGTAAGCGGAGGATGTGAACCTGCACACATCTTACCATGTCTACAAGAAGAGCACACTATATGGCTTTCATTTTTAAGTTTAGGCAAACAACGTATAAGATCCATACCACTAACACGCGTGAGATGATCAAAACCAACATGTCCAAGTCTACGATACTAAAAGAATAAATCTTTGGAAACATTTGCAACTAGGCACCTAAACTTAGCATCATGTGAAGCATCAAAGTCAGCTTTAAAAACTCTTCCAAATCTTGATATTTTAAAACTAGATCACTGAAGCATCTAACACTTTACATTCACCTTTCTTAAAGCATACTTCAAGATCTTCGTCAATCATTTGTGAGATAGAAAGCAAGTTGAATTTCAAGTTCTCAACAAGAGCCACATCTTTAAACACAAACTTTTCATTTACCTTCACTGCACATTTTGCCAAACAGATGTGGAAGTAGCATCTCCAAAAGTAACACTTTCAGCTCGAGATGCATGTGAAAGGGAGGAGAACCAACTTTTATCACCGGTCATGTGGCGTGAGCATCCAGTGCATTAACCATATGTTCTCCTTCCTTGCACGAGAAGCCTCATGATAGTTGTTACTGTCAAGATCATCATTGTTGGTGGAGCTATTTGCCATTTGACACAACCCAATTAAATCTTTTGCTCTTGGGAGTATCATCCTCGTTGTCTATGTCCTCATCACTCAAGTTTATTTGCTCAAGAGACGAAAGAACACGATGCACCACCTTGCGATTTATACACCCTTCTTTTGTTCTTCCTTTCTACTTTCTCCATCTTTGCTTTCCAATACTGAAAATCAACACCATCGAAAACACAAGGTTTTGTGGAATACCTATCCGTCGACATGCTTTCTAATCACCGGTTAAGATCAATTAGAAAAATAAACGTTGCTCTGATACCACTTGTAGGATCGATTCACACTAAGATAGGCAATCAAAGGGGGGTGAATGATTGAGGAAGCTAAAAATAAATTTTAAGACTCCCTCTTAAACACAGAATCTATTTAAACCTTATTTAAAAAATCTAGAGAGAATACTGAACCCTCACTAAAATTGATCTCGATCAAAAACCGTAACTCTGAATTACCCCAAACTTTGCCAGAATAAACTAGACAAAATTATTGAATTAACCCAACTGGAATCATGTCAAACGGAGGTCTAGAACTCGAGATATGAAATAAACAAACTCGTTGGTGCAAATAGTGAAGCAAATTAATCAGGTCTTAACTATGTGATTAAGTAAAAACTAAATTAATCAATTTGGGGATGCTTAGGCGTAGAATAAGTTCACAGCATGCATGCATACAAATATGCTATTCTTGAACACATAGTATCAAAACATCAACAGCAAGTCATGCACCACAAAACGTCAAAAGCAATCCATGCATGAAATTTTCTTACGCAGGTTGCTACGTATGAATCTGGAAGCAACAAGTAATAATATGGCTAGATCAATAGATTAGCAAGCAAATAGCCATACCTTTATGAAGACAAGTGTTTGGAGAGTTCACGCACAGATGACGGCCAAATATTCTCTCGTGATCAAGACTGCATGCAGTCTGCTGGTTACTCCCTCACGTTGCTTCTTTGAACAAAAGTCACGTAATACATGCATGCAAAAACTAGTTACGGCTGACAGCTGCTGATTTCTATCTGAGAAAGCACGCGGCAGCTCTTTTCTTTTCTTGGATGCTCACAGCCGATCCCAACAAAATGCTGCCTTCTTTTCTTTTCGCCGAGGCGAGTCACAATGCCGCTTCCTTTTCTTGTCTATCTCCAAAACGCACGGTAGCACAACCAGAACAATAGTAAACAAGATTGATGATTCAAACGTGTTGCTGGACGCAAGTGCAGTCTGCCTCCTAGGCTGCTGCACCTCTGCCTTGGTGACGCGTAGCGATGCGCCGAGCCGCTCTCCGCCTGGTTGCCCGTCGTCTGGCACTGCAAAGATGCCTTCCACTGCGCCGCCTTCGCCTCTTCTAGTCGACCTCCTTTTCTTTCCGTGAAAGAGACGCAATGATTAATCATAGCGCTGCACCTTTTTCTTTTGATTCTACTCAATCAAGACGCCTCGAAACGAGCCACCTGCACTGGTTTTTTTTCTCACCAAAAGCTACGGCCAACACAAAAGCCGCAAGCACTTCTTTATTTCCTCAAAAGCCTCACACCTAGCAGACTACAAACTTCTACGTGCCGCCACTTTTTATCTCCATGGAAACACTCCGTTTCCTATTTCATAAGGACTCCACAATCCTAATACAACTCATCTTGGGCCTTTTTGCCTCAACTAGGCTTTTTGGCCCACTACTTTTCAAGGGACCCGAAACCCTTACTAACACGAGTTTTTCACTTCTTTTTACGCTTCTGATTTTTTAGCCTTCCACGTGTCGAAGCCTCTAGGACCGCACCTCCTGTATCTTCTCCACACGCATTGTTCTCTAACCCGAACATCCCACATGACATCCTTGACCGATAGGACCTCAGTTAATCCCTAAACTTAGTCCTGAAACCTCAGTTCCACTTGAACGTAGTTCCAGTCCCGTCATCGACCATGTTCCACCTCAAGCAACACCTGCATATGAATAAACAAACAACCGTGTACGAGCACAAGTCCACGACTTGACTCAAGTCAATCCGTACAACACCTCACACGAGCGTATCATGCAACATACGTCAATCCGTACACGCAACACATCATAGGTAATATCATAACCAACGTTGTCAATTATTCATTCTCCAAAATATCCTAGACATGGCCACATGGTCTAACACACCCTGTGCTGCTTGTAGTTGCCGGTAGAGAACAGAAGAGAAGGGGAGGGGAGGGGAGGGGAGAGGAGCGGAGAAGAAGAGAAGGAATTACTTGGCGCACGTGAGTGAGTTGTCAGTGTGAAGAAATCAATGGAGAAGTGGATGAACGGCAATGCAATCCACACAATCAATCGCCAATAATAATAGATCAATCACAGGAGACACCAATTAAGAGAGAATATTAGAACAGAGTCTTTATTAATTTGTGATCTCAGATCTCATTACATGGTACAATGGTCTCTCTATTTATAGAGTAAGCCCACCAGGGGTAATTCTGATATTTGCCTACATTGGAGCCTTATAGGTTTCATAACACTGCCCTTGGGTGAATAACACGGTATGCACATGCTTCATTAAAAACTCCTTCCAAAAACCCAGTGAAAAAAGGGATGGAGAAAAGAGTACATTACATCCGTTTCTTATGATGCACTTGTTGCCTCATTAAAATATTTACGTGAGAAAACTTTAGAAAAAACTTACAAAGGGAACAAGAGTGCAACATTTAGATCATCAGGATCATATAAGTCTTTTGGTCTTACATAAGGGCTATGGTTTAGCGATTTATTCCCTTTGAATCTTATAACTCTCTAAGTCGTCTCATCCCTATGCCTCGAACACATTTATAGAAACTAGAGGCTAGGAGAGATTTCGTGAATAAATCTGCCAATTTATTACAAGACCTAGCCATTAACACCTTTATCTCTCCATTGTTCTAGAGTTCATGAGGATAAAAGAATTTAGAAGCAATATACTTTGTGATATTACCTTTAACATAGCCTATTTACAGTTTACCACATAAGTTGCATTATCTTTATAGATAATAGTGGGGTCGTCAATGATGTTTATGCCACATGACTTCTCGATGTGGCTAATCATTTGTCTAAACCAAACACATTATTGTGAGTCTTCATACCATGATATGTATATGCCTTGTTAAAAACTCCTTTCAAAAATCCAGTGAAAAAAAGGAATGGAGAAAAGAGTACATAGCACACATTAAATTGTATTGCAGTTGTTGCCTTATTAAAACCCTTCAAGTAAGAAAACCGAACAGGAAAAACTCACTAAGGGAAAAGAGTGCAACACTTATCTTCAGGATTTATTATGATCTTCAAGATCTTTATCATATCTATCGATTGGACTTATATCGACAGGAGGTAAAATCTTCAAGGTAGTGATCATCAAGTCAACACCTTCTAGATTAGACTAAAGTTGAGATTTTTTTGAATCTCGTGCATAACTCTAATGGTTTAGCATACGCTCTCCCTGAAGACCACTTCCGGTGAAATCTTATTATTCCAATGCTTTTAACACATTTTAAGAAATGAACATAGACTAGTATATTGTGAGTATGTCAACTGGATTACCATAATGTATAGTCTTCTAGACATTTGTCTTACTATTCATCTAGATAACAAGAAGATAAAACAATTTGGAAGCAATATACTTAGCTTTCAAAATTTTATCCTAATTAGGATATAGGGGTAGTCAATTACAATACCACATTTCTTCAGAATGTGACTTATCAAAACCTTTCAGGGCCTTAGCAGCCATATTTGAGTAGTACTATACAACCAAAAGTCTGTTCTACAGAATTAAAAGTATGGTCATTCCACCACATAGTTAATATAATCAATATTAATTTTGGCACTTAGGGGATTAATAAATTTGCCATTAACACCAATGTATATGATACCTTCATGATAATAGAGGATATTGTCACTTCATCACCTTCTGGTAGAAGATGCTCTTCATATGTGCTTATGTGGTGAACTTTTGGTTCTTAGTTTTCTTATTTCATTCTCTCAGGTCTTGGATGGGTCCTTATCTACTTCTAGGGATCGCATAATTATTAATGTATTTTTGATCAACTGGTGATTTAATTTCTCTTTAGGGAAATATTTTCTCTTCTAGGAGACACTCTTTATTCGAGTAAGAGTTTATCAGTATGAGTTATATATATATATATATATATATATATATATATATATATATATATATATATATATATATATATATATATTCATGTTCCAATTTACTTTTTGTTGAAATACCAAGTCCTTCAAGGATCGAGTTTTGGATTCCTTTAGGGATCCCATCAAGAATCTTTAGAATCCGATAACTCATATCTTATTCATGTCATCTACCAGAGTTATTATATAACATAATATTATTTCATTCATAAGAAAAGAATATCGATCTCTACAGGGATCCTTGAACCATTGCTTTCACCACCTCAATATTTTATAATGACCCATCAAGTCTGAATGAATAGGTTTCAAGAGTTTCAACTTTGATTATGGTTCGACCTCAATTGCTTACTTTCATTTTCGACCCGATATGAACACTTCAGGTGCTTGACCATGGACTTTGGTTCTGGATTTATGTTCTCACACGAGAAGCTTTAGCAATTTTGGAGACAAACTGGTTGTCGACAATTTTTCTCGAAATTTCCTCATAATTAAGTGTCTTTTAGTATTAACCAAAACTTCATCATTTCCCAAATGAAACTAATTGGTTGTTCCGTGTTCTCTAGTATTATAATATGTGCATATCTAATTACTGGGGTTTTCATCTTTAGAATGAGCCTTTTCATGAGGTATTTCACCTTCAATATGAGTTCTCTTCTAGAGTATTCAAGGAGTGTTTAATGATTATTTTGAATTATGCCACTCTACCTTAGATCTATAGGCATCCCTGTAGACTTTATGTCACTGATCAATAAGTCAACTTTGCAAAGATGGATATACTATTCAACCTAGGGTATTCCAAACTTAGCAACACATTTACTTCAGATAAATACTATATAACTTCTCTATGTAATGGAAAAAGAAATCTAGCAGTGTCCTCGCTTCTAGCGTACAAGAGTATCAACTAAACTTAAATTTAGCTTGGTTAGTACGTGAACCATATATTAAAGATCTTTCTTCAGGAAAGTATCACAGCATTCAAAGATTTTTGGGCATTTCTCTCCCCCTGTTGCTGGGATTTGATCTTTAATAGCATTCTTCAAAAATCCCCTTAGTATGGACATATGATAGATAAAATTTCATATCCAATCTTATCCCAGCTACTGGTGGCGGTCCAAAATAGTGTGTGCTACGATAGTGATATTATTTGGGAAATGATTGATTCTTCCAATACGCACTAATCCTTAATTGGGGGTTCTTTTCTTAATGAAGTGAGCTAGATATTTATTAACATAGTGGCTTGAAAACTGCACATCTCTACTTCTGGTAGATTATCTCAATGTCTGGTGGGTCATTAATCTGTGATAGTATAAATATTCTAGCTTCTTATATATTGCCCAATATTATGATCCAATTACTCACACTTCTGATTTAAAATTTGGATCACTCAAACTTTAAGTTTTGTGTTGATGCAACATGTTTTGACTTGGTCAAGAGTATTATGTTTTGACATCATAATATACATCTCCAGGATGTTTACAAGAGCATAAATATAACACTGTCACATAAAACATAATCATCTATTAATTTACATGGAATATATATATTATTCTAGAATATACTTGTGATTTAACCTTCCAGATGGAATAATTATTCTTCCGGAATATATATCATTAATTGGGAGGTAATTTATATGTCTATTATAATTTATAATGTCAAATATGTATGATAGATTTAGATCATTCGAGATCATTAACATCCAATAGGTCATCTAGTATTTTGAGAGTTATATTTGTTTCAGGCAAATGGTTATAGCTTCCAGCGGCATTACATTTGCAGACTGCATTTGTCAAAATGCATGTGTAATATCAGTTGAGTATGGTATACTCCAATATGTACCATTCTAACATATGCGCGACAGCTTCATGCTATCGTGTAATTTACATGTATCTGGTTGCATTCTAGCAACTAATATATTACTGGAGATTTGCCAACATTGCGAATAGCAGATTTAATTATCTCTCAAATAAACTACATTGTTTATAGCTTCAAGCTCATTTGCTTCTAGATTTGACTTAGGATATGCCACTATGCTTGTCATTGACTCTCATGCTTTGAAGGTTTCAATATTCCTCATATACCCCAAAATCCTCCTCCTTTTCATGCCAACCATACAATTTTGAGTGAGAGCACCTGCTTCTAGCATTTGCTTTGAATTAACTCAGAGTTTTAGCAATGAATTGCTATTATACTACTTAAAGAGTATAATTTTATTAGCGTGAAACCGATATATACTTTGTAATATGGAAGATGGGGGTTATATATATACTTCAAGTCTTTGGGGTTCATAGCATTTTCTAGTCGAGGTAATCTTTTTGTGATTTAACATTTGACTAGATTCCTTATGTCTACAAGAAGAACAATTTTTCTATTTCCATCTGGGCAATAATGCTCAACGAACTAATAAACTAAGGCTTAAAAGATGTTAAGAGCACATGCTTAATAACTTCAAGTAAGGTTTGGCATATCATTCCTTTCAAATGCTAGGCATAATATTTACAAAATTTATCCTATGCATGATTAATTATTTTACTTCAAGTAAGATATGCATCTGGCAATATGTTCTATTAAGCAACTGTTCAACAGGGGTAATTGAGCATAACAACTTAGACCAGATATTTATAGCATCTGGGAAAATAATTATCTAATGCATAATTTCAGTTTAAAGAAAAAGATAAGAGGTGCTCTTCATGAGCAATATTTACTTTTATCTATTCAATAGATAATTTATCATTTCCTAGAATTTTACTAGCAATATTGGGGATTTTTTTTATAATTATTTAGTCATTTAAGTAATTTTTAGAATTACTAAACCATTAAATAAATCCCCAAACACACAATACCAAGAAATAAACCATAAAAGAAATATGAAGCTTCCAAGGTGTATTATGTCTAGGGTTTCACAAATTTACAGAAGATCATATACCTAAAAACCATGTTCCTAGGATTTTCTAAAATTTTCTAGCAATTTTTAATGAATTTTTGCTAATTGATAAGTAATTTTTAGAATTACTAAGTAAGCAAAAATAATATGCTAAGAAAATAAATCCAAAAACATACAACAGTAATGCAAAAGTTAACTAGAATATGATAAGGCTTAAATAATCCAAGAAATAAATCTTCTAGAGAGAAAATTCAGTATACTGGACCTAATTGCTAATTTGATGAACTTGAGGATCAAATTCATAATTATTTTCACATTCTCAAAAAACTTCTTAGTTTATTGAAAAGTCCACAGACTAAAATGTGAAATCATGCTGGCCAGATTTGTTTTTCTCTTTGGGGGTGCTTTCGCTTTGGGCTGAGAAAATGACCTGTTCGGCACAAACATCCAGACGGCGGCCCACTTGGGCTGGGGGCTTGGGTTAACCTAGCTAGTGGTTGGCTCCAGTGGCGGTGGCTACAATGCCGCTTAGGGCAGCCTAGCTGGTGGGCGATCGGGCATGGCCGGTGGGCGACTGCGACCAGCGGGTAGCTATGGTGGGCGGCAATTGGCGGGTAGCATGGCGGGTGGCTGTGGGTGGTTAACGGTGGGTGGCCGCTTCGGGCAGCTGTGGATGACGATCGAGCGAGCGACGAGCAGGGCCCGGCCTCAGGCAGTGGCTGGCGGCGCTTGCATAGAGCCCGAGCAACAGTGGCCGGATGGCAAGGCGACGGTGTTCATGCGCTACAGCGACAACCGCAAGTGGAGGCGTTGGCCTCTTCTGGTCCGACGACTTTGGGTGGTGCGGCGACCCGGGTACTGCGGCGGTCGGCGGGGTTGAGCACGGGCAGATGTGGCAGCAACTGTCAGGGGCTGGTGCTGGCGGATTCAGCAGCGGCTGTTAGGACTATCTTAGGCAGCGGCGACCGGCAAATCATCGGATCTACCAGCGGCAGCCGTGCGTGGCTTTAGGCTACGGTGAGTCCCTGGTGGTCGACAAGCGACGGATGCTACAGGCGAGTGGGGCGGTAGACTCCTGTGGCACGATTTAGATTTCGGCGACCGGCATCTCCAAGCGGTCGGGCCAGGCATCAACTGTTGCTGGATAGATGCAGCTTCGAGCGTAGGGTCTGGGAGGTGGCGGCCGTCCTCGGTCGAGCGGTTTCGGGCATGAGGCAGCGGCCGACGGCCTTCCCCGCCGTACTTCAAGGCGGCGACGGCAGAGCAGGCAGAGCCAGGTGGCGATGGGCCAACAGCTACGCGCGAGCAGTGAAGGATGGCAACCGTGGGAGGGAACGAGCGGTGATGAGCGAGATGCCCTCATGCGTGTCTCTGGGAGCACGGCCAGCGGCGAATCTACCGTCCCTCCAGCCCGGGCACTTGCCCGGGCTTTGCAGCCTCTCGCTTTTGCGCTAGCAGTATCAGCTGGCCGCCGCTGTCTGCAGTATCAGCTGGCTCTCCCCCGACGAGATGAGCGCCTCGATAGTGCTTGCCCGGGCTTTGCAAAGTTTCTAGCTCCGCCGCTGAGCACGGCAGTGTGAGTAGCTCCGGCCTCGTGGCGTGCATCGGCGATTTTCTAGCAGCTTCGCACGTAGCACGGGGTGGCCGACGGTCGGTGGCGGCTTCCAAGGTGGTGGGTGAACGAGCGCTGGGCGATGACAGCTGTCAAGATCTGAATATATAAATCCAGACTCTTTGTCTATACTATACTAGTTCTGGATTATGCTAGTGCACAAAGTGTAAATAGAGATAAAATATCGACCATATACATAATCAATAAAGGAAAAAACTCATGTATTAATAATTATCAAAGTACAAGTTTATGATCAAGCTTACAATTAATAGCCTGAAGGGCTTAAGAAACTAGCAGCGGAAAACAGAAGTAAGCACGGTAGCCATTCGACATTCCCACATGCATTCGACTAGGAAACGAAGTTCTAATCTATGAAGTCATCAAAGTATCCTCCTTCTATTACCTCCTGCTGATATGGTTTCTCCTCTTTAACTGAGCAATAGTAAGCATAAAACTGTGAGTACATTGATACTCAGCAAGTCGTTTGTAATAAAAGTGCAATATAATATGCAAGGCTTACTAATGGATGGCTAAAATGTTATTTTGCAGAAAACAATAATCTAAAGTAAATACAAAAAAAGATTGAAAGCAAACTTTTAGAAAAATAATGATAAATATCCAAAGGAATTAAATAGACTATAAGTGAACTAACCATCCACTTAATAAACCAACAGTGAACTACTTGTCCACTTTTCAAAGTTATCTAACTCATGTTTTACGAAATAACTTCTCATATGAAATTATCAAGTATTGTCTATAACTAGAGACACAGCTATTCGAATAGTTTTACACTTTGTAGAGGTTACACAACTGTAACTGCACGATATGATCATCCTCATATTAAAGAAAATCACAATAAGGTCTTTACAATACTCAATCACAACTCAATTTCACTTGTTAAGGTTTTGTCGTAGAGTAGGTTAACCACCTAGTCGATAATTGCCCCCTCTTGCGTCTGATGAAAATCAGCAACCATATTCAACTCAATTGCAAAATTGAAATTAAAATCTCATAAATTAATCAGCCAGGCCTATCCCATACTAAACATGTGATTTGCACGGTAATGCTCAGATTGATGGCGCACAAAGTTAAGTCCTTAGATATTACCCAGATGAGACTTTCACATCCCTTGAAGTGAATCCACACTTCCTCCTTTACTACACAATCACTCGCCTAAGTGAAAAATAATTTTGTATAACCAACACTTATGACACACCAATATCATGGCGTGCAAATTTTATAATTGTGGCATCAGTTACGATTCAATATCTCATTAAGTCAAATTAATTAATTAACCACATGTGATAATGAACCCAACGTATCTGTAGGCATGGCTAAACATATTAAACGTACAACCCATGTGACAACTAGTATGGTATCACTAAATAATTTTTTCATCCTATTGTAACAATGGAATCATGGCATTCGAAATATCAAAGGAGGAATTAATCAATTGGGACAGTAATTACCAAATACAAAGATTTGCAATAAATTAGCAATGCATGATAATTTAAAATAAAATAAATAAATAATAGATTTAAAAATTAGATTCAATATGATCAAAGAACATGACTTGCCTTGACCTTACTCAGTTATGAATTCTTGATCATTTGGTTGTACTTCCGTTTCTTTAAAGACGCGATCTACAATTCAAATAAACTCTAAAAGCTTCAAAATAAGAATCAAAAGATAGATCTCAATTTTAGATAAAATTAGGAAAAAGAACGAGGTCAATCGGAGTTAGGACGAAAGAGAATGGGCTCCTGAAAGATCTAATATAAAGGAAAATACCGAAAATTGAAAAAAACTACTGTGCTGTGGACTCGGTGCACGAAAAGACTAGTCTACGATGGATTCGGCTCACAGAACAGTGTGCACGTGACTGGGCTAGATGACATAGCTGTTGACTAAGCATCTAGGGCCGACATGTCAGTGATGTGGCAAGACACGTGTGTACTAGAGCTGACGTGACGGCTTACGTGGCTCTGATACATGGCATGCTGACATGGCACTAGATGGCTCGGTTTTGCTGACATGACGCTGACGTGACTCTGACATGTGGTGACCCCGTGGGATTTGGGCTAAGGTGGCAACTGGCGTGGACGGTTGACTCGGTTAGGCTGGCGATGATCGGACGGTCCAAACGATAAAGACGATCGGGCGGCTGAGGAGTAAGGATGTTCGACGGGCCGATGATCGGACGACTGAGGAGTGACGATGATTGGACTGTCTGAACGATGACGATGATTGAATGGTCAGGAGGCATGGAGATGTTTGAATGGTCCAAAGGTTGATGTCGATCGAACGGTTCGAATATGATTGAACGGTCTAAAGGACTAAGGATATTCGAAGGTTCGAATGGTGACGACGTATGGTGCTTGGGGATTGGTTGCTGAAGGCGAAGTGATGTGGGGTTCAGTCGGAGTGAGGCGAGGTGAACCGAGGGACGACATTGCGGTACAGAATGGCGGCGAGGGGTGGCAACTTACCGGCGGTGTCATCGGCTAGAAAGGATGGCGTTGTATCTCTCTCTATAATTTCTGTCACAAATAACTAAAATTTAAAAATTTTAATAAAAAATTATAACCCCCAGCAAAAAAGAAAAAGAAAAAAGAACGTACCCTTCGCACCATCTTGACCGCTGGCGTGGCCGCTAGGGGCTTTCATGCAAAACTAGCTTCACCGTTTGCGCAAACTGAAAGTACATGGGTCAAGCAGATAAATACTTCTGCACAGGTCTCGCTAATCGCTGCAAGCACGTGAGGCCGAGCAAACATTACTCCCGGCTGAAACAAATCAAATAGGTAAGGTCTGTTCATTTGGGTTTCAGATTTCTAACTTTAGAATAAGTGTGTTGCCTTCTTAACTTTAGTTTTTTATTTTTTTTCTTTGTATTGTCTAAAGAGATAAAACAATGTTTTTTTTATTTTTTTCTTACTTTCTTTATTTTTCTTTAATTGAATGACTCAGAAAAAACTAACGGCCGTTACACTGTAGTAGCTGTTAATTTTTTCTAAGGTATTCAATTCAACGAAAAATAAAGAAAAATAGAAAAATAAAAAACACCATTATATCTCTATAATAATACAAAGAAAATAATAATAATAATAATAAATAAGAGAAAATAGAAAGTAGATATATTAAAAAGTCAATTGTTCCAAACAGTTTTTGTATTTTAAAGCTAGAAGTCAGAAGCTATTATGTATTTGGCCCAACGACCCTATCTATAAGACTTGGTCACAAGATCTATTTATGTTAGTGTACCATTTATCGGTACCGATTTTATTTACCGGTTGTATGAATCATCACAGTGAATTGTGTACATTAGCTACCAATCTTGAGACTAGTATGGTCTGGGATGGTAAAGGTAATTTGGGGCAAGCCGCGCGGCTTGGTAAAACACGAATTTAGTTTCCAAATAAATACAATATATACATACATCACGCCACTTCTTTTATTGAATTCCTATCAACAAAATTTAGTACACAAACTTTACTGATCACTGGTTACAAACGAGCTCTACATCTTCTTCTCTAGTGACAAGGGGGCGGAGAAATTTAAAGGTGAGAACATATCGTGATAATTGGACTTGGGAGCAGGCCTGAACTCGTAAGGGCCAGCCTCGCTTCCCCAAACCTGAGAATATGTGGGTACATTGTCAAAAGAATAGTCCTTTCACAAGCATTGCAAGTCAACCAGAACCATGGTTGTGAATTATGCACAAAACCTACCTGATTTCCGTCGTCATCAAAACACTTGTCCCAAATATGTAATTCACCATTCTTGTGAATGGACAGATCCGATGTACAATATGCTGCACCACTCTGTTAAAATATTGATCTTGCGATAAGAACAATTTCCAAAAATTGCAAGAGAGAGAGAGAGAGAAGATTATCCAGGTAGGTTCTGATGATGTTAAATTAGAACAACAGACTTGAGACTATTGCTAATCAGAAAGAGGACTAAAAATGTTGATTGGGAAGGGAGAATAAGTAGCTCACCCAATTGTTGGGAAAACCTCCAGGTGGGGTTGATCCTTCGTACAAGCAGCGTTTTCCACGCTCACATCGTGATAAGTGTATGGTGGTCAGATGCTCTGCAATGTCCTGAGCACCAAATATGAACTTGAGTGTTAGGACCGTTGTATGTCAGAAACTAGGACGTATTAGTGCAAACCACTTTCTTGGGAGGATAAGTGAAATTTTTGCCTGTTTTATTTCTCCTACGAACAACATAGGTAGGGGTTGAAGCTTTATATGGTAACAAATCACTGTAGTGCCTTAAGGTCAGGCAGCGTTAAGGTTCCTGTGCCTTCGCTATCAACCGTCATAAGCAACCTGCTAGGCACTAGCGCAAAGCGTCGCGGTGGGGCTGCCAAGGATGGCTACTATGGCCACCACCACAGCTCGAGGATGAGCTGTGCGCGAAGGAGGGGAGAAGTTGTTACCTATAAAAATTATTACACATGAATAGTACTCATGGGTATTGCAGCAGCAGACCTACGGGGAGGAATACTTCTTCCCTACCAAGTTATCTATTTTCTAAATAGTTTGATTAGTTTCCTAAGATAAGGATTAGTTGTTTGCCATCATATCTATTAGTTAGGAAAGAGATTATTTAGATTGATCTTATCCATAATTGTTAAAAGAACTCTCTACATAAGGAGGTCTATTATAATCATTATTCTCAAACAAGAAAGAATGAATCAAAGAAACCTCTCCCTTCCGAGTGCATCTAATCTTCTCTAGCTGAGTTCCTCCCTCCCTTTATCGAGTGCCCTCATTCTCTTAGCGCTTTCTCCTCGAGCCATGCCGTTTGGCCTCATCTAGCGGTAGTTATCCCGTTGTGTACCAACGTACACAACATCATGTTAATAGACTTCTCTAACTGTTGGATCATTTTCGCTTCATTTATTTTGAAGCAGTCCAGGCAAAGATCATGCTACCGACAGTCCTCAGTGAGAAACTAAGTAAATGGGGTTTGTTCCCCAGTAATCAAATTTAAGCATATTATTCCTAAAAACCTGTCCCCTCTGTGGTTGCCTTCCTCTTTATTGGCACTGTCACCTTCACTCAATGTTCTATCTCATGACTCAATGCATTTCCATTGCAATGTATCATCGCCAAGATATAGCAATAGCATGTTTTAGTCATGGTACATTTGAGTAAACCATTCTTCAAATCGTAAATTCGTAATCACCAAGGCAATTATCAAGTTCATTAGAAATTAAATTCGGAACTTGACTTTCTTCTTATCATTAATTTGAATTCCTCTGCTAATTCCTACAAAACGTTTTGCTCAAGGTAGACAATGGAGCAACACCTACATGACTGTGACACTACAAATTAGGTAGATGAACTGAAATAGGAAAAGAATATGGCAGTCTCAACCTAGGAAACAAATCTGACAGGCCATGAGGACATCTGTACGTGAGATAAACAGAGGCAAAGGCAATTCCAAGGGTGCCAATGAGTTTAAAAGATTCTAGTATTTGGATCTTACAAACTCCAAGCTAATTAACTAATGATGTCACTACATTAGAACCCGCCATGAGGAAAAGTATCTCATGGAGTCATGGGCAACATGAAAGAAAATATCACACCCAAAATTATAGAAGCAATGGAAAAAAATGGCCTCAAGTATGTGCTTTGAAAATTATGATTTTGATTGTACAGGACATACCGCAATTACTTCTTCTGGCTGCGGCCTCTGATCCTTTGGTCGGTCACAGAAATTCTTGTACTCTTCGACATCTCTAATTGCATATGAACTCAACTGTCCATTGGAAATAATTCAAAATATTATCTAATCTTGTCCCAAAAAAGTTATCTAATCAGCTTTGCCTGCAGAATTATTTTAAGTTGCAATATCCTTCAATCAGCTTCTTTGAGAGCCGACACATGGTTGAATTAAAGGTCCATCGCCCCAAAAACCATTATAGTGCCTTTGTTAATGCCAAATGTTAAAATTAATTGGGCTAAATATTAACCTAAATTCATGTTACAGTTATTAAATGGCCAAAAGCAAGAAGCTAATGGTTGGGCACAGTCAAAATAAAAAGTAGCAGATTTATGTAATTCTAATCAGTCCATTTTATGCTTCCTCCACTATGAACATGTTGCCCAAGCTTTCTAGGTGATCAAACCAAAATCTTGAAACAGAGAGGTAAGCCAAGTTAGGGCCTGTTTGTTTCAGCTGTAGATTCTGAGAAGCAGCTAGTGAGTATCTAACTAGTCAGAATCTGGAGAAGCTGGATAACCCCAGCTTCTGGCTACTAGTTCATTTTCTGGATTCTGCAGCTTCTGACTACTTAGAATCTAGATGAAAATCTGAACTGTTTGGGGGAGCTGCAGATTCTGAGAGTAGCTGCAGCTGCCAGAAACTGAAACAAACAAGCCCTTACTCATGTTTTGAACATGGTAATGAAAAGGCAGAAATGAGCTCATGTGATGTCCCATGTGGATATTCATGAGTCAGATGCCTCTTTTATAAATAAATATGAGATTCCATTTGCTCATATGATCCCATTTTGATAGTACCACAGCTTAAAAGTCAAACTGGGGGATGACGAACTGAATGCTTCTAGTAACTTTATGAAATATCAGTGTGGCTGTATTAATTGGTTTAGTACTTTAATTTGACCACAACATTGCAAGTGGATCTCACATGAAAACAAGGGAAAAATATTCTGTACATGTCTGTAAATTAAAACAAAGCTGGGTTCTTTTTGGCTTTGGCTTTGATTTATCATTTTCTATTACAGTAACTAACTTTTAAACAGTGTGCCTTTTCAAGACGGGGCTTTATAGGTAGATTGTAGTGAACACTGTACTGAGTTCAAATATACCGGCTAAAATCGCATGCGACTGTTTCCTTCTGTATACTGTCTCTCGCGAACAGCCAAAATTCAAAATTCATAAGCCAAAGCCCAAAAGAACTCACCCCAAGTATGCCAAATTTGAGCTCACCTCAACATCACATTTCATCTCCTTTGGACAAGGCTTTACCATGTAGAATCTCTGCATGGACCACGAGTTTATTAGTATTTGTACATCAATATATGTAAAGCACATGAGATTAAAAATATAGACTGAACAAACAAAATAGATGTCAAATTTTTATTGTTAAATCATCCAAATAATATGCTGTAAATAGGCATATAAAGTTCTACTATCTGTCTGAAACAGCCTTGTTACAAAAGAATAGTTCAGTTCAAGTTAAATATCGTTATGTGCAATGAATTAAACATCTTAGTTTCAGAAGTATCCTGTTTGCAGAGCAATGCAACTTTTTTTCATAATCTCCGATAACAGCACCATCTACAGTGTCCAGACAAAAGAAATGCAGATATATCAAAAACATAGTATGCAAAATGGCTTATAAATTGTTAATCTGGTTAGAGCTACCAAAAGGAAGGATTCAACAGAAACATGAAATAGATAAACATGTGTACAGTCAGAAGATATAATATAAGCAAATTAACTATATATATCCGCATGCAATGAACTTAAGTTGGTAGAGAAACACTTCAAGAATTGAACATAACCAAATAGGAAGTATATTCATATATGAATTGAAAAGCTGAGACTTGCACTAGTGACCTCTACAGTTTAGAAGTTACCATACTTGTCGGAAAGGTTTTTCTGGAGTTCTCCAAAATGCCTGCAAAGGAAAGTATGATATCCAAGTTCCCAAAAAGGCACTATGAAATAGAGAACATATAAAAAAAATGGACATACCTTTTCAAAGTAAAGCACCCTGGAACCATCCACCATCTCAGTTGCAGGGCATGTGAGCATTCTAAAATAAAAGGAAGACCACGTTATAACACAAGATGTTTATAAGATCAAAAGCAGATTGACACATAATTAACACAATATTTGACCTTATGCTGAAAAAAGTTAAAAACTTGGAAGAATTCTATAACGACAAAAAGTCAAAAACACATAATTCTGAGTGTGTAAATGAAAGATTTGCATCATAAGTGCACAAAAGTTACATTCACACCATTGCAAGTCAAAAGTTAGATCACTTCTACCATGTCACATTTAATCAGGTATGAATTATATTAAAAAAAATGGTGATTTGCAATCGCATAAAAGAAGTTGTATTTCCATCCAAAGTATCTGGATAGACTTGTAATGGTAAAACGAAGTATCATCATAAAGACAAGTACCCTGACATCCACCTATTGTTTAACAAAGTGCCAAACTAAAGGCAACAAACAAAGGGATGCTCTGACCAGAAAAGCAAATGACCAACATCTGTAAGGACTGCAGTAGATCAGTAAGAACAGAATGTGATGGATATAGTGTAAAATAATGCTTGAATAGGTCACTGTGACCATTCAGTCTTTAATTCCTGAACGTCCACTAAAAAAACATTGTTTCATCTGTTCATTTGTTTTTAAAGGAACAGAAACATCACATCAAAATTATGAATCTAATAAATAGAAATTCTTTAATAAACAATTTGCTCAGGTGATAGTATAGGAGGAAATAAAATTTTCATATATGCATCCTCATAGTCCTGAAGGGCAGGCAGCGCCCCACAAGACCAAAGCAAATGAATCATCAATGAAGCTTATAATAAGGCCAATTATTCACGCAACTGCAACTGCAAGTTTGTTACTAGAAGATTCAGCATGGTTCTTTAATTGTAAATTTGATATATGTGGACAGGAGCCAGAAAGTACAAAAGTTAAATCATTTGCAGAAGTTGGTCACTCAACCAACTATTATATCGCTATGTTCATACTACCGATAATCCCAATGTGGATTTATATTCAAAACTCAACAAAGAAATAATCCCATAAAAAAACTTTGCTGTGATCAGACTAGCTATGCTATCCAAGTATTACTATGACAAAATTGCACCCCAATCATTTTAGCACTGCCTAACAACTTGTAAAAAATCAGGCAATTGTCACCACCAAAGCTAAAATATAGAAAAACCTAAAATAATCCTCAAAACCAGGATGTATGCATATCAACAATGTGAATTGCACCTATAAAATAATTAAGAAGACTACTTAACAGGAAGCAATCAGTTCACGTTCATATTCTAATGATTAACGAAGCACAATTTTACCAAATTCCTAACAAATCGACAGCCCAAAACAATACTAAGGAACACTACAAGCTGCTGCCGCCACTCATTCAGTTCACCATTACACAAAAACTCAAAAGAAGGCCAGTTCTTATCAGTCGCAAAAACTACCCCGTCTGAAGACAAGAACCCTAATCAAATCGACAGCGCAAATGTTGATGTGCAAAACGAATTCTACTATTTAACATAATTCCTCACCTCAAGTTGAAGTAGTTACCAGGATCCTTTATCGCCTGCTCCCTCGAGAACTGCAAGAAAAGCAATAAACAAACGAACGAACTAGTCAAGTACCAATACACACCAAGAAACACATCAAGCCACAAACTCCGTTTAAAATTGAGAAAATTTTGGGACAAATTCTCAGTGCGGCCGCATCTAAATTCTCGGGAAACCGAAGATAAATTTTTCGGGAGAGACTCGCCTTCTCGCCGGAGAGGGCGCCGGCGACGGCGCGGGCGTGGTCCCACCGGGTGGTGGAGCGGCGCAGCCGTCGAAGCAGCAGGACGCCGCCGACGACCACGAGCGCCTTCAGCACCGCGCCCCGCACTACCCCGCCGACGTCTCCGCCGGTATCCTCGCCGGAGCCCATCGGGTGTTCCACGGCGAACTCGCGAGGGCCGAGACGAGGTGTTCCGGGAAAGAGGAGGACTGAGAGAGAAACATTACATTTTTGGAGGGGGTAACGTGGAAAACGGATCTACTTTTCTGTGGACTGCGGTGCCGGTTCTGTCTATTGGCGCAGAAT
Organism: Melocanna baccifera; assembly: GCA_036346265.1. Lineage (NCBI taxonomy): Eukaryota > Viridiplantae > Streptophyta > Magnoliopsida > Poales > Poaceae > Melocanna > Melocanna baccifera. The sequence continues at coordinate 3,344,269 of CM070707.1, read as the reverse complement.
GGAAGTCGCCAAATTTGTCGGGCTAACTGTGTCGATCTGAATCATGGTGCTGTTGTCTATATTAAATACAGTATGATATGAACAGTATAATGGATCAGTTCGGCACAGCATGTATAATATTGTGCAGTAAAATTACTTATGGATATCAGTAAAGTTACCTGTGTTATAGCTACTACACTCTTTTGAGCTCGGATAGGTAATTTGGTAGTAAAATTATTTATGGTTGGTAGTAAAATTACTTATGACTGATTTAAAAAATACTTGCGACTAACAGTAAAATTACTTATGATTAGCAGTAGTGCAGTAACTCTACTACGATAGTATAGTAAAATTGCTTATAGATGACAGTAAAAGTACTTATGTTAGGATTACTTTACTCTTCTAAGTACGGATGGGTGATTTGCTAGTAAAATTATTTGTGATTAATAGTAAAAGTACTTGTGATTATTAGTTAAATTACTTTGACTAGCAATGAAATTACCTGCGACAAACAGTAAAATCAGTGACTTGTTTGGCTAATCGTTCAAGGCCAAGCCATGCCGTCCATTTGGCCACCTTTGTAGAAAATGAGGATTCGAACAAGTTCTTAATATTTGAGCTTTTGTTCCGAGACGATTCAGGTCTAGAATCAAGGGCCGGTCAAACTGGCCTCAGAGCTACAATCAGACCAGCTCGCTGGTGTGACTGGGCTTAGGTCGACGGTCTGACCAGCCCATCAGTGGCGGTATGACCGGCCTTATGTAGGAGGCAGCTGATTTTGTTGGCTTTTGTTGCTAGTTTTGTTTTGCCTCGTTTTATTGGTATGATATGAATATAGTGACTATCATATTCACTTAACTGAAGATTTTGAATACTTTAAAGAAAAAATTTCAGCAATTATTCATCCCCTTTAATTACCGACATCAGTCCTACACTTCTGGTTGTATATGCCATATGCAAGCAAAATAGTTGAAATTCACGCCTTAGTGTTGGAGGTGGCTATTTCTTTGTCAACAAGCAAGTCTGCAGTCGATATCACTATTCTTCGGGCCTCCTTGTATTGGAAAGGAAATCAAAATCACTTGCTACATTTATACATACCAAGAATACGAACCTTGCATATCATATGAATAGTTGACATAGATCATTTTGTATTAACAGGCTCCTTCAATTTGCACGTAATAATGTGAAATAGTGAGTAGATCATTTCCCCCCATAGGTTGAAGGGGATAAGGGATCATCCCACAGACCGCTAAGAGCAACTCCAGCAGTAGTCCTCAAAACAGGGCCCCTACTTTTCATTTGAGAGCTTCCCTTATTTTTGAGGACCCTGTTTTCTGGGCTACACTCCAGCAGGAGTCCTCAAAACAGAGTCCCTACTTCTCAATTCTCTCTATTTCCTCACATACTATATGCATATATATAGGACAAAAGCACAATACACAATAAAATATTTATGAATTCAAATACGAATATTCAAATTTAAATTCAAATTTATTCTGAATTTAAATTTATGAATTCAAATATGAATATTCAAATTTAAATTTAAATTTATTCCGAATTTAAATTGAAAGCACAATGAGGGACGTTTAAATTTATGAATTCAAATACGAATATTCAAATTTGTTCCGAATGAGGGACGTATTTATTCAAATACGAATAAATCTGAGTTTAGGGGCTCAAGTAGGGGCCCCCTAGGAATGAGAGCTTGGAGGCCTCATTTGAGAGGCCCCTATTTTTGAGAGCTCAAGTAGGGGCCCTGCTGGAGTTTAATTTTTTACTCTAGCTCTCAAATCTGAGTTTAGGGGCTCAAGTAGGGGCCCTGCTGGAGTTGCTCTAAGGATCTATAATAGCTTAATACCAATTAACATGTCAATTCCCAGAGTATATTGTGAAATGGTGAGTATAATTTGTTTCCCATATAGGATGATCAAGAGCAAATCAACTGAAGCAAGAGGGATATAAGATAGATAAACAAAATTAATATATTACTATTTAATGATAAAAGTTTTACAATAACTTCACTTAGAAGATAAAAGAGCGCATTACATCAATCACACTTTTCAACCCTAACCCTACTTAGCTTCCATAAAGCTAGGATGGTTGGATAGTTAACTAGCAAGTCTCCATTTCAAACCGTTAAATAGATAAGATAATCAGCCCCATCTAATCCTAATAGATAATATCTACCTAGCACAAATAGGGGGAACTCGTTACCTCCATACAACACGGGTTTTACTTATAAACCACACTTATGCATGGTTTCCAAAGCACATAAGTCCAAATCTACTAAGTTCTTAGTTTTTTATCCAACTTGATCTTCTCAACTTGTCATTGATCTAAACCACTTTTCTAAGCACCAAGGTTTTGATCCAAGGTAGTTTTTGGTATTTTATTCAACTTACTAAAATATCCTTTCTTGGCCCCGGTATTCATCTTCCCTTACAAACAATTGTCATGCTTGCCACATGTAGATGCACCACTGGACTACCATGGTAGGCAAGTCTCTCCTGTTCTAGCTCCATCAAACTATGTCTCACTTGAACTAATTAAGCCACATGGTGCAATCCATCTATTAAACTTTCCTTCAATATTTCTCGCTTCCATATGCCATGCTTGAGCTTATCCATCTAATCTGGCATCCTTGATCATTCTAAACTTTGACTCTTCCATAAGCATGTCCCGATCCTCTGCGTTGGCCATGGTTGACTTCAAGAATTTCTGCACATCCAAATACTAAAAAATTATTTTTGGACACAAGTTCTTCATAACTTAACATACATTAGTCAAAACATAATTCATGCAACACAAATACACTGACCTAGGCCAAACTAAATCAACCCATGATCAAAGTTCCCAAATTACCACAACTCAGCCAAAGCACAAACCTCCAGTATTCGGATCGCTCCTCGATCGGCTCGATCACGACCCCCCATCGGACAAACGGTGGTGGCCATCCGATCGCTACCTCTTGCTGGTCAGAATGCCAAGTTTGTAATAATTCTAGAAAAACTATAAATTTACAAAATCAAAATTTTCACTCCTCTAAAATAGCAATGGTTTATCACAACAAAACCCTGGACCTTCTTACATGTGCTTCAATTTCTCATCAACCAAAGCGACCATGTGCCACACAAGCTTCACGTAGTTGGATCATGAATTGATTGATCACAACCAATCAATTCTAGCAATTCTATCAATAATCAGTAAGAACAATGTTTAGCAAGAACTAGAAACTATGCAAACTCCCAATGATCAAAAGATCATTTTTTTTTGTATAAAAACTAAAAATAATTCCCTCCCTTGATACATGATGTTCACCCCTTGGCTATATACCCCTTCAAAGACATCTAACAAGACTGGACACTATATGGACATGAAAAGGAAACCTAAATTTTTTCATCGCCACTTTGTTTCAGAGATAGTGGTCGACCTATGAATTTTCTTACGTAAGGGTCTTATCCATTGTGTGTGTCTTAGAATAAGCTTTCCAACAAGAATAAGAACACCAGAAATCAGACTCCATTTACAAAAGTTATGGGCTTTTTAATGCAACCCTACTAGTTGTTTTTGAACCGAATTCTGAATTCAAATTACATTCAAATTGACTTGGAGTGGATTTGAATTGGGCCTTGGAAAGTGCTTGTACCATAAGTTATTGGGCTTTCTTGAGTCTCGAAACTCTTTTCCACTTTCTTCCTTCCTTTCTTACTTTTTTCTAACACACACATACCATCTTCTCCTCATGCGCTCCATTAGTCCTCACCTCATATAAAACCGTATAGGATGCACCCGTAATGGCACGACCTCTTCCTCACCTCCTGCTAGACATGTTCTCCTTTGTTGTGGCACCCTTCCTCCATCACGTCCCATAGGACATCACATTGAATCATACAATCAAAAGTATCAGATTTTAGCATACACATTCTTTTATCAAAATAACAAGAACTAAAGAATGAGTTAGAAGAATTGAATGTAGAATCATGTGTAAGCATATGGATTGTAGTAGCATGGTTGAGGACATCCTCATCATCTCCCTCCCCTTCAAGAAATGTTGTGCTCAGCTTTTTCTCATCACTAAGACCACCCAGGTTGTTTTCTTGAACTTTAATTTCAACATACATCGAAGATAGAGACAATTGATGTGTTTTCTCATCATGTGAAATCTATAATACATCACAAATAGCACTACAAATAGATGGCAAAGGGTTAGTTTCAGTCCTCCTAACATCATCTACTTCTTCTAATTTAACCAAATGCAAATGTGAATTCATGGTCTTAGCACATTTATAGCTCTTTTTCTTAAAACTAGAATCAAACACATCTTTAACAAACATAGGAATCAAAGTATAAGATTTCCCCTTAAGTGAATAAGTATATTGATTAGTTTTATCATTATGAACAGAATCACGATTATATTGCCATGGACGACATAAAAGAACATTACAAGCTTTCATTAGTACCACATCACAAATCGCTTCATCTTTGTAATTACCAATAGTAAATGGTACATGAACATCATGTGTAACTTTAAGAATTTCATACTCATTCAACTGTTCAATTCGATAAGCTTTAGTCTTTTTGAACATGGATAATCCTAATGTCTTAATCATATCAAGGCTAAAAAGGTTTTGATTACTACCACCTTCAATGATTAAAGTACACACCTTATCCTTGACCTTGCCTTCAATATGAAAAATGTTATTTCTTTGATTTGAGCCAAGATGCACACCAACTTCCACTTTGTTTACATGCTGAATAGTAAGTGCTTCTCCAGTCTCATTAGTTAATGCGTCAACTTCATCGGAGTAGCTATTATCATATTTAGCTTGTTCTTCTAGCCCACTTTTAGAATGTATAGCACTCGCATTGTTAATGATCATAGTATGCTTGTTTGGACATTTATTTGCTTTATGACCTTTTCCTTGGCATTTAAAGCAGATAATATTGCTAGTTCTAGCATTAGAAAAATTACTTTCAACCTTAGATGTGGTATTACTTACCTTATTACCGTATTTGAAGCGCTTGATTATTTAATAGGTGCTGAATTGGATTTAAATGCTAGTTTTGATGCGATTCTAGCACCTCCTTCTTGATGATTTGATTTTAAAAATGCCTCATTTTTTATGTAGATGCATATGAATGGATACCTTATGATTTTCTTTGCAATTGTTGCTCACAACGCAATGCTTGATGCACATGTTCTTGAATTGTGGTGTATGGATGCATCTTCATATGATCTTGAATATCCACACTAAGACCTTCCAAAAAAGTGTGCTATTGTAGCCTTCTAGGGTTCATGCATATCTGAACGAATCAAAAGCATCTCCATCTCTTTCCAATATTCATCAACAGAGAGCTTACCTTGTCTAAGGCGTTGAAGCTTCGTATGAATTGTGCGAACATAGTATGGTGGCACAAATCACTCTCATGATGCCTTTCATGGTATTTCAAGTATTTGGTCGTCTACCTTCCCTATTCAATTGATCACATCAAAACAAAGCATATCCAATGAATTGAATGGATAAAGTACATACCTTCTTTTCTTTGGTGAAGTTTTGTGTATCATAAATTTGATCAACTCTCATCACACATTCAAGATACTCCTCGGGATCGGTTCTGCCATTGAAGATAGGAATTGATATTTTAAGCTTATCTAAACCATCATTCCCATGTACACATCTTCCATTGCCATTGTGGTTACCAAATGCCCTAAAGTTTGCGCCTCTTCGCATATGGACAACACCATGATTTTGATAATTGAATGCACACTGATGACTATAGTTGTTGTAGTTTCCATCAAAAGCTCAATTGGATATCACATCAAAATTATTGTCCTGAAAATCATCAAACACCGAACTATATCTTATCTCGGGGTGTCATTGTGGTAGATGAATAGGTGTAACTTGTGCGAGAACAGCAGTAGCCAAATGGTTTAGTTGTTGTATGGCCGGTTGGACGCCTAGGTTTGCTTCCAAATGCTATAGCAAAGTGATCACAACATCAAATCGCATATTAACATATTGTTCAAGTTGCATGAAACGAGTATTCATGTTCTCTTCCAAAGCATCAATACGATTGGTCACCATATTGCATCTTCTTGTAAAGTATTAATTTGTTGCTTGGAATTGAGCACAAATATTCTACCTCCCATTCAATGTTATCACCATGATGTGATGCTCCTAACATTATTAATGAAAACAAAAGGAAAACAGCAAGCAAATAATTGAACTAATGTATATGAACACTCACAACTCATTCTTACATTACAAAGTTCTTACTTTTTCAAGAATGCAAGTACACAAACATGGCGGTTTGTGTGCGGAATTGTAGTAAGAGATATGTGAAACAATTGAAATGGTGAAACTAGTGTAGTAACATAAGTAGATATGTAGAGCTTGGTTGGTTAAACAAAGGAATATAATCTGAATTCTAGGTTATTATCAAATTAAATAATAATCTAAGCTAGAATCAAATGTCTAGTTGCTAATCACAATATTTAAGTAAAGAACTAAGCAACGTACATGCAAAGATAAATGTGACTTAATGCAAATAAGAAATAAACTAGCGGAGAGCAATCTGAAAATTAGATTAAACTAACTTGATTTCCACCAAGTACTAGGAGAGACACTAGCCAAATGCAAAATATGGTATTTAGGGCATAAATTGCTCACAAGAACACAATTTGAACAATCTGAAATTAACAAAATTTGTGTGTAATCTCCTCTTTTTTGCATGACCAGTACACTTCTTTTCGCATTTTCTTTTCTTCCTTACCACTAGCTTTTCTCTTTATATTTATGCAGTCTTTTCTTTACTTTTGCTATGCTACCAAACAATTTTTCTTCATATTCAACACACCTGAACACAATAACTCAATACTTGTGCAAAATTCATAATAGAGTAGCCCCTAGCAATTATCAAAAGCTAGTCTTGAAAGATGAAAGGATATAAGTGAAGCTAACACCTTGAGATAGCTTACAAGAATATATTTGCACAAATAGATTATAAGTGAAGCTATGTGTCAACAATATATTTTTTTGGGTGAGATTTTCTGGTTTAGGCGAACACAAAAACAAGAACTACATAGATACCAAGAAATAGACAAAACAAAGATCAAGCTACGTGAAGGAATACAGGATCAACAAGCTAAACAAAGTTCTAATGGACCAAACGTAATCTAAGTCATCGAATAACAAATTGAACAAAGCCTATAGGAATTTTTTGGTATTTTAGGGTTTATGTGTTCTTGGACAGAAAAATAAAACTAATCCCACTCAACTAAAATTCTTATACTAAGATGATTTGGGGGTGGCCCAATCTTGTGATGATAATCGACGAACAAAGAATAAAGATAACTCGAAGATAACAACTCAACTTGAAATTGCAACAACCTTACGTCTAACATAAGACCTCAGCAATAGCAATTGAATCACAATGTTCACAAGAAAATTAATCCACACATCAAACACGTAGTTAGAGCATGAATTGATTGATCATGACCTATTAGTTCTAGAAATTCTCTCTAGAATCAGTAAGAACAATGTTTAGCAAGAATTAGAAACTAAGCAAACTCCCAATGATGAAAAGATCAATTTTTTGTATAAAATCTAAAAATAATTTTGTCCCTTGATACATGGGGTGCACTGCTTGGCTATATAGCCCTCCTAAGACATCTAACAAGACTTAGACACTAATACGAACACGAAAAGGAAACCTAAATTTTTGACCTCCACTTTGTTTTAGAGATGGTTGCCGATCTGTGAGGTTTCTGAAGCCAAGGACATATCCATTGTGTGGGCTTTAGAATAAGCTTTCCAACAATCATAAGAACACCTGAATTAGACTTCGTTTGTAAAAGTTATGGGCCTTTTACACTATAACACGAACATGCCTCTAGCAACGCATGCCTTGCAACGATGGACAAATGTGTTGTAGTAACAATGCATGAAGGCACCCAACCTCCCCAAACCAAGTCAAGAAAATAAATATGTTGTGATCTGTAACTTACCCTCCCCACATCCTGAAACATTGCCCTACATACATTGTGGACCTCCCCCATCCAGGCCCACCGCCACTTCCTATTCCATCCATGTTGAACAAATTGCCAAGTGAATAGCGCCCTCTACTATCTCCATGGCCATAACCAAGTCCACCGCCTCCACCATCCTCAAGCATCCATATTGTTCGGCCCCTACATCAACCCAGTAGTACATATCACATATGCAGGTTATGTACATCAATTAGAGATTCTACCAAAGCTCTAGGATGGAGAGAGAAACCCATCAATGAAGTCTATCAACTTTTCTAGTGAATTGTCCATCAGATTGGTTGGTCAGCAAAGACGTGATCAAAGTTTGTTATTTTCTTGAATGATCTATATACTGTTTCATGAAGAACTCTAGCCGAGATGTTTGTAAGAGATAACTTGTAGTGAAATGTTTAATGAGTGATGTACAATATTTACATTATTAATGAATATTTTGCCAGAATATATCCTGAAATGCCAAAATATGACAATCTGCAATTGACAATACCAATGCATAAAAGTGAAGTTGTAGCCTAAATATATCCATTGCAACCTTGCAACGCTTATTCATACCCATCACCAATGCTTATGTATACATTGCAATAGACCCTCGCAACAGCCTCAATGGCAACACATACACAATGTGTTGGTATAAATCCTAACAATGCTTATTTGAACTTATAGCAACACATATATGCATTGTTAAAGAGGTGTTCATGTTGTAGTGTTAATGCAACCTTGCTGGCTGTTTTTGAACCAAATTCCAAATTGGAATTGCATTCGAATTGACTTGGAGTGGATCCAAGTTGGGCCTTACAAAGCGCTTGTACTTTGAGTTTTTGGGATTTCTTGGGTCTTCAAACTCTTTCCCACTTTCCTCGTTCATTTCTTCCTCTTTTCACATGCACGCGTCTCATCTTTTCCTCACGCACTCCATTGGTCTTCATCGCGTAGACAGCCGCATGGAACATTACCCATCCTCCCTCACCTCTCGCTGGACACGTTCTCCTTTGTTGTAGCACCCTTCTTTCCTCACCTCCAGCGGAAGATCATGTTGAATCCTACAATCAAAAGTATCAACGTTCAACATACACATTCATTTATCAAAATAACAAGAACTAAAGAACGTGTTAGAAAAATGGAATGTAGGATCATGTGTAAGCACATGGATTGCAGTAGCATGGATGAGGGCATCCTCATCACTACAGTAATCAAAATACCATCCAAGTTTATGAAATTGGATACATGCCACCTTTTTTCCTTTGATATCTGCCTTATCCATTAATTTTCTATATTTCACAACTTTTTAATCCTCTTTTCCCCATTTTTCTAAAATAATGTTCCCAAAATGCCCCAGCCCCTCCTCTCTTTCTCAGAGGGATCCATTTGGGACCAAACCTAAGACAAGACCAGGGCCACTGAGGTCGAGCTCATCACCACGACGACGTTACCCACCCCCATTCCCCGAGCTCCTCGAAGCTGCCACCACCTTTGATGATTGCTCTTTGATGATGCTTGATTGCGTGAATGAGGCTTGTGAACAAGGGCCTTGCGAGTTTCGTGATGTGTCGAATTGTAGTGCGAAGATGAGCATACAATGCAAGGAGTATATGTAAATTTGATGTTGACTTGAGTATTGAATGGTTCAAATAGATATTGAATGCTCAAGTCTCTTTTCCAACTCACTAGAGCCCCAACGCGGAATCTTGTATGATTTTGTTGAGTACACAAACGAACTCGACAAAAATTCATTCCTCTTACTAAACTATACATGCACTATATCCTAACAATTTCTGAACCCATCCGGTCACCCGTAATGTTTTACCTGCAATGCAACGTAGTGTGTATGTATGCGTGCATGCGTGCGAGAAAGAGAGAGAGAGAGAGACTGATGCCAAAGTCTAAAACATCGTTCATTAGGCTATATATATCTATCTACATAAGCTTATACCCTCCTGACACCAACAGCTACCAGCCAATACCACCAATCTAACAAAACAAAAAGGTAGGAGCTGAATTACTCTATACATCATACCGACATATCAATAGGAAGCAAGGTGATACCCTGAATCACTAGTTCCTTGGGTGTAATGCGAAAACCAAAAGGACAAAGCAGCTAGCGGCGCTCCTTGCTAGGAAGATCATATTAGCGTATATAGAAGTTGGCTACAGAGCAATCAAGGGTACGCCGTGACAACATAGGCCGATGGGGCAGCTACATTGTCGGCCTGAGTGGTTGATGGGGCCCCTGCATACGAGTAGATCGCCGAGGCAGCTACATGAGCATTGGTACCAGCTGCATGAGTAATGTAGGTAACTGCCCGCTGGGATTGGTTCACCTCAGACCCATAACCCCTAACAAGTCGTAAGCTTGTTGAGGCTGCCTCAGGTGCTACGGCTGCACTGCTTTGAGTAGACCCATAATCCATAACAAGTTGTGCAGGGTCTGTTCGTTTTTACTTCGGTTTATGATTTATAACTTTTGGTTATTTATGAGAGAAAGTACAGAGACACAAATAACTCGTGTACAGTTTCGACCGATATAAATGTGTAGGATCGAAAAAGCAATAAAATAAGGGTGAATGGTGTTGATTAAAATTTCCCCCAAGTATTTTGGATTCTCTTATCAAATAATTACGGAATCACTATTTTCTCGAACGCGCAGAAGAACTACGCATCATTATATTAAGAAGAAAAAAGAAGTCTAAGAAGACTCGTACAAAAATCTCACCAAGTAGGTGAGGCTAAGAACACAAGGTCAAAAAATAGAGAAATGGCTACCGACCAAAAAACAAACACAACACCTAAGGCCATAAGGTAGTTAGGCCTTTAGCCCCCGCCAAACTCCACAATGTGGCCTCATCTCTAATGTCTTGCAAGACGTTACTGACATTAGGTGAGGCGCCGTTAAAAACAGAACCATTCCTATGCTTCTAAATCCACCAGGCCACTAACATGACCAAAGAATTCCCAAATCAAGAATTCCCAATCCGCCAAGCTCAATTGGTCTCTTGACCCGGCCCCAAGAAACAAGACAATGTCCTCCATTTACTCTCTTGCGACCCTTCCATAGAAAAGCTCTACGTATCTTATCAATTGCTTTAACTGCCTATTTAGGAAATTCCAGCGCAAAGAGTAGATAAATAGGAATTGACGAGAGCACCACTCGAATAAGTGTGGCTCGGCCAGCTGAGTGCATCATGGTAGCTTTCCACCCGGACAGTTTGTCAACAATCTTGTCAATTATCATGTAGAAGGCAGATTTGGAGAGTTTCTTGATTGACAGTGGGAACCCAAGATATTTGCAAGGGAATTCTTGTGCTTTGCAGGGAATGGATCCTTGCGCTATTTCTATGTCCTGTTGGTGGTATCGGATTGGGGTCACTGAGCACTTGCTCAAGTTGGTGATCAATCCCGACGCTTCTCCAAAAACCCAAAGAATCTCTTTGATTAGCTCGAACTCTTCCAAACAGGGCCGTAAGAAAAGAACCACATTATCAGCATAAAGTGAGACCCGCTGACTAGGTCCTCTAGAAAGAAGGGGCTGCAAAAGACCAATCTCGCTTGTCTTATTAATCAGTGAGTTAAGCACATCCATGACCAAGATAAAGAGCATCGGGGATAAGGGGTCGCCTTGCCAGAGCCCCCGTTGATGTTGAATTTGCTCTCCCAGCACACCATTTACCAGTACCCGAGTTGTTGAAAACCTCAGGAGCTTGGATAATAAGTTACACCAAATTGGACAAAAACCCAAATGGCATAGCACTTGCAGCAAGAAAGACCAGGATACCGAATCGAAGGCTTTTGAAATATCCAGCTTGAGAAGAACTCTTAGTTCTCTATGTGTATGCGGCACTTTAGCTGTTTGTTGGACTAGAATAAAATTATCATGGATGCATCTCCCTTGGACAAAAACACTCTGATTTGATAGCACCATGTCCTTAAGTTTTGGAGCTAACCTATTAGCTAGGATTTTGGTGACAAGCTTTGCAAAACTATGAACCAAGCTTATAGGTGTGTAGTCCTTGATTTGTAACGCTTCTGGTGTCTTTGGAAGCAAGATGATGTACACCGAGTTAAGGAGGAATAAACTGCTGACATCACCCTGTAACAGCCTGTTAAGTGCAACCATAAGATCTACCTTCACTATACTCCCAACAAGTTTTGAAGAAACACCCAGTGTATCCATCCGGACCCGGAGCTTTATCGGAGCCTTATTTGAAGGAAGTGATATAATTGTTGCCCACACCTCTTCCTCCGAGAAACCATGCTCAAGAGCTGACAAATCGTAGGCTTCTTGGTAGAAGGATTGCAGGTTCAAAGAGCATTGTCTTTGGGCCACGGCACCAAGAAGGCTTGAGTAGAACTCATAAACAGCCTGCTGCTTGTCTTCATGCCCGGTAACAAGCTTATCTCCCACTTTGATTTTTGCCAAGAAGTTATTTCTCTTTCTGTACCTAGCTTGCTGATGAAAAAAGGAGGTATTTGCATCCCCCTCTTTTAACCAAACCATCCTGGAGCGTAAGCGAGCAATTGTGCACTCTAGAGATGCTAAACCGAGTGCACGTCATTTTAGTTGCTGCCGCAACCAATCCTCCTCGTTAGACAGCATACGGACATCTTGGGCAATTTCAAGTCGGTGTAAGATTTCCGTGGCACACCGGAGCTGCAGCTTGACATTTCCTATTCTCTTTTGGCTCCAAGATTGCAGGTCCCTTGCAAGTCTTCCCAGCTTCAGAGAAAGGATTTGCAGTGGGCAAGAAGCTACTACTGGTTTGCACCAGGAGCTTTGCACCTCCTGCAAGAACCCCTCCAGCTTTGGTCAATAGCTTTCAAAGTGAAAACGCCGCTTTCCCTTAACATTAGCCTTCAGACCGAGGATTAGAGGGCAGTGGTCTGAAATCAAAGAAGCCGAACTCTGAAGGATGCAGTCAGGGAACAATTGTTCCCAATCAGAGGTCATGAAGACCCGATCCAACCGGACCAAAGTGGGAACTTCCCGCTCATTCGACCATGTAAACTTGCGGCCAAGAAGAAAAATTTCTTTTAGCTCCATATCATCCTAGAACCGGCGAAAACGACCCATCATTACTCTATTCACATTAGTGTTATTCTTATCCTCCGCCATATATATGAGGTTAAAATCCCCTCCAATTGTCCACGGACCTTGACAGGCTTGCCGAACGCCACGTAGCTCTTGCAAAAATTGCAGCTTCCGATCATCAGCTTAAGGGTCATAAACTCCTGTGAACCACCAAGGCAGCCCCTCATGAGAAACAAATTGCACTGAAACTGAAAAAGTGTCAGCTCGAGATGTTAAAGCACGACAAACACTGCCTTTCCATGCCAACAACACGCCCCCCTAGTTCTGCATGCTGACAATACCACAAATTGGTCAAACTCACTTCCAAGCATTGATAAGATCAAAAGAACCAGAAATAGACTCCATCTTAGTTTTCTGAAGACACACTACATCAGGCCGAGTAGAGTTTACCAAGCTTCTGACGCTGTCCCGCTTTGCCTTGCAGTTGAGGCCTCTCACATTCTAAATGAGAAAATTTGACTCCATTGAATCTGAAAGAACACCAACGACTTTCCAAAGCACAGCCACTGATCACAAATCACACGAGGCCACACACGGGAAACTAGCAACATCATGTGGCGCTTCACCTGGTGAAGGAGGCTGCCAACCAAAAAGCGCTGCTAATGCCATGATATGGGCTTGAGTGAGGGGCTTGTGGAAGACACGGCTGTACCGTTCCAACTCTTGCTCGCCTATGGCTTCATGCTCTGCGACCAGACCCAAACGACGCATCAAGGTTGCTTGAGTTTGAGTGGCTATCTTCAGACCTGCCCCACCCTTATTCAGCCTATTGCTTCGGCGTAGGACAAAGTCTGATGGGAGCTGAATGGCCCACCGCTTTTGAATTGCCGGCAAAGGAAGCAGGCCGTCAGTGGCTTGGGTTACCTTGGCAAAGAAGGATTTTGCCGGAGTTGAAAGAATCGGGCTGGACTCCTGCCGCTGGAGGTGGCGCTGATGGCGCCTGGAGTAGACTTGCAAGATGGTCCTGGCACCCGCCTCTGGAGCTGCACTGATACTGCTCCTGGGTACCACCTCCACCTCTGGAGCGACAGCGCTCCTGGCAACCTCTGTATCGGCAGCACTCCTGGCACAGCTGCCTGCCGAAGTGGGCCAATGGCCCAGACCAGCGGCCCGCGCAACATCAGCCGGCCCAAGATCTGAAGCCGACCGTCCCTGCTCGTTAAAAGCTCCTGCGCACACTGGGTTCGGCTCAACCGTGCGAGAGCAAGGGAAACCACGACCGCAAGCAGGCGATGGGGGAGTGGCCTCTGCACCGATTCCCAACGCGAGAGGGGCCGCCTCGGGAAGGATTGGAGCAGCAGAAGAAGATCTTGGGGCTACCTCCTGCATCGGGAAGAAATCTTCTTCATCATGACGGATCCCGGCAGTGAGCTGAGCGGACGCCACGTGCTGCACGACGTGACCAGCACGCAACCCAGCGATGGGCCCGAGGCAGTTCTTGACTGGGATGCGACCCACCGCCTGGGGTTCTCCGGAGCTCCCCCTCGCCGGTGATTTGCCTCAGGAACGTGGCAGAGAAGGGCTCGGCCGCCGGTCTCGCGCGCGCTCGCCGATGATGACCACGACTGACCGATGATGGTCGCGGCCCCGGCGAGGTGACAGAGCGCGTGACGGAGGCACTCGGCCTTCGGATGACCGCCGAGCGTTTCGACGCGCCAGATGAGTGACGCCGCGGCGATAATGCCGCTGGCCACCCGCCACATCCGGCATCGCCATCTGCCGGTCCAGACGAAGAAAGCAAGCCCGCCGCCGGAGTCGAAGACGAGGAAGCTTCCGCAGGCTGGGAGATACGGCGCCACACCAAGGCACGTCTCCGCGACGGGGGAGCTCCAGGGCAGGCACAAGCACGGTGACCAAGGCCCATGCAATGAAAGCAACGCACCCGGCAACGACACTCCGCGGCGCGATGCAATGTAAAGAAGCAGTTGAAGCATCTTCCGCGAAGGTCTGCCGAAAGAGAACGTCGAGAGCCGCAAGAAGGGTGACAAGGTCTACTCCGAAAACGGCGGCGACCTACCACCTTCTGCCAGCCTTCCTCAACCGGACCTTGAGATGACCCCCGGCCATGAAGCAGCTCAACGCAAACGGCAGGGCTACGGTCTATGCATGCACGCAGGCGGACCGCAGGCTGCTGCTCCAGCACCGCCGATGTCTCACCGACCGACGTGGAAGAAGCCAGCACCACATTGCAGTAGAATGGGAGCGAAGTATGCCTGGAAATAACAGGGGAGGCGGGAGGAGAGACCTCCCTCCAGCGCTCCAGCTTCAAGCGCCCTACTGCGGGGGAGGACGCCGCCTTGGGATTAGGAATGGTGACCGGCGCATGAGGAGGCGCAACCGAGGAGGCGGCCGTCGAGTCCAAAGTGAACGTCAGCGTGGGGCTGTGGGGGGACATTACAAAGATACCTGCACCTTTTCGTCATAATTACAGAATCACTGAGAAGAAGTCATCAATATAGTCCTGTAAAGTTGAGAAAATTCTTATGTAATGTTCCAACTTGTAGTACTTGAGGAAATTTTGAAGTGCTTTGTTGAATCCAGTAGTCACATATGGAAGTAGGATAAAAACATACATGTTTATTCCTTTTTGGAGGGTTGTTCACGTAGAGGGATATTTTCTTTGGAAAAAGAAAAGAAAATGGAGCGACATTTTTAGAGTTAGCTCAGCTCGCCTAACTATCTCGAGCTCATGCCGCGGATGCGTACAAAATAGCATCTGCAGGTGGGTCCCACCTGTCATTCACAATCAAATCATACAAGCAGCTTTCCCCAGGCACAGGTTGAGAACCAAGTGGAGATCAACGGTTCCAATCAAACCGATCTCGATGTGAAACCAGATTCAGTTACAAGCTCGAAGCAGGGCTTGGTGGCTGGAATGGATGCAATCTTAGGCTACCATGGCCGCATTATTTCTTATTACTAATCACAAGAGGGCTCGGGTTCACAATATAACATTGGCCATTATTGATATGCCGCTTCTCGCAGAAGCTCAGAACAGCTGTTTACCGAATTGGTGGTCGAAGGTGACGATGAATGTGCGGATCTCCATGGGCCCCAGCTCGACGACGAGCTTGGAAGGATCCACGGGGCCTCCCCGGACCACATATTCGTCGGCAGGGGGGCCGCCTTCCACTTTCCATTTCAGCCTCCTCTTCTCCATGGCAGCGCGTTCTTGGTTCGCCGATAGGCTTGTTTCGTTGATCTTGCCAATCTGGAGCAGTGGGATTGGAATGAGATTGAGAATATTCATGAATTTAAATAAACGTAAATCAAAAGAAGTGTGACGAAGTCAAACCTTTTTTTGTGGGAATACCCTCTTGAGGTCGACACTTGCGAGAGCTGAAAGAACCTTATGCTCTCCAGCCTATATGCACAGGATGAGACTTAGAAAACAAAATAGGATCTAGCTGGAGCGAGAGAAAGTAAGGATGATTGTATGAGACCTCGTATAGGTGAGCCAACCGAAGAAGAACACTTCCATCTTCAAGTTCCTGTACAATGCGCAAGCATTTGACACACAACTTTGAAGCGATATGGAGTAATGATTGCCAGCAGGCAGCAGAAACAATTCTAGATAGCATTTTCGTCAACTTTCTGTGATATTACATGAGCACACGGATGCATTTTGTGGCAGCCAACTGGCTGGTTATTGCTTGTAACCAATCAAACCAGGCAGGACTGGGGCCGGATGAGAAGTACCAGATCAGCAAAATTTTGGCTAGTCCATAACCAAAATTGGGCAAGGTTTTGGTTCCCTCAAACTCTCACTCTTAATTTAGCAAGTACTATACCGTCCGGCTAGAAAAGAGAAAGAAAGCTTTCAGTGTAGTTGAAAGAAAGCTTTCAGTGTAGTTGTATGTCCATGATTATGATACTAGCGTAATGGCTATGAACACCTTTACTTTTTAAGCACAATATGACAACAGTGGTCTATAGAAGGGAGATACCTGAAGGGTAAGCAATGCAACATTATCAGGTAAGCTGTAAGTTGGATCCATTGCAGAGAATTTCGGAACATGCGAGTTCACCCAATTGCCTCCATCCTGAGTAAACAAGTAGGGGAATGTTTATTACTAGAATAACCTTTTGATCATTCATGACGGCAACAAGCTCCATTTTATACCTGCTCTGAGAAAGCAAGAAGAAGAGGGGAGTATATTTCCTGGCCAAATGTCCGACGCCACCTGGCTCCTTCTCCTAGTTTATCAATTTTCAGATAGTATTTTCCTTCAATCTGTGAATACCGTAATAAGATGTTTTCCAATATATTTCTGAACAACATCGCGTGTTTGCAAATGTAATATAATAAATTGGTTTGTAGTGACACAGCAAATATTTCTTCAATTTATATGTCAATAGGGCTTGGTTATACATAAGTAAATTGCTACGTCAAATCCTTAATGACATGAGTTGACCAAATCAATAGGGCATAAATATCAATATTACTTTCACGGCACTGACTTATTCTCCTTATCAAGCTATGAATTTAACTATCCTCTTCAACAATGTATTTGCTTTAGAAACAATTGAAGGCGTTTTTCTTTTGCTGATAGGATTTCAGTAGCTAACAACTGATTTTGACTGCTATCCAAAGCAGGTCAGGAACATATTTCCATTTACTTACAACTAGTCCTTCACATTGATTATCAAAACAGACTGTTTCATTTAATGCCTCCGCAACACCACGACCATCATCGTGGAGTAGCCTCCTACACAAGAAGAAGGATTTAACCAAGATGTAAATACTAAAGTATGAAAGAAGCAACAATACTGTACAACTGTGCTGCTTGACGACGTACCTATGTAACATTAACTCTATTTGTCCATCCTGTATGCTGGAGCCTCCAACAGACCTGTCTACCAGTACAGACAACTCTTTGTTGCCATCTTCGACATAAATGCCAAGATTAACCTGAAAATAAATACAGAATCATCAACATGTGTATAAATCAGCCTCAATACAAACTACATGTGAAACTACAAAGTAATTCGTGACTGTGGATCCTCCTCAATTCAACATCACACAGTTAGCAAGAAGTAAGAACATTGTCCTCGTTCTTCAAATGTTGAGAACTTAAAATAACCAGGTTCTGCACATGCTAAATTTTCATCCTTTTCATAATCATCAATAACCCCTTGAGTAGGAAAGTTTTCCAAAGATCACTAAATGTTATTTTCTTATGCCACCAGATGCAGACAACTGATTTAGCTAGCATTAAATTCTAGCATAGATCCATCAATGAACAGTTGGAAAAGATACTTCAAGCATAATTTTGCCATGGTTATACATAGAGCAAAAGGAAAGTATCTTCCAGCTATTCAGGTTTGGCTAGATAGTCTCTTGCAAGTCTATATCGAGTCCAAAATAACCCAAAAAAATCCTCTAAGAAAAATAACAAAAAAAAAGAATCAAGACAAAAGTGAATCGGCTGAGTGAAAACTGAACTCCTGACCACTTTCAGATATTGACTCCATGACAGAAAAAAGGATGAAAGAAACCATTTTCTTAATGCTACTAAATTTCCTTATTTAAAATATGAATAGGGCAAACAAAAGCTCACAGGATAATAGTTTCCAGCGATAGGCTGGTGCACTTCGATCTTCCACTCTGAGCGATAATCCCGTATCTGCAAAATCAAGTTTGACATAAGTGTAAACCACTACATGTATTTTCTGTTGCAGTCTTCGTCTATGCCATTCTTTAGTTCCTTCCCCATTTAAAAACTAGCACAGGAATCACTAACACAATTATTTCTGAACCATTCTTATGTTCATGATAGATTTACGGGAAGGGCAATAAATATGTTTTGCTGGGAAAAGGGGTAAAGTGCTAGTGCATCATACCCTTTTGATGAAATCACGTCCACTGGAATCAGTATAAAATGTTTTGTTTGTCACCATGTTTGTAACAATTTCAGTTGATACTTCTTTTCCATTTCCGTCGTCTACTGGTATTGGTCCAATCTAAGCATAAGAAAAATTATTCAGTAAGATGCTAGAAATCTCATGTAAAGATAGAAAAGAAACGAGATATAAACAAATTATCATGCAAAATGTAAACTCCTCAAAGAAACCATCTTTAGCAATGCAAGGTGCATCTTATTGACAGAGCACTCACTATGAATTCAGTTTCCACATAGTCCCTTCCCTTGTAAACTCTAGTGATCTGTGCAAAGCAAAGAAAAACTACTATCAACTATCAAGAATATCAAAAATAATTACTAGTTGATTAACAAGCATTTAAAAACAGAATAAATTCCATATTTTAGTACTATTCATATTTGTTTCACATTATACCAATTTACCAAAAGCCTTCTTTTATGACTAATTCTCTGATCTAATGATAGGTGAATCTTACATAGTATTCAAAAGATGTTGACTGAATAATAGTAAGCATATGAGCCCAAATTGTGCTATTAATTGAAAAGGAATAGCCTTACAAAATAAGAGATCATTCTGGAAAGAAATGTGGACTAAAAATTCACTGAAAACCATAAGATGTGGAGCAAAAAAGAAACAAGTAAAAGGTACATGAGTGATGTTTCAGACTAGCAATTCTCATAGGAATAACCTGATATATCCATGAATTAATCTGCTGATGCACTTCATCCAATATGGGCCCACGCAGAACTGTGAGAGGAACCTTGAAGTGGGCAACATAAATTCAAGTAAGACTGATTATATATCTTTTTAAAATCTCTTAACAGATGCTGAAATGTATCTGTTATTCTAGAGAAAATTTGATCCCTTCAGACCTTCTTCATACCTGACCATCAGTCTTGATAGGAACTGTGCCATTAGGGCGGAATATGTATGCTCCAGAAGCCTACAGTCCAGGAAAAAGCAAATAAATGCCAATACTAGTAATTGCTAACTTTGGGGTAAAATGGATTACTTATAGAATTTGTAGTGCACCTGAGGATCACTTCCATTTCCATCCTGTCCTATGTAATATTTATACTTCTGCTCGAAATTTGCTTCAATCTTGAAATTGTGTTAATGGTGTTTGAGTATGGGTGATTTTAGATCACAAGCAAAACTCAAAATAAGAATCAAAATCTAATACTAAGCAAAGCACATATGAGCTGCTACGGAAAATAACCATGGATAATCTTATTGTTATGAATATTGTGTGCATATTGAAGAGACCCAAGAGACTATATATATAGAAGAGTACAAGAGAATATATACCATATAGAGATAAAGCATACACGGAATAGAATACAAACTCTATATCCTAATATGGACTCTATCTCCTTAACACTCCCTTCAAATGCAAAGCGTATGCAATAGCATTGCATTTGAAAAGAGTTGTTACTAAAATAGTAGAAATCCGAAGTCCGAATCTTGATATTGTTGTCGTAGCGTGCAACTCTTGAAAAATACTGTCAAATCAAGCCGAAAAGAAATAGATAGAAGCATGACAGCGTAGATCGAAGCCCAAGACGATCTGCACGCGGCTAGAGAGAAGAGTGGTGGCTGCTGTCATGTAAAACAAAATTCCTACACTTTTATGACTGACAATAAATTTGTGGACTCACATAACTTAGACGAATAGAAGGATAGAAACTACGGAGTTAGAGAGATGGACGCAAATGGAAGACAAAAAAAAAACTAAAGACTCGAAAACAGTAGACTTAGCAGCCCATGACCAGCGAGAAGAGCAGGTCGGGGAACGGTTGGCGAGGGCACAGGTTCATCGGCTTGAGCGGGCCGTATTATCGCGGAGAGGAGGCGGGGGCGGTGCCGTGGGCACGGCAGGTGTCAGTGGCGCTGCAGGTGGCGCGGGCGCTCGAGTACCTGCACGACCACTGCGAGCCGCAGGTGGTGCACGGAGACGTCAAGGCCTCGAACGTGCTCCTCGACACGTTCATGTCCGCCAAGCTCTGCGACTTTGGGTCGGCATAGATGGGGTTCTCCGCCGCTATCTGCCCTCACTACATCCGCTCCGGTGTGATCACCAAGAAGAGCGACATGTACAGTTTCGGCGTCCTCCTTCTCGAGCTCCTCACTAGCATGGAGGCCTTCTGCGCCGAGGAGAGCCGCCTCCTCACCGCCGTCCTCGCGCCGAGGCTCAAGTCCGGCAGTGCCCCCTGCGACGCGCGGGGGCTGGTCAACGAGAGGCTGGGGAGCTCCTACTCCGCGGCCGAGGACTTCGCCGTGGCGGCGCTGGCCGTGTCCTGCGTCGACAAGAACCCCAGCCTCCGGCCGTCCATGGCCGACGTGGAGCGCACGCTCGAGCAGAGCGCGCAAAGGCGGCCTGGAGGGAGCGCTCGTCGATGGCCGATCCAGTCCGTGCCGCTCGTCATCGGCCAGTTCATGGAGATGGTCAACAGCAACAACGGCATCGTGGGATCTACCACTGGTAGCAACTACTACGTGCGGATCCTGAGCATCATCAACCGTCGTCGAGCATCCTGAGAGGGCAGCTTTCGCAAGATCTTGAGATGCAGCATTACCACCACCACCCCCCCTTCCCTCGTGTTCCTTCCTTCTCTTCCCAAACAAGCAATCCTCCATCTAAGAATTGCCGGGCATCCATCGATCCATGGGAAGCAACAAGCCGGACTCCGCCGCCGGCGCAGGAGGCCCGCCGCAGGCACCGACCGCCGTCTGCTGCATGTGCGGCGACCACGGCCTCCTGCCCGAGCTGTTCCATTGCGCCGCCTGCTACGTCCACTCCCAGCACACATACTGCACGGATCGGTACCCCAAGGGGCTTGGCGTCGACGGTGGCTTCAAGTTGGATGGCACGTTGAGGCTGGATCTGACGAAGAGCGGCGGATACCCGAAGAAACTGTCGGCAACGGTGGCCGGAGATGAGGTGGCCGCCCGGAGAAGAAGTGGCCGCCCCCCGGGAGGGAAGATCGATCCTCCCGGGGCAGCAACAGCGGAAGTAAATCGAGATCGAGGTTAGGGTTTTAATCTAAACTCTGATGCCATGTTATAAATATTATGTATATATTAAAGATACCTAATGTACCATATATATAGAGGAGTACAAGAGGATATATGCCATATAAAGATAAGGTATACACGGAATAGAATACAAACTCTATATCCTAATACGGACTCTATCTCCTTAACACTTACGAGTATGCAACTTTATTACTTTAAGATGAAAGCAAAACTAAGAGATAAAAATGGTTCTGGGTTGAACATAATGATTAGCCTTTGGCACATTACCAGAGTCTTACTATCTGAGTACAGAGATAATGCTCCAGCTGCATCAAATTGAAGTTTTAAATGCCCTTGCCCAACTTGCAGATTACTATTTTTACTTCCTTGAGATGAGTACAGAGTGGACGTCGAAGAGACACATGCTGGAATAGGCAGAAAATTTGCGAAACTTTTAACTAATCCTTTCTAAAGTTAGTGCATATGAAGAAGAAAGACATGAATTTACCTGATTTCTTCCCGCTTGAGATAAAATAAGTATTGAAACCAAGAGGTGGTACAGAAACAGGAAAAGCAAGCCAAAACTTGGGCTTTGAAGCAGGTGATGTGCCTAAGTAAGCCTTGACATGGTTTTCCCGTATGTACAATGAGGCATTAGCTATAGGCAGAAGTTGTGATTCAATTTCTCTCCCCTCAGAATCATGAACAACAATTGAGTCACTGATAACCTGTTGATTCCATAAATTGGCACATTTAGTTTCATTCTAACGTGAAGCAGTTTCATGGTAGTGGCATGGTGCACTACACAAATCTTATGCATAAGTAGAAAAAACTGATGGATGTGTGAATGAGAAATTAAAAACCAGCAAAATATCTTGTTTTCCAGGGAATAAAAATTGCGTACTGGTATGCGAAGGACATCCTCTCGATTCCACCCAAGTGAGTTGTACACAAGAACAACCTGTAACAGAAAAGTTGACAACAAAATTCTTGATGATATATGGGTCTTTTCTAAAAAAAGTATCATGCATGATTTGAAACCCTATACAGGTTTTATCTTTAAAAAAGTGAGGCATGAGTTGAGAACAGAACTCACCAAGCTTTTGCCTTGAGAAAAGTCCATCTCGGAAGGGGGGCAATACGTAATGTTTAGGAGAGGACACTGAAAAAGGAGATATATAGTAAAAACTAAGTCATTTCTAAATTACAAGGGAAATTGAGAAAGCGGTCCATATCCATTATTGTTTCTGTTTTTTAAGTTATGCATCACTGCAGTTCATCGTAAACTAACACTAATCAAATTCATTTCACATAACAATATAAGGGGAAGGGAGCTGCCTTTATTTCATGTAACAATACAAGGGGAAGGGAGCTGCCTCCAACCGACGTGGAACGTGGTTCTACTTTTAATGCACACAAGAAAAAAAAAACTGCAAACCAACCTGTCCAAAATTTGTTGTTGGGGACGAACAACGTGATTTTGAGCCTGACTCACTCAAGCAAGCAAAAGAAGTCGAAACCAACTCCTCAGCCTGTAAAAGAATTAAAGCAAATGAAGCAATGAAATCCCAAAAGAAAAACATCAAATACGAATTAGAATAATTCTCTCTGGAAGCTCACTTGTGTATAACCAATAGATAATCTCTTTGCATAATCATTTGCGACATGTTGCTTCTCTGTTCCTGTAACAGCATCGTGGTGCTGAGCAAGAGCTAGAGCATCGACTAAACTATCTGTTGTGTGACCTGAGTTGCTTCTCCCTTTGAAGAATTCCAGCTGCCTAGCTGCCTGCAACGTAAAAACAAATTGACCTTTAAGCATATGAACTCTGCCAAGTGACCAAGAAAACATATCATATTGATGTTGGAAATCTGAAGGCCAGCATAATGAAAAAGGATGGTAAAATTACCAAGCAATATCCACTCATCACGCGAACATATCGTTTTAAGGCAGGTCTGCTTGTGAAGTATCCTGTCCAGTATGCATTCGGATTATCTGCATAGCTGGTGGAACAAATACAATCATACACATGTGAAAGGAACAAAAGCAAAGTTAATCGTACCAATTATGAATACAAATAAAACATACGGGAAGAAATCATTGGTCTTGAGAGGCCATGGTTCATTTGCAGCATATTTTGCATCAGTGTAAATGGAAGGTGTGGAATACAGCGCATTGACACGGCCATCCTGAGGTATGGTCCAAAGGAACAAGCGTGGTGAGTTCTAACAATGGCAACAGCATTACTAGGGTATTTAGATAAAACTTCAGCACTATTTACATATTACAAGGGTTTAAAATGCTCAGAACTCAGAAGAAATGAAGTTGCATCAATAACAAGAAAAGAAAAGTATGGAAAACTTGCTTAAGCATTTATGTTCTTATCTGACTAAATGACACATGGAAAAAAATCAGATGTGTCTCATGATACGCAGTGTGAGAAGATTGAAACATTTCAAATGTATTTCATGAAACATAACTGAAAAATCACCATGGTAAGACCTCAAGAGATATGCATTAAGTAATGGCATGATTACAACTTCATGACGGAACTAAAAATTACAAATGAAATGGTCAACTTATGTAACATCCATGCTCATCCTTAACCTTGTTCACATAGTGAATTAATTTGTCCATCTGTCTGAACCAACTTTCTGCATATTGATATTTGAAGTCTGTTCCCATTGTAAACATGATATGGTTTGTCCTTGTGATATTTGCCTACAGGAAAGAAAGAAACAAATATGACTTAGGATGAATAGCTGTACTGCTGAATGGAACAATAACTTTAAGTATGAAATGTTGTGGTCCAAATAATAATTCTTGAGCATGAAATGCAGATGGGTCAAAGTGACATAGAACACCAAAGCTGCATTCTCAATTTCTGACAGAAACTTATCATTGTAACACCCAGATGGCCAATCCAAATTAAAGAAGTTTGCAGTAGCATCAATCGGCATGAGACTAATGGGTTTTTATGCAATAAATATAGACAAAAGAGAGAGTACATCGACATGAAAAAAGTGTGAACATATTGAGACCCTAATGTACCTGTGCTAGAGCTGCAGCAACAAAATCATTCACCCGTTGTTCAACATTATAATCAAAAAGAAGGGGATCATCCTGCATAGAGGAAAGCAATGAAGAATTGGTTCATGCTGATGTTGATGTGACTTACATAAGGGATTTGAGAAGACAATAACTCCAATAGTGGAGATACCAATATATAGATAATCACATGGACCATATGGACCTATAGTATATAGGCTTTAATATACTTAACATCCCCTTCAAACTTAAGGTGGAAGCGGAGGTTCTGAAGCATTGAGTTTGAGCAAGTGAAGCTGATGATGTTGAGTTTGTGCTTTAGTTAAAAAAAATCTGCCACTTGCAGTTCTAAAGGCACATACTGAAGAGTAATTGTTTTCTGCTGACAATGAGACCGAGTAAAGAAGGCATCAACGCCAATATGCTTTGTAAGTTCATACTTCACAGGATCATTGGCAATCTGTATGGCTCCAGTATTGTCACATAGAAGAGATGTAGGGGCATCACAGGAAATACCAAAATCTGCTAACAACCATCGAAGCCATACAATCTCTGAGTAGTGGCAATTGCTTGAAGCTCTGCTTCTGTACTAGAACGAGATACAGCCGCCTGCTTCTTAGACTTCCATGTAAGAGGAGAACCAAGAAGAATGCAATAACCTGTAATAGAACGACGATCTGTTGGATCACTCGCCCAGGTGGAGTCCGAGTAAGCATGAAGCTGAAGCGGACTTCCACGAGCATAGAACAAACACTGAGAAGATGTCCCCCTTAAGTACCGTAGTACATGAAGCAAATGTCCGAAATGAATGGAAGTAGGAGCACTCACAAACTGACTCAGAATATGAACCACATGAGCAATATCAGGTCCAGTAACAGTGAGATAAACAAGGCTGCCCACAATATGCCGATATCAAGAGAGATCCTCAAGAGGTGTACCATCGGTAGGACGAAATTGTAAATGAAGATCCATAGGTGTCGCAGCCGTTCGACTATCTGTAATGCCAGAACGAGCAATAAGGTCTTGTATGTATTTGGACTGAGAGAGATAGTAGCTTTTTGCAGAATGCAACACCTCAATTTCTAAGAAATAACTGAGAGGACCCAAATCAGACATCTGAAATTGCTCACTAAGTTGCCTCTTCACATGAGAAATGTGTTCCACATCATCATCTCCCGTAATCAACATATCATCAACATATAGAAGAAGTAAAGTACGTCCACGTGGAGAGAGATGAATAAAAAGAGCAGGGTCATGATCACTACGTGAAAACCCAACAGCCCGTATCACATATACAAAGCGCTCAAACCAAGCACGAGAAGCCTGTTTAAGACCATATAGAGCACGACGAAGGCGACAAACATGACTAGAAGGAGCATCAACACCTAGGGGTGGTTGCATATAAACTTCTTCATGCAAATCACCATGAAGAAAAGCATTCTTAACATCCATTTGAGAGATGGTCCAAGAAGAAGTAGCAGCCATTGCAATGAGAGTATGAACAGTAGTCATATGAGCAACTGGTGCAAAGGTCTCATCACAATCTCGACCCTGAGTTTGCTGAAAGCTTCTAGCAACAAGACGAGCTTTATATCTCTCGATAGAACCATCAGACTTGGTCTTAATTTTAAATACCCATTTAGATGTAATAGGCACTACATGTGATGGTAATAGAACAAGATCCCAAGTGCCTGTACGATCAAGGGCAGCAAGCTCCTCAGACATAGCAAACTGCCATTCCGGAATATTAGAAGTTTCCTGGTAAGTGGATGGCTCATCAGCAACGGCATTCACACGTGGAAAACCATACTTGTCAGCCGGACCAATAGCAGTACGATCTCATAGATTATATCTTGGACCAACCTATAACTCATCAGGAATAGTATGAGACTCATCAATATCATTAGAAGCATCAACAGCGGTCGTATCAGGACTGGCTGTGGTGGTAGAACTGGACGGAGGCGCTGTGGGGTTTGTGGGACGACGATGAAAAACACGTTTGATAGGTGGTTTAGAATAAAATGGAGGTGGTGCAGGAGAAGGTGTAGTCTCCTGTAAAGGTGGCGTGATGGAAATAGGAGTAGGAATGGGTGTAATATATGGAGAAGGTATAGTGACATCAGTATTGGGTGAAATAGGAGGAAGACACAGGAACGATATGGGTTCTGTGGGAGAATATGAGGGCTGAGTAGAGGAGTTATAAAAGAAAGGACGGTCCTCAACAAAGGTCACATCACGAGAGATACGTATGCGACGAGAAGAAGGGTCATAACACCGATAACCTTTATGCTCAGGGCTATACCCAAGAAAAACACACTCAATAGATTGTGTAGTCAACTTAGTTCGCTCACGAGGTGCAAGCAAAACATAGCAAGTACATCCAAAAACTCGGAGATGATCATAGCTGGGAGAAATACCAAAAAGAACTTCACCAAGACATTTGCCAGACAGTTTGGATGAGGGTTGTCTATTGATGAGATAGACAGCAGTAGAAACAGCTTCACCCCAAAAATGAGAAGGAACAAAAGATGAAATCAAAAGTGTGCGAGCAGTCTCTATAAGATGGTGATGTTTGCGTTCAGCAACACCATTCTGAGCATGAGCGCCAGGGCAAGAGAGCTGAGCAAGAGTGCCCTCAGAGGACAACAACTGGCGAAAAGCATCAGACAAATACTCACCACCAGAATCAGAGCGAAAAACTCTAATAGGAGTAGAAAACTGCGTGTGAACCATGCGAACAAAAGACTGGTAAATGAAACACAACTGAGAGCGATGTTTCATGAAATAAATCCATGTATATCGAGAATGATCATCAATAAAAATGACATAATACTTGTGACAACCCCTTGTAGCAAAAGGTGCAGGACTCCATACATCTGAATGAATAAGATCAAAAGGTCTAGCGGAATGAGAAACACTAGATGAATATGGTAGTTGTATCTATTTTTCAAGCTTGCAACCCTTACAATGAAAACTAGACTCAATAGGTGTATGACCTAAACAACCTTTATTTATTAATGTGGACAACCGGGACCCACAAAGATGACCAAGACGATGATGCCACTAGGCGAAGGAAGAGGCGGAAGACGAAGCAGCGGATGACACACGAGCTGGAGACTCAATGGAAGAAGGAAGACGCAAGGTATCTAGGATGTAGAGGTTAGGAGCACCTTTACGGCGATGGCCAGTCCCAATCACTTTCCCGCTTCGATGGTCCTGAATAAAACAAGATGAGTCATCAAATCCAACAAAGTAATTTTGGTCGGTAACTTGACCAACCGAAAGAAGATTCATGGACAACTGAGGTACAAAAGAAACATCGGGTACAGAAAAATGAGGATTGCAAAGTGAACCCTGGTGAGTGATATGACAAGATGTACCATCAGCTGTCTGAACGGAAGCTCCATCAGTGACCGGCTTGCAAGCGACCAACTGGGACTGATCAGATGTCACATGAAAAGAAGCCCCTGAATCAAGTACCCAAGACGACGAAGGAGCATTAATAGGCGAAGCAGCAGCACGACCACGAGCAACACGAGCAGCACGACATGCACGATAGTCAGCCAACTTCTCTGGATGATAAGAAAAACAATTCTCTGGAAGATGGCCAGTCTTGCCACAATGCTTATAGGGCTCTGAAGAGGAACTTTTTGGTGCACTAATCCTTTGAGAAGCTACCAACACACTATGAGGCACAAATGCAGAGGAAGACATAGACTTGAGACGTGTTTCTTCTGCAAGTAAATCAGATAATGCTTGTGCCATTGTGAGAGTAGAAGAATTGTGACGCAATTGTGTACGAATGGAATCATACTCAACCCGGACTCCCATGACAAATCTGTAGATAAAAAACTTTTCAATAAACTTATGTGCTAGACAGGGAACAGCTGTGCACTCAGGTATCATGGAAGTCAATGATCCCATCAGACAATCAAAAGCAGAGTAGTACTCATCAATGGATATATCATTCTGCTCAATTACATGAGTTTGCTGCATGAGATTATGCAAAAGAGCATCACTATCCTGAACATAGCGCTTCTTCAAGTTGTCCTATATGCTCTTGGCTGTTTTGAACTTAGAAAGACTCATAATCATGGATTGCTTAGTACTATTGATCATGGCAGCCATCACTTTCCCATCATTAATATGCCATTCTTTTACTGCAGCAGTATTACTACCATCTAGCCTCTTAATGCAGTCTCTACACAGAAAGCCCACTCTGGATAATTCTGACCATCTAGAGTGAGATTGATAACTATTGCATTTATCTGAGACATGTTGAGAAGTGATCCAACAGCAGAAGACAGATAGCAGTTACCACAGTAGGTGTTGATGTTGATGGAGGAGACTCGCATCAGCAGCAGCCAACAG
Source organism: Melocanna baccifera (assembly GCA_036346265.1). Classification (NCBI taxonomy): domain Eukaryota; kingdom Viridiplantae; phylum Streptophyta; class Magnoliopsida; order Poales; family Poaceae; genus Melocanna; species Melocanna baccifera. The sequence continues at coordinate 3,314,840 of CM070707.1, read as the reverse complement.
GCTTTTCAGTGAACACACTGCAATCCTTCACAGTTGAGAGGTTGCATGCACTTCTGCAACAAAGACGGCAGCACCTCACCCAACAGAGGCGGCCCCGAGTGGTGCCTCGGCACCTCACCCAACAGAGGCAGCCCCGAGTGGAGCCTCGACTCCCCAGGCGGCGACGTGTCTCGGCTTCCCAGGCGGCGGGCCCAAGCAGCAGGCGAAGGGCGAACGGCGGCGAAGGGATCTCAGGGCGGATCTGACGAGGAATCGCGGCGGTGGAAGGAGACGGCTCCTCAGGTGGCGGCGGACCAGGTCGCAGCGCCGGATCTGACGAGCGGTGGCGGCGCCGGATCTAGCGAAGCGCCGGGCGGTTCTCGCAGTCGCCACCCCCGAGATCCGAGCAGATGGATCTGACAAGGCACCGAGCAGTGGAGATCCGAGGATGAGGACGCCTGCAGGGACCGCGATGGGCAGACGGCGGCCGAGGGAAGCCGCGACGGGCGGCTGCCCTCTCTGCAGCCGAAGGGGCGGCGGCCGACTGGCCGCAACGCGCAAAGAAACGCATGATGCGCGTGACACGCGATGCAGCCTCAACGGGCAGAACGCACGATGCGCGTGACGACGGGAAGGGACGGCTGGATTTGGATCGTGGGTAGAGGTACACAAATCCTAACCTAACCCTAATCCTTGAGCTCTGATACCATGTGACTTACATAAGAGATTTGAGAAGACAATAACTCCAATAGTGGAAATGCCAATATATAGATAACCATATGGGCCACATAGGCCTATAGTACATGGGCCTTGATATACTTAACAGTTGAATGATATGTAACAACTGAAGTTCTCGTTAATTTACCTGGACGACAGGGGAATCAGCATTAACTTCAAAATAAAACCCACCAGGAGGTGGTTCATAGTTTTTTGGGAAGATGCCAGCAAAGATCTGAAACAAAATGTACAGATTTCCAACATTACATACGAAATATGGTTAGCCAAAATTGTAACATTAAATGTAGGAAATGAAAACGCCACTTACATCAGCTGATGAGCCAAAGGTCTTGGAGCCCCTCCATACAACTTCAAGTTCTTTTGTTCCCTTTCGCGTGTCGCGGTCTTGGTAATCAATGCGGAAAAAATAAAAAGCATCAAATCCTACCTGAAAGGTAACAATACATTTACTGGTAAGCCTGATATGTTTCTCAAAACACTAAGGCACAACTGTAAATTAAATTAAAAGATTGAGTTGTGTAAATTCTAGTTCTGTTAGGTGGTCCAGAAGTGTTGTCAATCACGTCACTCTTAATGGCAGTAGCAATCAAAGGACAATTAGCTCTTGGAATTCTTGTTACACATGCTGTATGTAAGTACATATAGTAAAAGTACTATATCTCAGCTTTTAGGTACATTTGTATTAAGGAATTTCGTAACTAGCTATGATGAGTGATGACTGATTACTAAGTTATCATCGAGAGTGCAAAATTCATCTTATCATGCAAATGGGAAGTATGGGAAAGTAGAGGTGCACTATATAGGAATTTTGACTTAGATTCTGCCTGTCAAAGCATTAAAGTCACATGAAATATGAAAGCATGACATAAATGGATACAATGAATTACTTCTGCACCAAGGAGATAAGCCTGAACCGCAGAGTGCCCAAATGGGTCAATCTGCCAACCAATCCTTGGAATCTGACCGAACTCCTCCTTGATGAACTTGTGCCCAAGTGTAGTCTGATCTATCATGTCGATGTAGTGTACAGCCGCCTCGTCATGCATGCACATGCCCCCATTTCTTCAGCATCACAAGCAGCAATATGTCATCAATAGAGAACAGAGACATGATTGCAAATGCAACCTATAAAGTGACAACTATGGAACACGAAAGGGCATACATTACAAAGTGACAACTTTGGAACGCGAAAGGGCATACATTAATTCCAACCGTCCAGAGCTGATGAGCCCCTTCACCGTATCCTTAATCAGGTCATTCTGCTGCCTCCACCATCTCTGGAAGAACGCCTGCAACCATAGACAAACGATTGGTAAAGAAAAATCCCACCATCGAACCAAAAACGAACCCACATTATAACACCATCCATTTGGATGTAGAATTACTGATCTAATTTTCAATTCTTGGAATTAACAGCAAGGCCCAGAGTTCTTACACTACTTTGACAAACACGAAATGGCTGTAGCAACAACAAAATGACTACATGTATGTTCATTGCTTCCTGCCCCCAATTTTGCAATTTTTGACGCTTGCGTAGATGAAAATTTCCTTACCTGCTCGACATAGATGAACTTGCGGTTCTCGTCCTTGAGCAGCGCCAGCACAAGCGAATCCAGCACGTTCTGCACGCACGCACCCTAGAGCCAAAAACACCCACCAAAACTAGAATTAAACAGCGGAGAGCTTCCGGAAACTAGTTTAACTTGAAAAATTAGCGGAAAAATCAGGAAATTCAGAGATTAATTTAACACGAAATCATGCCAAAGCTAGCACAAATAAATCGTAGAATTTCCCCAAAAAAATCAGGGGTACAGTCAGCAGCAGCGCACACCTGGATGGAGTTGTTGGATCCGACGTAGTACTGGTCGACGGTCTTGAGCCAGCCGACGTCGTCGTGGGTGTGGGGCACCAAGTGCACGTTGAGCTTCCCCTTGACCACCCCCGCCGACGTGTTGTAGGGGATGTACACCGTCTCGACGCCGCCGGGGCCGAGCAAGACGGCGGCGGCGGCGAGGAGGAGGAGGAGGGCGAGGCGTACGGGGCCCATGGCGGCGCCTCGCCTCCGGAAGCTTCTGGAAGAGAGCACGGGGACGGAGGGGAGGGGAGGGGACGGTGGCGGTGGTGGTCGTCGGGTAGTGTGGCTGCGGCCAGCGAAGTCGAGTAGCCAAGAGCAGCGGGGGTGGGGCCCACCTGGCGGTCCGTGCGGGGCGGGTAGTTGTGAGCACGCCGTGTGCCACGTCAGCTTCCGGGGGTGGTTGCGCTTGCATTATTGCACGTTCGCTAGAGTAAATTTCGGTGTGGTCCTCGCATCTCAGTCAAATCTCAACCTTATTATCTATGAAATTTCAAATTTGGCATTGTTTCCATCGGATACCGTATCCGTCTCCTAAGTAGCTTCAGTCCTTGTAAGGGCATCATTGTCATATTGCCTAGTAAGTATTTGCGTTATACCGGTACGGCACGCTACGTCAGCAATTGGCCCGTGAACCATCACTTCATTGCAACCACATGAGCACGTAGATCCGCTAGAAAAGCGGGCATATATCCTAGAAAAATTGTAGCAGTTTTGGAATATCCAAAACATTGTGTAACGCGAACATGGGAGACCCCTTTTTCTCGACAAAATTAGGGACGGCAACAGACGGAGGATCGCAGGGAAGCCTCTGCGGCTCTACCCCGCCCCTCGCTAGCCGGTCCCCTGTCCCACCCCGTTAAGCCTCTCTGGAGGAGATGGGCTCCTATCCCCGATCCTCGTGGGGGCCTAATCTCCACAGGGTCCCACGAGGACTAAAAAAGACTAATTTTTTTTAAAAATAATAATATAATTTTATTTTATTAATTTATAATTACTTAACTATATATTTTAAATATATATATAGCTTCAAAATATATATTTTAACATATAAATTCAAGTTTTAGTCTAAAAATACAAGAAAAAAATACAATATCTTATATTAAAAACTATAATCTATTATCAAAATATTTATTTTTATTTTTACCGGATCTTTATGCGGCCCCGTGGAGGAATGATGACCATCGTCCCCACCCCGCTAGCATAGCGGAGCCCGCCCCATTCCCCCACAAGGGAGATCATCCCCCACCCCCCATGGGGATATTCCCTGCGGGGCCCCGCCTCGACGGGGGGAATTACCATCCCTAGACGAAATAAAGAAGAAGAAACTCGACAAGGAGGAATACGAGGCTAGCTCTTGGCTTGAAAAGAGTACAATACACAATGAACGACAACACTAGGCACTAGAATTTCCATGTTGATGTGGTGTGGTTTTAGCCATAGTGCGAGGATCGACATGCCAAACAAATGATTGGCTTACTCCCCGTTTCAACTAATGGTTTATGGCATGTAGTTTCTCAAACAAATAAAATAGTTTCTTCGTTGTCTTTTTAAAACGCCTTATCAGAATAACCTTTTCAAAGCGTCTTATGATTCGTTCACATAAATGTTCATGCTAGAGTTAAAATCTATCGGTTACAGCCGAAAAGAATCCATCCTTAACTGTTCCCCTCCCATTGTGAGGCACCCTTGAGTGTTTGAGAAAAAATACAAACACGAGTAAACGCCTAAACAAGCGGCAGATGATCAAGATCGATCACCATTTGCTTTTGCCACCATCACGGCTAGAGGATCACGCAACAAATGGTTTGTCTTTGACCTTGTTTGTAGCCGTTTGATATAGAGAAAAAACTATTCTTAGGAATCTGCAATTTGTTGGAGACGTTTTCTTTGTTTTTGCTAGAAGTATTGTTCGGCATACAAAGTTCTATTCTATTGATTGCGATAATTACTACAAGGAAATGTACATCATATATCAACAGAGCAGAACTAGAAAAAAGGATCAGTTGTTGTGGCCAAGTCTATGAGAGAGTATGCCATTGGTATCTTCCGAAGGAGAAGGCATGTAGCCGTTCATGCATTCAGCTACATGCAGACGTGAGAAGTGTCGTCTAACACTCCCCGACAGACGTAACGTTGAGCTCATAGACACGGAGTCTGGACCAGAACTCATTAAACACCGCTATGGACAATCCTTTTGTGAAGATATCAGCAAACTGGGAACTTGTCGGAACATGGAGTACACGAACCTTTCCCAAAGCAACCTTTTTATGCACAAAATGTATGTCGATCTCAATGTGTTTTGTACGCCGGTGCTACACTGGGTTAGCTGATAGGTAAACGGCGGACACATTGTCGTAATAAATCATAGTAGCCTGCTGAATTAGCCTGTGAAGTTCCTTAAGTAACTGTCGTAACCAACAAGTCTCTGCAACAGCATGAGCGACGGTGCGATATTCAGCCTCCACGCTCGGCCGAGAAACAGTCACCTGTCACCTCAATGACCAAGAAATAAAGTTGTCTCCCAAGAAAACACAGCAGCCAAACGTGGAGCACCTCGTATCCGGGCAACCGGCCCAATCCGCGTCCGAGTATGCAAGGAGAGTATGTGGTAAGGAGATGTTGATGTGAAGCCCATATGCAATGGTTCCTTTGAGATAGCGAAGAATACGTTTGACATGATGAAGGTGAGGCTCACGAGGATCATGCATAAAAAAGCATGCTTGCTGAACAGCGCAAGCGATATCAAGATGAGTGAAGGTTAGGCATTGAAGAGCACCGATGATACTCCTATAGAAAGAGGGATCTGGAACCGGTGTACCATTAGAAGATAGTTTGGATCTTGTGTCAGAAGGTGTTCTACAAGGATTACAATCAGTCATGCCAGCACGACAGAGAAGATCGAGAGTATATTGGCATTGGGAAAGAAAAAGACCCAAAGAGGACCGAGACACACGAGGAAATGGTGAAGAGGGCCAAGATTTGTCATGGAGAACTCATTTCAAAGAAGAGAGATAATGTGTTGGAAAAAAGTAGTAGAAGATGCAATAAGAATAATGTCATCAACATATAGGAGGAGTAGGCTACTTGGACACCTGATTTGTATATGAATAAAGAAGAATCAGAACGCCAAGCTATGAAACCCATAGACATAATAAAATTGGCAAAATGAGTGAACCAAGCCCTAGGTACTTGTTTAAGGCCATAGAGAGATTTTTAGAGAAGATAGACGTGATTAGGATAGGAGGGATCCTCAAAGCCCTGAGGTTGTTGACAGTACATTGTTTCTTGAAGTGAGCCATGCAAAATAGCATTTTTCACATCAAGTTGGTGAATTGACCAAGAGGAAGAGACGACAAGACTAAGAACCAATCTTATAGTGCTGGGCTCAACTACAGGACTGAAGGTCTCATCAAAATCGACGCCATGCTGTTGAGAATACCCACGACCAACCCAACGGGCTTTGTAATGGGCAAGGGAACCATCAGAGTGAAATTTGTGGTGAAACACCCATTTGCCACTAATTATATTCATGCTGGTGGGTCAAGAAACAAGAAGCCATGTCTTGTTTTGAACAAGAGCGTTGAATTCCTTTTGCATGGCTTGCGCCCAGTTTGGGTCCTGTAGCGTAGTACGTGGAAAGGTTGAAAGAGGTGAGGGTTGGAAGAGGTGAAAAGATTTAGGTGTTGGGTTGCCACGTGAAAACCAGATTTGGCTTGAGTACGCATAGGATGCATGTTTGTTGGTGGAGCAACATGCACTATGTGGGAGGGTAAAGGAATGGAGGAAGAATGATCAGTAGCTATTGGAGTGGGAGCTGCAGGCTAAGATGTTGAGCCATCAAGTGCATGTGGTGGAGAAGGAATAGAGAAAAAATGATTAGTAGATGTTTGAGTGGAAGAAGGATCAATGGAATTTGTGGTTGGCAGGCTCGGTACAGGACCATGCAATGAAAAGGGCATGGTTGCATGGCTCGGCATAGTGGCAGGTGAAGGAAGAAAAATAGGTGGTGAGTCGGTGGGTAAATCAACAAGTGGAGGTAGAGATGATCCGAAAATATTGGCAAAGGGAAAGGAGGTTTCATCAAACACCACATGATGTGATATAATGATATGTTCAGAATGAAAGTCTAAACATCTATATCCTTTGTATTCTAGTGGATAACCTAGAAAGACACAAGGTAGGGAGCAACGAGCTAGTTTATGTGGGGTTGTGGCTATAGTGTTGGGATAGCAAAGACATCCAAAAACACACAAGTGATCATAGGAGGGAGGAGAGGAAAAGAGCACTTCATGAGGTGCAAGAAGGTGAAGTGGTTTGGTTGGACGGATATTAAGGAGATAGGTAGCCGTGCGTAGGGCTTCAGTGCAATAACTTGGTGGCATATGTGCTTGGAGGAGAAGGACGCACATGATGTCATTGATAGTGCAAAGAATGCGCTTAGCCTTTCCATTTTGTTGGGAGGTGTAAGGGTAGGAAAATCTTGGAAGTATGCCATGGGCGTGAAAAAATTCTTAATTGTGGGAGTTGATAAACTCCTTGCCATTGTCGCACTGAATGGAATTGATGAGCAGCCCAAATTGGGTAGTAACCAAACGCTCAAACTGAATGAAAATGGAGTGCACCTTAGATTTGTAGCGCAGAGGATAAGTCCACACATAGTGTGTGTAGTCATCTAAGATCGCAAGATAGTACTTAAGGCCAGAGACGCTAGAAATAGGTGACGTCCAAAGATCACAATGCAATAATTCAAAAGGAGAAGAAGTGCGAGCTGTTGATTGTGAAAAAGGAAGATGAACATGTTTTCCCATTTGACATGCCTCACAAAGAGATGTGTCATGAGATTGCTTATTACAAGAAAAATTAAAGGTTCGAAGTAAATTGGAAAGAGTCAAATTATTTGGGTGACCCAAATGCCGATACCATAGATCAGCAGTGGTCATGCAAGCTAAGGAAAGCATAGAGGGCTTGACTCCACACAGGGGATGCGGATCCCCCACGCTATTGCACCGAAGAATCACTTCTTGAGTGTGAAGATCCTTCACAGAGAGACCAAAATGATCAAATTCAATGGAATAATTATTATCAATGGTAAAACGATGCACTGATATGAGATTCTTAATTAAGGAAGGTGCTACGAGGACATTACGAAGATGCAATGGAGTAGCAGAAGTTGGAATGAAAGAATAGCCTGAGTGAGTAACAGGAAGGATGGAACCATTTTCTACGTATACGGGAGGGAAAACATGTGTAGAATGGAGATGTGAAAGCATACTGGAATTGGATGTCATATGGACTAAGGTTCCAAAATCGAACACCCAGTCGAAGTCACCAACTCCCTACAAAGAAAGATTGTGCAGTGCATGCACGAGGCTGGACTGGTCAAACACTAGAGCTTCTGGCTGCTACGGTGTCGGCAACAAGTACTGAACTAGCGATGGTAGCACTGGTGGTGATTGCTACACAAGAGCATACACTGTGTACGCTTGAGGCAGACGTGGCCCAAGCACGCCTGGTGCGGCCGAGGGACGAATACCGTTGTTCCACGACGCACCTGGCATCGGTGGGATCTTTATTGCATTTTAAATTCAACAATATGCATTGTAATATAAATACATGGAGCTTTAACTATTATCCTTATGTGATATGAGATCTTGTTTTATATATTGCCATGTCTTGTGCTAGCTTTCTAAATTTATTATGTCATTCTATGTATAGCTTAACTTTTGTCACGCTAGCTTTATTAAATATGAACAAGTTAAATTAAATCATGTCTTGTTGGATCTTGTGACTAATTTTGTTATAATAATCTTCTAATGATTCATGCCATGTCAAATAAGCTACGTTGAGTCTTGAACCTAAATTAAGTTTTAGATTGAGCTACGCTAGTTCTCTATTGAAACATGAGTGAGCATTATCTCTTTGTTCCTAAATTAAGTTAAGAAAATACAAAATGATCTTTTTTTGTGCAAAAAACTGATATCATTAATTCTTTCTCATGAGATGGCTTGCCATTACACTAGGCATGAACTCAGGAGGAGTTTTGGATGACCAAGATCACTTCCTTAAGCTACTTGCTTGTGGTGGTCGCATAAGGCTTGAAATCTCGCACACGACTAAGAAAACAAAATTATGTGAAAAATGGTTCAAGCTCAGTTAAAACCAAAAATAAATTTTAGAAAATACCAATTGTGTTAAATTTGCTCAATTGCAAGTAATATCTAGTACTTGAACAAAATGTTTCCATGTTGAACTTGTAGCCCTCAAAATGAGATCAAGTAGTTTCTTGATTTCATTTAGAATATTGACATGGCTTGACTCATTTTCGGATACCTTTGGTTAAACTACGATCTTGAGTAACTTGATATATTAAAAATCTATTTAATTTTAGATTATTACTCATTTGATTTTAGCTTTGCTATATATGGTTTGGTATGATCTACATTGCTCTTTCATATAATATAACTTGGTGTAATACTTATAGAGTCCCTTTGGATAATTTTTATGAATCCTAAATATTAACATGGCTTGACTCATTGTCATTTTCAGCTCATCGCATTCTTCTTTTGACCATTTGGAGCTCTCTTTGTAAATTTCTTCTTCTTTGTTTAAAACCACATTCTATTTGCAGTTTTGAGTATTGTTAATGGGTTCATCAAGGGAGAAATTGAAGGACCATGTGAGAATGTCCTGTTTAATATTGTAATGAACCATTGCAATGATTATGAAGTGGTTATTTAATTTTGCACATGTTACTCTTTACAAGGATTGTTTTTTGGCAAAAATTGAGAATTTTGGGATTTGAGTTATGGATTGAGTTGAGTGACTTGGGTCATTGTATTAAGGTTGCATGATGTATGTTTCAGTTAACGTGGGTCAAATTATGAAGAACTTGTACCCAAAAATAATTTCTTTGTCTTTAGATGTGTTGGGTCGTTTGGAGTCAACTGTGATCAACGATGAGGATCGGGGCTAGGCTTATGGAGGAGTTAAAGCCCAGAATGATCGATGATACTGGGTGAGATGGTGAGCTCAAGCATAGCACGAGAAAGACGAAAAATGTTGAATGCAAGTTCGAACAGAGAGATTGCACCATGAGGGTTGGACGGCCCAAGTGAGTCGTGGTTCGATGGAACCAAGACGGGAAAGATTTGACGACGCATGGTAAACTAGTGGTGTACCTATATGTGACAAGCATAGCGATTGCTTGCAATGGATGGTGATGATCGAGTCAACAAGGGGTAGTTTGGTAATTTGATCAAAATATCAGAAAGTACCTTGGAACAAAACTGCGGTGCGTGGGCAACGTGTTGGAGAGCAATTTAGGTCAAAATGGAGCTGATTTGATTGAAACGGGTCAAGCCAAAGGACTTAATGGATTCGAGTTTATGCGCTTTAAAAAGCGTGCATAAGTGACATGTGTGAGTTGGGGCTAAGTGGATAGTATCTACTAAGCGATAGATGAGGTTGGCTAGCCATCTATAAAAGAGGGTTGGGATGGAGACATATGGTTAACCATCCAACACACCTCTCTTATACTTTGATGTTTTGGGGTTAGGGTTTTGAAGTATATGGTGTGCTCTCTGTCCTCCAAGGTGGAGTGACTATAAATCTACATGTTCAAGTGGCAATACATCAATCTTTGATGAGCTTTTTATCTATTTCGTGTTTTGATTGATTTACTTTTGTTTTAGTTAGTTTTGATTTTTTCCTTTCCCTTCTTGTGGTCCTGCTATGCCAAGGATATGTAAGAGGTGAAGATAATTCTTAGGAATCTATCTCCATCCATCTAGACATTTTGATAGCAAGATTCAAGAGAAATATCGATTTTGCTTGATTTTTGTCTCATTAAGTAACTTCTTGTTTTAAGAGTTTTTATGTTGTGATCTTCGGTGTTCTAGTTTACTATAATATGTAAAAATACATCTAGAGTCATCTCAGCCATCATCTACCCACGAGGAAGTTGTATTCACCGTTTGGGGTTTTGGCTTGATTTTGGTGTAACTTTCTAACAAACTAAAAAAGGTTCCATCTTTGGTCATAATTTTCATGATCATTTATTGGAATAAGTTTACAATAACCTAGAGAAGATCGATGCAAAATTTTATATCATTTGGATCTGCGGATCAAAAGTTCTCTCAATTTTCGGATTTGAAATCGGGCTAAAAACACTATTCATTACCCCGATTTACTGTAGCAGCGGTCAGACCGCCATTAGAAGGCCAGTCAGACTGCCAGAAAAGGTTAGGTTCCAAGCTTTGTTGATTTGGGTTAATTGGTTTGATTTTTAGCTAGAGATTCTGTGTTCTACATCTCTGTAAGTGTTTGAGTGTAGAATCTTGAATACTTAGGGAAAATTAGAGTTGGCACCATTCACCCCATTTGTTGTCATATTCGGTCCTCCAATATCATACAACAACATCCGTCTTGAAGGGTTTGATTGCAAATGATTGAATATTCATGGCTCAAATCGACAATTTCGGAGTTTATAGTACAACTATAACTAGGGTTAATTTGTTTTTGCGTCGTGTGTCATTTTCCTCGTGCGGATTCTGAACATTTTCATATAAACCCCTACTATAAAATAGAGACTTGCTCGTTATGAAAAGTGGCCAACAACACATCATAGAGTTGTATTATTTCTGTTCTTTATTCCCTCCTTTGGCCATACTATGCTAGCCATAAATCGGTGTGCATGTACAACTACTCCTTGTAGTATTTGATGATACAAAAGTTTATCGGTACGTGTTTAGACTTGTTCAAACTCAACGGAGTTATCAGCTTTTAATCATTTTTTGCATTATTTTTTTGATTAATTACAGAATTATCAATAAATCATGTAGCGATAGTGTATACTATGTGATGGCTTTGACTGCTTAATCTTTTCCTGTGTAACCACCAATATTGTATCAGTTTTGCTTGAAAATTTGCCTGAGTGCATCACAAATTGGTGTGTACTACGTGAAGGCTTTGACTGCTTAATCTTTTCCCTGTGTAACCACCAATATTGTATCGGTTTTGCTAGAAATTTTGCTTGAGTGCATCACAAATTGGTGTCTGCATGCAAGTCGTTGCCGCCGAAAAATTCCTAACAACGGCACTGTGTCCCTATAGAGGGTGCTCTCTAGCAGCATCTAAGATGTGCCAGCCGATTTCCAGCAAATCGGCAAAGTCGATGATATGTAAACCAAAACAAAAGTCTCTTGACAAAATGTCGATACAAAGCAACAACAAATAGGAACAAAATATTTAAACAGGAGATAGGTGTAACTCACAAATTGATCAACACATCGAATGCAAAGCGTTATTAATCAAAATCGAATTACGAAAGTAAGATTCTACTAGTTACGGTTTACTCCTAAGGTACAAGAAGCATAAATGCAAAAAGGTAGTAAAGGTTAGTGTGTGTGTGTTTTTGTCAACCGGTACAGTATTTTTATAGCCTAAAACAGCCAACTCAATTTTGGATTGTGCATCAAGTCTTCCTCTTCATGTTGGCTTAGCTTTTCCTTAGATGGAGTCCTTGTCATCTCTAAATCTTCTCGCTTCCGATCTTCTATTAACTATTTCCTTCTTTGCTTCTACCTTTCCTTAATCAATGTTTTCTAGAGCTTCTTAGCATGACTAGTGTTTGATTCTTATTTCTGGCAAATCCCGATCGTTTCTTATAATTTTGTTAAATAGCAAAAATACTTTTGCCGACTGTTTTGCCTATCAAAATCTAGCGGCAACACATGCCCCCTCCCCAATTATTGCAAAGGTGAAACCTTTACAAAAAATGTCAAGTATCACTTCTTTGTAGCAAAAGCCGATTTTTCTCAAAAATCAACTCTTCGAGAAAACACCTGTAATGTTAGATCAGGTCTTAGCAAATATTTTATCAGATAATATTTTATACCCTCTACCGTGAGACCTTGCTTTTCGAGCTGATTAGTCTATAAATACCATAACAGTCCTTTGGGAGACAACCCCGTTTTTTGCTTTACTGGGTCTTTGGTCTTCGTGATCAACTGTCGACAATGAAATATCATGTATCTTCCTACTCTTCACCTTTACAGTTCGTAATTAGTCTAATCTTCTCTTGTCTTCACAAATCTTGCTTAGTAACTATAACATGATCAAAGACCGGTCATATGAAGAAGTGGTTATTGATAATCAAACTATCTCCTCTCTTTGTTCTGCTGATTTGGGCTTCTTTGATAAAAACATGTTACCAACACTAAGGCGCCTCAAGCATGTTCTCAATCCTTTAGAAAAGTATGCCATTGCATGTTGGAAATATTGCCTCCACCATCGACAATCCAATCTAATTTATCATCTTCAAAATAATAACATCGATCTAGTTGTACTTAAGACTTCACCAGACATCACAAGTACCGTCAACTTATCGAGAATCACAAAAGATTCTCTCAAAGCAATAAAGCATCAGAAATTCGAATGTGAATTGTTTGGAGACAACTTATTAAAGAATAGTAAGACTATCCAACGAGGAAGATCTGGATTATTTGCCAATGGATGTCTATGATCCTAAAGCCACCGATACCATCATTAGATCAGCTATTACCATCTTTGAAGATTGCAGGGCTAAGATCAAGATTGCAATAAATGCTTAGACTAAAGCTAATAACGCTCTTAAGCCAATATTATCCTTGTAATATTTATGATGTAAATAGGTCATAAAACTTGTCCGATTTTATCCTCCCTTTTCATTTAACTCTTGTCAACCGCGTCGGCCATAGGCTTGGACGACGGTGGTGTAGGCCATAGGCTAGGACGATGGCGGTGTAGCACGAGCGCAGCGGTATGTGACTATAGACTTGTTGTAATTGCAAGAAGATCACAGATATAACATAAAGGATTCGATATAAGAGAATCACGCGTGCAAGAATTAATACATACAGGTGTACTATCTCGTGATATCCCATGTATCTCTAGTCAGCAAAACAGATGGCTAATTTGGCTACCTAATTATGTGTGTCGACTGTCGATAGAAGGAAGTTTCTTTGTGTGTAGTCTCTGTGTTTCAATCATACACTGTTTTGAAATTAGTCACACCAAGTGGTTGCTTTCCTGGCACATCAGCGACCAACCGCGCGCTAGGCAGGATGTCGTTTTAAGGGACACACAAACGTAATTATAAAAGGGGTGTTAGTGGCTGCTCGGTTATGCTAAAATTTAGTAATTTATGAATGAAATTATATTATAGTTGGTTAAAATTATATTGTAGCAAGCGGTAGTTTATTTGACGTAATTAATTTTAAAAAATCTAAAAATAAAAAAACAGGTTAGCTCATCACGTATAATGCAAACGAATACAGAAAAAACCGGTAAAAAGCTTAAAAAAATGCCCAAAAACCAGAAAAAACAAAAATATGAATAATAAAAAATAAACCAGAAGTCTAAGCCCAAATAAACAGGGCCTTAATCTGATGAGATTTTCTCGATTGTCTCTTGTGGTTGGAAGTTACCTCAAAAAATCAACCGTTGATTTGCACTTACAGCTTAGGAAAAGGAAATTTTGTAAACGCTAGTAATTTAGTACTTGTTCTTTGACTCAGCCCCGTATGTTCGTACTAACCCTCGTCTCATGTTCAACGAGGAGTATGCTTTGAACCACTTTGCAACGCAGGAAGAATTGTGTTATTTTGACTATATGAGCGGAAGGAAGTTTCCAACTTGTTGCGGGTGGTCCAAGTCGTCATTGTTGAAACCAACAAGGGCCGGAGATCGGGGCGCACGGACGGCCAGATCGACCTCCAAGCGCAAGATTGGTTGGCCCACGCAAACGAGAACCCTCAAGTAATTATGATAACATAGGAGGACGTTTTTGTAACATAGTAGGACACAAATCCGGATTGTACTGGTACGGCCGGGGTCTCTCCGTATTTTTTGAGAAACGCGAGGGGTTTTCGCAAAAGAGGCGACGTGGGGGTGGGGCGGGCTCCCCGTGCTCACGGGGAAGGGAATTTGCTGGGATCTCCATCAGCCGTTGGCCCTCCCCCATGCCATTTTCTTCGTGCTCGTGGATTCCTTCCGCTATAGTGATGTTATTTTTCGATAGTAAGTGCAATAAATATGTACTTCTACATATATATATAACATCAGATATATTTATATATCCATATGGATGTATCTAATGTACATATTTGAAGCGAGATGAAAACCCATAAATTTCATAGAGCATTGACATAAGTTTTAATCATTGAACACATATATATATATATATATATATATACTTAGAGATATTATTTATATAAATAATAGAGGTACTGTGAGCGGCTAGGTGCGATCACACCCACTGCCAACTGAACAAGTTCAGTCCCCCGCTATAGTGATGTTATTAATATAATATAAAGCATCCGTCAATAAAATAAGAACAAATAATTATCTATGTGCGCTAGGAAACTAGGGAAGGAAGACAAGAAATAGCGCGTCAATGGATCTGAGAAATAAGAGTTCACGACCATGCCGTAGGAGGGGATGGCTTCAGAGGTGCTCAGGTGCGCAAGGAGGATGGGAAGAGTCCAATAATTTGGTCTCACAGCTTCGAGACTGTAATAAGGACTTCAACTCTCGAGTTCCGGCGCCAGATTATTCGCGGAACTGGTTGGCAGCAGCAGGTATATGCCTTAATCATCTTTGCTATAGAATCCAATTATTCATTGAAGGTTAACTATTCGGTATCTTGGCCCATAGAAGTTTCAATCTACTGGTTTCTTTTGTATTTGTTAACTGTTGTTCCTTCTCTTTTGACAAATCCAGTTAGATCCCATCAGTTGTCAGAGAGTGGTGATCTGCTTGCTTTGTTAACCAACTCAGTATGAAGCTGCTTAGATCAGGAGATTCAGAAAAATCTTCTATGCAACTTCAGTCTTGAGTGTGCTTAACGAAATTGCTGTAAAATCAGAGAAAAATTAGATAACAAATTTACTCAGGATTGGTCTAGAGGAAAAGGGGATCTCGTCAGTTCTCTTCTGAACACCCTACCTTTCAGCTCCATCATCTAGATCTAACCCACTTCAATCCTCGAGTTGACCCAAAATTTCTTTATTCAGTTTCTTTACGAGGCGCAGTTCTTTCTTTTTAAAGTGCGAGTTCTGCTATTTCATTTCAGACAGACAGAGAGAAAACTACATAAGTCAAAGGAAAACTTACACCCATGAGTTTATGAGTAGAATTGTCTCAAACATGGTTTCTTTTTAAACATAGTTTCCATCATACACAGATCTACTGCTTGGTGTCCAATTTCCCAACACAAGCTAAGCCCACACAACCCAGATAGTTCTAGTACCTCTGTAAGTTTCAGCTTACGCAAGAATGCTTGGCAAGTGATTTTGAAGGGTTTTCTGTTTGTAGCTAATCGAAGCAGGGGCAGTCTGCAGATCCTACATCAGGAGAAACACCAAACTCGTTTGACACAAGCATGCAAGGGAGTTCCGTGTATCCGTAAGGGAAGTGCTAAGGAGTACTTGAGTGTGTTTTTTTGGATTAGGAGTACTCAGATTTTGGGGTGTTAGATCTTTATCTAAAGGATCCGCTATACCCCCTCCAAAAAAATGAATCTGGGATGTTAGATCTCCATCCAACGGATCTCCGTATACCCCCATCCAAAAAAGATGTAAGTGCTCCGAATCTGAGGCGTTGGATAGAGATCCAACACCTAAAAAATCTGAGTGCTCCTAACAAAAAAAAAACATTGAGTACTCCTTAGACACTACCTATCAGGAAAAAGCATTTGGTTTATTAGCCTCTTTATTCAGTCCATTAACCAAGCCATTGGCATCGAATGCTTGGTATCCAACAAATTTGAACTAAATGCCAACGAAATACTCCTAATCCAAACAGGCCCTCAATATCTTTTCTTCAGCAATCTTCCAAAGTTATTTTTGTCAAAACTTGTGCTGATTCTTGAAAGATTTCCAAACAATCTCAGTAATAAATTTCGCTTTCAAATTTGCTACTACCACTTGCCTTCAGAAGACTTCAGTGGGAAATCTTGATGTGCTAGGCCATCTTGTCAATGTTTTATGTAGACAAACTCAAATAAACCACTTTACAATAACAATAACAAAGTCTTTTATCCTAAACAAGTTAGAGTAGGCTAAGAATAAAATCTCCTCAAGGTTAAAGAAACAAAAGCCTTGTAATAAAACATGCAAGGCTAAAAAACCCTAACCCTATATCCTGCTAACTGAACTGAGAGTCTAAAACACTGCCCCTAAACCTTCTTCTTATCATGGTTCCGGTATGTGGATCACTAATTTCCATACGTTTCTATTCAAAACTAATTCTTTGGATACATTCTAATTTCTCAAGTCTCTTATAACTGCTTCCTTACACGTCAGTCTTGATCGACCTCTTCCTCTTCTTACATGTTTAGTACGTCTTAAAATTCCAAAGAAAAACTTAACATTGCCTTTGTTCATCGAACCAAGTCATGACCCCATTGTAGGCGTCAATGTATTCCCTCTGGCCATAAAAATGTGTCATCATGAGAAGTTTGAAATCAAACCTCAACAACTCTTTGTGAATGCTTAGAGTGACCTCTTAAAATGATATGGGTTGTTTTGTCTCGAACATACTTTCATAATATTGTAATAATATTAGGTTTCACAAATATATTATAGGGGAAGCAGGTGGTCAAAATTGCAGTTTGAAGATGGTGCCCATGTCTAAAATGTCCATTTTTGTGACATTTCCCTAGTTTGTTATTAGCACACAAGTAGTGATGCAATTGGGGCCTCAGAGAAATCCTAGTGTTGTTCTTGGGTTTGCCCTTGGATGCGGCTCTTGCAGAGGTAGCAACTGTTATGAATGTTGTGTGTATTGCTATGAGGCCCAAGAGTCTATATATATAGGAGAGTACATGGGGTATGTTATATACAGATAAGGAAATAGAAATATATATGGATACGAATAACAATCCTATTCTA
Organism: Melocanna baccifera; assembly: GCA_036346265.1. Taxonomy (NCBI): domain Eukaryota; kingdom Viridiplantae; phylum Streptophyta; class Magnoliopsida; order Poales; family Poaceae; genus Melocanna; species Melocanna baccifera. The sequence continues at coordinate 3,297,338 of CM070707.1, read as the reverse complement.
TCTCCCATTCGTATTCTTTTCTATCTCTAACACCCCCCTTAAACTCATGGTGGACCACACACACTGAGTTTGGAGAGAAAATACAAGTGTTGTGCCCTTGTCTGCGGCTTTGTGAAGAAATCAGTGAGCTGTAATTCGGACGGCACAAACTGTAGAGTAAGGACTTCCTCCTGCACCTGTGAGCGAATGTATGAAGCATCCACACCAATGTGCTTGGTGAGCTCATGCTTCACTGGATCTCGAGCAATACTGATGGTACCTATACTGTCAGACATAAGGGGCGTAGGTCTCCTCACAGGAACTCCAAAATCTGCAAGTAACCACCTCAGCCAAGTAATCTCTGTTGTCACTGCTGCCAAAGCTCTCAATTCAGCCACTGCACTCGAACGAGAAACCGCAATCTGCTTCTTTGTCTTCCAGGCAATCAAGGAGGAGCCAAGAAAAACATAGTAAGTAGAAAGCGAACGACGATCAGAAGGATCACTAGCCCAGGTCGCATCGGAATAGACCTGAAGCTATAGTGAGGTAGAGCTAGGGAAAAACAAACGACGAGAGATGGTTCCACACAAGTAGCGAAGAACATGAAGAAGGTGGCTGTAGTGAATATGAGTAGGACGGGCCATGAACTGACTCAAAATATGAACAACATGAGCAATGTTAGGACGAGTGCTCATAAGATAGACCAGATTCCCAACAAGATGCCGATAACGAGTAGGGTCATCAAGAGGACCACCATCAGTAGCGCGAAGCTGAAGAGAGCTCCATAGGAGTCTCAGCAGTGCGAGTATCAATCAGACCAGACCGATCAAGAAGGTCCTAGACATACTTCTGCTGGGAGAGGTAGTAACCCTTAGGCGTGGAAGAAACCTCAATCCCAAAGAAATACGTAAGCAAACCAAGATCAGATATGAGAAACTGCTCACTGAGATGCTTCTTCACATATGTGATGAAGGAGGAATCGTCACCAGTAATGAGCATATCATCCATATAGAGAAGAAACAGTGTCCGACCTTGTGGTGAGATGTGAACAAATAGGGTAGGATCATGAGCACTGACAGTGAAACCGACAGCGGTAATCACCGAGGTAAAACGAGCAAACCAGGCACGGGGGGCCTGTTTTAGACCATAGAGAGCTCGACGAAGACGACAAACATGGCCATCGGGAATAGAATACCCAGAGGGTGACTGCATGTAAACCTCCTCATGCAAGACACCATTAAGAAAGGCATTCTTAACATCAAGCTGAGAGATAGACCACTGACGAACAGAGGCAACCGCAATAAGAGTGCGAATAGTGGTCATATGGGCAACAGGGGCAAATATCTCATCGTAATTGCGACCGTACTCCTGCTGAAAGCCGCGCGCCACAAGGCGAGCTTTGTAGCGCTCAATGGTACCATCATACCTGGTCTTGATCTTGTACACCCACTTGCATGTGATAGGACGAGCATGCACATGTGTTGGTACGATGTCCCAAGTCTCCATATGTCGAAGAGCATCAAGCTCTTCTGCCATAGCGAGTTGCCACTCAGAATGGGAAGCAGCCTCACGATAGGAAGTGGCTCATGGACAGAGAGGGCATGAGCTGTCGAAGTAAGGCCAAAACGAGCAGGAGACCGAAGAGATGTTCGGCTACGAAGGGCATAATGAGAAGCATCATTAGATGAATCAGAGGTCGGTGTCGGCAAGATACCAAGAGATGAGTCTGGGGAAGGCCGAGGACGTCTGAAGTAGTGAATCCCCGAGAAACGAGATGACGGTGCTATAGGAGCAGGAGGTGGTGCTGCAGAAGGTAACACAGGAGGTGTAGGTGCAGCTGAAACCACAGGAGGCAAAATAGATGGTGGCAATGAAGAAGAGGAAATGGGTGACGAATCAGAGAGAGACAACCAAGAGATTGTCTCAACAGTGGTGACAGGACGAGGAGCCGAATCTTGATGGAAGAAAGGTCGAGATTCGTCAAAGACAACATCTCGTGAAATCCTGATCCGGCGAGCAGAAGGATCATAGCAGCGATAACCTTTATGCTTAGAACTGTACCCAAGAAAAACGCATTCAACTGACTGGGCGGATAGTTTGGTGCACTCATGAGGTTGCAGAAGAACAAAACAGGTGCAACCAAAAACGCGAAGATGACTGTAGTGGGGAGCTCAAGAGTAGAGACGCTCTATAGGGGTCGCACCCTTAAGAGCAGTGGAGGGCGTATATTGATAAGATATGCGGTGTAGAAAGCGACCTCGTGTGCAGTGTGTGGTGAAACATGAGAGGCAAGAAGAGTGTGAGCAGTCTCAAGCAGATGACGATGCTTGCGTTCCGCGACCCTATTTTGGGCATGGGCACCAGGACAAGAAGACTGGTAAAGAGTGCCCTGCTCAGAAAGAAATTGTCGGAATGCACCAGAATAATATTCACCAGCAGAGTCACATCGAAAGATACGAATAGAGCTCTCGAACTGAGTGCGAACCATTGTGGCAAAGCTACGGTAGATCGTAAGAAACTGACCACGAGTAGATATAGGGAAAAGCCAAGTAAAACGGGAATAATCATCAATAAAGAACATAGAATTTATGCCCGCCTTTTGAGATAATAGGTGCAGGTCCCTATACATCTGAATGAACCAAATCGAAAGGTCGAGCTGACACAGACTCACTAGAATGATAAGGAAGTTGTAGCTGCTTGCCCAACTTACAACCTTGATAAGACATAGACGTGTCTACAGTAACACGTCCAATAACTCCCTGACAAACTAATGAAGAAAGACGGGACCCACATAGGTGATCTAAACGGTGATGCCATTGCGCAAAGGCTCCAGAGGTGGTGGCAGCAGTGGCGGTGGAAGTAGACGCGGTAGGAGCATCTTGAGAGGATGGAAGGTGAAGGTGGTCAAGAATATAGAGGCCCTGGCGATCCTTACGGCGGCGGCTAGTACTAAGAATTGTCCCTGTCTGTCGATCCTGAACAAAACAAGTGTGAGAATCAAAACCAACCCTACAACCAAGATCAGTGAGCTATTCTACAGAACTTAGCTACATGGTAAGCTGAGGAACATAGGAAACGGCTGGAACAGAGAAATCAGTAACAAAAATGTGCCCTGACAGCTGACCGGTAAGGAAGTGCCGTCAGCTGTCTGAACATTGATAGGAAAAGGAGATCCTGCTAAAGTGAGAGATGTGGAGTCTGGTGTCATGTGGAAAGAGGCACCGGAATCCAGAACCCAAGAGGACCTGGAGGAGATGTTTGAGCTAGACTGGCAGAACCTGCGGAGTTGTGAGAGAGTTGCTGAAGTAGAACCTGGCAGAGCTGTTGGACAGGGTGACCTTGCTGAGCAGAACTTGATGAGCTGGTCTGTCCTCCTGTGAAGGAAGGGCCTCCCTACCCCCTTTTGTCGTCCACTTGCGCGCACCTTGTTTCACTTTTTTCGCACCGCACAACTCTGGTAGTCATGCTCGAAGTTCTTGCAGTAGGTGCATTGAACTCCAGTTGGTACAAAAACAGGAGCAGAAACTGGCACCAGAGGAGGAACCGTAGCAGAAGGCGTCGATGTAGTCAAAGAAGGAGCAGCAAGCACAGTCGAAACGGCCTGAGCTGCTAATCCGAGGCGAATCTCCTCAGCCCGAAGCGTCGAAAGAGCTTCGGTGACGGTCGGTCGTGGCGAGCGACTCAGCAGTTGAGCCCTAATAGGCTTAAACTCTGGGCGAAGATGGCAGACGAAATCATAAAGGTGGAGGCGATCATGATCCGCTTTCTGCACTTTATGACACTCCTGACAAAGTGGAGAGGCCAACTCATCCAGCTGGCGCCAGATACTGGCAAGGGCTCGGAAGAAGTCGTCGACGGAAGAATCCCCTTGGCGAAGCATCTCCAACTCACGCTGAAGCAAAAAGAAATGGGCATCACTGCTCTGTTGATAGCGCTCACGTAAATATTCCCAGATTTGTCGAGTAGACCATAGACCGACAATATTTAGTTGGATGGAGTCGTCGACGTTGATCACGAGGATGGCACGGGCTCGGGCCTCATCAGCACACCAGCACTCGAGAGCATCAGTGGCATGCTAAAAGGCTTCATCAGCAGCGTCAGCAGCGGCGGCAGCAGCCTCGGCCTCCTTCTTGGTAGCCTCATCTGCAGGAGGTGCAGTAGTCTTCCTGGGAGGAGGCTGAACTGGTGTTGGCGGAGAAGGTCGTGCACCGGTAATATGTCCCTAGAGACGAAGACCATCGAGCGTGATCTCCATAAGAGAAGACCGCATCCTGTAGTTCGTCCTATGGAGCTTTGTTCTCGAAACTGGAATCGCAGCTGGTGGAACGGAAGCCATTGGTAGGCGGCGCTGGACGGCGTGGCGACCAATAGAACGACGTCTAACAGGTGGCGCTGGGCGGCACAGCGGTTAGATTGATGTTTTTTTTACAACTGGAACTAACTACTTAAGTCACAACCGTGACTAAATCAAAACTCAGATCCGGATCAGAAATTGATACCAATAGTGGGAGAACGGCGCGCAGGCTCCGGCGGGCCGACCGACGAACGTGGGGCCGTTGAGCCGGTGGCCGACGGGCGTGGGTACGGGGCCAGCGGGTGTGGGGCCGTTCGTCGGCGAGCGCGGGGCCGGCGGGCGGCGGGCGCGCGCAGCCTCGGTTTGACACCTGGCCGGTGGCGCTTCTCGTGAGCGGAAAAGCGTGCGCGGCGGTCGGTCGACGGTGGATCGCCGGTGGACGCGCGAGCTCGTGGTCGGCGTCGCGGCACCGGGCTAGGGCGGCGGTGGTCAAGCGACACAGGATCGCACAAGCTCGGCGGGACCCGGACAGGCGCGACGGCCCCGGTCGGAACGATCGGGAAGGAAGGAGACGTCGAATCTAACGATTCGGCGGACGACACAACGATCTTGACAGCGGCAGCGGCTTGAACAGCGGCGGCGGCGGTCAGGGCAGCGGAAGAACTAGATCAGAGCTGAGGCTCTGATACCATGTTATGAATGTTGTCTGTATTGCTATGAGGCTCAATGGGCCATATATATAGGAGAATACAGGGGGTATGCTATTTTTTTTCAATAAGGGAAACTTTATTCATTTTCAAGGTTTTAACATCAAGATGATACAAGACCCTGAAAAATAATTCCCGATTTCTGCATAACTAGGATGCACACAACCAAAAGGACAAAGAACCAAAAACAAGCACAATTAAAGACAATCAATCCGCAGACTAGACCGCTACCCATGTGCCTGGGTAAAAAACTCGTTGACCACTCGCTCCAAATGTTGAGACGCCATTGTAACTAAATCCTGCGACGATGGCGACTGCAGTATAGCCCAGGTACGAAGCCAATGAATTACTGTGAATATAACCTGAAAAGGGGAGACAAAAAGTTTTTTTTCAAATATCAGATCATTCCTGCATAGCCAAAGTGACCAACATGTAGCAGCCGCCCCTAGCAGGATCAGAGGCTTCAAATCTGTCCCAACACCCCCTAACCAAGAACCAAACAAAAATATATAAGCTGCAAGTCATGATCCATAAAGAGGATGGTATCATCAGCATACTGTAGAATGGATAAGCCGTCCTCTACCAGATGCGGCACCACTACGGGGGGTATGCTATATATAGATAAGGAAACAAAAATATATATGGATACAAATAACAATTCTATTCTATCTCCTATTCATATCCTTTTCTATCTCTAACAACAACAACATAGTAGGGAAAAGAACACCATTGTGATGTTTATAATGGTCATTGATGAAATATCAAATATTACTTTACATTGTACACAACAACTTGTTGTGGACAGAATTACTAAGTAGTAGACTTAAATATGCATATATCATGCTCGCTCTTGATTATTGTGGTGACTGTTGCATGATATTCTTCTGAAGTTTGAGCTTATACCTTTCATAACCAATATGGCTATTGTTTCTGTTTGAATATGCGTGCATTTTTTTTTTGTACAAAACAAAATGCATTGAAATGAGGCTACTGTTTTGCAGACAAAATCCTGCATTCTGATACCGGTATCCCAGCTACGCAATCTGTGGCCTAACTATCTCAAGAGAGTAATGGCTGAGGCTGTGATTCTTTTAGCTGTGAAGAAGATTGGCACTGCTCTGGGGAATGAAGCAATCAACCAAGCTAGTTCACGGTTCAGAAACTTTGTAGCACAGCTTGCAGAACTCCAAGGTAGCATGAGCCGTATAAGCTGCGAGCTTAGGTTGATGCATGAGTTTCTTTGTAGAATAGATGTACGCAATCGGAATGATCGGGCCTATGAAATTTGGGTGGATGAGGTGCGGAAACTTTCACATGGGATTGAAGACATAATAGATGAGTATCTACACCTTGTAGGGCAGAGACATAACATTGGATGGAGATTTTATCTAATGAAAGGATTCAAGCAACCAGAAGCTTTGCTTTCTTTAAACCGGATAGTCTCCCTGATAAAGGAAGCAGAGGCCAGTCTTGTGCACTTATTTCAAGTAAAAGAGCGATGGGTTCCAATGGCAAGGACTGGGCATAATGGTAACTCTCTCTATATTGTTGAGAGGTCCCAACATCTAGCAAGCTCTTCTCGTTCTATTAGTGAAGATCTTGTGGGAGTTGAGGCAAATAGAGATACATTAGTGAACTGGCTACAAAATGACGGAATGGCATGCTCTACAATAGTTCTGCATGGCATGGGAGGGCTTGGCAAAACTGCTCTAGCTGCAAATGTGTATAAAAGGGAGCGAGAATATTATGACTGCCATGCATGGATTTCTGTCTCACAAACATATTCTCCAATAGAGATCTTTCGGAAACTAATTGCTGAACTTTTTCATGATGAGGGAAATATTCTGAGGAACATTGCCACTATGGACATGACCAATATTCAAGAGAAACTGGGGAGGTTCCTTGAGGAAAAGAAATACTTGATCGTATTGGATGATGTTTGGACGCCAGAAGCACTCAATAATCTGTCTGGAACACTTTTTAAAGATCTCAAGGGAAGTAGAGTAGTGATTACAACGCGCATTGCTAATGTAGCTGAGCTTGCTTCAGAAGGACGTGTGCTAACGATAGGGCCCTTGTCAGAAGGCAAGTCATGGGAACTCTTTCGTAAGAAAGCTTTCCGGAGAGAGACAAATCATGAATGTCCTGCAGAGTTGAAGGCTTTAGCAGAGCAAATATTGAGGAAGTGTAAAGGCTTGCCTCTTGCTATTGTGTCTGTTGGGAGTCTCTTGTCTGTGCGTGAGAAGAATCCAACAGAATGGAAACGACTTAACGACCAACTCAGTTGGGAGCTGAATAATAACCCAGGGCTAGATCATGTGAGGAACATTCTATATTTAAGCTTCATATACCTCCCTACATACCTGAAGAGTTGTTTTTTGTATTGTTCCTTGTTTCCAGAGGACTATATTCTTGATCGGAAGATGCTTTTAAGATTATGGATTGCAGAGGGGTTCATTGAGGAAAGGGGTGAAAGTACATTTGAAGAAGTGGCAGAAGGCTATTTAATTGAACTAGTTCATAGAAATATGCTGCAACTTTTGGAACGCAACTCATCTGGTAGAATAAGATCTTGTAAGATGCATGACATTGTTCGTGAGTTGGCAATTGATCTGTCTCAGAAAGAAAGTTTTGGCCTTGCATATGAGTATGGAAATCATGGTATTCTGGACACTAGCACACGTCGATTGGCTGTAGCTAAATGCAGCAATGATATTTTATCAAGTTTACACTTACCTCGTCTTCGATCCTGCCTTATATTTGATCAGGCCATGCCGCCATCCAGAATATTTCATTCAATATCAGAAAAGTCAAAGTATATTGTAGTTCTGGAACTGCGAGGGATGGCCATTGAGAAAGTGCCACACGCTGTTGGATGCCTTTTCAACCTACGCTATTTAGGTTTGCGCTATTCAAAGGTGAAGTTCCTCCCGAAGTCTGTCGAGAGGCTGTCCAACTTATTGACATTGGATATTCACAACTCTAGCATACAAGAGCTGCCTCGTGGAATTGTCAAGCTGAAGAATCTAAGGCACTTATTTGTTGAGAGAATCAATGATCCATCTTGGAGGGCTTTTAGGAGTCGCCATGGTATGCACATCCCAAATGGTCTATTAAATTTGACAAATTTGCAGACGCTACATGCAATTGAAGCACAAGATCAGTCTATTAAAGACCTGGGGGAACTGACGCAGCTAAGAAGAGTGAGGATATGGAATGTAAAGGGAATCCAATGTGAACGCCTCCGTATGTCTCTGCTTCAGATGCAATTCCTGTACCACATGCAAATTGCTGCATGTGACGAGAATGAGATTCTTCATATGAATAAACTGGATCCACCACCGCTCAACCTTCAAAAAATTAGTCTGAGAGGGAGATTGGCAGATGGAACACTCGAGTCTCCTCTTTTCCAGACTGGGGGGCAGAGTGTGTCTGGCCTATATCTTGTTTGGTCTCAGTTGAGAGAAGATCCCCTCCCATCCATCTCTCGATTGCGTAATCTGCAATCTCTGTATCTTACAAGATCATACAATGGGGAACGATTAATATTCAGGAGTGGGTGGTTTCCCAATTTAAAGACTCTGTTACTGCGGGACTTGCCTCATCTACATGATTTAGAGATAGAGGAAGGTGCCATGACAAGCATTCGTATTTTGCAGCTAATAAACCTCAACAAGCTGATGGATGTTCCACATGGCGTTGAGTTTCTTGCATCTCTCCAACGCCTAATGTTTCTCCAGATCACTGAAGATTTCCTTGCGTTGCTGAATCAATGTTCTAGGATTCAGCACATTCGTTGGTGGTATTCTACGCAGGATCAGCCTCTGACAAGGAAATGTAAGTCACTCAACAGCAAGATCATCTTTACAATTTTTGACAGCACGTTTTATCGTCTGATAACAGCAAAGTCTTAAATAAATCAATCACCCTAGGACCCACAATTATCTTAAAACCAGAGAATGCTCAGAATACAATTTATTTGAGCATTTAAATTTCTCTACAAAAAAAATTGCATCTCTTTTGTTTATTTGAAGTGAACAAAATACCAAACAACATTACTTGAAACTTCACTTGAACCTTCCATTCCATCTTCTCCATTGTCCCTCACTCATTAACAGGAAAAATGTTTATGTCAACTGATCTTTTCAGTGTTCGAAGTTGAGACATATTTAGAACATTTGATGTTTTTAGAGAAACTAGCAAAATAGCCCACGCAATTACGACGGCTAGTCTTATTACTTTCCTTTAGTTAGCTCTTGGACTTTTGTTTCAATATAATTTCTAATGTACCTATGTAAGCAACTATTAATATTAAAGACACCTCCCGTGCTAGAATGTAGATGTCGCATAAATATATTGCTAGTCTTTCTTTGTATGCATAGTCCCATGGAGACAATATTCTTAACACGTGTACCTCTCTCCTCTTGCTTAACTCCCCATCATAGCTCTATCTCATGTTTTGCCCCTTAAAAGTTTAACGTATGTTTGTTAATTAATATTTTTTTCTTTTCTCTACTACTTAAAAAGAGGAGTTGGTCCCTTCCCTCTTTGCGTGGCACCGGAAATACCAATTCCCTGTTCTTCGGCCCCCACCTCGCAACTCACCCATGCCGCGGCCTCCCTTCTCCATCCTCCCAACTCCCAACTTCGTAAGTTGACTTCACTCTGCCATACACAGCATCAGGGGTAGCAATGGTGGTTCCAGTCAAGGAAAGCATACACAAGAATACATGGATTATGTTGAAGCCATTAACGCCTGGCATGTGGTTTGCAACCATCATACTCTTTATTTACACATGAATTGTCATATGTTTGTTGGAGCTTCTAGGCAACAATAAGGATGGTAACTTCAAATGTGTGTGCTGCATTGAACTAGTCTGGATCTCTGCATTGAACTAGTCTGGATCTTGCTATCTGTGCTTAAAATCACATACTAATTACTGATATGTTTTTTTAATGTTTTTAGTGGTTCATACTGGACCTGGAGTGCTCAGCATGGCTAATGCTGGATGCAAATATTTCCACAGAAAAATTTTCTTCAGACACTGCCTACATGCCCATAGTACTTACACAGCTGCGCATTTGTCTCTATACGCTCTACAGAATTGCTATTGTTTCCTAACCAAAACCATTTTGAGATACTCGGACGCCTTGAAACTAAAAGCCCCGTGCATATACTTCCAGGTTTTTCACGGAAAGGACCCAGTATAGACCACTTTGTGTGTATGCGGCCACAACTAACTGGATGAACCGTTGTAATCTACAACTTTGGATTACATCAAAACCATATAATTAACTCTAGCCATGCTTTTAAGCTCAAAGCTCAACTCACCAAGGCTGCAGGTTCGGCGAGGTCAGGAGGCTGCTGGGAGCTGACAAGGCGTTGACCGGATGCACGCCCGGTTGCTAGTGTCAAACTAAAGGCCCTGACATCGGCCAACTTCTTCCCTCGTTTCGAAAAGTCACGAGCCCAAGCTACTTCTCCGACCCTACACAAGAAGCACCCCGAGACAGCCACTATGGGCCTGTTCTTTCCGGCTGCGGCTGATGGCTTTTTGGCTGTTTGCGACAGAGATTGCGGAAAGAGAGATACTCGCTTGCGATTTTTGATGATACAAATATAAGTTTTTTAACATGTGCTACAATTAACTTGTAAACCCCATCTTAAAAAAATACTTCATTTAAAAGTTAGTTACTGTAGCAAAAACCAAAAGCGGTTTTTAGAAGCCGTAAAGAACAGGCCCATGGTATCCAGCCGCACATCTACTCTGGAAGGAACGAAGCCCTAGCTCGGTTCGAAAAGTCACAAGCTCGAGCTGCTTCTCTAGCCCTACACATGAAGCACCCCGAGACAGACACTAGCCACAGTACCAGCCACACATCTACTGTGGAAGAAACAAAGGCTCACCTAGAAAGACAACTAAAAGTCAAGAGGACTTCACTGGTCAAAATTATCCCATATCTCGCAATTAGGATCCATCGCCTTATCTGGCCCGCATAAGACAGCAACAATCTAACTTCGGTGCGAATGGTTGCCCTAGGCATCAAAGGCCATTTCATCCGAACTCCGACGTCAACTTTATGATATCTGATGATGAGACATCCAAAGCTCTAGACAAGAGACGTGCGTCACTTCAAATAGATAAATAGAATGTGGCCATCATATGTATTACTTGGTAGAAGCACACAATTTAGTCTTTAACACATCCCATGTATTACATAATTGATCAACATTTTGCATAAATTGTGCATAACAAAACATGGAAACATCTGACATTCTTCAATATTGGCATGTGCTGCAGGGTTCAATAATCTTCAAGTTAACAGTTGAGGGCACATGCAATCGGTTTTTTTAGTTTAATTAGTTTAGTATATACGGTAAATACGGTGTTAATAGTTCAGTTATATATATGGTATTTTTAGAAGTATAGTTTAATTTTGGTAAATCCTAATTTATTTCGGCACGGTATCGGTAAATACCATATTTCCCAAAAAAAATCGAACCCAGAAAAAACCCAAAAATTGAAAACTGAATACTGAAAATCGGTCAAACCGAGTTGACCGATTTGATTTTTTGGTCCGATTTTTTCGGTTCGGTTGAAAAATGTATAGCCCTAGATGTATCTTCCAATAGCCAGGAGAGCCTTTTGGACTTCCATGATAGCCTCCTTGCTCATCTGCATACACTCGCCAACTTTGTGAAATCTCCTGTTACGGCCGAGGGTAGTATCCAATGTAAGGCACTCTAGTGACGCCGCATTCTCGATAATATGACTCGTAAGCTCAATCATGCTCTTTGCAGAGCAGAAGCCAGTGATCATCACATTCTTAAGGTTGTCATGGCGGTATTCTGAAAGGCGTCTTAGATGCAATGAATTACTATCCGAATATTCAAGGATCGAATCATGCCTCATGGCTAGCTGCTCTACCTGCATAGATTTGACATCAATGCCCATTACTACAGAAACACTATTAGTAGACGTAACATTACAGACAGTTTTGTGAAATCGTCTGTGTAGGATTAATATTACAGACGGTTCTTACTAAGAACCCTCTGTAATACTAGAAATATCACAGACGATTTTTAATAAAAACCGTCTGTGATAATCAACTCATCACAAACGGTTTTAAAAACCGTCTATGATAATTCGGTATATATTGTTTGCGCCACTCAGATCAGTATCTATCTTCAATTCGATCTAGATCTAAGCGCCCTAGCTCCTCCCCCTGAGCCCAGCACCCTCATCCTCCCCCGAGCCCGTCGCTGACTTCCTCGAGCCCAGCACCGCCTCCCCCACGAGCTCGGTGCCCTCCTCCCCCGACTTCAACGCCCTTCATGATCCCCCGCGAGGTGAAGAAGATTTGTGATGATGTGAAGAAGATCTTTCATTTTCGTATAGAATAAATATTGTTGTTCATATAGACTAGTTATTGTTTCATATAGAATAATTAAGATATGTTATTCATGTTTCATGTTTCTGTTATTCATGTAGATGCATATTTCATGTAGATTTTTGATGATCTGTTATTTATGTTTCTGTTATTCATGTTTCATATAGATGTTCTGTTATTTTATGTTATTTTCATATTGATATGTACACACTATATTGTGTTTAATTTTCATATATGAGAAGGTCAACATATCATCCACCTATTTCTGGAACCACAATAGCAAAAGTTTACGACGATGAAGACGACCGAAAATTTTAGAAGTGCAAGTGCGGCGCACAAGGCCCTCCAGGCAAAAAACACACACCCCTACAGACTCGGTACAGCTGGGTATGCAGGTAAAATCCCGCAATAGAGAAAGGAGGACGAGCAGGCAATCCTGCGGGTAGGGTGGGTAAAATCCCACAGCTGGGCTCTTGCAGGAAGCGCTGAGTATAGAATCTTCCCAAAGATCATTCCAGGCAAGTAAGGTCAAAAATTTTGTGAAATACTTCAAAGATATCATTATACATGATACCTTCCAAGTGCAAATATAATCTCTATCTTTTTATTGGTATATGTATCTATCATTCCGAAATCGAGGTCTCGCGAAAAGAACAGATCCATAATCAACGAACTTGTCAGGCCGCACAAGCAATACTTGGATAGACGATTGGCTGTTTATGATGAAAGAAAAAGCATATTACCTTCTAAGTGTAAATGCAATCGCTATCTTTTTATTGGTATATAGACAAAAAGATAACGATTTCATCACCAAGGCCAAGTAATTTACTTGAAGAAAGAACTTAGCAAGGGAATGTATACTATCATCCTTGTCACGCAAGTAGTTTTGTGTCAATATAGCAGAATAGCAAGGTACTGAGTTGCCTGATTTCAAGAAGAAATGAAAAGCCTACTTGTGACTGATCTTCACCGAGAAAATTTCATGATCGTCTTCGAACATAACAGGTTTCCAAGAATATCTACTTTTCAGTACACACACAAACATATATATACTACTATATATCTATTTTCTTATACACACACACGCAGGTTATATGAGAAATGATAGTACGTACTTTTAGGAGTATAAAATTATTTTTCTACACACACACATACATCCCTCAGATTGCTGTCATCGGTCCAACAAGTCACATGAATTTTGAAACATAAAGAGGTTAAGGTGGTTGTTGTTTGGGGTTGGGGAACTAGCAGGGCAACTAGCACACGCGACTAGATTTGTTACAAACTTTTTTAGTATTAAGATGTAACTTAGGTGGTTTAAAATATCTTCTATATGATATTTGGGATATATATATATATATATATATATATATATATATATATATATATATATATATATATAGGAAGCATTTTTCTTACTCCCGGGTGTAATTACACCCATAGTATCTATCGTCCATCTAGCATCGAGATACCACCAGATGATTCGGGTTTTTGGATCTACTAGAAGGTTAATACACCCGCACCTCGTAACAGGATGGATAGATACCATTTAAACGAGCGGAGTACACCAAATTATTTAAACGTGCCGAAGACACCAAACTGGCGTGATTAACGCATGCACTGATCGCCGTGATTTTTGGGATTCGTTAACGGACGCTCGCTCTGGACCAAACATGTACACGTCAATTGTATGTCATATATTGTACGTATTGGAAACATATACACCAATCTATTGTACGTATTGGAATTCCTTAACTAACGCTGTATTCAGACGTATCATTTTCCTCAACGGTAGTAGTACTAGTTTAACATAATGATAGACGCGCGGTAGTATGTAGTTGCATTTTTTTTCGATATGGGAGGAGTATGTAAAATACTAGTGCTGCATGCAGTGTACATTGGCACAACGGCAGAAGTAGTTTAGAACATAACAACCAAATCGGCGTAGTATGCATTAGTATTTAACAGAATAACAAACTCGATATAGTATGCATACTTTTTTTTTCGGTATGAGATACGTACTATAGTTCAATATAGTTAACACGAGCACCCGGGAGTAAAAAGGATTTTTCATATATATATATATATATATATATATATATATATATATATATATATATCTTTACTATTTAAAAAGAAGGAGTTGGTGGTTGCCGTCACGTCCACCCTCCCTCACTTCTTAACCATTCGATCTTTCTCCTCTCTTCTCAGCCACACGATCTGATTAAACCCTAAAATCCCAACATCACCCCTCCGCCCCACGCCTACCCCTCGCTCTTCCCCCCGCCGCCCCCACGCCTCCTCCTCGCTCTTCCTCCCGCCGCCCCCACGCCTCCCCTCGCTCTCCCCGCGCCCGCAGCCTCCTCCTCCCCCCCCGCGCCGCCGCCGCCCCCTCCCCTCGCTCTCCCCGCCGCCTCGCTCTCCCTCCGCCGCCCCGCCTCCTTCCCCTCCCACCTGCGCGCCGCTCGCTCTCCCTCCGCCGCCCCGCCTCCTCCCCTCCCACGTAGCGCCGCTCCTCTCTCCTCGGTCCTCCCGGGCCCCACTGCGCAGACCCGGCCTCCTCTCTCCCCGCCGCCGCCCGCCGCCCCATCCTCCCGACCTTTCCCGCCGCCCCCTCCTCCCCCTCCCCCTCCGCAGATCCGCCCCGCCGCCCTCCTCCCTCTCCCCGCTGCCCCCTCCTCCCCCTCCCCTCCGCCGCCCCCTACTCCTCCCCCGCCGGCCCCCGCCACCCCCCCCGCCGCCCCCCTTCCCCGCAGCGGTCGGCGGCGCAGCTTTGCCCCGCGCACGAGCTCTTCTACAAGGGAGTGTAGGGGCCCTCCTCCCCCAGCCACATCGTGATTTCCTCCCGATTCGAACTGTCACCATTCTTCTCCCCTCGCCTCCTCTCCCGACCCAGGCAGCTCGGGCCTTGTCCTCGTTCGCACGTTGCGAGATCCGAGCAGCGAGCAGCGGGAATGCTGCACGGGAGAGGATGGCGACGGCGATCTGGTCCTTGCCTACTTGGATCCGGCCGGGTCTTGCCGGACGCGGCGCTGACACGAGGAGGAGGCCAACAGAGGTGGCGGCGAAATGCGCAAGGGCAGCGACGAGGTGTATGCCAGCGACGGGTGATTGCCGGTACCGATCAAGACGCGCTCTATTCTCTTGCCCCCGGCATTCCTTGATTTCCTTCTCAAGTTACGATCATCTCATGGCATGCGCCGAGTATTGGCGCAGCAGCCTAACGGACTCAGGTCACCTCGACGTCTCCTTTGCCCTAATCCTGGTTCATCTCAATGGTAATTCTTTCCCTATTCACTTGGCATGCTATCTGTTTGTTGGATTGCTTCATAGGAAGTGTTCTTTGTATTGCCTTGAGTCAGTACACTGACTGTTGTTAGGTAAGTTAAGATCAATTGCTTTGCTTTGTGTTTACTGATTCATATTAGTTATGTATGATAAACAAAACAACAAAATTTTGCTTGCTTTGAGACTGTTTCATCTGGATGCTACTGTTTAGGAATTTTTTGTTTGTTGAATTAAAATCTGGTGCCCTATATGCAAAGGTGCACTATATGGCGTAGATTGTGGGAGTAGGTGAACACGAGTGTCTGTAACTTCTTCTTATCGATGCATAACTTCAAGCTTGCGTTTTGTACTGAGGTTTCCTGATTCCCAGTGGTACGCCGAAATTCTCTGCCAGATTCCCGCAGTAGCAGCAGCAACATTCGCATAATAGTATTCCATTGCTTGAATTGAGTTCTGGCAGGTAGGAGCTAGATATTATTTCAGGAATAACGCTTGTTTGTAGCCAATGTTTGTGGACATCCTCTACATGCATACTCTGAAACCCTTCATGAACCCTAGGTAGTACATGCATGCTTTTACAGGTTTTGAATTAGTTTCTTACTCCTTCAGCCCTGATACTGTTGAAGTAGATACATGGGTTCATGCTCATGGTAAAAATAAAATGCATCAAGATTGTCATATACATGATTCTATGACAGGCTATATAGTGTTGACGGCTATAAGGTTCAAATTTTAATCACTCATAGATACCACTAATCACATAACCTATCAACATTTGCTGTTTAGCTTCTCATCCCTGTCATATTACCATTTACCTGTGTAGGCTAAATAGATTTTCCCCCCTGCTCAACATGTTCACAGTTGTGTTGCTCCTTTAGTCTATGCATTGATACTTTAAGTAGGGGATGTGAGCATGAAAATTAAGTTTTCCTTACAGTGTAGATTATGCCTTTTTGGTTGCAGTCGCATTTATGGAGCCTTATTGTCAATTGTTTCTTTGCAGCCTAAAAATGCATGATGAGTCAACTTCTCGACAAAAGGTCAATGATGATGTTCAAGAGGGTGCTCTTCCTCCGTATCTACTTGATCGTGATCAGACGCAACGTGCCAAGGTAAATGGTTGTTCCTGCCAACTAATTGTGAATTTGTGATACACGACACTTCATGTTGCATTGATCATTAATAGACTCGTGAAATCTAGGTTCTCAACAACACAATAAAGCAAAAGAGGAAGGAAAAAAGCTGGCAAATGGGATGTTCTTTTGCCAAAGGTAATTCTCAATGCACACTATTATTGCCTACTTGTTTGATCGGTTGTTTCCTACATTGACTAAATATTGTCACGATTTATATCCTATCAGTCCGTCTGTGGTCAAGAAGAGATGTTCAAGGTTACGCAAACTTGCAAGAGGAAAAGTAAGTGATAATAAGATTTGTTAATAAATTTGGAACCTTGGTTAATATTTGGAATTTGCATGTGGCATGCATTGCTATATAGGCATTACATACATTCGTAGTTCATTAGTAGTTGTTAACCCATTTGTATTCGGATGTTCTTTTTAGGAACTACGATGCGCTACAAGGCAACTGAATTCTGCCATCTCCTGTGTTTTGTCTAAAAATGCTTTTATAAACATTAAGTGAACAATTACATGGACTACAAATATTTTTAATTTTCCAATGAGCCAAATAATTGATATTTGTGTTGATATACAAACAATAACATGAGCCCTGTATATGCATACATGATGACGTAAGAAAAAGTTGATATTTATTATTCAGTTTGAGATATTTGATAGTATGCATCACTTTTATTTAATTTTCCGTTGCAACGCACGAGCACCTTACTAGTGTGTGTGTGTGTATATATATATATATATATATATATATACACACACACACACACCCCTTTAAGATGAACATATGAAATGATAACAAATTTTGAAGCCAAAACACATACCGAGGGAACTTAATTGAATGATAGTACTTGATTGAGAAAAAAATCAGTTTGAGCCTAATAGCGTTGTAACTAACTTCGGATGTGCATGACACCTGCAAATTCGAAGATTTCTTTGATGCGCATCAACTTAAATTGGATGCACCATCGCAACTTTGGAAACCAACTTGGCTACAACACCCGTACAACCAATGTTGATCCTGAACAGCCACCAGACTAAACACCTGGCCTGTTCTTTACGGTTGCGGCTGATGATTTTTGGCTGTGGTTGATGACTTTTTAGTTGTTTGCGACAGAGATTGCAGAAAGAGAGATACTCACTTGCGATTTTTGATGATACAGATATTAGTTTTTTAACGTGTACTACAATTAACTTGTAGACCCCATCTTAAAAAAATACTCCGTTTAAAAGTTAGTTATTATAGTAAAAATCAAAAATCACTTCTAGAAACCGCAAAGAACAAGATCTAGATCATCATGAGCACTCCGCTCAACAATGAATAATCTTCTCTTGGCTCTCTGTCTCTCTCTCTCTAACATTTGATAAGAGTTTTTCTTGTCTCGGCTCTTCTTTGCTCGTTGGTTTTTGCGCTTGTCGAGAACTACTTCAGCAGCCTAATGTATGTTGTAGTTTATTATATGTCGTTTTAATTACTTTGTTCTAAATTTGCATATTGTTGGATTATACAAGAAATGCAGTTTTTCAGTTTTAATGTGGAATCGTATACTGCAGAATCGATTCACACTAAGATAAGCAATCAGAGAGGGGTGAATGATTGTAATATATAGCGAAATCTTTTCTTAAAAACTATTTATTTTTAATCTGTAAATTATAGGATGTATTTAAAATAATAAAGAAAATATTGAAAAGTATGTTTTAATGACTCTTCTCGTACGATATAATGCTTTTCTCTGTCGTTTTACTTGTTAATGCAATGAACAACCATCAAAAGTAGCACAGCTTTTCTGGAATTCCCTAGTCTTCACGTAATGAACTTTTGATTTAAGACTTCACCTAGTTTTACAAATGCAAGAGATAGCTCTCTGTCGTGACGTGATGTGAAGAAGCAATACTCTCATGTAAAATAAAGTAGTAGATGTGATACAAGAATGACTTCTTTATTCCAAAAGCACCAGCATGTAATAAATTGAATTTAGCATACAAACCAAAAAGTCAGCTTTCTTCAACGATGGAGACGTGCGTTCTGTTTTTTTTTTCTGCACTTTGTCTGTCTGCTGCAATCTTCTTTCTGATCCCCCTGAAACCACCAGCCGCACGACACCTTTTTCTTTTCAAGCCGAACACATGCAAACCGCTGATCTTCCTTGTCGATCACGGACACATGCAAGCCAAAGGTTGCACGTCCCCTTTTTCTTTTCGAACTCACAACCGAAACTCAAATCTGCTGCCAGCACTTTTCTTTTTGAAACCTTACACGCAACCTTATTTTCCAAAATCATGGGCTGCAACTTAACAATCCCTAAAATTACTGCGTATCGTAGTTTTCGGACCACACCTCCGTAGCTTCAATACGAATCATCCACCTTTGATCTTCACGTGCCCAAGCATGAGCTCGACCGTCTCGTGACTCTCTCGACCGCCTGACCTCGGATCTCCTCCATCCTAGGCCCGATCCTCCTCATCATCGACCACGATCGCCTCCATACTTATCCTGCACATGCAAAGACCAAAGCATATTTTTTCGGCACAAGTTCGTCTGAACTTGACTAACGTCAATCCGTACACACGCAACACACTAGTAATATCGTAACCAACGTTGTCAATTATTCATCATCTAAAATAGGCTAAACTGGGCCACATGATCTAACATATACAAATCCAACTAATATTTTTTATTTTATTTTTATTCAGAATGTAATCTATCTAGCAATTTTACTATAGAATTCGTATGAAAATCAAATTACTAATTTTATTTTTTTATTCCAAACCTCACTTTTAAGTTGGAATTCATATAAAAATCCAACTACTGATTTTTATTTGTTTTTTATTCTGAATTTTAGTTTCACTTTGAAGTTTGTATTGAAATCAAATTGCTAATTTTCTAGTATTATTATATTATTTTAATTTTAGTGGAAAATAATTTTTAATCTACGTTGACGTATGTATGCATGGCAGTATGTGTGCATAGCATGGTCCTTTTTCTTGTTTGCTTCACTCTTTAATGATCAAATTTAAGAAATTTTTAGGTTTTGTGGTCCATGTGGCAGAAAATCACTTGATTTTAGGCATGTTGCAAAAAACCTCAAGTATTATGATCTTGTAGTTTCACAAAACCTTTACCTCTAGCACCATTGTCTTATTCTTCTTGTCAAGCTCCGCCGCCGCTCCGCCACTTCTTCACCTTCCCGAACCCCAACCCATCATTCATCTTCGCCACGAGCTCAGCCGGTGACACACAATCGGGAGGCCTAATTGCTAGCAATGGTGTCATCGACGAACCCAGTCATCCTTCACCTCAATCCATGGAGCCAATTCCTCAAGAAACATTAGCTTCTGGTCACAGCAGGTCCCAACCATCCCACGATCCACGAGCAATATAATGTTCACATCCTCAAAACACTCCCCTTGCCTCCAAACCAGTGATGATCTTCTCGATCATCTCATCAATCCTCTTCACCGCATTCGTGATTGCCGGGTCATCAGGACCCACCTGGTGCCCTCAGTGTTTACCATTTTGTCCGAAATTTTACGAAATAGACGAAATTTCGTCCCTTTCGGTACCCTCCAAAACACATTTTATTCGGTTAAAATTTGGCTCTATTTGAAATTTGTTCAAATTTCATCAAATTTTTTTTGTTAAATTTCATCAAAAATTTGATTTTTTTTTTCGTCCAAAATTTTGACGAAAGAAACAAATTTCGTTTCTTTCGTTCATTTCGCCAACGAACGAAAGTTTTAACCCTGGATGCCCCTAGTGATTTGGGGTCCTCAGAGTACAGTGTCAGGAACTGCGGCATTTCGTCAACCAGAAGATCAAAGTAACCAAGGATCACATCAATCCACTCCTCAAATGGCACATAGCTATTATACTGGCGGCAGTACTTGTCGGGACAGTCTAGGAGCCCTTCTTTACCTTTGAGCCTGGCTAGAAGAAGGTGGCGGCCTGGACCCCCTGGTTTGCGGCGGTGGCCCAGAGGGGCGGCGAGTCATCGGGGGTTTGTAGATGGACGGAGAAGGGTGGAGCCGCCATTAGAGATACTTGTGTTGGATCTTGCATCTGTGGTTTCTTGAGATAATACCGAGAGAGAGAGGAGAGGTACTAACCGTCCGACGTGGAGGAGGAGGAGTTGGCCATCGCGGTTCGTCGGAGAAGCTCTGCACACGGGCAGCGACGGTCGGGGAAGAACGGACGGCGACGGCGGCGGCACGGTGGAGCTTCCCATCGCTGGAGCGCCCCCTCTTAGATCGGGTCTAGGGTTTTGTCGGTGGGGTTTGTGGCGGCACGGTGAACCTCGTCGTTCGTGTCGCCCCAGCCCCCCACCTCTATTTATTGTGGCGCTAGCGACAGGGCCCACCACCTATTGGTGGCGCCCCGATCGAGCGCGAACAAGGCCCGTTTGGCCGTTGGGCCAAACGGTTTGAGATCAGTCTAACATTCTCCCCCTTGATCTCAATCTATGCTTTAACTTTAATTACTTTCGACTTTACTCATTCCATTACAGATTAGTGCATAGAACATGTCTCATCGTCACGGTCAATCGCCGATAGATTCAATAGTTACAATGCAAGTTACAATGCACCTCTCTGTTCTGAAATAGTTACTTTAAACTTTTGGGCCATCTTTAAGTCCAGGAATCATAGGCTTTCCCTTAAACCCATGCCGGCTACATGTTCTCTGAACACGTTGGGTGGTAAGCCTTTAGTAAGCGGATCCGCAAACATTTTTGCGGTACTTATATGCTCAAGACTTATAATTTGATCCCGAACTTTATCTTTCACAACATAGTACTTTATGTCAATGTGTTTGGCAGCACCACTTGACTTATTGTTGTGTGCATACATTACTGCGGGTTCATTATCGCAGTACAACTTAAGTGGTCTATTGATGTCGTCAACCACTTTTAAACCGGGTATGAACTTCTTAAGCCGTTCACCGCCCGTAGCCTCATAACATGCTACAAACTCGGCATACATTGTGGGCGATGTAGTGACGGTTTGCTTTGAGCTTTTCCACGATATAGCTCCTCCGAGAGTGAATACATATCCGGATGTTGACTTTCTATCATCTCCCGCATAATCGAATCAGATACCCCACTATATGGAGTAAATCGATCTTTCGTATGTCATCATGAGGCCTTTTGTTCCTTGCAAATAACGCAAGACTTTCTTTACCAATTTCAATGCTCTATTCGTGATTGCTCGAATCGCCAAGCAACCCGGTAACAAACGCTAAGTCGGGCGTGTACACACTTGAGCATCTTGTAAGCTTCCGACAATTGAAGCATATAGAACCGATTTCATTTGATCGAGCTCGTCTTGGTTCTGGGGCATTGAAAATCCCCATATCGCCGCCCTTGACTATAGGTGCAGGTGAAGGACTACTTTTATGCATACCAAATTTCTTTAAGACTTTCTCTATGTATGCCTTTTGTGATAGTCCCAATGTTCCTTTGTTTCTATCCCGGTGAATTTCGATCCCTAGAACGAACGAAGCTTCACCAAGATCTTTCATATCAAAGTTTGAGGACAAAAACTTCTTTGTCTCAAGAGTGCATGATATCACTACTAGCTAGTAGGATATCATCCACATCTGAGATTAGGAAGATAAACTTCCCATCTTTAAACTTTGCATAAACACAGTTGTCCTCTACATTCTCTTTAAACCCAAATTGTCTTATTGTACTGTCAAACTTCAAGTACCATTGTCTTGAAGCTTGTTTTAACCCATAGATTGATTTCTTTAGACGGCATCCCATTCTTTCATTTCCTTCCACGACAAAACCTTTCGGTTGTGCCATGTAAACATTTTCCTCCAAATCCCCATTAAGAAATGCCGTCTTTACATCCATCTGATGTAACTCTAAATCATAATGTGCTACTAATGCCATTATGATTCTGAAGGAGTCTTTACATGAGACTGGAGAAAAGGTCTTATTGTAATCAATCCCTTCTCTTTGCGTAAAGCCTTTTGCCACAAGTCGCGCTTTGTATCTTTCTATATTCCCTTGGGAGTCAAGTTTTGTCTTGTAGACCCATTTACAGCCTACTGTTTTGGCTCCTTTAGGAATAATTTTCAAGTTCTAGACTTTATTAGTCTTCATGGACCTCATTTTCTCTTCCATGGCTTCAAGCCATTTTGAAGAGTTTTCGCTTCTCATGGCTTCTTCAAATGAGGTGGGATCATCCTCCATTTGAAATTCCTCTGTATTATAAATCGATAATCATCGAAATAGTGATCTTCTTACTCTTTGAGACCTCCTCGGGCCTCCACATTTGGTACATCTTCTGTTTGGGGTCTTTGTTGCTCCCCTCATACGTGGCAATGGGTTCTGTAGGATCTGAAGAACAGTTCCTCATTCTCATTTATTGTTGCCACGGGAGGAACAATAACAGTCTTGGCACCACGTTGTCTTGCACCGTCGGTGCGGCAAATGGCAGCAGTAATGCGAAGAATGGCTCTTGAATCATCGGAGTGGGCATACGCCGCTTCTCTTCAAGGTCAATCCCTCGAGTTACCGTGCTTCCCCTCATCATTTCATCCTCTAAGAAGACAGCGTGTCTCGTTTCTACAAACTTTGTATATCGATCTGGACAGTAGAAACGGAAACCTTTTGACTTTTCAGGGTAGCCAATGAAATGGTAGCTTACTGTTTTGGGATCAAGCTTCCCAAGATTTGGGTTAAATACTTTAGCCTCAGCTGGACTCCCCCACACACGTAAGTGGTGTAGTGAGGGAACTCTTCCTGTCCACAACTCGTACGGTGTTTTGGGCACCGACTTACTAGGCACTCTGTTGAGAATATGAATGGCGGTTTTTAACGTCTCCATCCATAAACTCAATGGCAGTGTGGAGTAGCTCATCATGCTTCGCACCATATCCATCAGGGTACGGTTGCGTCTTTCAGCTACTCCATTTTGCTAAGGTTCGCCCGGTGTAGAATACTGGGCCACTATACCATTTTCCTGTAGAAACCTTGCAAAAGGTCCAGGAACTTGTCCATATGGGGTATGTCGACCGTAGTACTCCCCCCCACGATCAGATCGGACTATCTTAATCTTTAAATCATGTTGGTTTTCAACTTCAGCCTTAAATATCTTGAATTTATCCAAGGCCTCATTTCTTTCTTTGATTGGATAAATATATTCATAACGGGAGTAATCATCCGTGAATGTTATGAACGAGTCATATCCATCCACACTTTTCACAGGAAAAGGACCAAAAATATCTGTGTGAATAATTTGTAGAACTCCTGTGCTTCTTTTGGCGTCTTTCTTAATTTTCTTTACATATTTTCCTTTAATGCATTCTCTGCATTGTTCTAAGTCTGAGAACTCTAATGGAGGAAGAATATCATTCTTAACTAGTCTTTCTATTCTCCCCCTCGAAATATGGCCTAGACGACAGTGCCATAATTTCGACGACGCATCTAGAGTTCTCTTTCGTTTTCTGTTTGCATTCGTAGACGAGGATTCATTTACTTTCTCGCACGCGACGTTCCCATTATCGCATACGACATTCACATCATCACATAATGATAATAAATAAAGCTCATTTTGCAAGATGGCAAGGCCAACACATGCTTTATTAAACATTATTTCACACTTGCCATTTCCAAAATGACAATCATAACCATCATTGTCCAAACATGAAACACTAATCAAATTTCTCTGTAAGGAGGGAACATAAAGAACATCTCTAAGTAAAAGAGTGAAGCCATCAGCTAGCTCTAATGAAAGATCGCCAACGGCTTCAACTTCAGCTTGGACTCCATTTGCGACTTTAATGCATCTTTCTTTTCTTTGCGTAGTCCTCGTCGAACGGAATCCCTGTAAAGAATTAGCAACATGAACAGTTGCTCCTGAGTCAATCCACCAAGTGGATTTCGAATATTGCACATACAGGGATTCATTTATATAGGTAATAATGTTCTCACCTTTCTTTGCCATTATCATCTTTAAGTAATCAGGACAGTTCTTCTTGTAGTGTCCTGTCTTCTTGCAGTGAAGACACTGATCTTTGTCTACAGCAAACTTATTCTGTTGAGGCTGATGGACAGAGGTTTTTCCCTTGTTCTTTGAGAAGGAGTGATTGTTGAAGTTCCTTTTCTTGTTATCCTTCACATAGTTGATAGAACCACCACCATGTGAGAATTTAATTCTTTTCTCCTCTTGCACACACATAGCTATGCACTTTTCCAAATCCCATTTCTCGGGCTGCATATTGTAGTTGACAACAAAAGTGTCAAACTCTTTCGGTAAGGAAGCAAAAACTAAGTGAATAAGAAACTCATCCTTGAGAGCCAAATCCATTGGTTTAAGCTTGGATGCCATGTTACTCATCCTCAGTATGTGCTCTCTTATGCCACTGCTACCACCAGAGTACCTCTCTGTCACAAGCTGTTTGATCAGTTGTGTAGCATAAGTCTTTGAAGAGCCAGTAAACTGACTCTTTATCCTCTCAAGGTACTCTGTGACAATGTCACACTCTGCGATTGAGCCCACAATAGCAGGCTCAATCGTGTTCTTTATCACAGCCATACATTTCTTGTTGGCTGTGGTCCATTTCTTATGCTCAAGGTCATAAGACATCTGTAAGGGAGCATGATCCCTCTGTCTTTTCTGCCAAGCAGTATCATCCTCATTTGGATCCCTCACCGGTGCCATAGGCTCAGTGGGACGTGCTGTAGTGAGGACCCAGTCCACTTCAGCCAAGATAAATGCTAAGTCTATCTTTTTCTTCCACTCTCCATAATTATCTCCTTTAAGAGTGGGGATCTCTCTGATACAACTCATCAAGTTGTATCCCTTTCAAAAATATTTCAAATAAAGTGAGAACATAACAGGAAAATTATATGCCTTATTTCCAACGTTGGTCAAAAATACGACATACAATTAAATCAATTTTATTTATACATTAAATCTACATCACCGTTGGGCAGAAATAGAAATAATGCATAAAATTATCAATTAATTATCAATTAAATTATAATACTGTTATTATCAACGTTGGTCAGAAAATAACAATATTATAATTCACAACAGTACTCAAAAATTAAATTCTCCCGTTGGTTCGTATTTAATTTAAAGATTAATCACCATTTAACTTTTGCAGCGGAAACATCAATTAAAAAAAATTATATCTATTTTTCCAAAATTAAATTTTCCCGTTGGTTCGAATTTAATAATGAAAATTATATCTTTTCTTTTAGATATATATATATATATATATATCTAAAAGTACGCATACCAATTTTCAATATCTTAGCAAAATTATCCAATATATAAATCATGAAAGACATCAATTAATAAAACACATTATGTATTCATGAAATATATATATACTCAAAACATCACCGACACCTTTTCTTGGTCAAAGCACTCTCCATGACCCATTCCAAACTTATCCCCAAAATATCAGGCACGTACTCCTGCAAACAACCTCCTCCATCCATCCATAAGAAAAATCCCGTGTTTTTCGGATCTGAGAGGAAACCAGGCTCGCAGGGGCCGGCAGGGACTGCAGGCGTCGCGAGGAAGACCGGCCAGGCCGGCCGGTGGCCGGGCTAGCTGAAGCGGCAGGCCGGGGTGCGCACAGGCGCCGCAGGTGCGCAGGGCCGGCGCAGGGTGCGCGCAGCAGGCGTGTGCGGGCTTGCACTGCCGGCAGGCGCGCGCGCAGGGAAGGCCACAGGCAGCCAGGTGACGGCATGCGCGCAAGGGCCGGGGGCCGGGCGGGCTCGCGCGAGGCGGCGCGTAGGCGCGCAGCAGCAAGGCGCCGCGCAGGGTCGCGCGGGCCGCGCCGTGGGCGCGCGAAGGAGGCGCGAGGCGGCATCCCGGCCGGCGCGTGAGCATGCGCGCAGCGGGCAGCGGCCGAGCGCGAGGCGGCGGCGGCGCTCTGCGCAGCGGGCCCAAGCGCAGCGCGCGCAGGGGGGGCCCGTGCGGGCCGACGGCGCCAGCAGCCCGCGCAAGGCAGAGGTAAGGTTTTTTTTTATTTCTTTGGATCGATCTGGTTTTCTTGGTTCTTTGCCCGCTCTGATACCATTGTTGGATCTTGCATCTGTGGTTTCTTGAGATAATACCGAGAGAGAGAGGAGAGGTACTAACCGTCCGACGTGGAGGAGGAGTTGGCCATCGCGGTTCGTCGGAGAAGCTCTGCACACGGGCAGCGACGGTCGGGGAAGAACGGACGGCGACGGCGGCGGCACGGTGGAGCTTCCCGTCGCTGGAGCGCCCCCTCTTAGATCGGGTCTAGGGTTTTGTCGGTGGGGTTTGTGGCGGCACGGTGAACCTCGTCGTTCGTGTCGCCCCAGCCCCCCACCTCTATTTATTGTGGCGTTAGCGACAGGGGCCCACCAGCTTATTGGGCTGGGCGCCCCCGATCAGGGCGCGAATAAGGGGCCCGTTTGGCCGTTGGGCCAAACGGTTTGAGATCAGTCTAACAACTTGGAGTTGCTTTTTTTAGAAAATTTCAGAAATACATAGGTTTTGGGGTTTTGTAAAACTATAAAACCATAATACCTAGGTTTTTTTGTCACATACCAAAAACCTGTGATTTTCTACCACACAGACCATAAAACCTAGGGGTTTCTGAAATTTGCTCCTCTTTAATCTACGTTGATGCATGCATGCATGGCAGTATGTGTGCAGCATGGCATGATCTATTTCTTGTTTGCGAGGCCCCGCTTATGTTACAAACGCTGGCGTTGGGTGGCAGTGGGAAAAACAATATAGCAGGTACTGTAGCTACAGTAAAAAAATTCGTTTTGATTTTTTTTCTTATGTTCCTTTGCATCGTCCGCTCTAATTTAGTACAGCGTTTTAATTTTTTAATTTTTTAAAATTTAATTATACTCAATAAACCAACTCAGTTACAGTGTTTTTTCAGCCAACTACAGTGTTTTTTCAGCAAAATCCAAAAGCCATCGCTATTCCGATCACCCCCTTAGACTCGGTCTCCAACATCTCAATTATCTGTTCATGTGATGTTTTCTTGTTTGGTTCTGTTTCAGGCTCCAGCGGCTAGTAGATTATGCGCGTGTATGTTATGGGATCGGAATAGAACTCACTTTCTGTTGCATGACATTGAATAGAGACATTGGATAATCCAAGCCGTAGGATACATATGTTAGGGAGATTGGATTATCAAGATCTTTTCTTTTTCTTTGACTAATATGGGATTTTCTAGCTATTTCTCTTTTTTTATCAATATGGGAATTTCTAGTTTTTGTACCCCAAAATTAACGTGGTGGCTTCGGGATGAGTCCCTAATTAGTAAAATTATGCGCATTTATGTTATGGAATCTGAATAAAACTCGTCTTTTGTTGCATGACATTGAGTAGAGACATTGGATAGTCCAAGCCGTTGGTTACGTAAGCGAGATTGGATGATCAAAATCTTTTCTTTTTCTTTGACTAATATAGAAATTTCTAGCTATTTCTTTTTTTATTAATATGCGAATTTCTAGTTTTTTTATCTCTTAGGATTACCGTGAGGGTTTCCATGAGAAAACTCAGATAAGTAAAGATTTAAAAAAAAAAAGAAAGAAAGACACTAGACGTGGTTTGTAGAAGTTTGCTTAATTACTTAACAGAACTGTGCGTACTTCTTGGTCGATCCGTTCGATTTGGATACTGGAACCTCGCAACTTTTCATCTGTTTCGGTTGATTGGAGCTCTAGGCTCTAGCACCTAGCCAAGCCACCGTCCACCGGTGAACGAAACTGCCTCGAGTTGGAGTTGGCGACGGAACGGATCTCTGACAAGTGAGAATAGTATAAATCAGAGAGAGAGAGAGAGAGAGAGAGAATCCCAGCTGGTGGATTTGCGAGTCGGCCAGCAATCCAGGCAGAAGAGATGAAGGCGCTGTCCGTCGAACGGCGGCATTCAGATGGGGTAAACAAAAAAATTTGTTCATGATATTTGCATTTAGCAAGGTGTATTCAGAAAAGTGGATTAATTTCATTATACTGATGTAACAAATTCAGTGAGATGCCAACCAACAGTTTTGATGAGAGCAGGTGTGTTATAATGTTTTACACTCCACAAAAATAACCACAAGCATATAGGACAGCCTCCTCGCTACCCCCAAATAGTCTTGCTCCAGCTGGTGAGAATTGGCTAATCTTATTACTGGAAACAACTTCATTTTAGGAATTTGGCTGAGTTTTTGTTTGAATTACAGACATATGGTTTGCTGATATCAAAATAATTTTTTTTACATATGTTATTTCCTTGTCAGATCTTTTTGCCAACAAATGATGGGCCTGTTCTTTGCGGCTGCGGCTGATGGCTTTTTGGTTGTTTGCGACAGAGATTGCGGAAAGAGAGATACTCGCTTGCGATTTTTGATGATACAGATATTAGTTTTTTAACATGTACTACAATTAACTTGTAGACCCCATCTTAAAAAAATACTCCGTTTAAAAGTTAGTTACTGTAGTAAAAGTCAAAAGCCGCTTCTAGAAGCCGCAAAGAACACCCCCGATGTCATTCCTCTCCGCAACCACCTTGGAATGACTGCGTTCAGCAAACTACTAGGATCAATGCACACAGTCATATGATCGGCTGTTTGTCACCTGATAATCAACGTAAGCTTTTGAGCCATTCTGCAATCTTTTTCATCAGATTACCTGCCTGTACTGTCCTCCATCATCCATGGCGCAGATGTGCTAACATCAAGGCACTATTGTTTGCACTGAGATTGGCAAAACTGGTGGTTGATGATCGAGAAGTATTGTATTTGTGTCCAATGATGCAAGTGTCTTACTATGATAACCTCATGTCTGAAAGACTAGGGATTCTATTTTTTTTATGTTTGTATAGACTTTGTTTCCGAATGTTGCTTACGTAGGCTCATTTTCTAGCAGAGATATTAAAAATTGGTACCGTTTCCTATGTTTACAACCTTCATGTAAATACTTCTGCCGATGATTGATCTTCTACCAGTAAAAAAAATGTGTCACTGGCTTGAAGAATTCATAGACCCTGACCCTTATTTTCTGTCCCGAACCTGTAGATGTTGCTTGCAACTGCAGTTTTGCACTTTGATAACCCCAAAAGTCATTAACTTATTGGTGTCCAAAACCAAATGATAGCATAATACCCCCAAAAACTTCACATCTTGCACCTGGATTTCTTGAGGTTCAGAGGTGGACCTAGCACAGAACTTCACTGGGGCACTGTCCACAAATGGTGCCACCTCACCATTGCCCATTGTCGCCCCCCATGTAGGTTATGTTTAGTTATAAGATCTCCAAGAATAATAAGCTGAAAAACAAACAATCATAAATACGAAACCCACTTTAAATATTAAATGCCTGATATATGTATGTAGTCTTACATCGCATGAACCCAATCCCTTTTTTTAACCATGAGTGTAAATGTAATGACTCATCCGTAAAGCAAGTTCCATCTTTTTTTTTGTTACTCCCATCATGGACTATTCTCATTATGGCATTTATTATTATTTATACAACAATTGAAGTTCATGACAGCAAAAGAAGGGAAAGAGCGTGGTCTTGTTGATGCACTTTCCTCTCCTAATGAGTTGATAAAGATGTCACGCCTTTGGGCTCTGCAGATTGCTAATTACCAGAGCAAGACAGCAAGCAAAGAACATGGTCTTGTTGATGCACTTTGCTCATACTGTACTAAGTATGGCAAAACAGCAAGCAAATAAGGTTGCACCAAACATGCCACAGAACCAGCCCTGGCTATATGTGATTGAAGAAGGGGTATTATTTGGAGGCCATGCTGGTGTTGTGAAGGTATGCATCTCCTACTATCCTCCATTTGTCTCCTTTAAATAGGGAATTGCAACAAGATGTGATGAGTACATCATTAGTAAACACGCTATAAGTCTTGAAAATAATGGACCAATCACAAGAGTTAGAGCAAAACAAATACGACAAGAGGTGAATCTTTTTCTTAGTGATTGTTCTTGTACTCATGAGAATTTGTTGATACCTAATACTTCTATTTTATGTGTTTTTAGATTCGAGAAAAAGATAACAGAAAAAAAAGAAACTTTAGTGACATGGGAAGCATAACTACAAAAGATTTTGTGGCCACAGAAGATCAATATGAAGTGATGTAAGCATATGTCAGTATAGCCACAAAAGATCGCGTGGCCACAGAAGATCAACATAAAGTGATGTCGGTGTATTTGTCATCTTAGCCACAGAAGATCGTATAACCACAGAAAATCGGAGAACATGATGTTAGCGCTTACCTCATTACTTTCTTAGCTCCCAATTCACCTCATCCTATAAATAGGGGGCACCCCCCATGTATGAGGCATAAAAGTTTCATGGTTTAGTAGAACACTTTCTTTTTGTATGTGAGCCATTTCCACCACTAATTAGGATTGGGTGTTATTTCTGAGTTACTACTCCGTTGTTCTTGCGAATCTTTGATGATTGCTTGAACGTATCTGCTCCACGATAGTGAGTAGACAAAGGCCGTAACGTGTGGTTGAGTAATTTCTGACAGAAGTTTGCTTGAACTTGGATACTCAGAGGTTATTGAAGTTCTTTCAGAATGTTCAGCAGGATGATCCTGTAAGGGCCTATTGGGTTTGCGTCAATAATGGAGATCTAAATATCAGGCGACCATATTGACATTGTTACTTATCATGAATTAAGCTAACAAATTAGCTACAAACAAAAATGATGTGGAATGTAGGAGTCAACAGAATACCTTGAGAATGTAATATGAAGGATGGGATGGACCATGGAGCAGGGAACTTTTCTTTCTCTCCTGTCTTTCCAACTTTCATTTCTTGATTTGGTGAGAGTTGGTAGAGAAGAAAAAAATTGTACGTGGAGAGGAAAACTTGCACAAGGTCAGAGAATTTTGTCGGAAACAAATCAAGACGAAAATTTAGCCGATGGTCTAATCAGTTCTTGTCCTCTTGGCCAAACAGTATAGCATGGCTGATAGCCTCATATCATCAAATTGGCAAGGACAGTATCACACCGAACCACATCGATCTACATGATTCGCAAATCAGCAAATCTAACTAGAGGAAAATCATATCAAGACTCAGTTATCCAGTCTAACAAACCAAATGTGCGCCACATCGATCTCTACGCAGCAAATTGAACTGGTTCGCACCTGGCATTCTTGATCTTCTTGGCGAGCCTGGCTGCGAGCTCGCGCAGCTTGAATGCATCAACTTGCGGGGAGCGAGAGAGGCGTGAGACGTCGAGCGCCAGAGTAGGAATAGAGAGCCCGGGCTGTTTCTGTTGAAATTAGGCCCATAATTAAAGCTCATTTCCTTAATTCCAAAGCATGCAAGATTTAGTACCATATTGCTAAGGCAAAGTGGGGGAGACTAATTTATAAGATGGAGCTTATGCCACCCCTTGAATTATGGAAGTGGATGGTATATAGATGGCTTTGGCTAAACACACACATACGCACATATGCGCGCGTCTGTATTCGCGTATTTTCGCGTGAAAATCGCGTGAGTTGTGACTAATATCTCTCTTAGCAGACTATGTCCACCTTATTTTTTGCTAAACCCTATATTGTCTCTTTCTTTTTGACTGGTCATGCGACTGTTTAATTTTCATTAATCTGATTTGAATATCAACAGTTACCAGTGAATAATGGAGTCGGTTACTTCTTTTGACTAGTAATGAGACTGCTTAAATATTTGGTTTGAATACGAGCAGTTACCAGTGAATAATGGAGTCAGTTACTTGAGTATTATTTCAGTCTAATGGTGTCAGTTACTAGAGAGTAATTAGCACGTCTATAAAAGGTCTGGAGATATCCAGGTTTAGGGCTGAACTACTTCATTCCTTTCTCCTATTGTCTTCTTCCACTCTTGTACGAAGTGTTGAGCACTCGAACCTCGTCAACCTTTCTTCTCGGTGTGCACCGGTAAGAGAGGAGAGCGGGATCTCCGAACCATTGTCGCAGAGAGAACCTGCACGTGGCAATAAGGTTTCTGGGCAGCGCATTTGTGCGACCGCTCCTACTATACCCTGCACTGCATCGAGCCTTTACTACATCACGCCTGCGCTGCTTCCTACTCTTCATCAAACCCAACAGTAAGTCGTTCGTGTGTTCATACGACTTTGATACTATACTTTTTTCTTGTGTATATTCTGAAGTATGATGAGTAGCTTACTGTTAGTAGTTAGTTGTGCATCACTGGTATATTGTTTGTCTCCTACTAAAACTTAGAATTAAAATATTACCTACATTTCCAACAGTTTCATCAGAAGGTTAGACTTTTCGGCGAAGCCTTTCAATCCATCGCCAGATGCTCGTAGCGCTCGAATGGCTTCGTGTCCACGACGGCAACGTCAGAAAGCACCCTCCGGCTAGACACCCTCTCCATCGTGAACCCCAGGCAAATCAAGAGAGAATCGATGACCCTTGCTTGATGAAGATTTTTCATACGATGACATTCCAGCTGTACACCACCAACTTCAAAAGCTCCTGTCGAATTTTTGCGGCATCACAGGGGCGTATGTCGCCCATGACCACCACGCCGGACTTCCCCCCGCCATATTGCGACTGCAGCTTTGCGATGGCGAGGAGCGCCGCAGCATCCTCAAGCATCGACACACTTTTGGGGTTTGAGCCGATGAACGGATTAAGCACCACGGGACGCGTCCGGACTGCCTCAATGTTCCTGGTGGCCGCGGCCGTAAGTAGGCGAAGCTTAACTGGATCGACCTGCGGGGAGCGCAACAGGCGAACGATGTCTAGCACCAACTCTGGTAAGGGGAGAATGTGCAGCACCTGAATGGTACACTGACTGGCAATGCTGCAGAGTTCATCGGCCAGCTCTTCGCAGCGGTTGAATGCCGTCGCATCCACCACGCCATCGTCGGAGAGCACATGATGGTCGAAGAGCTTGGGCATCATGCTCCACAGGGAAATCAGGTTAGTATCGACGAGTTCGGCTTGAATCACCTTGTCCTTACCAGCAACTTTCCATTCAAGTAGTTCCAGCCTCTCAAGCGCAGACCGCATGTACTCGGCGTCCTGGAAACGTACATTGCCGACGATCACCACGTCCCGCGTGCCCCAGGCATCACATGGCTGTGGCCTCGCCCTTTCGACGAGGGTCGCGACGTCCTCAACCGACGACACGAGTACTGGGTCTGGCTTGATGCCATGGAAGAGCTCCACGCGACGCGCTCTCGCTGCCCGCACCTTGATGAGCGCCCTCTCGACTAGGTTGAGGGCAGGGGCAGATCTGGGCCTCGGGCTAGGTGGGCTATAGCCCAAGGCCAAGAAAAAATAGCAATGAAATTATTTCTACATGGGCCCCAAAAAAATTAAGTTACAAAGGCCCAGCCCGAGCTAGCAAAACCCAGCCTAAGGCCGCCGCCCTCCTCCCCTTCGCAGCCTCGCTCTCCCCGCCGCCGCCCTCCTCCCTCTCCCTCCCCCCGCCGCCTACCTCCTCCCCCGCCGCTCTCCTCCCCCTCGCTCTCCCCCCGCAGCCCTCCTCCCCCTCGCTCTCCCCCCGCCGCCTCCCTCCCCCTCGCCGCCCCCTTCCCCTCGCTCTCCCCCCGCTGCCCTCCTCCCTCTCCCTCCCCCCGCCGCCCCGTTCTCCCCCTCCGCAGATCCGATCCCCCCGACCTCCTCCCCCTCGCCTCCCCCCGCCCCCGCCCCCTCCTCCCCTCCCCGCCGCCCCTCCTCTCTCCCCCCGCCGCCCCCTCCCCCCTCCCCACCGCCTCCTCCCCTCGCTCTCCCCGCCGCCTCCTCCTCGCCCCCGACTGGCGGCGACTCCACGGTCCGCCGGACATCGCCCTCGCGGACCTGCGCCTCCGGCTCCAGCCTCCTGGTGCAGTGGTGCCCTCGTCGAGTCGCCGCACCGCATGTCGCGCAGCAGCTACCGCCTGCCGCACGGCCGCACCTGCACCGGCTGCACGCCGCCGCTCTCGCGCAGCAGTCCAGCTCAATGCCTCAACGCGACAACGGTCAACGGCCACTCGTCCTCCACTCCAACGAGCAGAGCAGCTGAGAGCAGGACAGCGAACAGCAGGTAACAGTATAAGTGTCTAGCACATTTTAGTAGGAATTGGTTTGTTGTCTTGTTGATACAGTGAGAATGTAATTAGTAGGAATTATCTTTTATGTTTCGAAATTAGTATGAATGATCAGATGAAATGATGGATGACATATGTTCAATGTTTTACATTTGCTATTTAGGACTGATGGAAGATGGCGGGGCTCCAAGAAGGTATACTCCTACCCGCAGAAGTAGATCTACTGAGTTTCACAATTTTTCAGAAAGGGTAGGCTGTTAGCATGCATATCCATCGCAACCGATTTATTAGCATTTCGTGTTTCTGAGCTTTTATCTGAAATATTTGTAGAGAAGAGATAGGATCAATGAGAAGCTGGAGGCATTGCAAGAGCTACTTCCAAATTGCACCAAGGTAATATTTGTTGTATCTTTGATCACATCTCTTCAAGTATTGAGCATTAAGCAGAATTTTCATATCAATGATGCATTTGTGACATATTTTTTGTTATATCGTAATATAGTTCTGGACTTCTAGTATGTTAAACTATTACTTGATTGAAATTTAGTTTGGGGTGTGATCTAATTCTGGATCCGCCACTGGTTGAGGGTAGTGTCGAGGTCGAGGGTCAGCGACGAACGGGCGTGGCGGACGACCAGTAGCGCAGAGTCGACGAGGATGAATGAGGCGTTCTGCGTGCCCAGGAACGTCCGCTCTGTGAACCGCGTGGTGGAGGCGTAGAGCTTGTCCACTGTCTCCGCGTCTCCCGATCCCGACTGAATCGCCTCCAGAGACGTCTCCATGTCCACCAGGGTCTGATCCACCTCCGCCACCGCCTCCAATGGACCTAGATTGCGCACATCCCAATGGAAAGCCTCGATCTAGTGCCTCAGGCGGTCGAACATGGCCTTACCATCGCTTAGGTGAGCCATCCCCCACACTTCGACCCACCGCCCATGAGTGGCGAGATAAAAGGGATCCGCCAGGTCGTCTAAGGATTGTATGATGGCCCTGAGGGTCCTCATCTCGGTGGCGGCGGCGGCGGCGAGTATTTGGATTGAGCGGTGGCCGGAGAGGAAGGAGGACAACTCGAGCGCGGTGGGTTTGGGTCGGACGAAATGGGATAAAGTGTGCTTGGGGTGGTCGTTATATATATAAGCGTCATTTCCTTAGTTCGCAACCAACCAGAACATGACAGCTGTCTTTCAGAAGCAGCGGATTTGAATTTTGGACTTAGGTAATTTGGACCCGGTCAACCCAGGTCAAAGATTGGGAAGCTTGCAGGGGAAGCAATCCGCGCTCCAGTTGCATGGTGAAATGCCCAGGCAGATGCTAAGCCTCTTGATCTCAGTTCTTTCCGCAACATCATTGTTTTCTTGTGCTGCCGTTACCGTAGTGCTGTTCTGGGCGGTGGAGACGGGCGCTCGCCGGCAAGCTACTACACGCCGTCGCTGGGCTGGCTGCACGCGCTGTCGTGTCGGAAAGGGCTGATGCTACCGGACGGGCGTGCGCTCGTGCGGATGGCGCGCGGTGGGTTCTTTTGGTAGCGGTTTAGGTTTTTTTTTCTCTAACGCGAACATTAATGTGAGCGAACCAAATACCGATAAACCGCTTCAAAAAATCTGTATCGATAAGCTATTTCGAAATGATGATAAAAAAATAATCATTTATTTGTTTGAGAGAAATTATAAGTCAAAAAGAACTCGGTAACATAAGAGTGAGATGAACAGCTGCGTCGAGCGTGAGCGCAAGCGCGAGATGAACACATGCGGAGGGACGTGTCCTTGCACGACAGCGACATAGCTTGAGCGAGTTAGGTAGGCTATAGCTTGAGACCTTAAAATTCTCTTACCAAGGTCTGAGATCTTTGATAGTAGTGACAGATTCGGTCTAAGCATAGCTGACCCAGCACAAGGCATGGCCAGGGCTAGCTCCGCCCTGTTTGTCGATCGGAAGCTCAATGGCGCGGCGGCGCGGTTGCACTCCGAGTGCCATCGATCCAAGGATACGCCCGTTAGACAGACGCGGGCCGTGGGACGCGCACTGGCATAGGCCGGCGAGGCGTGCTCATTGCTGCAGCCTACAAGGTATGGTCCAACGTACGGATGCTACACCGCCGACATCCTCGTCGTGGGACGCGCACTGGCACAGGCCGGCGAGGTGTGCTCATTGCTGCAGCCTACAACGTATGGTCCAACGGATGCTTCACCTCCGACATCATCGTGGCCTTCCACTGTTCCACATGGCACTCTCCAACGTCTAATGTTTCTCCGTATCACTGAAGATTTCCTTGCGTTGCTGAATCAATGTTCATCTTTGATGACAAGGAAAGGTAAGTCACTCGACAACAAGTTCATCTTTACAATTTTTGACAGCACGTTTTATCGTCTGATAACAGCAAAGTCTTAAATAAATCAATCACCCTAGGACCCACAATTATCTTAAAACCAGAGAATGCTCGGAACACAATTCATTTGGGCATTTGAATTTCTCTACAAAAAAATTGCATCTCTTTTTGTTTATTGGAAGTGAACAAAATACCAAACAACATTACTTGAAACTTCACTTGAACCTTCCATTCAATCTTCTCCGCTGTCCCCCACTCATTAACAGGAAAAATGTTTTATGTCAACTGGTTTTTTCAATGTTCGAAGTTGAACCATTTCTAGAACATTTGATGTTTTTACAGAAACTAGCAAAATAGCCCGCGCAATTACATGACTAATCCGATTACTTTCCTTTAGTTAGCTCTTGGACTATTGTTTCAATATAATTTCTAATGTACCTATGTAAGTAACTATTAAGATTAAAGGTGCTAGAATGTAGATGTCGCATAAATATATTGCTAGCCTTTCTTTGTATGCAGTCCATTGAGACAATATTCTTAACATGTGTACTTCTCTCCTCTTGCTTAACTCCCTATCGTAGCTCTATCTCATGTTTTGCCCCTCAAAAGTTTAATGTACATTTGTTAGTTAATGCTTCTTTCTTTTATTGTATAAAGTCCTTAATCTCATTTACTAATGGAACTGATATGTTGTACATCTACAACTATGTATTGCTCTGAATTTTGATAGTTCATCGAATTAGTGCTAATTAAGCTCCCTTCAGCCTGTCATAAGCCCTATGCTAATTACACTGAAAATCTTAAAATTTAATCACTAACTCTCAAAAAGTTCTACAACACTGCATGCAACATTTCATTTTTAGCGACACTGAAACTGCTCTACAACAGAATATGTGGTATATATAAGGGATATCTACATGATAAATTTCTAATGCACCTGTAAAAATTCTTTACACAAATATGGGGAAGGCAAAATTCTATTGTCGTCCATTGCTTCCTTCTCTTTTCTTTGATAAGTCTATGACAGTACTAACATTTCTTCCTTGTAGGATTATGTTGATCTCCTCAAGCAGAACGCCATTCTTGCGTCCTTCCGGACTCCAGCAGAGTCGCCTGTTAAACGTCCCGAAAAGCAACTTGAAGAGTGCGAATAATTCTGGGGTTCCTAAGTTCTTGTGGCATATTTCGCATGAAAATTAAAGCATGTTTAGTTTCGTCTTTAATTCATATTATGCTTTTAAATTAATTGACGCATCGATGGGTATTGCTCCCCGGTTGCTTGTATTTCCCAACCGAGTGTTGTATTACTGTGTGTTTTGTCCTTTTACCTTGGTGAAACGATACAAAGTTCAACCCATCCAAAAACAAAGGAAAAGTATAGGAATATCGATGTACCCCCCCCCCCCAACAGGAAATGGGACGGGCACTCGCTATGCTAGCAGGGCAGAGAGGGAGAGGTCCTCTCCCACGGGATCCTACAGGACCCGGTAAATATAAAAAAATTCTTTTTAAATAATGTATTATAGTTTTTAAATATAGAAGATTATATTCTTTTCTTATATATTTGACTAAAATTTAAATCTAGACATTAGAATATATATTTTAAAACTATATTTTTGAAAAAAGTAAGCCTAAATAATTATAAATTAATAAAATAAATTCATATTATTATTTTAAAAAACATATTTAACCCATTTTTATCCCTTGTGGAGATCCCTGTGGAGGTCAGGTCTCTGTAGGGATCAGGGATGGAGGGCATCTCCACCTCAGTAGGCTTAACGGGGCGAGGCGGGGGTGGGGTGGGGCTGCGGGGGCCTTCCCCGGGACCCCCGCCCTGTTGCCACCTCTATTGCAGACTATGAGAAAGTGCAGCATATGGGGTGTATATTGGTTTTTGACTTTAGTTTATAAATAGTAACAACCTGTAGAGAAACTTATAGAGAAAGATACTCACGTGCGATTTTGACTGATATAAATTAAGTCACTACAATCAACTAGTAGACACCGTTTTGAAAAGATATTTCATTTGAAAGTTGGGTACTACGAAAAAATCATTTAATATATAAAAGCAGCTTTTAGAAACCAATACGAACAAACTATAGTGTTTGATAGGCAACCTGAAAAATACACATGATTGACACCACGCAGAAGGCATGTGTCAGCAAGACATCAATCACAAAACACTTGAAAAACACACATAATTAGTCTCCTTCTTTTCACCTTACACCTTATAGTTTATGATTTCTCCTAAACAGACAAACGGGATGACTTCTCTGCTATTTTTTCGAAACGGTTAATCGGTACAACCTTTTCAAAGCTATTTATCGACATTCAGTTCATTCGCACAAACGCTCATGCTAGTATTAAAAATCATCAGCCGCAACCGAGAAAATCCATCCATTGTATTTCAAAGTGTAGACTGAAAATGCGCGTTAAGAAAGCAAATTTCCGCTGTTCACTTTGAGGTACAGAAAACGTATAAGTAGAGGTGGTAGTTGGACCGGGCTTTTCTGGGCCAGCCCGAGGCCCGGCCGACCTGGCACATCCCAAGCACGGCATGGGCACGCGACGTAGCGGACCATACCGGTACGGCACGAACGGTGAGTCGGGCTGGGCCTGGAAAGCCAGCTCGTTGGGCGGCATGGCATGGCACGGCATATCGTGTCGTGCTTGGGCCGACCCGGCCCGATGGAGCACGGCCAGCACGGGGGGCACGGCTGGCACGGGGGCACGGCTAGCACACCAGCGCTCGCAGCCGCCTCGGCCTCCCCGACTCCCCTCTCACGTCCCCCGCCCCCGCATCAACCCACAGTTCCACACCCCACTTTCACACATGCAATCACACCCGCAATCACAAAGAGAGTAGAGGGGAAGGAAAGGAGACGCGTACTCGAGCAATCGAGCTACCGGTCGAAACCCCCCCACCGGTTCTCGAGGCTGCCGCGCGGCATAAACTCGTAGACGAGGAGGCCGGCGATGTTGAACTGCTTGACGGCGACAGGTTGGGGCTCAAGCTCTGGTTGCATGCCGGCGTCGAGGAAGGAGGGCGGGGCGGTGAGCCGGCGATGGATCTGGTATTCTGGGATCCAGAGATCTGGGAAGTGGGAAGGGGGAAGGGGAGGGGCGGCCGGGGAGGACCGGAGGAGCAGGGGAGGAGGGGGCGGTGGAGGATCCGGGAGTGGGGAGGAGGCGGCGGGCGGCGGGGAGGGGGCGGGGAGGAGTAGGGGCGAGGGGAGGGGCGGCAGGAGGGAGGAGGGCGGCGGGTAATAGGGGGGAGGAGGGGCGGCAGGGGAGTAATTGCGACGGAGGGGGGCGGTAGGGAAGGACCGGAGGAGTAGGGGCGCGGGGAGGCGAGGAGGAGGGCGGCGGGGGTAAAGCGGCGGGGAGGGGAAGAGGGGCAGCGGGGGAGGAATAGGGGGAGGAGGGAGGCAAGGGGAAGGAGGGGCGGGGCGGCGGGGGGAGGGGAGGAGGAGGAGGCGATGGAGGAAGGCGGAGACCACGGGAACAAAATGGGGAATGGGGAAGACCGGAAGAGGATTGGAGAGCCGTTCGGCCGCCAAATGGATAAGGGGGGAGATGGGAAAGAGGAAAGGAAAAATAAAGAAAGGAAGGAGAGAGAAAAATAATTAAAATAGAAAAATAAAAAGGAAAGATATAAGTAAGATAAAATATAAGTTAGATTTAGAATATACATGTTAAGAGGATATTCTATAAAATCTAGCTAACACTATTTTTCTTACGAAGTTTTAACAGTAAACTGGCATGTTATTACTAGATGAATAGCATGTCATTAGTATACCGAAAAAAAGAGAAATTAGCGACCATTGATTGAAGTAGATATATTGCTACTAGATTTTTCAAACGCTTATTGAAATACTCACTTTGATGATTAGTAGATTAAAATGTAGCACGTACCGATTAAATAATGTATTGTTATCTAAATTAATTAGGATTGTAATTAAATACCTAATTAACCTGGCTTGAATATTACAATATTTAGGGATGAAAAAGGTTCTAGCTATTGTCCACCTAAAGCGGAGATAATATAACTACACCTTATTACAATTGGATTCCCTAGGAACTATTCCGGTCGTCGCCTCCACCTTCTACTCTTCTTATTATGAGTCCATAGTATTCCACCCCGGGTAGTACTTAAATCCATTAATGTAGTCTTCACTAGATTCTAGCAATCCTTCGGTCTAACATACGCCACTCTAGCATTATCGTTGTTTAATCCTTCGGTCTTCACTAGATCCTAGCAATCCTTCGGTCTAACATACGTCACTCTGGCATTATCGTTGTTTGATCCTTCGGTCTTCACTAGATTTTAGTAATCCTTCGTCTCCACCTTCGCGGTACTCGAGATTAATTCATATATGATACTCGTTGTTTGATATTATCGTACTAGCGTCAGAAGATAATCCAAGCCACTCTGGCATTCAAGTACGAAGCGGGTACGAGAGAAACAAAGATAGCGGTCGTCGCCACAATTGTCGTAGTCGCCTTCGTCGTGCATAGTTATTTTGGGCTAAGCTTGGGCTGACACAGCACGAACACCGGCACGGTGGGCTTTAGTCCGTGCTTGGGCCTGGCCGAATGTGAGGCGGGCTGGTACGGTACGGCACAGCACGAACGCCGGTACGGTGGGCTTTAAGCCGTGCTTGGACCTGGTACGGTACGACACGATAGGATGACTAGATCGAGCCGGTACGATACGAAATGATCCGAAACACGAAGGGCTTAGGCCGTACCGGCACGGCACGACCCACTCCTAGCTCTACGTACAAGTGTAGGTACGCTTTGTGGCAGTTCAAGAACAGTTCACGAATGCGTTTTCACCCCCCGTATCCTCACATTCCATTATTCTTGTAGAGTCGTTTTCCTTTGCCCATCGTTTCCTTGCCTGTAAGGCGGCGGTCTGTCGGGGTGCGGGGTGTAGCGGCCGAGAATATGGTTACATGGAGGGCGGCGGTTGGCACTCGCGGCGACAGATCGACCGTGGCGGCGGTCGGGGTGGCCTTACGGATGGCTTCGACGGTGTCGGTAGTGGGCCACGGAGCAGGGCTTCTACCGCGGCAGTAGGGGCTCGCGCGCGGCGACCGACCGGGCGGTGGACGGCGGTCGGAGCTCGCAACGGTGAACCAACCACTGCTTCTCTGATCAAATACTCCCGCAGAGATTAGCTCGTGCAACTGCCAGCTGAGGTGATTTGTTCAATTCGGCTTCGGCTGTGAGCTTCCCACTTAGTTGTTTTTTTTTCCCAAAATTTACGCTACAGTGGTCCAATTTTTTCTAACTTATACAATTAAAAAATAAAAATATTATTATATCTCAAGGACAATGGAAAGATAAAAAAACAAAAAAAAGTAAAAAATACAAAAAAAACTAAAATTAAGAAGTTGATATATTTATTTTGATTTTTAACTTTTAAGAAATCAGAAGCTAGAAGTCTAGGCTAGGTTGAACGGAGCCTTGTAAGCAACTACTCCTCCATGCCTTACCCGTTTTTGACATTTCTGAATGAATTAGTGTTGGTGAAACGCAAGAAAAATTTTACTCGTCTCGTTGACTAATTAAACTAGATTTGGGGAATAGATTAAAAAAATCTGAATTCATCTTATTGGCTTCTGCTTCTACTTTTCGGTTTTGGCTTCTGCTTCTAGATTCTGTTTTTTTTTTCACTATTCAGTATTTCTGATTTTTTTTAGATATTTTAGGCTTTTTTGTATTTTCTTTTTTTCCCGTGTTCCTTTGTATTATCCCTAATGGGTTAACATGTTTTTTCTATTTTTATATTTTTTTTAAAATTAATTATGCCTAAAAGGCTAAATCAGCTACAGTAAAAAAAAGCTAACTACAGTAAAATTTCAGCCAAAAACCAGAAGCCATCGCTAAAACGAGCGTCCCCTTAGATTCAAGTCGACCCATTGACTAATTAAAAAATCAAGTCATTTGCAAGAAAAATCCCAAGTCGTCGCATCGAGTGTCGCCAATGCACATGAAGATGGGATGCATATCGACTGTTGATTGCCATGAATGAAGAGGCAAGACCAACAGAACCATTGAGTTTGCAGTAAGCAAACCGATTATATAAGACGAGCTTCTCCTCGCAAAAGAGACACCAGCTGTTAATCTTTGACACACAAGAAAGAGCTGAGAGATGGCGGGTGTGATGGTGAGCGCTTCGATGGGCGTGACGAACCCTCTCCTTAGGAAGCTTACCACCCTCATGGGGGACGAGTACCGAAAGCTCAAAAGCGTGCGCAAGAAGGTGGTTTCCCTCAAGGATGAGCTGAGCTGCACGAACGCGCTCCTTGAGAAGCTAGCAGACATGAACGAGGTCGACGTGCAGACCAAGGTGTGGAGGAACCAAGTGAGAGAGATGACCTACGACATTGATGACTGCATGGACGACTTTGTGCACCGTCTTGGTGGCGCCGATGCCAAGGATAGGTTTGTCCAAGAGTTTGCTCAACGTCTCAAGAGCTTGAGGGCACGCTAGAGGTGGCCAATGGGCCGAGTCTTAGCGTGCCGGTCCGTGGTCCATCATTGTAGGTCTAGTCTAAACATGACATGGACCATTTAAGTCGTGAGCCGTGTCAGCACGGTTCGATGGACCGTATCATGTCTGGGCCTAGAGGTCGGCACGGTAGGCTGGCACAGCACGGCCTAATAACAGTTGTGGGTTGGGCTTGTGTGGCACGACATGGCTGGTCAACGGACGTAAACGGGCATGCCAGCACGGTAAAAGTAGCCATTTTTTGACTGCTAAGGGGTAAAATTTTTCAAAAAAAGCGAAAAAATTCAAAAATATCAATTTTTCTGTAAATAGGGGGCTATCCCACCTCCATTCTTCACACCTCAAACCTCACTATTATCTCTTTGTTTAGCTGTGAAAAATCCGGTTGTGTTTACGCAAATTTGGCAAAAATTAGTGAGAAATTCGTGCGCAATTCAAAAAATTCGAAAACATCAAAGAATCTTCAGAGAGCTACAAAAGAGGTAATAGTGCTACCTTATTTCAAATTTTTTGCTATTATTTATTGATTTAATAGTAAGTTAATTATACTTTACTATTTGAATTTATAGTTGATTCAATGGAGAACTATTATTTCCAACTCTCCGAATTCGGCCTCACGGTGAAGGATATACAATCCTTTCAAGAAGCACATCCATCCGCAGAAGGTTCACATCCACAAAAACTGTAGAGCCAGAGGAAGCGGTGTAGGGTCCAATCGCTCCATCTTCTGCTGGCTAACGAGTACATCCACAATCTAGAGCATGGGTGCAAAAAGATCAAGAGCTACTACATCCAAAGTCTGGAACAATTTCAACAAGAAGTTCAAGACCGACGATGATGGGAATTTGGTGAGATATGCTATTTATAAAATTTATGGTAACGAATTGTCTGTAAAATTTTTAGGTGGGACGGGTCACCTACAATGACACAGTACAAGCTGCAATAGAAGGCAAAAAAAAATACAAATGTGCCAG
Source organism: Melocanna baccifera (assembly GCA_036346265.1). NCBI lineage: Eukaryota > Viridiplantae > Streptophyta > Magnoliopsida > Poales > Poaceae > Melocanna > Melocanna baccifera. The sequence goes on along the minus strand of CM070707.1, from coordinate 3,252,708 downwards.
ACGCAACTGCAGTACAACCCCGACAGCTCGGTATGTACTTGGGAGTACAACCCGGAGGTAGCCCGAAATCCCTTTGTAGATTAATTATTTATCAAGATTTACTTTTAAATTTTGGTGAGTCTGATGCTTTTCAAAAAAATATATTAGGACTACTCGTAACCCTAGATTTAGTGTTGTATCTAGACAAACCACAACTAGAGATTTAATTAAATATTATAACAACTGCCGTGAAAAATTTAAAAAAATATTTCATACTTGTACATTCTTCGTTGCTTTGATATCAGACATATGGAGTAGTAGGGTTAGGGAGGATTATATTAGTATTGTTGCTCATTATGTTAATGATAACTGAGTAATGGAAAAAGATTGTGGTATTTAAATTAATTAATATCCTCTAATTTCATATATTAATCATTTTAACCAACGAATAGCCGCATATAAGAGCTTTTGTGTAGCAATGAATGTTCGTTATAGAAAATTTGGCTTAAACATGCCTGTTAGGTAGAACTTTACTTACCTTATACTTAAACATATATTGCCATATAAGAGCGCCTTATCTGTCTTTCTTCACACCCAATTTCATCAATTTCATAGCTCCTCTAGTAAAACCCTAAGTTAGAGACCTCGTACTTACTGAGGTCGATTGGGTTCCTGGTGAAAAATATTTTTTTAGAATTTTTTCATAAAACTACACTTTGTCTTTTTAGAGTATACTACCCGACCTATCCTATATTTGTTCATAACATTTTTGAAATTGCCACTCACCTATAGCCTTTTGAAAATGATCCTACATTATGGGATGCTGTAGTTGCCACAAAAACTAAGTTTTTAAAATATTAGAGGGAAATTCCTATTTTACATGCATTCGCCTTTATTTTGGATTCTAGGGTCAAACTAAGGATTTACAAATATATTATAATTTTTAAGTGATGCTACTGGTTTAGATTATTGTACATACTATAGAGTAGTTAAAGATAAATTATATGAGGTATATGAGAAATACAAAAATAAATTTGGGTCCGTGCATTTGGAAAGACCCCAGGTTGCCCCTAGCACCTCTGTGGGGACTATGGAATGGGGTATGATTTTTTTGTTCTTCCTCTAGAGATTCTCGAGGTTCTCATGTAGGTACACATCAGTTAGAAGGAGCAAGACGATAAAGCATCAGAGACCTATTAAGCTATCTCAACAGTGATGCGTCAGCTTTAAGCAAGAGTTGAACATTCTCTCATGATGGCAAACCTAGAAAGTAACATATCCAGTGCTATCCACATTAGTATGAAAAGTGTTGACTGTTCCTGTCTCTATAGTCTCTTTAGAGTCAGCCTTCAGTCTATTCGAAAGAATAATCGAGGAGTGGCGAACAAGCTTCTCGAACGAGATGGTTAAAATCCTTCTGACCGTTAAAGACTTGTAACAAGCTGAATCAAAACTCTAACATAATGCAGAGAATAGGGACTTAGAAGAATCTTTTGAGAATTTATATCTAGATAGCAATGAATAGGATTTTTAATATTTTTTCTTCTGATGTAGTGACTAGTGAGCTTTTCAGGAGACGATACTATTTTTTCTTTACCAAGATTTTCTCATGTTGAGTTTTTAGTTGGTAAAGTTTTTAACGAGGTAGCCATGCTATGTAATAATCTACAAGTTAACAAAGTACATTATGTCATTAACAATACTTATCTTGATGATTAACAATATCTATAATTTTCTACAATTTTTCTTTAATTTTCTATAATTTTTTAGTCATGTAGCAATCTATAATCCATAATTCCATGTTGATATTCTATAAGTTAATAAAGCTCATTATATGATATTACCATATTTATTAGAACTAGATCACTAGAGCAATGGGAGTATGTGAAGATGTCTTTAAGATATAATCTCAGATCAAATCCTACTTTGAAGGGAATGAGTGAAATACTAAACCTTAGCTACAAAAGTCTTCCCCATCATCTCAAAACATGCTTGCTATATCTTAGTGGATATCCTGAGGATGGTGTTATATCATGTGGCAAGGTTTCGATTTTTTGTGATGATGAATAATTGACAACATTGCTTAGCATTGTTATTTGAGGTGTGTGACGTGCGTGGTTAATGTCGGTTAAGTTAAGAAGAACCTATGCCGAAAAAATATTGGTTTGATCTTTATATGTGTAGGATAACTCAGAGGCGATCGTGGTCTATGTGTAGGATCGAGAGGTGGCTTGGTATGAAGTCATGGTCCAGAGGATCAGGGATGCCGGAGATGGTCAGGCTCGAGTTAGGGTATGTGGAGATCAAAAATGGACGATGCATGTTGGGGCTATAGAGGTGCGGTCTAGAGGCTACACATGTGATAGAAGTAAAATTAGTGGTTTATGTATGGATGCGGTTATACATGAGATGGGTGTGTGTTTTGGGCTACTAGACGTGATATTTACGGGCTAATGAGGCGTGAGCTTTTCGGGCCAAGACATCTTTTTGGAGAAGAAAAAATTGCGGCTTGTGAGAGGCTAACTGGTTTATTGTTTATTCGGTTGTTTCAGTTGGATACTTTTTGCAAGAGCTCAAGCCGGGATGAGAGGTTTTGATGTGTGATTAGATGAAAGGTGACTAGTGTTAGAAATTAATCCCGTTTCTATTTTTGCTAGTTGATTTCGAGTCATAGAGTATGAATACGAGTCTGTATACACATCGTTGCCGTATACATTTATGAGTTGTATTTCGAGTGAGTTGTGGTGTCCGTCCTTAAGTTGGAGAGCAGCCTTTAAATAGGTCTGCAGCCTTATAACAAAAAAGCAGAGCGAAAGAGCAAAGAAAAACCCAACAGCAAGCGCCTCTTTCAATCAATAAACAGGCAGCGCCAAATATCTACTCTCTCTCTCTCGTGTGTTTGTGCTCGTCCGTGATTACTTTGTTCACCACGTTCCGGAGCAACCGCGCGATCCAAACCAAGTTTAGCGAGCGGCTCCAACAACTAGGTGAGGTGCTGATTAGCTGGTGAGAACTCGTCTGTTCTTTTTCGTTCCTCTTGTGCATGCGTTGTTTTTTTATTGGTTTTGTGGCAATTTTTGTTGCATCGACTCTGCTTTGGTTTAATCTATAGTACCGCACGTTTAGTTGCTATAGTCCCGATAGAGTTTTCTTTTCTTTTCTTTTTGCTTTTGTGTGCTTGTTATGATTAGCAGTTTGTAAATAAATTCACTGCGGATTACAATCATTCATCTCTCTTTGATTACCATCGATGATCCTACAGATGACGATATTGATAGAGATGATTTGTTGCGTCAATGGGTAGCTGAAGGCTTTGTTGGTGAAATACGTGAGAGAGATGCGGTGGAGCTTGCAGAGAGCTACTTCAATGAGCTTAATTATCAACAGGAGTATGATCCAAACTTTATACACTGACTACAATGGCGAGGTGTTGGTCTGCAAAGTTCATGACATGATCCTTGACCTGATCATTCTGAGGTCTGTAGAAGAGAACTTCTTCAGTGGTAGACGATACTCAAGGCATCGTTGCGGGAGCGGAGCACGAGGTTCACCGGCTCTACCTTCGTCCGACACAATAGGCCACACCAGCAACGGCCATGAGCGTGTCTCATGTCCGAATATCATTCGTGTTCTCGGGACAATGCAACCTCGTGATCGCCCTCTGCAAGTTCCAAGTTCATTAGGGTTCTGAATCTAGAGGTCATTGGAATTGTTCCAGCAGGCACAGGACTGCCTAATGGAATTGGTAGCATGAGTTCCCTTCGGACTCTGAAAGTCTTCGAGGTGGACAATAATTCCATGGACAGCTTAAGGGGTCTCGGCGAGCTGGCCAGTCTCCGGAGCCTTTATCTCTGGTGCAGCAGAGAAGAATGCACTAAGCAGCCTAGGTTCTGGGATGCCTTCTGGTCCTCCATTGCCAATCTTGCAAGCCGCAGCCTCAGAGGACTGACTCTTTGCACCTTTATCCCTTCCTACTTGGGACAACGGTTCAAGCCACCTGACAATCTGACATCCTTGTCGAGTCACCTTCAGAGGCTAGCTGCACAGCAGTGGCTGTTTTGCAGGATTCCAAGGTGGGCTGGCTAGCTTCGGAAGCTCCAAAGGTTGGAGCTCACGGTTAACAATCTGTACGAGGATGATTTCGACGTTCTTGCTGCACTGCCGTCCTTCCTCTACCTCTGGCAGCGTGCCCAGAGGCCACCAAAGAGGTGGATCTCCATCGATAGCACGGGATTCCCGCTGCTCAAAGACATCCTCTTCTTGTGTTGCGTGCCACGCCGAGGCTCCGTGGCTAGGGCAATGGCCAAGCTCCAGAGCTTCCATTTGACCTTCCATGCTCATGTAGCAGTGTCCTACGGCCCTGTACTGGATATTGCTGCTGGCCTGAATCGCCTGCCGAGCCTCGAGCATTTCTCCGCCACGATCGGCACCGGCGGAGCTGAGGAAGTGGAGAAAACAATCGCGGAGTGTGCCTTGCAGAGAGCTATCAGCAAGCATCCAGGGCGCCCTCGTGTGAACATCGAGAGCATGGATGGCCTGACATTTGATATTTCCGATGTCCCTGATGATTGCTCCGACGACGACGATGGCGGTGGTTTGGATCTGGAACAAATGCAAGTTTTTTACCTCTTCCTTTCTCTGCTATCTGTCCATGTGCATATCTGCACGCCTCCTAATTTTTGTTGTTTCTCATGCCTCACCTATTTGATGTAACTATCGGAAACTAAACAATTTGCTGCAATCAGGATTCACGAATTGCTGTGGAGCAGTGGCAACGATTCTTGGTACGTACTTTGTTTTCTCGCAGGTCGTCGAAATGTTCTAGCGTGTGCACTCGTGCACTGGTTCTGGGATGCCTTGTGGTGCTCCATAGCCAACCTTGCAAGCCGCAACCTGAGAGGACTAACTCTAGCTCTTACCTTTGTTACTTCCTACTAGGGAAGACGGGTCAAGTCATCTGACATCCTTGTGGTTGAGATTCCACCTTCAGAGGTTCGATGCGCAGCAGCGGCTGTTTCGCAGGGTTCCATGGTTTGTTGGTCAGCTCCAGTGGCTCCAAAGATTGAAGCTCACGGTTAAATGTCTGCACAAGGATGGCATGGACTCTCTCACGTCTCTACCAACTCTCCTCTGTCTCTGGCTGCGCGCCCGGAGGCCACCAAAGAGGTGGATCACCGTCGGCATCGTGGGATTCCCGCTGCTCAATGACTTCCTCTTCGTGTGCACGGAGCTGAGAAATTTGGCCCTGCACTGGAGGTTGCTGCTGGCCTGTAGCACCTGCCGAACCTCGAGCTTTTCTCTACCAGGATCGGCAGCGGGGGAGCTACGGTAGAGGAGAAAATGGCCGCCGAGGGTGCCTTGTGGAGAGCTCTCAGCATGCATCTAGGACGCCCTCGCGTGCACACGACTGCGCGGATGACCTGACATTGGATTTATTCGATGTCCCTGATGACGACTCCGACGAAGACGATGATCAGGGTGGTGGTGTGGACTTGGAGCATATGTAAGTGCTTAATTTCTTCACCTCTTCATTTCTTGCCTACCTGCCCTTGGGCATATCTAGGAATTTTCTGCTGTTTCTTTACACCTCTGCCATTTGATCTTGTAGAAAAACAAGACTACAGGGTATGTATTGGAATAGCTTCGGCAGCTTAACCAGCGCCACCCCAATCACTATTGATATAACAGGACAATGTACAATGTTTACATGGCAAGTTACAGAGATATCTGATAAGAGATCCATTCGGCAATTGATTTGGCTAATCAGCTAACCTTATTCGGTTAGAGATAGGATCTCTGAACAACACGGCTTGCTCAGCCTAGAGATGAGTTTCCTTTTAATAGTCCCCTCAATCTAAACTGCATCAAGATTTACATTGCACTTAAACATCTCCAGTTGCTTAACAGTCAATGGTTTTGTAAACCCATCTATTACTTGATCTTGTAAAGATATGAATCTACCTTGCAAGCCACTCTTTCTCGAACAAAATGATAGTTTATTTCAATGTATTTTGTTCTTACATGAAACACATGATTAGTTGGCAAATATGTTGCCTCTAGATTGTCACACCATAAGCAAGCAGGCTTTGACTGAAACACGCCTAATTCTTGGAGAAGTGATTGTACCCAAACAATCTCAGTAGTGGCATTAGCAAGCGCCTTGTATTCGGCTTCCGTACTGGACCTTGAAACTGTTGGTTGTTTCCTAGCACTCCAAGTATGAGGTTTGAACCAAACAAGACCGCAAAACCTCTTGTTGACCTTCTGTCATCTGGGCATCCTGCCCGATTCACATCAGAGAATGCACTGACTTGTGTTCACTTGGATTCACATATCTTGAGCCCAACACTAGTAGTATTTTTTAAATACCTCAAAATTCTTTTGACTACTGTCCAATGTTGCGTCGTGGTTGAATGCAAGAATTAACATACCTTGTTCACAGAGAACGCTTTGTCCGGACATGTCAATGTCAAATATTTAAGTGCACCTACTAGGCTTCGATATTTTGTAGCATTAGTAACTCGTAAAAGATCACCTTTGGTCAGAGATAGTTTTTCCGAAATGCTTATGGGAGAAGTAACCGGTTTACACTTTAACATCCCAGCACATTCTAGAATCTCTTATATGTACTTGGACTGTGAAAGCAACAAACCACGTGATAGCTTCATGACTTCAATTCCTAGAAAGAAATGCAACTCACCAAGATCTTTTAACGCAAAGTCGGACTGCAACTTGTGAAGTAGTGCTACCATTGCATCTCTAGAAGAATCGGTCACAATGATATCATCAACATAGACAAGCACAAACATAGTCTCTTCACCATTATAGATAAAAAGCGAAGTATCAACTCGTGAGGGAACAAAACCTAGTTCCTGTAGTTTTGAACTTAGTTTAGAGTACCAAGCTCTAGGTGCCTAATTCAAGCCATATAATGTTGTTGTCTAGCCTGCATACATACCCGGGATGCTATCTATCTTCAAAGCCTGGTGGTTGTTTCATGTACACTTCCTCTTCAAGAGCACTAAGAAGAAAACACATTCTGAACATCAAGCTGGCATAGTTCCCATCCTCGTGAGACAATAATAGAGAGAATAAGACGAATTGTGCCTTCACAACCAGACTAAAAGTGTCCTCATAATCAATCCCATATATTTGTTTGAAGCCTTTTGCCACTAATCGGGCTTTATATCTTTCAATGCTTCTATCAACCTTTCTTTTAATCTTATGGATCCATTTGCAATCAATAATATTTTGTCCCTGTCAAGGTGACACCAGATGCCAAGTCTGATTTCTTTGCAAGGCTAAATACTCTTCATTCATGACCTTCCTCCAATTCTGATCTTCAAGCAGCATATCCAGAGTTGCTGGTTCTTCTACTGTAGTAGCACAACATGCATATCGCACTATCTCATTAGTGTATACCTTAGGCTTCTTTATGTTATTCTGAAGCCTAGTGCATGGACGCTCTTGACTTGGTGCTTGCAGAAGTGACGCCCCATCTGCATCATGCTGCTGCAGAAGTAACGCCCCAACTCCGTCATGCTGTTCACCATCATGACTTGTAGCACTTGCTGTTACTTGCCGTTCCTGAGAATTCAGACCTCCTTCTGATGCCTGTGAACTAGACTTTAGAGGAGAGTCAGTATGCACAATAAGATCAGAAACTTGTTGAATGTGTCTATTAGTCACATGGTCATTGATAGGAGGGTTCATTGGCTAGAAAAGAGAGGGAAGCTCTATTGAATCAGCTGGTCTATTGGCCTTAGGCTGACTGAGAACAGGATGACAAGGGAAGGGAAAGACTTGTTCATCAAACACTACATCACATGAGATATAGACGCGACCAGTAGAGAGATCTAAATATTCCTAGCCTTTATGCAAGGAGCTATAGCCAAGGAAAACACATTGTCTAGATCGAAACTCTATCTTTTGCTGGTTGTAAGGACGAGGATTATGCCAACAAGCACATCCAAAAGTTTTTATGAATGTGTAATCTAGTTTAGAATTTAGGAGCTTTTCCAAGGTGTGGAAAAATTGATAACCATGCTAGGCAGCCGGATAATGAGAAAACAGGCAATCTCAAAAGCATGATCCCAAAACTTGATTGGCATAGATGAGTAGGCTAAGAGGGCTAGTCCAACTTGAACTATACGCCGGTGCTTGTGTTCTGCGACACCTTTTTGTTGATGAGTGTAGGGACAAGACACATGATGGGTTATGCCAATCTCATTAAAGAAAGAGTGTAGTTTCTGATACTCACCTCCCCAATCAGTTTGAAGGCAGATTATCTTTTTGTTTAGAAGTCTTTCCACACGCTTTTGGAATTGAACAAATGTTCTTAGGACATCAGCTTTACTATGTAGAAATAGATCCAAGTAAATTTACTAAAATTATCAATGAAACTAATATAGTACTTGTATCCTCCAACAGAAGTAGTAGCAGGTCCCCATACATCTGAGAAAATGAGTTCTAAAGGACTCGAAGAAACACTATTCGACACAGAGTACGGTAGTTGATGACTCTTTGCTTGTTGACAAGCATCACAAATTGATTCTTTATTGGACACTTTTGAACACAAAAGATTGTTTGACCTAAGGACTCTCTGGACAACCGAAAAGGATGGATGTCCTAGATGATCATGCCACTCTTTTTGCATGACATGAGTTACTAGAAAAGCACTCCTAGACTTCCTTGCTGTTGGTCGAAGGGAGTAGAGACCATTTTCACATTTGTTGCAAAGCAAAATTTTCTTCGATGCCTGATCCTTGATGAGAAAACAATTAGAATGGAATTCTAAGAAAACATTGTTTTCAGTAGCAAGGCAATGAACAGACAAAAGTTTTTTTGATGATATAGGAACATGGAGGATGTTATTTAGATAAAGGTTTTGGTGTGGCATATGGATATGAGAATGACCAATGTGATTAATAGACATACCTGATCCACTTGTTGTTTGCACCTGATCACACCCATGATATTTCTCTTTCACCGATAATCTGTCAAGATCACTGGTAATGTGATCCGTAGCACCTGTGTCGGCGTATCAATTTGTGTCAATGCCATAGGAAGTATTTCTAGCCATCGCTGCCATCTGGGGAATGTCATCAGATTGATAAGAGTGGTTGAATCGATGATAGCACTTGAGTGTTAGGTGACCAATCTTACCACAACTTGGCACATGGGTCTGTTGCCTCTTCCTAAGTCGATGTTGTTGTTGCATCCTCCATGCCGATCATCTCGACCACCATTGTTGTAGCGGCCACTGCATCCATGGCCACGACCACCTTGTCCTTCGCCTTGACCTCCTCTGGAAGCCATATTTGTCGAGAAAGTAGAGTACTGTATCCCTGAGTTCTGAAGTTCAAGATGTGTCTCAAAGCTGAGTAGATACGCGTATACATCATTCAGATTTATAGAGTCTACCCTAGTTATGATGGAGGTCACCAGGGGGTTGTAGTCCACATCTAGCCAAGCTAAGATGTAGGAGATGAGCTCATCATCTCGTAGAGGTTGTCCTGCCGATGCCATAGTATCAGCAAGAGAACGCATCTTTGCAAAATACTCGGCTACCGATAGATCCTTCTTCTTGGTATTGGAGAGCTGCATACGAATCTGCATGATTCGTGCTCTCGTCAGAGATGAAAACATGGCCTCCAAGGCTACCCAAACCTCAGCCGACGTAGAGCAGGATAGAACATGTGCAAGCACTTCTAATGAAAGGGTGGACAAAATTGTGATCAACACAATTTGATCCTGTTGCATCTAGATCAGAGATTCTGGATTGGGAACTTGCCGTGCGCCATCTTGAGTTGTCTCGTTGATGAAGGCAGATGGCGGACTGGTGCCATCTACAAACTTCAAAAGTTGCTATCCCCTAAGATAGGGTAGTATTGTGCATTCCACAACAAGAAATTCTCCCCGCCAAGCTTGATGTTGACAAGATGGCCAAGAGATAGGATCGGAAGTAGCCCAACCAATGATGTTGATGTAGCCGCCATGGAAGTCTTTGATCCCAAGTTTGTGGATCTGTCAGAGGAAGAACTAGAGCCAGACATGATGTTGAAGAAGAGGTGGCTCTAATACCATATAGAAAAACAAGACTACAGGGTATGTATTGGAATAGCTTCAATGACTTAACCAGCGCCAGCCCAATCACTATTTATATTAAAGGACAACGTACAGTGTTTACACAGCATGTTACAGATACTAGTAAGGTGCCCGTGCGTTGCAACGATAAACCAAATAAAAGTGATGCATACTATCAAATATGATATCAAACTGAATAATAAATATTAACTTTATCTTACGTCATCATGTATCAAACAAAACATACATGTTCATACTCGTAAATAAATCAAGCATCATATTAGTTAAGCATGATAGAACAAGCACCACATAAAACAATATGTGCAAAAATGATAGTAAATAATATTTTTTCATAGTATTCTTAATACATATGATATGGATAACAATATAACAAAGAAGAATATGTGCACTGAAGATCACATCTAACCTTCTTAAGGAATATGAAATTCTAAATGCACCTAGCAAATAACCTGAAATATTCATCGAGTGGACATCAAATATACAATATTTTTTAAAAAAGGGATGAAAGCAATAACTCTTTTATAAAGTATCCATGAACATAAAGTGGTATTGGTGGAACAGGACAAATATTAAACATAGCTTTCAGATACTAAACAGACAATTAGATATAGTTCAAATAAAACTATAAATGTAGGTAACCAATTGACTTGACTGGTCGGACACTAGCTCTTCTTTCCTCCTCTTCTTTTTTTTTCAGAACTTTAATGAACATAGAGTAAATATATTAATGAGCAAATCCATGAATTATTATTCATCAAAGCAACAACAGAGACTTTTGTAGAACCAAGGATAATGTAGAATTATATAACAGGACCTTGATGAAACAAAACTTAAGTAAAGAAGATATCATGCCATATTGGTGACATATCTTGGTATGAATAATATCATCTCTGATGCAGGCTAGAATAAAAGCTTCACAAATGCAAAAGGTGTGGTACATAAGTAATATACTGTGATAATTAGTTTTCAAAAAATACATAGAAAGTTAAGACTATACACCAATTGGTCATCATTTCCAACATTTTTTTCATGTGACTGGATTAATCTAAATAAATAAAGCAGGCTTTAGTAAATCTGGGTTCATATTTGAAAGGGCGCAACAGCCTTGCTACTTACTCCTTTGACAACCAATTAAACATCGAGAAACTAAAATCTCCATATTAACATTCTAATTGGTTGGTGGGATGCTTGCAATAGTGATCAAAATTTTCAAGTGATTTCATTCCATCCCCCTCATGTTGCGAGGGACTATTGCCACAAAATATGATACAATTCCATTCATGGATCAGAAAACTGAAATTTACCATCATTCTTTTAATTTCTTCAGCAAATCAAGAAAACCTTTCCTTCCCTACAATCATCGGGGACCAATCAAACAGGGAGTAGGAGGAGGTGGGGAGTAGGAGCGGTGTCGTGGGCCGGGAGGGAGGGGAGGCTGCGGCGGCGCGGGGTGGGAGGAGGAGGAGGCGACGGCGACGCGGGGTGGGGGGACTATTCCAACATATATGTATAAATTCAAGAAATCGTATAAAAAAGCTTCCCCCTACCCCTGGAATGTGGAATCTTCCCCAGATGAACAACAAGAACTAAAAAAAAGGCATAGCACTCAATGGAGTAAATGGCAAGACATGAGAAGTAGATAATCAACGGATGTGTGCAAACTATAAAATACATCAAAAGGAAAAAAAATACTTGTGGAAAAACAAAGCACAAATGAAATGGATACCTACTTTGCACCAATGCAGTCCATGGTACAAATAAATGGCTCATTGCCATCTCCAAGTCCAGCAATAACCGAAGTCTAGCAATAACCAGCTGGCAGAAGTATGGCCCAAATCTGAAATTTTCATGCAAAGACGAAAAGTTAGATAAACCTTCTCCTAACCCAATCATACAAAACGAAGAAACGTGGTTTAGCATAGATAAACCATATATCAATATTAGTATACAAAGGTTAATCACAGAGCTAATTAGTGCATACAAAGGTTAATTATGCTATGTAAATCATAGAAAGGTCGACATCGCATATCTAAAAAGCTTAAATGAATTATGATTATCAACCGAAATGTCGGTTTATATCTAACCCAATTTCCCAGATAATCACCAATTTTTTCCTTCTTGGAAAAGAGGAACCTCTGGACCTATCTTTCTAGTTGTGTCAAAATTTATTTTAGAAGACGAACTTGACTGATGTTCACTAACCTCTCGATTGGATTGCAAATAAAAAACAAGCATTTACATAAACAAATACTTTAAAAGCACCATTACAATTACATAACCAACATAATCCTAACATAAGTCCATAAAGTTCATCAGAATTACTCCTTTGGTGAAAATGGGGACAAATCTAAAAGGTAAAACATCGCATATTCACATGTAGCTCCCAAGTATTACATCCCTAAACAATCATCATGGCATAAGATATTGAAAACAGTTGAACAATTAGCGAGCTAGTAATCCTGCCTAAAGATTAATATGTGCTTATTTCTGGCTCTAAATGAACCAATCAATAATCAAGGCAATATAACAGTTCTTACTTCTTAGGATGCCCATTTAGCACAAATCATGCAATACGGTTATACAAGTAGTAAATGTTTAACTATATTTGTATGGCCATAATACTTTTTTCCCATCTGCTCCAAAAAACACTGCATATATCTACATTGAAACATCAGAACCAGAGTAACTGCCTGCCTCCAATAACCCTACCTTTGTATAATGAAGCTCTTATGCAACATCGTATAAATACCTTGTTATGCCCTATATAACACTAAGCAGTTAACATATCCAAATTTTGCATCTTTTTGGACAATATTAGATCTCGATTAGCGTTTAAATTTATACACACACATAACCCCACTAACTCTAGTCTACTTGGTATACTACACAATTCAACTCGTTTTGCGCTAGTGGAATCCTTACCTCTTCTCGTAGAGAAGCACGGAGACGAGGTGGCGAAGTGCAGGGCTTCATGTTCCTCTCCTCCGCACTGACACTGACTTGTGCCTAAACACCGTGCGCTGGTACCTACACAAAACCCAAACCCTAATCCGCCGAATCAGCGGTCACCAAACCAAGAAACAACCAAAAGGGGGGATGTGACTGCGACTCACAGCGTCTGGGCGTCGGTGGCAAGGCAGGAGAGGCCGATGTAGAGCTTGTCGTGGATCTTGAACACCCTCTGGAAATCGGTCGCGACGGTGCTGCGCACTGCACGCCCACCTCCGGCCATCGGCAATAGCGGCGATTCTTCCCCACCATCGCCACCACGGTGGCGCCATTGTACTCGAAGATCTGCGAGCCACGCAGGCCAAATCATCAGAAAATTGAGATCTGAGGCGAGGGGAAGGTTTGGGGCGCGGGGTGTTTGGGGACTCACCGACATGGCCGTAGTTGCGAGTTCACAGACGAGGTCGAGGCGGAGGCGTCGAGGTCGAGGAGAACGAAGGAATTGCTCGGGCCTCCGGAGGTGGGCTTATGAGGCCAAGTTGGGCTTCTTGCTCGGCAAGGATACGCTTGGGAGGAGGAGGAGGCGGCGGCGCGCGCGGGTGGGGAGGCGGCGGGGGGAGAGCGAGGGGGAAGTAGATCGGGGTGGGGGGAGGAGGAGCGGCGCGCGGGGGGAGGCGGTGCGGCTACGAGAGAGATAGAGAGAGGGGAGGAGGCGGCGCGCGGGGTGGGAGGGAGGGGGCTACGAGATAGACGGCTCGGATTTTATCTCGCAATTAGATCGAAGGGCTGAGAGAAGAGGAGTGACGACGGATCAACCATCAACTCCTTCTTTTATAATAGTAAAGATAAAGATCTGATAAAAGATCGATTCGGCGATTGATTTGGCCAATCAGCTATATTCGGTTAGAGATAGGATCTCTGAACAACAGCTTGCTCAGCCTGGAGATGAATTTCCTTTTAACAGATATAACCAACAGAAACTACTCAGTTTGCTGCCATCAGAGTTCACGAGGTGCGCGTGCAATAGCTGCAAGAATTCATTGTACATAATTTGCTCTGTTTCTCGTGGGTCATAGCAATTGTCCAACATATGCATGCATGCACTAGTTGATATCTCTCTGTTCTTTTGGGTTATGACTATAGCTAAAGAAATTTTGGTTCTAGTGTAAGTGTTTATACGAATGAATTGAATGTCAAAAGGCTATCCCAGTCATTTCAAAAAGACGACAGAAAAGCCGTCTCATTTATTTGTTTTAGAAGAAATCATAAGTCATAAGTTGAAAAGAACAAACTGATATATAGTTCCATATATTGATTAGGTTGCATCCATTTCTGTTTCTTGTAGCAAGCCTACCGAGCCGCTTGGAGTGACACACATTAATACAAGCTTAGATGGACATATCATCGTGGATGTGCAGAGGCAGCGGGAGGCCGGGAGCGGCTGCAGTTTTACCACGATGCTACGTATCTAGTGATGGATAGCTTGAACCACATCCAAAGATGGAAGCCCTAGCAACCATGCTAGTTTATGTTGTCTTTTGCTTCCTGTTGATGATGATGTAGTCATGTTTCTACAAGACTACAAGTGCTCTGCACAACTTGGTTGTTGCCTCTTATTTTCGATGTATAAACACAATGATTTGGATCCTATATCATAGTTGCAATATAGTGTATCCAGAACACAATTATTTTTATGAAAACAAAGAGATAACATGATTCACCTCAATGTAGTTGGATCCAGCTAAACATGGGTGTACCTTCTGGACACGATTTTGTAGTGCTAGAAATGTACCAAAAAATAATAAAAAAAGGGTAAAACACATGACCATGAAAATTTGAGAGTATCCATATCTTAAGTAGTATAATAAAAAAAACTCGACCTGCGGGGGTAAGACGGCCCCTGGGCATTATGTTTAAGAAGAAGATCCTTTCACGTAGATCGAGAAAACTCCTAAACCCCTGCTCCACCCTTACACAGTGACACCGTCGCCCGCGTGAGAACGACCAACGACCTGGGCTGAGCCTTAGACCTGTGCTTTGGTGTGGTAGCAGGTGAGGGGATTTTTTTTCTCTCAGCCTGAAAATTTACTCCCACTGAGAGTCGAACCCAGGACCTGAGAGATGCTACTAGAGCGCTCTAATCATTACGCTAGAGGTTCGTTCGCCTTAAGTAGTATAATATATAGGAATTTTTAAGATTCTTTTGCCAGTATGCTCTTAATTACTGCATTCTCCCAACTCCACCTATTGCGATGGCCACCAATTTGAAAATTTTGAAATGCAAGCAGTTGTTGCATTCAAGAAAGTACATACTCCATTTGCGTGTTAAACTTCTAATGAGTTGTAGTTTAGACATGTAGTATGGTTGATTGATCTTTTTATGTGCGATATATATGGGGTTCTATTTTTGTACGGTATTGACTAAGTATTCATGACCGTGACTAATCATATTTGGAGCGACATGTATTTGCTCTGCATTCGTGATTAAGATTATCCGTATCCGTATTCGTATCTAGTACCATCCGTACTCAACACCGATTTCAAGTAAAAATGTGAATATGATATGGGATAAGCGAAATCCACTCGTATTCACTCCGATTACATCACCTACAGATGTGGTATACCATAAGCGGGTTATTTAATAAAAATATTACAATAAGTTAGAGGAGGGGCTCTATTTAAAATACTACAAAGAAAAGGTGATGTACTAAAAACGATTCCACCCTGTCACTCAAACACAAACTTACGGCCACTGACAGTGGGCCAACACGCAGTCCAACCAGGCTCCCGACCCACCGTTTCACTGACGTGTTGTCCCCGCAGTCCGCAGGCACTTCCTGACCCACCAATTGGCCATCTAAGAATTCTCGAGGATTTTTTTCTGTACGCGTAGCGATTTCCCATGCCCCCACTTCGTTCCACTTCAGATCTCGTCGTTCACCGCCGCCCCGTCGTAGTCTTCCTCCTCTCCGGCCAATGCCTCCCAAACCCTAGCCCTGCAAAACCCTAGATCCTGCCTCCCGCTGCCGCCACCGTGATGGATCCCTCCGGATCAGCCTCCCGCCATGGCCGCCTCCTCATCTCCCCGTCACTCTCCACCCCGACCTTCCCCATCCACTCCTCCCCGCACCACGACCGCCGCAACTCCACCTCCTCCCCCAAGCCCCTCCTCCCCTTTCCCTCCCCTACCCCCAGGCCCCACCACTCCTCCGGCCCCTCCGCCTCAGCCGCCGGGCCCCGCGCCGCCGCATCCGCCACGCCGCCGGCCTTCGCCCACAACGCGCGCGTCGCGGCGGCGCTCGCTCCCGCCGCGGTCTTCCTCCTCGACCTTGGCGGGCTCCCCGTCTTCGCAGCCCTCGCCATCGGCCTCGCCGCCGCGTACCTCCTCGACGCGCTGCGGCTCCGGCAGGGCGCCTTCTTCACCGTGTGGGTGGCGCTGCTCACTGCCGACGTGGCATTCTTCTTCTCCGCGTCCCTCTCGTCCGCCGCCGGCTCCTCGCTGCCGCTCACCGTCCTTGCGCTGCTCCTCTGTGCCGAGACCTCCTTCCTTATCGGCGTCTGGGCCTCCCTCCAGTTCCGCTGGATCCAGCTCGAGAACCCTACCATCGTCGCGGCGCTTGAGCGGCTCCTCTTTGCGTGCGTGCCTATTGCCGCGCCTGCAGTCTTCACATGGGCTGCTGTGTCCGCGGTCGGCATGGCCAACGCCTCCTACTACCTTGCCACATTCGCCATGATGTTCTACTGGCTGTTCTCCATACCCCGGCCGTCCAGCTTTAAGAACCGAAAACAGGATGCTCCATTGCAGGACAATGATGGCATTCTTGGCCCCTTGGAGAGCTGTGTTCACACGTTGTATCTGTTGTTTGTGCCGGTGTTGTTCCATGCTGCATCCCACCACGCCACACTCTTCGCATCATGGGCCAATGTGTGTGATCTGCTGCTGCTGTTCTTCATACCATTCTTGTTCCAGCTCTATGCGTCCACACGCGGTGCTCTGTGGTGGATTACCAGGGATGCACACACAATGGATCAGATAAGGATGGCGAATGGCTTGATTGCACTGATTGTAGTGGTGCTTTGCCTTGAGGTTCGAGTTGTATTTCACACGTTTGGAAGATACATTCATGCTCCACCACCACTGAATTACCTGCTTGTAACGATCACGATGCTTGGTGGTGCTTTGGGTCTGGCAGCGCATGCTGCCGGCAAGGTTGGGGATGCTGTTAGCTTGGTGGCTTTTACGGGGTTAGCAGTGCTTGTCAGTGGAGCAGGTGCTGTAGTCATCGGATTCCCTGTTATGGTACGTTGCTGCCTGCTTGATTGCAATATCTGCGCTTGCAATTTTTTTGAAAATAGTTTTAAAAAAACATATCTGCACTTGCAAATTTATCATTAGCTTCAGTTTGAAATGGGTATTTGTAATATGTGCTTAAAATGCTATCTAAATAATGTTTGAATTAGTTGAACTCGTTAGTCGTAACGCTTAATGCATATTGCATGCTATCTTGAACCAACAACTTGTATGAACTATGGAGTGAAGTACGTATTGTGTTATAAAATATGAAATCAATTAAACTCTTGGAATAATCTTTATGGACCTGGACTAATAATAAGTACTCCTGTAAGTTAGGTTATTGTGGAGTTGCTTGCTCTCTCACTACTGCTTAGTCGTTTATTCTTTATAGTAGTTCTACATTGAATATTAAAATTGGTGCTAACATAAACTGGCCAAGGGAATTAATTTAACCTTTGACTAAATACCGTCGGTGTCTCGAATTTTGATTTTGTGTAACTGTTTGTCCATCTTAGCTTCTGTGTGATATCTGCTGTTCCTGGCTTCCATCGATCGAATTTGATTAGAATTCATGAAATCACAATAATCTGTTTAGAAGTAACTGTTATAATGGAGAATATTGTTAGCCATATTTCAATCATTGTTAACTTCGTTATTGTGTTCCACTGTTCCCATATCAAAGTTGTGCAGTATTACATGCCAATTGCTGCCCGTGGGCTCTTCAATTACGTACTACTTTTCTAGATGACCTTAGGTTCCTTGTTCAGTTGTTTACATTGCTCAAGCTTTTTTTTTTTGGGGGAAATGCTGTAGCTGAACCCTTATATTTCTAGTCACATCCCTCCTGGTACTGTCATCAGCCACTATACCTCTGTTGATTTTGTTGCTAAGTACTCAAGTCATGGTAGTGATGATGCTGGTGAAGTCCTTGGCTATGGTTAAGTTTTATAAAGATTGCTGCATAATTCTCTTACTTTGTGTATACCATACGATAGATTTGTTGCTGCAAAACTGTGCAAAGTATAATGTATGTTTAAAAGCAGATAGATTAGTGCTTGGTGATAGTTGCCCCTGTTATGACAGATATAACCAGCACATATGAATGCAGTGTTATGTAACATTCATTAAAAATGATGTTCTTGCTCTGCTTCAGGTGCTCGGATTTCATAGTAAACAAGTCCCAGAACATATGAGCCTCATGAGATCACTAAGAGTTGTAGATTAGCAAGGTGCCAAGGTCTCTCTCTCTCTCTATAAAATGTCTTGGGGTGGATGGGTGTCCAGTGACACGTTTCTTGCATGGTCTACCGTAGGATGGAGTCTTGGGGTGGCAGGGTGCGCAGAGACCTGTTTGTTGGGTGGTTGGCAATAGGTTGTAATTTTCTCGTTAGATATAATGACATAAGCTAATCTTCATCTGTCCTCTTGGTAATGACCCAACAACATATCCTGTTGCAACCACAACTGGTTTGTCCTGATGGCTGATCTTACAGTAACATGGAATTGAATCTAGGGAATAATCCTTTTGTATATGGGGTAGCTTTTATACGGCTCAACAAGTCCTGCCATGGCCTTGACCTTGCAGCATCAGTATTCCAAGCTGTTATTTATTATTTTTGTTACTCCATACTCAGTGTTTCATTAATCTTTCTGCAGTTCCTTCCACTCCCGATGATTTCTGGCTATTTTGTGGCAAGGTTCTTTACTAAGAAAAACTTGTCATCATACTTCACCTTTGTGGCAATAGCAAGCTTGATGGTCCTTTGGTTTGTAGTGCATAATTATTGGGATCTAAATATTTGGATTGCTGGCATGCCATTGAAGTCATTCACTAAGTACGTTGTTGCAGCTGTAATAATGGCAATGGCTGTTCCTGGTTTGGCGCTTCTCCCAACAAAACTGCGGTTTCTTGTGGAACTTGGTCTTATTGGTCATGCATTATTGCTATGCCACATTGAGAACCGATTGTTCAACTATGCTACCATGTACTACTTTGGATTTGAAGATGATATCATGTATCCTAGTTATATGGTTTTGATTACAACCTTTTTGGGATTGGCTCTTGTAAGAAGATTATCTGTTGATCAGAGAGTTGGGCCCAAAGCTGCTTGGATCTTGACTTGTCTTTATTCCTCAAAATTATCAATGTTGTTTATCACATCAAGATCGGTGCTATGGGTTTCAGCTGTGTTGCTACTTGCTGTCACCCCCCCTTTGCTTCTTTACAGGTATCCGCTGCAACTTCAAGTTCTAATTGAGTATCTTGACTTCTTTATATAAAACTCTTCCCTGCGCCTTCCAGAGACAAGTCCAAAGGGGCTTCAAGGATGAAGGTCTGGCAAGCTTATGTCCATGCATCTGTAGTAGCCTTTTCTGCGTGGCTCTGTCGGGAAACAATCTTCGAAGCTTTACAGTGGTGGAATGGAAGGCCTCCTTCAGATGGTTTGCTTTTGGGTTCCTATATTCTATTGACAGGTGTTGCTTGCATACCAATAGTCGCTTTCCATTTCCCTCACGCACAGGTAGTTGATACTTGCCTTTTTGTTCTATTCGAAAAAATCAATCTTCTCAGAAAGAATCTTCGATGTTATTATCTTTTCATGCTCTGCTGTTATACTTGTGTACTAATGGTTAGTGTTCATCTTCTCAACAAATATCTAGCGAGGATCTGTTGATTCTCGACAAACATGGATGGTTTACTCATTTAGCACTTTGAGATAGTTGTTCTAACTCTGTATTGTTAAATCATGATGACAAATCGTCAGCTCCAAAATTGTGAGTAACTTGTTTACCTTTTTGAGAGTGTCAAGAGTGGTTGACATTGCCTTGGGTGTTTGCACAGTGATTTAACCTGGCTAGATAATTCGATGACTTGTCCAGATCACACTGGCGGCGGCGGCAGATCTGGCGGCGGCGGTGGCAGATCCGGCGGTGGCGGTGGCAAATCCAGCAGCGGCGGCGGCAGTGGCGGCGCAAGTCGAGTCGTTGGTTCCAGTTGCTCCTTCGCCGACGACTTGTCACCTAGTCAACGACTTGATAACCATGGTGGTGAACACGGGTGAGCGGCGGTGGCGCAGTTCGCATCGAAGACGACGAACAGTTTAAGGCCCGGCCAATGCATGACATGTGGCAAGCTCGAGATCCGATGGTTGGCTTTAGATGGCACAGATAAACAATACCGAGGCGTCTCGATACATGACATGTGGCGATTAGACGGCAGCCGAGGTAGGCGGAGCGGGTGGCTTGGATGCGAGCGGCGGGCTGCCAATTTGCCGACGTGTGGCACGGCGGAAAAGGCGTGTGGGCTGGGCTGGATGAACAGTGATGGGCTCAGTCTGATTGGTTCTAGGATTTTGAGGCTTTCTAATTTCAGAAATTTGAAGGGAATAGAATGAGCTCTAGAAAATAGCAAATAAATCTGGAAAAATCTCAAAAAATTCCACAAAATTCATTGAAGCACAAGGAACCAAAATAAAATACTTCCAGTAGATGTTAATGTTTATTTTAGTTATATTAAATCCTGTTAATTGATAAAAAATCATTTTAAGCTTGAATTAATTCCAGAAAAATCCAAATGGTAAATTTTGATTTTTAAAATCTTCAAATAACTCTGAAAAACAGGATGTTACAATTATCTCTTGAATTCTGATTATACAGCCCTTCACCTGTTAGTTTTGCTTCCTTTATGTAATGTTTGCCTTTTATTTACTTTTTTTATCAATGAAAATCCAAAAGGGCACTATTTAGTTCACAAACCTTAAATATAAGTCCTGTTTAGCAAGAAGCTTCTTCATTTTAAAGACCGAGTTCAACCTCCCGTGTTTCTATATTTGTTTTCCCTCTCTGTTGTAGCTATTTGCTCTATACATGTCTCATGCTGAAGTGTTGAAGTTATTATTTTGATAATGTACACCTTGCAAGTTATTTTGGAGCTGCACGGCACCAATTGATTCTACTTTGTTATTTTCTTGCAGTCAGCAAAGAGATTCCTGGTCCTTGTTGTGGCTACTGGGCTTCTTTTCGTGATTGTGCAGCCTCCTGTTAAACTGTCATGGGTATACCGGTCAGACTTGATCACAGCAGCACATCTATCTGATGATGACACTTCAATATATGGTTTTGTAGCATCCAAGCCCACATGGCCATCATGGCTGCTCATTGCAACAGTGGTACTTACATTAGCAGCAGTTACATCCATTATCCCAGTGAAGTGTGTTGTCGAGTTGAGGGCTTTATATGCAGTGGGAGTTGGAATTACACTAGGCATCTACATATCTGTTCAGTACTTTTTCCAGGCAGTTGTTCTGTATCCTCTTCTTGTTGCAACAATTGTCTCTGCTGCTGTCTTCATAGTATTCACACATCTCCCATCTGAATCCAGCACAAGGGTTTTGCCATGGGTGTTCTCTTTCTTGGTAGCTTTGTTCCCTGTCACTTATCTGCTGGAAGGACACTTAAGAGCTAAAAGTTTTGCGGATGAGGATGAAGCAGAGAAGTTCACCAACATGTTAGCTATAGAAGGGGCCAGAATGTCACTTTTGGGTCTCTATGCTGCCATTTTTATGATCATGGCATTAGAAATTAAGTTTGAACTGTCTTTGCTATTGCGTGAGAAGGTCATGGACAGAGGTGTAACACATGGTCCATCTGGTCGGAGCTCTGCCTTTCCACCCAAAACAAGGTTACTCCAGCAACGAAGAGCACATGCTGCACCAACTTTCACCATCAAGAGATTGGCAGCTGAGGCAGCTTGGATGCCTGTGATCGGCAACGTTTCTACTGTGCTGTGCTTCATCATCTGCCTTGTTCTCAATATAACACTTACTGGTGGCTCAAACCGTGCTATTTTCTTCCTAGCACCCATCCTCCTGCTTTTGAACCAGGATTCAGATATCTTTGCAGGATTTGGTGACAGGCAACGTTATTTCCCTGTAACACTTTCTATTTCTGGGTATTTACTATTGACAGCATTGTATAGGATATGGGAGGAGACTTGGCCTGGCAGTGGAGGATGGGCTTTTGATATTGGGGGCCCAGGCTGGCTTTTCGCTGTGAGAAATGTTGCCCTTCTCGTCCTCACATTACCTAATCACATACTCTTCAATCGCTTCATGTGGGATTATGTCAGACAAATTGATTCGAAGCTACTACTGACACTGCCCCTCAACTTGCCGTCGATTATAATGACAGACATACTTACTGTGCGGGTATTAGGATTGTTAGGAGCTATTTATTCTCTAGCGCAGTACCTGATATCAAGGCGGATAAGAATTGCTGGGATGAAGTACATTTAATCTAGGTTGCTGGGATGAAATACGTCAAAACTAGGACATGTAACTTTTGAGGTAAATCTTGTATATCTTGGCGCAATTGTTGTCTGTAGTCTGCAGCATCCTGAAGCAAATCTTTCAATGCATTGCTTGCAGGCTTTCAACCATACACCGATTTCTTTCGAAGGGTCAGGAACAGACATCTTTGCCTGGTGGGCTGGGAACAAAACTGTTCCTTGTAGCATAGAGACAAACGGTCGATGATCATCGCTTATGTACTGGATGATCTTTATACTGGAACCCTGAAGGTGTTGTAGTATAGATGTTATTGAAGAACACATGCAATGCATCACCTTGGGTCATTTACTTCGAACTTGTGACGTTGCAACATTTTGTGTCGATACTTTTTGATGAACTTCACCAAAACTGATTTGTGCATCTGCATAGATTCGTCTATTGTCTAAATGACTAAATCTGAATGGCAGGATAATGCTCTCCCCATGGAACTGTCTAGTTATGTTTGTTGCAGGAACTGTTATTTGCGTGATGTACAATATATGATGGGTGCGTTCTTTTCGGCTGTGATGGATAGTTTATGGCTACGGCTGATAGCTTTTGGTCTTAGTACGAGTGTTTGTGTGAACAAACCGAATATCGATAAGTCGATAAGCTGCTTTGAAAAGACTGTTTTGATGAGCCATTTTTAAAAGGTAGTTGGGAAGTTGTTCCGTTTATTTATTCGAGGGAAGTTATAAGCTGGTAAGTCACTTTAAAAAGGCTATTTTGATAAACTGTTTTGAATTTTTGTTTATTTGTTTGAAGAAAAGTATAAACTGAAGAATATATTGATGTCCTAGATGCTGTAGGCCAGTACAAGTTGAGGTAGCTGGTGTGTTGATCTTATTCGTGTGGGATTTTTACCTTTTTTTTTATTTCATGAGTTTGTTTTAAGATCGTTAAGTATTTTTTATACTTCCTGAAGTAGTTTTGTAGAAGGCTTGAGTAAAATTACGACATGCGTGTTTCTTGTCTTGGGTTCCTGAGGTGAAAGCTCGTCTGTCTTGGATCCTAGCTTCCCTTGCGTATGTTTATGTGGGCCCCGCAGGCAGTAGCACGGACGGCCGGGCTTTTTTTTTTTTTTTTTTTTTGTAGTTTGGACTTCGGACGCGTGCGACTGCATTGTGCCGGAACTACAAAAGGCACAGACTCTCTTCTTCCTTGCGTGGGAAACGTAATTTCGGATCCGCCTTCCGGCGCAGAAAGCGTTCTCCAGATCATGAAAACGGAGCACGAGAGCCTGTCAGGTTGCCAGGAAGCTCGCTGCCGCCACAGAATCTAAAGCACGACGAGCAGGAGATGTTGGTACGTGCGACCTTTCTGCCGTTCCGCTGATCGAGTCCTCCGGCACGGCTATCACGTCCGGGTTGTGTTGCCCTCGCTGATACTGTGCTTCACGGCACATACATGGTACTTGCCAGTTGTTTATAAATATATGTCACTTGTATTTTAGGTAACGTAAAGAAGAGAGAGGATAAAGAAAGAAAGATAATATCTACTATTTAATAGATAATTTTATAGATGATTTTTTGCTATCTATACTATTGTATAGATAACTATATAGATAATACATTAATTGTATAATGTTATTACAGACAACTATATAGATAATACATTAATTGTATGTGTTGTCTTTAGTCCCATTTATAGATGATATGAAGATATATTACAGACTATCACTGTTTATACCATTGTACATGCTCTCACTGTAGATCCACACTGGAACTAGGGATGGAAACGAATTGAACCAAGCTGATCCGGCTTAAGCCAAGCTTGCCTAAGCTCGTTGCAACAGGCGGCTCAGCTCATTTTGAGCATGAATCAATTCGTATTGTATAAAATTATGAATGGTTTGTGTCTCATGAAGAAGATTTGCATTATATGAAATTATAAATACTAGTAAAAATGAGAAGCTGTAGTCTTACTAAGTCATCTACCTTGCTCTATTATAACATCAACAACCAAATGAAGAGGTACTTTTATCTCTTTCTTGACAATCCCCATGAACGGTAAGTACGAAGGCCTGCTAGCCTGCAAAAATTATACTAGCATTAGGGCCGTTCGGAATAGTGATAATTTATATTTTTTGACTGATTTTTTACTGTAGCTGACTTATTTTTTACTGTACCTAAGTTGGCTTTTTTAGCATAATTAAATTTAAAAAAAAATTAAAAACAGAAAAAACATGTTAGCCCATCACGGACAATGAAAAAAATATGGGAAAAAAAGAAAATACAAAAAAGCTCAAAAAATCTAAAAAAATCAGAAAAAGACGAAATTACTGAATAGTGAAAAAAAATAGAAACTAGAAGTAGAAGCTAAATAAAGCTGAAATGAGCAGAGCCAAATCGACAACTCTAGCATAACCAACACAGACAGTACGGGAAGATTACCGATACCTTGTACACTTCTTATTTTTCATTCACATAGAGTTTACGAAACAAGATGTCTTTCTTCAGCACATATCTCTTGTACGGCAGGTAGAGAACAAGCACCCTCACGGTGGCTTCGGCCTCCTCGTCGTCAGTCGTAGACATGACATCTTCTACGAGGTGCTCGCCGGAGTCACTTCTCTTATGTAATGTCATAGCGCGGCCACTCAACATGCCTACCTACCTGTAGCCTACAGTATCACGGGATAGAGTCGATTAACCAACCAATTCTACAACTCCGTTCAAAGAAAGCCACTTCATAGCGGATTAATTTGGCCTCCTCCATCGAACAATTTAGAACAGTAGGCTCTGATGGTTAGTGGGGAATGGAATCACCTGAAGGTAAGCAGGAGCAGTGCTCAAAAACGGACTGTGCCAGTGGGAGCAGGAGTTCAGGTCAAATCGCCGCTACGGAAGCTGGAACCGATGGTCTCTGCAAAGATTTTCCTCGTCTTCCTCCTAAACTTCTGGAGCCAGTTTTACTCTCTATCTCTTTCTCCCTCTCCCCCCACTCCTCACGGAGCCAGGGGCAGTGCGGTGGCGGGAGCACAGGGGTGGCTAGGGTTGGAAGGGGCGCGGCGGACGGGATGAGCAGCGCGGCGAACTAGGGAAGGAAGGATGGGGATTAGGGGAAGGATCCGAAAGGAAGCGCGTGGTGTACTGGTGTTGGTGTAGGGTTAGGGTAGAGAGTAGGGGTACAAACAGAGTGGATACGGATAGATATTGCTCATTCCGTATCATTTTTTATATTTTTTGTCGGAGTCGAAATCGGATACGGATAATACCGAATACGAATACGGATATTCTCGGTCATGAATACGGAGCGAATACATACCGCTCCGAATACGGTTAGTCTCGGCACGAATATTTAGTCGGATAATATGCAAGAACAAAAACCATATATATCACATGTGTAAGGATCAATCACCATACTACAGATTCATAATGGAACTACATTAGTAGGTTAACAAGTAAATTTCACACGATGACAGAGACAAGTTAAGCAATTAGTAAATTTTAATTAGCAAAGTAGCAAGTAAATGATAGAAACTAGTTAAATAAATAGTAACTAACTAGCTACATGCCACATAGTTCGAAAGTAAGAATTATCCATAACCAAATAGTCAAGTACATCACTTGATGCGGGGTCGTCTAATCTTCTTGACGTAGGATGGATACTCGTGGGAGTCTTTATGAATTATAATGATCCTTCAATACCAGTGCAAGGGACGAACACTCTTTAATCCGTCAAAACACGCTCACGTTGATTTCGTCAACCACCAAACGAAGATCTACTGTGCACCCAATTCTCAGCGAAAAAGCTGAACGTTCTTGATTGAAGAACACTCTTAATTCTATATGAAATTTCGGCAGCAATGATGAACTCGAACAAACTTTAGTAGATTGATTTTTCTCAAAGATAGTCTGAGCTCTAAAGGCTACGATTACAAGGCTTATATAGCCTCTTGTGACGTCCATATAGTACCTAAACTGAATACAGGTTAACTCTATGTTATTTTAGACTCGAACTCACACAAAAAGGAAACTAGATTTTACAGCTATCATATTGTTTCGGTCATAGCAAATGATTTGTGATGTATTGAAAGATGAGGCCTTATCCATTGTGTAGGTCTTGAAATAAGCTTTCCAACGAGTACAAGAACGCCCGAATCAGACTCTGTTTGTGAAAGTTATGACGTTTTTAGTAAGTGCCTGTTGGGCTGTTTTGAACCAAATCCGAATTGAGTTCTAAGTTAAATCCGACTTTGAATCCGGTAACTATCCAAAAAAAATTATCCGGTAACTATCCAGAAAAATATTTGGATAGTTTTGTATCCGTCGGATAATGTTTGTTCCGAATCTGTTTCCGTATCCGGCAAAGAATATCCAAATCCATTTCCGTATCCGGTAAAACCTCCGGATATCCAAAAATTTGCTCTGAATTCTATCCGGATTAAAACGGACGGACGGACGATCAGAAAATATCCACTCCGTTTACACCCCTAGGAGCGAGAACTTCTAGGCCTTCGTGGGCTGAGCTAATTGAGGCTCACAAGCCAGCTCGAGCTCAGCTCATTTTTTGCGCGACTCGCTTCGAGCAGTTTTTCCAGTCCCAACTGGGACCTACCCATTTCCAACTGGAATGTCCTGGTGTTGGAGCTAAAGCAAAATTAGTGAAATAACATCCAAAAGAACCAGTTCCCAGCTGCAACAGCGGAGAGGTCTGGACGTTGGAACTAAAGCAAAATTAGGGAAATAACATCGCAAAGAGCTCCGTTGACTATGGAGGATAAAGCCGCGCTCAGCGGACGCTACAGTCAGTGTTCGACGGTAGCGTTCAGCTTTTTTTCATTGTTTAATTATGTTTTATTTTTGGTTTTTATTTTTTTTCTGTATTCCTTTAGATTGTCCGTGATAGATTAACATATTTTTCTATTTTTAATTTTTTTAATTTAATTATGTCAAATAAGTTAACTTAACTACAGTACAAAATAAATCAGGTACAGTAAAAAAAATTATAAGCCAACGCTATTCTAAACAACCCCTAATTTCTGCGATAATTCTACCCTCCTGCCTTGTGAAGATCGTCTCGTGCCACACATTAGTATTGGTTGGCGGTAGACTAAGGGACGGCCATAGTTGAGGGAGACATGGCAAGGCGTATTTTGTCTCGTTTTCGAATTTTTTTAAAAAGGAATATCCCTTTATAGTATTGAATTTCATAATAAACGATGTGGTTGTAGCGTCCTTTAGCATTGGATCGAGTCCTTTGTGGTGGTTATTTCTCTAATTTAACAATTTATTATTGCGACGTATGACCATCAAATGTATTCAGGCTAAAATTTGCATTCCCCGATTTATCTTGCCGGCCGGCTTGATTAATTGGCAAGAGCTAAGCAGTCATGCTTATCAGGGCATCTTGTTTGCCATGATCAGCTTATGTCTAGGATTAATTCATACACATATCTGCATTCTTCCTTAGTTGAGTGTCATGTGATTCCGTAGCCTCTATGCAAGCATGTACACGGCGCCTAGACTCGCAGCACTGCAACCCTTTCCCGACGAGCTTTGTTAGGCACTGTTCCATGCATCTTTGAGACTGTTGGTGTTCTAGGGTTTGGATCTTGCTTGGCTGCGCCGGAGCCTAAACCTCCCCCCAATGGCAACTATCCTTACTCTCCACCTTTGGCCGTGACGACGATACCAACAAGCCATGAGTCTTCACGTCGGAATCCGGTGATCCAGACCCCTTCACCGATGAAGACACCGTCGCTGTTGCCACCAGCGAGGCGCCACTTGGATCAAGCGCCGCCGTCGAGGACCCGTGGGCGAAGGGCTTCCGCACGGAGGACAGCGAGAAGGGTGATATAACCACGTAGTTATACACGAAGCGTACATGTTTAGTCTCTTGCTAAGAATTGTGTGGCTCGCCATTTGATGTAGTTTACTTGCGAGCCCGTGGTGGTGGGTCTTCATGGTTATAGATCTCATAGTCTCTTTATGTTATGGTTATTTGTAATATGAAGTAGTTGGTTTATTGTAAATATCTTATGTTCGTTTGTTGATTGCTTCTTATTGGTAGTCTCAAGAACAGAGGAGGTGTTGCTAGAAGTCATTTTAGCAGTAATAATTTGAGATGGTAAGAGTGGTGGTAGCATCCTAGGCCTGTGGAGGGTTAGGGTGTTACAATATATGAATCTGAATATTCTCAAATGTGAATACGAATTGAATATTGTAACGAATACAAATTTGAATCGAATATCTACTTAATTCGGTCAGATTCGAATATCCTTATAACTTATGTAGTATGAAGACATTAATGATGTTTTATCCTCGTACAATCACGTTTAATCATTCTAATTCATTTACTTCACCTAAAGAAATACAAATTCACGTTCAATTAAAAAAATTGTCCAACTAATTAGTCGTATTGTAATAAAATATGTATATTACTTCACTGAATACAGATAGTTCGGATAAAATAACATTTCGGAAAGTAAAAGTCTATAGCATATTCGCATCTATATTTTTTATGCAAATTTGAATATGAAAAGGATAGAAATTGTTATTCAGATAAGAAAATCTATACCATATTCACATCCTATCGAATACGGTAACTGAATAATACGGATAATTCATATCCACTTTTCACTCTAGTGATAAGATACTTGAAAGAAGTATGGCAATTTTTTGTATGTAAGTTCCTCTTTGTTTTTCCGCTTGTGTAGAATAAAGTAAATCGTGGCATGTGATGTGTCATGATTGAATGATTTGGAGAATTGGAGTGCCACTGTGGCTTTGTGCTAACCATGCTTTCCTTGTTACCATTCATGAAAAAAAAGGAACAGTTGTGGTGTTAACGGGTAACCAATGTGTCTCCTTGTTCCTGGCAGTTCCTAGTCAAGTAAGGATGGTGAAAATTCCTAATTGGTTATGCACAAATCACTGGCACATTTCCACTAAATTTAATTATTGTAATACACGAAATCTTATATACCACACTCTGCATCATTGGATCGGTGTAGAAGCAAGCAAGAATGAACTAGCTGTGTAATAAATACAGTAAGCATTGCAATACAAATAATTCTTAATACTCTTATTTGGATGTTAATCGTGTGATGCACAAACCACTTATTCCACCTCTCATCATACACTGAAGAACGAAGTAGAACACTCTTTACTTGCAAACAGATGAACGAATGAAAGAATAACATGAGCTAACTTTGGGATTATGGCGCATGAGAAAACTGCACAAAAGAGAAATCTGTCTTCCAGGATGAACACGATGCGCCTTGCAGCACAAAATCTTCAGAGAAGGAAAGAGACATCAGTTCTGACATATTGAAGAGCCTAAGAACCAGCCGAGGCTTGCTGGGCTCGGATCACCATTTCTTCAGTAGTAGTCCCTATAATCTCATTTGCGCGCTTCAATGGAACGCATACGACTCTCCCGATCGAGTCCTGAGTAGAGAAATTTATTGGAAGAATAAAGAACACTAGAATGGATCAAGGGTTAGAGATTTTGAAGTGATCAAGTTCGAACTACATATTTAAATACAAGCACTGCTCAGTTATTAGATAAAGATACTGTGGAACTATTTTCGCATTAGTTAGCAAGGATAACTCAGTAGAGAGGTTAATTTTACTTGAGTGTGCATTATTTAAATTCAGAATCTTACCCGAGAAACAATACCAAGCTTCTCTAGCTTCTTCACAGCATCAACAACATCAAAATTGCACTCCACACCAAACTCTTCCTTAATGAGCTGCTCACAACGTAAATCAAGATCCTGCAATGAACAAGTAAATAAAATACTGCAACTTCAGCAAAACTCATGTGTCGAAAGTCCTAAAAACATGTAAATAAATATGACTTCTTTGCGTAAACATTAATGTCAATGAGAGGCAATAAAGGAAAACAATGGATATGGATAATTGAAGTCTGAGATAGAAGTTTGTAGCATGTAGACATGCTTACTTGTATAGTTGCCTTTCCTTGCTCCATCAAAATATAATAAGAAACAATGACCTCTTTAACCTGCATAGAAGTTTACGACATGTCAGTGGCGTACACAGGACAAGTTACACATATAGCAAAGAAAAGTCCTTAGCGGTTCCATACTTCTTGCTGGATCACATCATCGCATAAATGCAGAAGTGTTCCTTTCCCACTATCGAGCTGCTTATCATACATTGATTTTGTAATCAAATTTTGGTAAGTTACCATATTAGCCTGAAATCTGTTTGACAAGAGACACATTTATCTTATATTAGTATCAGGAAATAGGCTATGTTGATACACAAGTGATATTTATTAAATGGTATGTGATCGAAACAAATTCTTCTGATGGATACTGTAAGTTAAATCACTTACGTGAAGTAGATTTTAGCACAGTATCCAATCAAACCAGACAAGATAGCTATGACAACCCATATATCAGCCTTTGGCATTTCAAGAGAACCTACTAGAGTGACCTGAAAAGAAAAAGCTATTCAGATGGTCAGAGATTAACTCAGTTACAGTATGTCTGGTATGTAAATCATCAGACGCATACCAAACCAATCACAGCAGAAATAAGAAACTTGACCCAATCCATTGGCGTTAAACTAGGGTTCTTCTTCTCTGGCTACAGCATAAATACTATTGTCAGGTACCCACGAAGAAAAATAAACAGAACCTGCCAAAAAACTACTGAAAACACACATATAAAATGCACTTCAGGCAGCCTATATTACCAGAACTAATTCCATATCAGCCATGGGAATATTCTTGAAATGCTTTACAAATATTCCTCGATCCGGCTTAGTTTTTGTGCTAGCCTTCCTGTAATGTTAAAATCAGAGTAAGCAATTATGTCAATGTGTCCACAATGAAGATAAGAAATTGCTTCATCATTTAAGCAGGAACGTGAAAATATGATTGGCAGAGAACCTATACACCACAATCATCCTTTCAAATGTAGGCTCTTGAATTGTCATTTGTCTTAGTAGATTCCTTATGCTGCCGTAAAAAGGAAAAATGCACATTAGATAATAAGTTCAATTTTAGTCTACAAAAAATTACGGTGAGGGTGAGCCCTAATATACAACCTCAGCTCCATTTTTTCTAGGCGAATGCGCTCAACATAGAGGTCTGGTTCTTCTGGTTCTTCATTAACTTCACCAGTCTTCTTTGTGTCTTTTTTGGACCTCAGTTGCTGTTTCTTAGAGAACAATCTATCAATCCTGTCGTTAAATCAACATTGCAGCATTTTGATGCATTACCATTTTAAAGGAAAATTTCACTTTAGCAAAGAAAAACATGAAGTTGATATTGGATTACTATCATACCTTGTGACTCTAAGCAATGACCTCCAAATTCGAAATATGATTACATCCACTTTCTCCAGGAAGAAGTAATTAGTTGTCTGGTCGATTCCAATGCCCCGACGGAAGACAATATACTACAGGGGTGTGGTGGTTGTGATAATAATTGATATAAAAGATTATGCAGAACTGGAACGAGTGTCAAATCTAACTTTCACATCTTCGTGAGTTATGGGTACCAAGGAAAAACTGTTTATGAAATCATTAAAACAAAAAAGCTGGTTTCTTCCATTTTTATTTGTTTTGGTTTGTATAGATGTGGCATATTGGCATCCTGTTCATTATCAGCAGTGTAAGTGTGTAACAGAAAGTGAAATGAACAATTTGTGCTCTTTAAAGTAAATGATGTCTAACAAAGAGTAAATGATGGATACCTTATCAGCGAATGTTGGTAGATTATCATGTGGGTGCTCTTTAAAGTACCTTGTCAACAACTTCTTATCCACCTATAATGGTTCAATAAACTAGTTAAGCAAGTGAAGTAGATTCTCATGTGAGCTTACATTGTTATGATCCTCCATTGAAAATGTTACAAAAGTAGCTTCAGACCTTGGATTCGTCAACTTG
Organism: Melocanna baccifera; assembly: GCA_036346265.1. NCBI lineage: Eukaryota > Viridiplantae > Streptophyta > Magnoliopsida > Poales > Poaceae > Melocanna > Melocanna baccifera. Next base: position 3,220,186 of record CM070707.1, on the reverse strand, counting down.
GATTGGAAGGTTCAAAAGATACTGACCAGACTGGGCTACTTCATACTCTTCATCAGATAGCAACTTGAAGTTGCTCTTCTCCATTATCTAGTTGAGGCCACGAATATATTTGGAAACACAGGGAGTATTAGTTATTGTCAGATAAATTCTCACGAATAACATATAGTAGTATGCGAAGGTATAGATCGTGAGCCAACCTGAAAAATGTACGTTAAGAAATTGAGTTCAAGAGTTTCAATCTCGTCTGGTGTCAGGCTCTGCTGCTCCAGACTCTTCTCACCATTAACAGGATCAAATAGGCCATACAATTGCTAAATCACAGCACAAACATTCAGCTAACAGAAAATTTGACCAACTGGGAGACAGTTATAAAGTAATAAAAGAACAGAAAAGAGGAAGGGGCCTACCATTAGATCCTCAAATTGAAGAAGATACCAAGCACGGATGGTGTACTCCACCCTCCTACATAGCTTCATGAACGCGGCACGGTCGTTTTCACGCTCTGAAGAGTAAATCCGGAGCATGTGTGAATTTTGGGAATTTAAATGAAATCACACCATTTCAACTCCACAGTTCTACATATCAAATCTTTTTGAATATTTGGCAAAGGCGGGCAGCTGCCCATATTGCTCAGCTGAAAATTTTCCATCAGGATTTAACACACAGAGAAAAGTATAACCAACTCAGATTTTTTTTTTAAAAAAAATGGAGACATCGTTCACTCTAAAATAAAAATTCAGCGTTACCAACTGATCTATAACCAATGCAAGCATGCAACAAAACAGGAAAAAGTGGTCATGTTTTCAGCGAGATCGAAACGAAAGGATTGCGTCAGAGATCAGCTGAAAAACCAAAAGGCAACCAAAAAAATTACAAAAACACATATGCCAAAATTTAAACAAACAAAACTTAACACTGATCCATCATTTAATACGGGTAGGAAAACATGGTATCAGCAACTTCAATTACTGGAACTTCAACAACAAGATGAATCTTCAGAATCACACCATGGTTTCCTACTCAAGAACCTACAACGATCGCGGCAAACGTAGCTGTGGACGGAATAAAACCAATGCCCCTTTCTTCCTCAGAAAATTAAGTAAAACTCGTTCCAATTAACGCCCCTAGGTCCAAATCTACCGAAGTACGCACATCGTTCTCGTAATTGCAAGAAGCCGCTCCAATTAACACCTCTAGGTATATCATTGCCGGTGACCCAATAACAATACGACCATCGATCGCAGCCCTCAGAATTGCACCAAACGTAGCAATTTTCTCTAACATTTTCAAGAAACGGGAACCCGTGGCAATGCGCGCGCAACCAAAGCGGAACAATCGATCGGACCCAAGCCAAGAACGAAACAGGGACGGATTGGCAGCGATACCGATGAGGTAGGCGAGCTTCATGACGAGCTTGGGCTTGAGGATGGGGATGACTGACTCCCTCTCGAGCCGTATCACCTCCATCACCACCCCGTCCTTCTTCTCCTTCCCCTTGGCCTCCATCGCCGCCGTCCCGGGTCCTTGCCCCCTCCCCTCCGCCTCCTCCATTGATCCAACCAACCGGAACAATATATGGAGGAACCGACCAGAATTCGAGCCTCCGAACCGAAGGAAGGGATGGAGTCGGGTTGCTGGAAGAGGGAAAGGATCGGTAACGCAGATAGAGAAAGCGCGCCTTATGTGGGGTGTGGCCATCATGGTCATTATCACTTTAGAGATCATACCGATTTAATTTTTAAAATGATATATTCTAATATCAACTCATACTGGCATATCATTTCAAATTTAATATAATAATATAAGTATATATATTTATTTAATTACATACAAACTAAATATTATTTGTAATATTATTCTAAATACATTGTATTACTATCAAATATAACATATAGTTCAATAGATATTATTATCAATTCCACCAGTACCGGCCGAAATTGACCGGTATTTTGGCCGGTATGGAACGTAAGGGTACTTTGTACCGGTTTAGGGGCCAGTACGGTATATACCAGCCCATACCAGCTGGAACGAAACAGTATTGATAACTTTGGTTTTGGCATGAGTGGCCTGTTGTGTTGCCAACCCAAGAATTTTACAAGGTTTTCATGTTCTCAAAAAAAAGAAATTTACAAGTTTGGCCTCTCATGTGCCCCATTATCTCTACTACTTAAAAAAAATGAGTTGATTGCAATGGTTTACCACTAACTCATGATGGTTCATTTACCATCCCACGACCCTCTCCTTAATTGGTGACACGTCGGATTCAGCCTCCCTCACGAATCGCAAGTCCCAACTATCGAGAAAAACTGCAGCCCCTGCAATTTTGCCTCCTCCTGGATCCTTCCTCCGTTCCCCTCACTCCATAAATAACCATGCATTCCTTGGCCTCCTCAATCCTTCCTCTGTTCGTCTCTCATCAACCTAGCCACTGCCTCCTCTCTGAGATCTGGCGGGGTGCGCCACATTCTCTCCGAGATCTGATGGGGTACGCTGCCTCCGACTAGCCCCCACCACCCCACATCACCTCCCCTAACTCCATATTCCCCCCAACCCAGCCGAAGCGGCGGAGAGCTCGGTAGTGGAAATGGTTTAGAAGGCCAAGGTTGAGTTCGATGAGCGCCCGCTAGATGACTTTGATCCTAAGAACCGGTGGACGCGCTCTTCCTCCAAAACCTGATGAGCTGCATCCAGCTCCTCCCTCCCTTACCCAGGACCTCAATGAGTTCACGATGCTCTCCGCCAAGGCCAGGGCCAAGAAGGAGAAGGAGAAGAAGAAGAGGGAGAAGGACCTGAGCTCAGGCCTTCAGGATTTAATCGTGGGTGATGGAAACAGTGGCAATGGCAGAGGGCCCAGGGTGGTGCGCAGGAACATCGTCAATGCCCCACTCGGCTGGTCCACACCTCTCTCTCTGGCTTGCATCCGCACTAGCTATGGCCGCAAAGGAGGTGTAGGGCTTCTGCCCACTCAACGAGGCATCCCTGTTGGCCTATATCAAGGCCATGGCCTCCATCACCGCCTGCTTCGGTGGCCGCCTCGACGCTCGCACCATCAATGAGGTCGGTGACGACAACCTCAACTTCATCTACATCGTCCTCTCCGACACCGGTTCCCTCGTTGTCAAGCAAGTCCCTGCTGATGAGGCAATGGGATCCCGATCTTCTGATAGGATGATAATATTAATTTGGAGGAGAACGACTTTGATGATGTAGGCTTCTAACTGGTTACGACTAGAACACCAATCAGTTAATTTCAAAAATTACACATAATTGAATTATAGTTCATATCTAGCTCTTAACATATGTTACTGATCAACCAAGTATAGAAGAAAGCTAAAATAAGTGTATTGTTATATAGGAGTGGTAGATACAAGATAATTCAATAGAATGCAATCTAGAATTGAAAAACATAAGGATTGATCCAAATATGAAAACTGAAGATTTCTGTCCGCTGGATAGTACGTCGGTATTTTAACCATAACTTTTTATCAGATGCCTCTTTTTTATGATTCTTTTTTTATGTTTTTTATGGTTTTTTGTATAATTTTTCTTTTGGGGATAAGTTTTGAAAACCGACCGAAAAAATCACACAAAAATTATAAGTGTAGACTATTGCAAATTCAATCCGTAAATTTGGATCAATTTTCATTGCAGATAACTTTTAACTGATTTATTGGAATGAAGCAAAATTTTAGGGGCAGTTAGATAAGGAAGTTATGGACCTAATGGCGGTGGTTTCATTCAAAAAGGATGTTGAAAATGAAAGTTATGATATTTTTTATAGAGATGTCAGAAAAACCACTAATCTAACCGAAATTGAAAATTATGGTGTAGGGTGTTCTTGAGGGATTTTGACGTGGAGGATTTTTTCTTTGGATTTTTATAGGAATAAGGATATGACCAACAACTGAACAATGCTAAGGTGAACACAAATTCAATTTAGCAAACAAAAACTAACAGACTGAATGACACAAACGATGTTTGGATAGTGAAAATTAACACTTTTTATAGGGCAAATTTTTCTGGACTATAGAAAATAAAATCAATCTATTAACTAGGGATATAAGAAATTTCTATTAGTCAACTGAAGCTCTGATACCATCTGATGAGACAAAGGGGTCATGATCTTCCGATAGGATGATAACTTCGATTTGGAGGAGAATGAATTTGATGATACAGGCTTCTAACTGGTCACGATCAGAACACCAAGCAATCACTAAACCACACTCCAAATTGTTATCAACCGTACCAAGAACGTGGTTGACTTGAACACGAAGGTCTATTCCTGCATACAACCGAAGAACACATAAGAATAAGATAATAAACAATCTAAAAATTGCAAATAGGATTGAAATACTTAATATGGTGAAATTCTGAAGTGGTATTCAGGGTTGGTCTAGTCGACACAAACAAATACACGAAGTTGCAATGTAGCTAACTTTTAACTAAATGAAATTCAAGGAAACTAAAGAGGTGCAACATTTTTAAATAGGTGAGGGGAAGTCGTATATAACTAAGAAATAAGAGAGTGGTATATTTATAGTACTATTCACATAAACAATACGATCATGAATAGTACAGGCTAAGAGGGGGGCATTTTCCTTAGGTCCAAGCATTACAAGGTCCAATTTAGCCCAAACATGTGATGCAACAATTTTTTAGTGATTGTGATGCGTACAGAAGAAATTTGGAAGTGAGGTTGGATCCATTGGAAAGAAAACAAGTTAAGCTTTCTATCAAGTACTCGTAGACCTCAAACGGACTCCATATATGAAAGTTATGCATGTTTGAAGTCGGACCTGTTATGCTAAATCTGAATTGATCTGGAGGCTAAATTGGATTCCAAAACGTGTTCAATTTGAACTTTTGTTTGACTTAGACCAAAAGTGATGTGACGACATTGAGAAAGAATTGGAGAAAACGTCGACTTGGTTTTGATATGCTAGTTAACTTTCATTTAGGTAGATCTCAACCACGATCTCGTAGTATTGATGTATCCTCTTGTATAGCTACACAAATATATATATTTTGATCGTTAGATAGCATTATATATTTATTTAAAATATTCTGAAGCTGAAAAAATAAATTTACTTTTTGTTCAATCTTAATATTAAATGCTGTAGTCATATACCTCTGACATAGTCGCATCACTTGCCTTCACTCGACTTACCATCGCGCTCTACGCACCCCACCCGCACACGCTTGCCCATTAATCCCACAACCTCCTCCTTGACGACGACGTTGACCCGGCAATCCAATCCAGGCGCTTCCGTACATCCGCTGCGTCGGGGACTCATGGCCGATGACGAGGGAACGCGCGGCAGGAGAACGGCCGCCTGTGCGCAGACCACGTACCGGAGGTCTACCACTTCGACCGGGCCATGTCGCTGATAGGGATGCGCTACATCAAGACCTCGCACATCATCCTCTGCAAAGGGCTCATCGCCGGTGTCGAGTACCCGCTGCTCGCCGAGCACAGGTCGGATTACATGGCCAAGATGATCTTCTTCATGCCCTTTCTCTATAACATGCGATGCCAATGTGGAGCTGTGTAGTAAACGAGGGAAAAGAATCAGCTTGATGACATGCGATGCGTGAAGTGCAGTTGCTCAATATTGTGCCAATGTGCAGCTGTGTAGGCTCAACGAGCAAGTTTTCTTCTCAGACCCACAAATGCAATCGCTGGACCTCGCCTTTTCTTGATAAAGATGCTGAAGCAGTTTGAGGGGATGATGCGCTGGAGTTGGAAACTGCTGAATTGAAATCAATGTAATTAGCTCTCTGAATACAAATGAATGTTTCATATGCTGTGTTTCTTATGTGATTCGCAACTCCAGGTTTATTGAGAGAGCGCAGGCTCTGATTCATGGAGATCTCCACACTGGTTCCATCATGGAAACCACAGATTCTACCCAAGTGATTGATCCAGAGTTTGTTTTCTATGGGCCAATGGGTTTCGACATTGGGGCCAGGGGCGGACCCACAGGGTATGCCGGGTGGGCCACGGCATACCCTGGGGCCCAGCCACAGCCGGGTCGACGCACACAGGTGAACGGTTCGCCTGCCGAAACGATTTGCCTGCCTGCCGCTCGGAAGCACAATCACCGGCACCAAATCGCGGAATTTCACAGCATCATATTAAATCCGACGAAATCAATTGAAGTTGGAGAGGAGTGCACACCGGAAGGCAACAACACACCACGAATCCGCCGTCCTCTACATCCGTGAAATTGGGAACAAGATGGAAGAGATGGGGGAGACGGAAAAGGTTGCTTACTGGTGCTCGTTCTTCTAGGGCATGAGGGGTCGGGGAACGGAGGCCGGAGGCCCTAGTCCCGGCTGCTAGCTGCGGTCGCTCCGGTGGGCGGGGACCGAACTCCGAAGGGACGGCGGCGTTGCGCGCGCGGAGGGTGGGGGAGGGGGCGATGAGAGCGACGGTAGGGCGATGAGAGCGACCTGGAATGTGAGGTTGAACCCGTTCCTACCCCAAGTAATGAAGCATTAGTTGAGGCCTCAACGTTTGCCAAGGTACCACCTTGTGTTTTGTTAAAAGCATATCTTGCTGTGTTGCAGCTTATCCTTTTGAATAGCAGACTCTCCTTTAGTCCTTTTGAATTTAAGATGCCAAAAGCCTGATGAATTTTCTTTTCCGCCCCTTGCCTTATTTATATTTGTTTATCTACTTACCCGGCAATTAACTTGAACACATCCTAGTGTAATTAGTACTTGTATTTTCTATTTGATTCTTTGACCCACAATATTCAGGATCAAGTGCAAGACATTTGGTTTGCATAAAATTTGGTTTGGCATCTGCTTAAGGTCATTGTCTTCAAAAAAAAGTCAAACAAGTAGTATTGTAAGTCTTTTTTATGCATATTTGAGACTAGTAGTATGGTGTTTGAACTATTTATATTGTAATTTGTGCAAGTTTTCAACTTAATCCTTGAATTTAAGACTTATCATATTATTTAGTGCTTGTATACCGAATTACGGTACAAATTTGACAATTATTTACCAAATTGGCAAATGGTTTTACCAAATTGCATATAAAAATTTTGGTGCGGCATACCCTTTGGTAAAATCTTGGGTCCGCCACTGATTGGGGCCTTCTTGGGCGACCTGATTTTGGCATACTTTGCACAGGATAGGAATGCTGATCAAGCAAGTGATCATCAAGTATGTATGGATTTGTTTCTGCGGCCCTTTTTAACTCTAATTGTACTATACGACGCGTTCATATGCAGAAGGCCTTTTCTGTTAATTAACTATGTTTTTTCCCTGCAGTTGCCTGATCCACCAGTGTATTCTTTGTGGTTTATTGATGTGACAAAAATATTTTTTTTTGTGGTTTACCTTGTTTCACCTCTGCTAAGGTAATGGCAACCACATGTCTTCCTGCTCCTGCCTACTTTTGATTCAGAAATTCGGTAGGATAAATGTTTTGAATATGATGCTTATCTCTTGTAGAAGAATGAAATTGAGTAGTACATGACAAGTCTATTTCATGGTAGTCTTGCATTTGTTGCGGCCAAAATGATCAGGTAATTACGTAATACATTTCTAAATAATATTCAGTTATGGGCTGAATCTTATTTACTTCCTGTGTTATCCATAGAATACAATCCTACGGACGTGTGTATTACCAACAAAACTTTGTGTTGATAGTTTTCTGCAAGTAGGATGTTATTGCTTTCTGTCAAAGAGATGTATTCCTTCTTTTCATTATTTAGGCCTGATTAGTAACACCTGCTGACGTTCGTGTGGATATCCTTGAGAGCTTGAGAATATCAACTGGAGTTTTTTGCCTTTTCTTCCTATGTTACGACAGACCTGCCATGTTCCTGTGAAGGATACATCTGGTTGCTATTCAGATACCAAGGTCTGCTATGCTAGGAGTGTGGCAGTTTCAGGAACTTTATAGCGAGATTTCAGATAAACACATTTAGCTAACTCAGAATTCTTTTTCTAGCTAGCCAACTTGCAGGAGGATATGAAGGGCCTCTTCTTTTCAGCTTCTAAAAGCTGTTTTTCAGCTTTTCTAAAATAACTAATTTTCAAATGAAGTATTTTTTCAAAGTGAGGTCTATAAATTGATTGTAGTATAATATTTTTATACTGGTGTCCTTGTGGATCCATCTATGTTGGTTGGTATATTGGATTGGTTCCTTTTCATAGTTTCCTTGGTACCTCAAGTTGGGAGGTCTAACAAGTTAAATTCTTATCATGTTAGCTTGCATGTTTGTCTAACTGCAGTAACCTATAACATTGGATTTTTTTGGAGACAAAATGGGAGGATGACTCATTGAGATACTTGTTTATAGTTTGGATTTCCGTTGCAACGCGCGGGCATAAGACTAGTATTCATATTATAGTAAAGTTATGAAATAGGATGTAGCTACCCAAAACTTGTTAACAAAAAAGGACATCACACCTTGTAGAATCTCATCAGAGTTTAACCCAGACTACCCACATAACGCTCCCTTGGTCGTGGCTGCTCTGGATGGTGGCACGTCGTTGGGCAAAGGGGGCAGGGCGGCTGACGTAGGTGGGCGCCGGTGCAAGCGAGTGGAGTAGCGTAGGCGCACGGCCGGTGACGGTGAGCTTGGGGCAGAGGCGGCGCTCAGCACGGGGTAATGGCAAGTAGGTGGCTGCTGTGGGTGAGGCCGGTCGACGGCGACGCTGGGGCGCGACATGGCACGCACGAAAGTTGGCAAAGCGGAGGTGCAGCCAGATCTGGGGTGGCGCAGGCGGCTACAACGTGGGCGACAATGGCGTGACCAGGTATGGCTCTGTGTGGACGGAGTAGCTGGCAGGGGAGTGGCGGCGATGCTGGGGGAGCAACCAGTGGCGCTGACTTCAGGTGGCTGCAAGCGGCGATGGCCTAGGGAGGACGACGCGGTGCTGGGCTGAGGATGGCGTAGGCTGGCTAGTGTGGGCTGGCTTGGGTTGGCCTGGCCCAAACCCTCTTTTTTTTTCTTTTAAAATATTACAAATTTCATACAAATTGTCCAAGGGAATTGGTGGCATTAGCAATGGCCTAAGCTCTGCACCTGAACCAGTGGCCTATCACGCTCTCCGACTATGAACTTGTTTGGTATTATTCTTTTTCTCTATTTCTCCACTTAGTCATAAAAGAAAGTCGTTTTACATACGTACAATCAAAGCTTTGTATAATTTTGATTATTGATATCTTTTCAACATTAAAAAGAATATGTATAGGTTTATCTTGAAAAGAACTATCATAATACTATAATTTTAGTACGTATTATAACATCCATTACAATAGAAACTAGTAGTCAAAGATGTGATTTGAGACCTAGCAGCAGTAGCACCTCCGGCACGACATGCGTGAATACTTGTCACAGTTGTTCGCGGCAGCTACTGGGCTACCATCCCGCACGACCCCTCCCCCCCGGGGCGCATGCGTGTGTACTACAATATCTCCATGGCGGAGATCTCCCACGCGTGCGCATCGTGGCGCATGCACCACTGGCATGACAGAGGGGGTGATCGGAATAGCGATGGCTTTTGGCTTTTGGCTGAAAAAACACTGTAGCTGGCTGAAAAAACACTGTAGCTGAGTTAGTGGATAGGGTAGTGAATAGTGAAAAAAAAGCTGAAGCTAGAAGCTGAAGCCAAACAAAAGCCATTCCGATCACCCCCAGAGATCTCCAATCTCAACCAACGCAGTTGCTCCACCGTCCTCTCTAGCTCGATCCGTAGCCGCCCACGCGGCCACGCCCCGTCCAACACCTCGAACGCCAGCCCATGCACACGTCTCTGCCATACGTAGTGCACCTTAGGTGGCACTTATGTACACTACTACAGAAATTATCATTACAAACGGTTTAAAAACATCATCACAGATGATTTTTTGAACCGTCTGAATTTATGGATCAGTGATAATCGAAGATTATCATCACAGACGGTTTGTGAGCCGTCTATGATAAATACAATACAGACGGTTTGTAACTAGAACCGTCTGTGATGTTGAATATCACAGACGATTTTTGTTTAGAACTATCTGTGATAGTGAATCACAGATGGTTTATATTACAAAACCATCTATAATAGTTCGTTATATACCTAAATTTTTTTCTATTTTTCAGTTAACCTTAAGAAATATTAGCTATGCCTTTTGAAAACAAGCAAATGCGATATCAAACATAGCAGAGAACATTTTATTTCCATTACAATCCACCATTACAACATCACAAGATTACAATCCACATTACAATATCACAAAAAAATATAACAGAGAACATTCTATTTACTTTCCATTTACATTATAAACCAAGCAACCCTGACCCCACAAAATAGCTCGCGTAGGCCTTCTTGGTGGCTACCTCACTGTAAGCTCCTGGGCAACCCTAAATACTACAAAGTAGCAACAGAATCATCGTGGTTACATAATCAAATACTAGAAGAAACAATGGAGAGAGGTGCTGGCTGGCTGGCTGACCTGGTATGCGACTTTCAAATCGTCTGCACTCGTTTCCATTAGGTCGATCGAGGAGGAGGAGCCTGGATAGATTTTGAGGAGGAGGATGAGAGATTTTGAGCACATAAAGGGTAGGAGATGGGTTCAGATGAGTATTTGTAGAGGTGGGACGATTTGTGGGGTGTGGGTTGGTCGATTTCTATTGGCTGGAATTGGGTTAGGAGGATTGACGGACCCAGCGGTCAGATTATCACAGACGGTTGTTGATAAGAACCGTTTGTAAATATATATACCGATACAATATAAACAACTAGTCTCAAAATATGAAGTAACAAAGTTTTGTATGGCTTATATATACTCATTTGAAAGGTTTCGACGAGATCTACAACTTTGTAGTTGAGACAAACCCCAAATTTTGAAAGAAAGATCAAAAATTTTCGCAAAAACAGAAATAAAAAACTTGCAATACAAATTTAAGGCTAAAGATGGCCGATTTGGAGGGTCTTCGAGGGCGACTGGTGCGAGCCGTTCATTTTTTTGGATCAGGCTCATCGTTAGCTTTCCAACGAGTACAAGAACGTTGAAAATGGACATTGTTTGCAAAAGTTATGCCCGTTTTACTGAAGGTGTGTCAAAACAGAATTCTATTCGAACTCAGGCGGGAAATTATGAAATTTTAGAGTTGCACGAGGCAGAAAATATATCACAGACGGTTCTTAATAAAAACCGTCTGTAATATTGCTAATATCACATATGGTTCTTGTTAAGAACCGTCTGTGATAACTTCACAGACGGTTCTTACCAAGAACTATCTCTGATTTCATTAAATACTGACGGTTTTTATGAACCGTCTGTAATTAGGCGCTAGCAATTAGTAATTGGTATTGGTAGTAGCAGCTAGCAATTGATGATTTACATTTTAAAACGAGGTTCACATCACATGTAAAACATCATTTATAGAATAGTGGAGGGAGTCATTACCTTAACTGTCTTTAAGCGAAATAGATGGTCAAATATCATACTTTTGTCCCCCCAATAGTAATTTTGCCCTTCATTACGGATGTGTAGTCGATATTCACCAACGGAATTTTTTGTCCTTTTTCACTCGACGATATTTTTTTCAAACTAAAATAACTAAATTGACAATTGTAACAAACATATAAAGGTATTTAGCATATTGAACTTTATGCAAAGAATTTGTACTAAGCAGTTAATACTAAGTTTTAGTTTCAATAAAGCCTATTTGTCTTCCACTCATTATCATTGTTTTCTGTTATTGAATTTTAGGAGACATCGGGTATGTTTGGAGCCATGGGGAGCAAATAGGAGCTAGCTTCAAGTGCAGATATTGCTTAACAACATTTGGAGGAGGAGGTATAACCCAGCTGAGGCAGCATCTGGCGGGTATAACAGGGAATGTGAAATCATGCAATCATGAGCCACCAGAGGTTCGCAATACAATAAGGAAGTATAACAATATAGGAAGTTAAAATAGGAGAGAAGCTAAGGAGCATAAGGTTTGAATGGAGAGTGGTATTTTGGAATAGATGAATGCATCAATTGATGTGTCCAGTGGTGAAGATGTACAAGAATAGATGACTTTGAATGCGTCATTGAGAGACCTTCACTTTTGGGAGAGTGTGGAGAGGAGGGGTGGGATATATGAGCATGGAGGTGGGAGTGGTAGTGGATCTGACCTAGTGGCAGATGCAGCAGTGGGAGTGGAAGTTGTGCTAGGTTGGATAGTGGTAGCACTGTAGGATTCATGAATTGTTTCACAATACTAGGTCTCATAGTAAAGCATTTGATGTTGACATAGCACGTAGCAAGGCTCCCGTGAAAGGTTGAGTGGACACAATGATAAATATAAAAACTAAAGAAGGACTTGGCCAAGCTTGGGCTAAGTGATTTCATGTGAATAGCATCCCTAGTAGGAAAGCCAACTACCCATACTTTCAATGAGCATTGAAGCTAACTCAGCAGCTCGATAAAGGGGTGTAAATTCCTAAAGGGCTAGACATCGATGGGCCGTATTTGTAAAGTAACTTTGAGGATATACAAGGCTATGTGGAGAAATTCAAAGAAAATTGGAGTGTATGTAGGGTTATAGTCATCTGTGACTCATCGACTGGGTCTATAGCTATGAGCATTGTCAACTTCATGGTGTATTGCAATGAGTGCATGTTCTTCCACAAGTCTGTCAATGCAACTGGCCATATGCAGAATTCTTGTATGACTGGATCAAATAAGTGGTTGTTGATGACATTGGTCACAAATTTGTTGTTCAAATAGTCACTGACAATGGTTCCAACTTCAAGAAAACTTGTTTGTAGCTCATCACTGAGTACTCATATATTATTTGGTTACCATGTGCTACTCACATTGTGAATCTAATGTTGAAAGACATAGAAAATGGGACAGAGGTGGAGAATGTCATCAATAGTACCAAGCTAATCTGTAGGTTCTTGTATAACCATGGTCGGTTACATGCTAAGATGAAAAAGAAGCTTGGTGGAGAGCTAGTCAGATCCAATGCCATGAGGTTTGGAATAGTATTCATCTTTTTACAGAGTTTCTAGGATAGGAAAGACAAATTCTGGCAATAGATGGTATCAAAGGATAGGAAGAATAGCGCATGGAGTGTTGATCCTAACTATGCTTATACAGATGCCAGCTTGATAAGTAGCGCATGGTGCCTAGATGTGAAGTGGGTGCTAGATACAATGCAATCACTATACAGTATATTATGGTTCGTTAATACATAGAGAAAGGCCACAATGTTAGGATTTATGCCAATGATGATGGGTACTTTGCATGAAATGAAGGCTCATTTGAGCCCTAGGCCAAGAAAGATGAACAAACTCATGGGCCTTATGAAGGCAAGGGTCAAGTGTCTTTACAAGAACAATCTCATGGTTGCAGGTAATGAGCATAGTGTATTAAAATAAATTATTTGTTACTGTTGTCGTCATGAATTTAAATTTTTTCCTTCATTGTTGATGTAGCTACTGTACTTGATCCTGAAGCCCACTACAAGTACAGGTTTGGGGAAAATCCAATATATGCGAAAGCACTAAAGAAGGCAATTGAGAAGATTGCGGACTCTCCTCAGAGTGAAGTGCAATCACTTGCACAATTTGACATGTTTCGTTCTTGTAGAGGTGATTTTAATAGTATAGATGCACGAGTAGTAGCATCCCAATTGACCACATGTAAGTGATCATACTCATCTCTATCAATAATGCTTGCTCTCAATTTCATACGCCATTGCTTGAATGTTTTGATGTCTTTGTCGCAGCTGCATGGTGGTACATGTATGGAGGAAGTATGGAGGTATTGCAGAATTGTGTAATGCAGATTGTGTCGTAGTGCGTGTCCTCAAATGAGTGTGAGCGCAATTGAAGCACATTTGTGTTGGTTCACACGAAAATGAGGAATAGACTAGGTTATGATAAGCTGCATAAATTGGTTTATGCGCATTACAATTTGAAGCTATGCCTCTAATAGCAAGAAATAGAATGCCACCAGAGGGATTTGAATCCTTGGACGATGTTGATGGATGTTGTACTATATGACCAAGACAACCCTATTATGGACTGGTTGTTAAGATTGATGAGAGAATCCTAACCTGTTTTCGATGAAAGGGTTGTGCTTGAAGAAGTAACAATAGACAAGTCAAGTGAAGCACTCATCAACAAGCCCCTCAATGTTTAGGCATCAAAGAGGAAATGCCCTGAGAGCATATCGAAGCATAGGGCTAAGGAAGGAAGGAAGGGAATAGATGAATATGTGGACGACGTAGGAAGTGGTGAGGACACATGACTCCTTCTAGAATCCTAGCATGTGAGGACACTGATGGAAATAGTTCTGCAAGTGATGATGGTGATCACAACGCATGTGGTCATGGGAGATGGCTTGAAGAAGATTACGATGAACCGAATGAGTTTTTAGGTGAGTGCTTTTTATATACTATCTAGTATATATCAATATGTCCATTTAATTAATTTTATGAAAAGTGACTTGCCATTCACTGTTTTAAGAGAAAGAATGTGAGATCACAAAGGACGATGATGATGTTTGTGGGCGAGGAAAGGCAGCAACAAAGAAGATGAATGATCTTTCCAATCTTTACTAGAGTAGACTACACGTATGTTTCATTAGTACAAGTGCATCATTTTTACTTAATATTTGAATTTTACCATGTATTCAGCCAGTGTACCCATATATAGCCTGTGAGAACATATTCATCGTTCTTCACTTCTTTGATCAGTAGCATTGTCTCAAGACATATTTAGAATGCTTAAGCCTAGCCTTCAGTCAATTTGCTCCTAGTTTACCTTTGTCTGGGAACATTCACTTTTCAATTGTCAGACTTATATGATATTATCAACAGTAGCTCAATAGATATTTGAGACTTGTCTGGTTTTTTCATGTGGAAGGAATCTATTGCCTATATATTACTGCAGTGACATAGTTTTGATGCTTACCACATGCAAAGCATAACTTAGTGACTAGTAGAATGTACTGCGCAATGCTTAAGAATCTAGCTAGTAGTTGGAGGATTGGAGCTTGATTGCAGTTTACACAGAACCGGCAGCTTGGCATCAATAATCGTTTTCTGTTCATCCTGTGCAGAGTTTTCTGCTTTGTGATTTTATCTGCAAATGAGTTGTTCCTAGCAAAGCTATCCCATGATACTTCACTGTTGTTGATCAACCATGCAGTGGCAGAGATCCAGGATTCCACCAAGTCTCGGGCTGAATTCTAATGACAAAATATTACGCCAAATATTCCCATGAAAGGCATAACAAAAACGTATGGCGCAAATGCATAGCAAACTAATCTCTCATTTTTCCCCTCACAGATCATACCTGAACATGCCATAGGCCATCGCATACCTGAAGAACGATAGATGTTCTGTCAGTAAAATTCATAGATGACATCTGAAGGAACTGCTATGGCCTTATTAAGCCACTACAATTACCAAAATTTTGCATAGTTCTCAGCAGGAGTATAGAACACAGTTTGAGCAGGAATACCACATTCTCCACCGGAGTTGAAGTTTCCAAAGAAAGAGCCAGTTTCGGGCCAATCTATCTCATGATTACCACTGCAAAAAATGCCCATTTTTGTAGCTATTAGACAATAATACATGGCGCCAACCAACAGTACGCGCTGGTGCACCTGCATTTGCATATTAAAAGAGTGTGCTTGATTCATGACATTCAGAAAAAAGGATGCTGATGCATGTACCACCATATGAGCGAATTTTCAGTCATGTTGACGTCGTAAATTCTGAACTTCAAGTAACTTATGTTCATCTCATCTCTAAGGAGAACAGACAAATGGTGATGTACCACACATGCTATCTCTGTCGAATGTTAATGTTCTAGTTGAAGAAAGAAACTGACGTCCGCAATCAGCTTGTTAAACAGTAATCAGCTTCGGCTGTTACAGGAGATTTTTTCAGACTTGAGAATACAAAGAAATGTATTTTTAGAATTACACTAGAGTTGTTATTATGTAGAGAAGTTCAGAAAACATGGGCACACAGGTGCCTGGGCGCTAGCGGTTGGCCGGAAGGGGGGCGAGTAGGGAGGGGGCGCTAGCGGTTGGCCGGAAGGGGGCTGGCTACCTGGACTAGATCTTAGCAATACTACCTAGGTTAGATTGAATATACCTAGACTATACATTACTAATATTCTCACACCTTGAGTTGAAGGCCACCTTGCCATGGCCTAAATGGAAAAATTGATCATATACCCTTCATTTAGATGGAAATTGAGGATTTACCCTCCTGTCCTACGTGTCAGTGACTTATGATGACCCTACGTGTCATTGAGATGTGGAAGGTAAATCTTCAATTTCCCAACTAAAGGGAGGATATATGATCCAATCTCCCGGCCTAAATCCACCCCTGCAACCATGTATCGCTTGTGTTTTAAGGGTCTGGGTCTGGCGGTTGGTTCAGTTCACCGGGTAGGATACTTCGCTTCCGGCGAGTACAGAGCAAGGCTTTTCTGGCAGGAGGATCTGTGCAGAGTTTCCTGCTGTTGGCGTCTCGCATCTTTGGCAGGTCGCGGCTGAAACTGGAAGACTCTTGAAATGAGTTCCTCGCTTCCTCCTGTAATGGCTACTTTGCTCTGTTTGTATCTGTGCTTATGGACCTTTGGACCATTAATTTCTGTTTTGCTCTCTGAAATCCGAATGCTTTGCTCTCTGGCATCTGCTTGCTTATGCTCTACACGGATTGTATGATGAATGTGCTGAGAGTATCGGCCGAATTTTTACCCTTTTTTCAACCGATTTTTGGCTGATTATCAGTGATATTTGGCCGGCTTCTATTTAAAATTTAAATTACATTTAAACTTTTTGACCTGAAATATCCCCCCCAAAAAAAATCAAAAATCGGATTTGCTGGTCTAACTAAAGTTTAGAACTAGTAATATGAACTTTGGTCTTGATAAACCACTTTGAAACGATGACAAAAAAATCGTTCCACTTATTTACTTAGAAAAAGTTATAAGCTGTAGGCTAAATAGAATGGCGCCTGGACTTCGACTACTGGAACGCTGGTTTGAGAAGGCGGCCCAGTGGATCCGTGTAGTGCGCGCGCCCGGGCTAACGGGAGGAGCGACGGGCCGGGTTGGGTTTGTCCAAACTCCAAAACGCTTGCCTTTATCAAAGATTTTTAACCACACTGCTTGCTTGGACACATTGGAATATACGAGAAAAAAAAAATCATGCATATCATGTAGCTCTAAGCCTAGCCTGTCGTATACTCTACAGCAACATTTGTACTATTCAATCTCTGCGACCACAGGCAGTGGTGGATGCAATTAGGATCACGTTGGGATCAGGATGGTTTTTCTACTTTCTTTCGCAACTTTTCCAGAGAAACTTATATTGAACACAAGCATGCAGTACTTAAATCAGTTCGCAGCTGAGCGACATGTAGCATGCAGCTAGTACTCTTGGAAGGATAACTTACAAATCTCCAGTCGAAGTGTTACTTCTCCAAACCAAAACTTGTGACGAAGCCCTAGTATGTATTTGTGTAGCAATACGTTTACAAAGACAAAAAGATCTGTAAGAATAGTTCCCCCCATCTAGTAGACACTGTTCAGGTAGAGGTATAGGCCGACAAGCGCAACGATCCCGACGGCAATACCAATAGGCAACGCTTGCCTGCAAGGAGCAGAACAGTTTTTTTGTGAAATTAATTACTTAATTTCTACTCGAAGAAGAAGAGCTCGATTTAATTGTTTCGTTTTTTTTCTTCTTCTGAAGCTTACTTACCCCATGGCTTCTTCCTTCTTCAACTGCTCCTTCCTCGCCTTCCGGGCATCGGTGGCATTGGCGTTCTTGGCCACCGCTGGCTGGTACGGCCTGAACCTTCTCTTTGGAGCTCCACAAACTGCATCAGCAATGGAGATCAATCGTTCGACGATGAGAAGGATTATAAACTTCATATGGCCACTTCAACCTAACTAAGAGCTAGCGCTCCAATGCAAACACCGGTATGGAACATATCCTGATGTGCCAGGCATCACCAAGTTAAAAGCAAGATTCAGGCTAGGCAAACATGTCAGTGACAAATGTGCCGCCGGCAATTGACACGGGAATCCCTTAAGAAGCAGTACTTGTACAGGAAAAATGATGGAGCACTACCAGTTTACAACGCAAAATTGAACAGCGCCTAGTCAGTCATAACCTAGGAAGTACCGATACGCCACAGGAGTGCCATACCCGTGCTGGATACGTATCCAATACGGTGATACATATCGATACATGGTGATACGATATCGGCGCATTTCAGGCAAAAAAATAAATTGTAAATATCCCAATACCTCTCCGATACGCAGCCATACATGGTCGATACATTTTGGCTCATACTTGGCCCATTACGGCCCAACATCCAAGCTGCCTGACTCGGCCCCCCTCCCTCTCACACGGACGGTACTAAATGTTGACATAGTCACGCCCCAGAGCCGCTCGTTCGCATCACCCCTCCCCCACCTGTGGAACAGGCTTGTCGTCGTCGCTGAACTCATTCGCTCTAGACCTGTAAAAAAAGCTCGAGGCTCGCGAACTACTCAAGCTTAGCTCGTTTTAGACTCGATTCGAACTCGGCTCGAGCTCCAAACGAGCCGAACTCGAGCCTGATCTCAAACTCGCGAACTTTAGCGAGCCGAACTCGAATAATTCGCGAGCTTGAGATTTTTTACTCATCCCCGTATCCCGCCGCGCGGTTCCCCCGCCCGATCCGCACACTCCCGCCCGCCCGCCCAAATTCCCGCGCCGCCGGATGGGCTATTCGCCCAAATCCCGCCACGCCTCGCGAGTCGCGTCCTCTCTCGCGCCCCGCCCGCAGCCGCTCTCGCGCGCCCGCCGCGCAGCGGGCGGCGCTCCTCGCGCCTCGTCCCTCTCCGGCTCTCCTCTCCCATTCCCTCTCGCGGCGCCCCGCCGCCGCCGCGCCCCGCCGGCCCGTCCCTCCGGCCTCCCTCCTCCCGCGCCCCCGCCCCTTCCTCTCCCCCGCCGCGCCCCCCCCTCCTCTCCCGCGCCGCCCTCGCCGCCCGCGCCGCCCTCCTCGCCTCCGCCCGCCCCCGCCCCCCCCCCCGCCGCCGTCCCTCCTCTCTCTCTCCCGCACCCCCCTCTCGCCCCGCGCGCGCCCCACCCCGCCCCCTTCTCCCCGGCGCCTCCTCGACCCGCCCACGCCGCCTCTCCCGCCGCCGGTGTTCTCTCGACCCGGTCCGCGGCGCCCCCTCGATCCGCGCCCACCGGCGCCTCTCCGCCGCCGCGACGCCCCTCCTCGACCGGATGGCGGATCCGGCCGGCCACGGCTCCCGCGCCTCGCGCCAGGTACTCCCTCCCTCCCGAGCCTACACGAGCCTCTCGAGCTTGTCCGAGCCGAGCTCGAGCTCAGCTTGAAGCTCGACGGTAATTTCAAGCTCGCTCGAGCTCGGCTCGAGTTCCTACCGAGCTCGAGCCGAGCCAGGGCAAGCTCGCTCAAGCTCGGCTCGTTTACAGCCCTAATTCGCTCCCTGCAGCTCCAGGAGACGGCGTTGACTTTGCCAGGTCGTCGCGTGCTTCCTCCAGCGTCGGTCACCGCAGTGCCTACTTCATAGCACCCGTGCCCGTCCTTGGCTCTGCCAAATCCTCGCTGACGCCCACTCCTCGGTCTTGCTACGCGCGAAATTTTTGGAGGGGAGCCTATGTACTGGAGGTTGGCGCGGAGTGCATAAGGAGATCCAACGTCCAGGCTAATTTCGTTTGTTGGTATGGAAGCCCTAACTCTTGTTGTTATATGACTAGTGCTTTGTTCTTTAGGATGACCAACTAAATCCATGTATTTTTTTCTTGCTGATATGCTTCAATCCGATCCATTCAGTTAGTTTCGTATTTAATTTGATTGTTCTAAATTTCTAATAGTAGCAGATTGTTTACTGTTTAATAGTAATAGAGGATTAAGGTGTGCGATTGCTGTTTCATCTGGTCATTTATGCTAAATGATAGCTACAACATGTTTCTCAACATTTTAGCTAGGATGCAGTAGTTCATTTGGTTGGTTAAATTACGTTTGTTTAGTTTTGATTTTTTGGGTTCAGATGAAGATATAAATCCAACTGCTCTTGAAATTACTTGTCAATGCTTGTTGTTTATAGCTGTGCTTCTATACAAATCATGCTATGAGTGAGTTATTATATACTAATATTACTGACGAGTTAACTCCAGTTAGAGAGCACCTATCTATGAGGTCTTTACATTTTCTGCTGATTCATTTTACAATTTTATAATGTATTTCTGATTAGGGATGGCAAGTAGAAGTACTCCAATAGAGAACAGGTACTGGTGGTAGTAGTGTCAATTCGTCTAATGTTGGTGGTAGTGGAGAGAATGAAAACTATAGATTTTCTCTATGGAATCATGTTAAAAATAATTGAGAAAACCGGTGGTCGGCTTGGAGGAAATGTAATATCAGAATGCCGATATTGTGGTCACATTATTCCCGGAAGCTGTTCTAAAGTGAAAACACATTTGTTGAAGATTTCAGGGCAAGGTGTTAAGGCTTGTCATAAGGTGACAGTTCCTATCCTTGAGCAACTTCGCAATAGAGTTGCTACAGCTGATGCAGCCGCTAGAAGGAGTGCCCCTAGGAGTGTTCCCATGCCAGTGAGCTCTCATTCTCAAGTACCCCTTTCCGAAGCCACGACATCAAAGAGAAGAAAGCAACAGATAGGGATTGTAGAAAGTTCACATTGAACTTCGTCAGATGGCTGATGCTCTTATTGCAAGAATGTTCTACATGGAGGTTTGCACTTTGCATCTTATTATTCTCAAATTCCACTGCTCATTTTATTTGAAGCATGTCAACTGACTCTTGCTACATTGTTTCGTTATGTTTGTTTTTTTAGGCATTCCTTTCAAGTTAACAAGAAACCCAAAATATCGAGTCTCTTACAATTTTATTGCAAACAACAATATAGGTGGGTATGTACCTCTGAGATACAACATGTTGAGGACAACTCTCCTCCCACATGGTCCTTCAAAGGAGTGACTATTGCATTTGATGGGTGGACTGATGCTCAGAGACGACCACTTATCAACTTCTTAGCTATAACGGAGAGTGGACCAATATTCCTGAGAGGAATTAACACCAAAGGAGAGGTGAAGAAAAAGGAATACATCGCTGAGAAGTTGATTGCCATGATTGAAGAAGTTAGAGCAAAGAACATGGTCCAAGTGATCACAGATAACGCAACAAATTGCAAAGCTGTTGGGATGATCGTTGAACAGAGATACAATCACATCTTTTGGACTCTATGTATTGTTCACACGTTGAACTTGGCATTGAAGAACATATGTTCTGCAAGAAACAATGATGGTGAAAATGATAAACTCATGTGGATAAGTGAGATTGCAGAGGATGCCAACATGATCGAGAATTTCATCATGAATCACAACATGAGATTGTCAATGTTCAATGAATTTAGTAAGCTCAAGTTTCTTTCTATTGTTGACACATGATTTGCATCTATAATTGTCATGTTGAAGAGGCTTCTTCTTAAGGAACCACTTGTGCTAATGATTGTTAGTGACAAATGGGCTACATATAGGGATGATAATGTAGGTAAAGCACAATTTGTGAAAGATAAGGTTCCTAATGATGTGTGGTGGGATAAAATCAAATTCATCCTTGATTTCACCGAGCTCATTTATTCAATGCTTCGGACAACCGACACCAACAAGCCATATCTCCATTTGATATCATGATAGAGAAGGTGAAAGTTTGCATTTATCGATACGAAGGAAAGGAGCTGCTGAAGATTCTATCTTTTACGATATTGTTCATGGCATCTTAGTAGATCAATGGGGCAAAAGCAATACCCCTCTCCATTGTTTGGCACACTCATTAAATTCGAGATAAAAACACACTATTCTTTTCTTCTTGTCATTTCATCCCCACTTTCTTGACTTCTTGACATTTTTGATTTGCCATTCATGTCTTCATCCATAGGTACTATAGTCTAAATTGGCTTTCTCAAGTTTCTAACCGTGTACCCCCATGAGGACATTGAAATTTCAAAAATGTGGAACAAATGCTTTAAAAAGTTTTTCCTATTAGAGGACCTGAGAAAAATTAAGCAACAATTTACTGATTTCTCTCTCTTAGGAAAGGCTACGATTATTTCGATTCAATTGAAGATAGAGCACATCTTGAACCAAAGCAATGGTGGGGCATTTATGGAGTTAGGACCATAGACCCTAGAGTTAGCACATCTTGGGTAGTCATCTTATTGTTGTGAAAGAAATTGGAGTATCTATGGTTTTGTCCATAGCATAAGGAGATATAGGCTCACGCATGAACGTGCTGAGAATTTAGTGTTTGTGCATAACAACTTGCATCTCCTATCAAGAAACTCTAATGATTATTTCATAGGGCCAACTTGAATGTGGGATATTGGGGGAGATAGCTTCGAGTACTTTGGTGATGTTGGCGTTCTTGAAGCAACTGATCTCTCACTAGATGAGCCAGAATTTGAGGGGTTCATATGTGGAAATGAGGGAGGACAATGAGCATTCGAGTTGGAGCAATCAAATATTAGTTTAATTCAGTTCTATTAGTATTTTCTATGGTGCAGCCTTGGAATAATTAAATTTGGCATTGTGCCTTACAAGTTGTAACCTATTCCTATCTTCTATCAACATATGTTATGTTATGTTGTAAAGAATGTATCTAATTGACTAATTCTCCATGATCTGTTATTTAGTTGTTCACTAATGTTTTTTTGGTAAGATTAATCGTGTACAAGGTTAGCGATAGAGGATTCAACTGATATAAGGTTATATTTTTGTTTGCCTAGGTCAAATCATGGATTAAAAGAAGTCTTAAAACCGGGATTAGGAGTTGTTACCAAATATTTTCTTGCAACTAAGTGGGTATGTGCCAACTGCCAAGTGGTATGTCATTTAGACTTTTCAATTTTCATTACTAACCAAATATTGATGGTTATACCATTGAAAATCTGAGGATTGAGATATGAGGAAATCTGATGCATGCTACCGAAAGTACCAACCGAAAAGTGCTATCTTGTCCGATTGATTAATGGAATATATAGCATTCAATTTATTAAGATAATCTCAGTGTCTTCCTCTCTCGTAGCCCGTTTAATTTTTTTATTTTCATATATATATATATATATATAGTTATCGTATCGATATATCCTTGTTTTTAGATAATATTGTGTCACCATATCCATATCATGTATTGGAGCATCCTAGGTCATAACTGCATAAATATTTCACAACTCTTCGACGGCCTGTTGATTTGTTGTCATATGTATGCTCATGTATTGCAAGAAGCAAGCTGTAGAAATACTCAACTGTCCAAAATTAACCACGGCAAGCCTTTGATCAACAACAAGGCAAGAAAAATCACATACCGACTATTGGCAGAGAATGCATGAAATTAAGAAAAGAAGAAGAAGAATCACAGGACTTTGGAATCAATCAGTTATCGTCAGTTTCTCACCAGGGCAGAAGTAGTTGTCAGGCTGCTTCTCGAACGGAGTCCTGTCGTTGTATATGTAGCTGCAACATTCACAAGGCAGGGCACAAACCCAAATCACACACACATCTACGAGGAGCATCACTATTCACAATCGGCGCCGGCCGAGCAACTCACCCGCAGTCGCGGCAGATGTAGGCCTGCTTCGACGCGACGCCGAAGCGCATCGTGATCCGCGCCGCCGTGGCCGCCCTTGCGGCGCGCCGCCCCGCCGGCGCCGGCAGCGGCGCGCAGAACGCCGACCGGAGCTCGGGCCGGCCCGACGGCTTCGCCGGCGCGCGCAGCAGCGACGGGGCCTGCAGCTGCAGGGCCATCGCCGCAACTCAGCGAGTCCTTTGCCCTGCCTCGCGCAAGCAAGAACCAGTGCACTAGTAGCCAAGAACGACAGGCAGTACACACGACACAAGAACTGAGAGCAAGTGCGCGCGGCAAGCGCAGGAGAGGGTGGAGATGGAGAGGGAGGAAGCTAGCGCCGAGGGGATAAGAAGAGGGAGGAGGAGGTAGCGTTGCCCTTCTCCGTTTGCTTTTCTGGTGAAGTAGTGCAGGAGGGAGCTGGGGACAGTGTGGGAGCTGCGTGGCGTCCATGGCGTCCCATCGCTTGCTATCCCTCCCCCATGGACGCCAGTGCCACGTGGCGTTCTGTGGTGAGCTCTCCAAGACCAGTCGTTCTGCTGTTTTTGAGCCACACAATTATTCAAAGCTGCTCCCCGAACCATCCACATTGTAGCAGGACTTGGGCTTCTCATTCATCATGTTATTGCCAACAAGGAGCAAATAATAACTTTGATACTTGTGCTTACTCAAGATTGATCATTCTACATTCTAGCACCCTTACCCAAAAACGAAGAAGTTGAGCGCCTCACCCGATCTGCTTCCTATCAAGTTACAGCTGACGACTTTCTGAAAATGGTGAGCATACTTGGCAAGGCATATGTCCATACTCTCCGCCTATTCACAGTGGCGAAGCCAGGATTTCTAATATAGATATTTATAGTTAATAAAATATTACTAAAAGAAAAAAAGATAAAGTCCTTAATGAAAAAATTAAAGTACAAATTGTCTCAACTAAAAACATCTTTAAAAATAATAAAATAATTAAACAAAATATAATTTTAACTCTACAACCCTTTATGCAATTTTAGGGACAACCATTTCATTATTTCTTAGAATCACCTTACTAACTTATTCAAATTTTTATGCTATTTAACCAACACTACCTACAAAGATTTCAAATATACAAACTTCTTCATTTTTGAAGATTCTACAATCTATATTTCACAAAAGCGCAATTATTCAATGAACTATTTAGGATTTGCCATTTTAGAATTGGGAGGGAGAGTGGGAGACCAAGCACAACTCACCTGAGAATGAGACCTCACTGCAACGCCATCCGTTTCATACATCCCTGCTCACCACCCAACTCGTCGCGTCACTTTTCTGCTCACCCACACCACCTCGCGCCCTTACTTACCTCTTGAAGTGCACCTATGGCCCTGATTTGAAAATTTGCTTGCATTCTCGCTGACTTGTCATCCCCAGCCACCACTACATGCCACGAGCTCCCTCTCCCTTTCCTTGGCTACCGCCACGTGCGGCCATTGTGGGTTTGCACCACTATGGTACTACTCGTGCCTCGTGTCTAGCCAGCTCTCTCACCCTCTATGTGCACGCTATCACCGTGTTGAGAGAGAGAGAGATGAGCATGTGAGGGTTAGGACTTTGGTGGCTGGCTGTGGTAGGTCTGGTGGGCGTAGGGGAGTTTTAGTAGGTTAAGAGAGGGAGGTGTGAGTTTGATTGGGCTGGTTTATGTTTTTTAGGTATAAATATGTAGCATTTTGGTTTAATTAAGAATATATATATATGTAATATATCTAGTATATACTGTATTTTTTGCTAAAAAATAATATATGTTTAGCTGAATACTCATGAACTACAGAGGGACCGCCCTGCCTAGTCATGGTCAGACTCATCATCTGTAGAGAATTTGGGGACAAATTAACATCACCTTGCACTGTATTATCCCTCTGAAGAGCATTGACCTGACCATGCATGCTTCAATCACTCAAGCTTGATCGTTCTGCCAAGTCACTCGAGTTTAAAGACTAGCGACCTGATCTTCTAAATGTTCTAATGCATGCCTTCACAACCAAAAAAAATTGATTGTTCTGCATAAGCCAGTTTGTTTCACCCATTCTGGCCAGGACAGAACTTCTAGCTTGCTCCAATGCATCACGGAATTTCTACCACTTCATACCTGAGCACAACAATAAGGCTGGTAACTTTGATTTTCTGCAGTGGATGAGCACACTGCCTTGAGCATGATCCTGGGATTGTGTAGTGACCTGATCGCTGGCGACCAAGGATTCAATTCCCCTAGCACAAATTCCGGTTGATTTCCAAACCTCACAACCTTGACGTACTTTTCAGCGCATTGGTTTGACAGTAGTAGTATAGTTGGGAAATGTCAGAGAGGGTTACCGGTCGTCGATCATGAGGCATTTCGTTGACCACCTGAACTACAACACCCACTGCCTTAATTGGCGCTTGTTCAGGAGGCCATTCACGGAACACTTGATATTTTGTAGTCCGCAATCGAGATTGCTCCTTGTTGTCGACTTGCTGACCGGGGCCTTTGCCTTGCTGTTCTTGTTTGTCATTCCATCGACCATGTAGAGTGCACCATCGAAGCCCTTGAAATCTCTGAATTTGTTGAGGCCGCTGTCATGGAATGGCATCTCTCTGAACAAGAGGAGAGTAGGAACGGCTCCATGCGTTCTCGAGTACAGCCAAGCACTGAAGCACAATATCCATGGAGGTCATTCCATCAAGCACCTTGTGAGCATCAGTTGCCACTGGACTTGCAGGTAAGGAAAGCCCACGGAGCGTGGGACTTGCAGGTTGCGCTCGGAAAGTGCCGCATGGAGGCGCGGCCGCTTGCAGAGCCTCGAGCGCTCGCGGGGGTCGGCAAATGAGCCCATCGAATGGGCAAACGCCTAGCGCCTTTTGTACGATCGCCTGGTGTTGGCCGTTTTCTTGCGCGGCGTGGCGCCGCGCATATGCGCAGCTAGTAGTATCTCCAATGGCATGTTTGTTGATAACAATTACAGGAAGAGGGCGTTTAGAATGTTGTTAGCTTATGACTTTTTTTACTGTAGCTGATTTATTTTTTTTACTATAGCTGAGTTAGTTTATTTGGTATAATTAAATTTTAAAAAAAATAAAAATAAAAAAATATATTACCCATCACAGATAATATAAAAGAATACGGGAAAAAAGCAAAGGCCAAAAAGCCCAAAAGTCTAAAAAAATAGAAAAAGACGAAATTACTGAATAGTGAAAAAAAAAGTAGAAGCCAAAAGTAAAAGCTAACTTTAAGCTGAAATAAGCATAACCTCATACAGGAACGGCAGCAGGGCAAAAAGAATGCCAAACCCTTGAAATAAGCAGCTAAAAATTAATCGCCTATTCTTTTCGGCTACGGTTGATGGTTTTTGACTCTAGAGCGAGCGTTTGTACGAACGAATCGAATGCCGATAAGCCGTTTTGAAAAGGCTATCTTCATAAACCGCTTTAAAAAGATGGTGAAGAAATCATCATATTTATTTGTTCGAAAAAAAACCGCAAACTGAGAAGAATGAGGCTAATAGGTTCAGAGCAAAAAGGTAGAATGTAACATCAGTTTGCTATACGTTCAGGATAGAATCACTGGAGCTCAACTATTTAGAGCCTCTCTAAGTTTAAAAAAGGAGAAATTGCACGTTACACCAACTATTTTGGCATGAATTGCATAAAACACCATGTATAAGCAATCTTTGCTCGTAACATCTATTTTGGCATGAATTGCATAAAACACCATGTATAAGCAATCTTTTTTCGTAACATCTACTTTGACATGAATTGCACAAAACACCATGTATAAGCAATCTTTGCTCGTAACATCTATTTTGACGACTTCTTGTACACTGCACTGCCCTGTTGATCATCCTCTTCACCCTCGAACTCGCGGTGCACACCAAGAAACAGGGTGTACCTCCATCGGTACACCAATTAGTTGTGATTTTTTTCTCTGGGTTTTGATTTTAGGGTTTCAGTTGGATTGGATTTTGGGAGGAATTGGTTGATTTTGATGGGAAAGAAAGGTTGGAGAGAAGAAAGGGGCGATGAATTTGTTTCAGTCGAAAATTGTGCACCAATAGCATAATGAGATTTACGGGTGCATTCATAGAGCACCGTGACGATGCTTCAACGCAAAATAGGAATTGTATATTTAAAATGTACTAGAAAGAAAAAAAAAGTCCAATTTACTTCCTGAACTATCATGTTAGTCCGTTCAATCCCTTAACTTTTTTTAAATTAGGGGCGCACTCTGCAGCACACAAACGGAAACTGCGTCGTAGCCTACTCGTGCCGATCTGTTCATTTTAGCTATGGTTTTTGGTTTTTGGTTGAAATTTTACTGTAACTGATTTTTTTTATTATAACTGATTTGGCTTTTTAGGTATAATTAATTTTAAAAAAATATAAAAATAGAAAAAATATGTTAACCTATTAGAGACAATACAAAGGAACACAGAAAAAAATACAAAAAAGCCTAAAATATCTAAAAAATTTAGAAAAAAAACGAAATAGTGAATAGTGAAAAAAGGCAGAAACTAGAAGCAGAAATCGAAAAAAAACCAAAACGAGCGGGAGCTACAAAGGAATCTGCTTGTGTCGTATTGTGTTCCGCCTGTCACTGCATGATCTATTCCCCAATTTAATTGATTGTTTTGCTCGCAGTGGCCGCAATTGATTTTCGTCTTCCTCACCTCTGTGCAGTTTTCGTTATTGCCGTTCGTTGTGTAAGGTGAGTTTTTGATCAATTAACCTAATACCAAAGAATACCCTCGCCATGTTCTAGGGCAGTGAGCTGCCGCTCCCACGAGCGCCCAAAAACAGAGACGGATCCAGCACATGAGCATTGGGGTCACGGACCCAATGAAAATTTTTAAATTTTATAAAAAATTACTATTTATTACTATTCATCAGTAGGGATGATCTTATGATCACTTGCATGTGGACCCAGAAGTCCACACGCGGCTGGGCACACCAGAACTCGACAGGCCCTGCCGCCCCCAATCAAACCTTCCAATGTCCAATGCGCCTCCATCCTTAATTGACGGATTTGGAACTTTACGCTTTATCCCCTGTTTCGACGACGCCGTGGGTTTCCCAAACCATCATCTTCGCCAGCAGCAAAGGAGCAAATTACTTTGAATGCTTGTTACATGTATTCTAGCACCCTCACCAGACCTGCTTCCTATCGAGCTGCAGCTGACAACTCTCTGAAAAATGGTGATCGTACTTGGCACATGTCCATACTTCCACCTGCACATTGTCAGGCTCGTCATATCTACGGAAAAACAGGAACTAATTAGCTCCATGCATCCTGTAACTTGGGTCCAGAATCGAAGCCACTGCATGGTAGCAAGCTATCGCACTCTTCTCTGTACTTCTCTCAAGCGTAGCATTTTGCATATCGTTCGAATTCGTACCAGTAGTAAAGACTCGAGACAGAAGCATCGCGTAGTCCTTTTTTGGTTGAAAGTGATTTGACGATCTCTGTAGATGGACTGATGGAGTCCAAATAATCCACAAACCAATTAGGCTGCGTGCATCTCGACCCACACCACACGGCTTCCAACAATGGCAGGGACGGCATGCAGCACGCACGTAAAACAGCGGGGGGGAACGGTCGTAGCTCCTCGTCCACCTCGCTGCAGGCCGGTGCTTGGAACGGCAGGGATCTCCACGGCCAGCTAGCGCATCCTTGGTTGATGCGCAGAACGCCGGTTCTTTCTGCCCAGCTCTTCTTAATTGCCTGGTCGGCCGGGGGCGCACGAGCTTCGTAGACGAGGACGCAGAGCTCCACCAGGTGGTAGAAGAAGGCGTCGCCGATCAGGACGCCGGTGGGGATGGCGCCAACGATGCGAAAGCCCCTGTGCGGCCAGAGGCCGGCGGCGAGAATCTCGCTGGAGGCGCGCAAGCCGACGCTGTCGAGGTCTGGCCTCCTGGCGCTGGCGTTGGTACGTTCACCGGAACTCCTCCAAGGCATGGTCCAGAGCCGCAGGGGCCGGCGACGACGGACATGTAAGCGGTGCCCTGGCCACGCCCACCACGGTAGCAGAGCCTCTCGCGGGAGGCGGGCCCGTGGCGCGTCGGCGAGACGGCCAAAACGCACGCATCTGGCCTCTCAGTGCTCTCACCGGTGCGCGCGGTGGCGCTCATAAATCGTAATGCGCCACACGGCTGCAGCCTGCATGCGGAGGCTCGAGCGCGCTCGCGCGGTTGTTCTGCGTCCCCCACCGCGAAGCCCCCGGAGGAGCTGGCGCCGTGGCGGCAAAGGGACGGCGAGGCCCAGGCCGCGAGTCCACGGAGGAGTTGGGGGAAGCGAAGTTGTCTTGCTTTGAGATTGGTATTTCCATCGTGGTGACGTCGACCGAGACTCGTGGCGTGTGGGTATTGGACGTCAGGCCGAAATGCGGTTCGCTGACCTTGTGACACGTGTGCCTCAGGTATTGGACGGTCAGGCCGAACTGCAGGTCGCTGGCCTTTGGCAGATCCGGAACGTCAATCTCACAAAGGCGACAATTGTGGAACGTTGGATCAAATCGCTT
Organism: Melocanna baccifera; assembly: GCA_036346265.1. NCBI lineage: Eukaryota > Viridiplantae > Streptophyta > Magnoliopsida > Poales > Poaceae > Melocanna > Melocanna baccifera. The sequence continues at coordinate 3,190,023 of CM070707.1, read as the reverse complement.
GAGGGGATCCCTTCTATTTAAGCCAGCCACAACGGCTCTCATCCGAACCACGCCCCTCGTCTTCCTTCTTCCCCATGCCGCCTCCTCGTGTCTGCCCCAATGGCGACGTCACCACCTCCAGCCTCCCTCGATAAACTCTAGAAAGCGATCTCCAAGTACGCCAGCGAGGAGGGACTCCCTGTGAAGGCAGATGTGCCCGAGCTAAGCCGGGTCATCGGCGTCGCCAAGGTCCACAGCATCCTCTATAAGCACAGGTGTGTGATCTAGATCAACGACAACAAAATGGACGCCCTCGACATTGCCGAGACTCGATGCTTGAAGCTCATGGAGACCAGCCTCACGTTTGGAGCCATCGGCATTCACTTTTAAATTAGGTCATTTACCCTTCCACAACTAATGTAAAATTATTCCAACAATCTTCTCTTTCACACATTGGTATCCCTCAGCCGTTCACTGCCCCTTCACCGTACACCGACGGTCCCTAAGGGTACCCCTTCACCGTACACCGACGGTCCCTCAGGGTCGCAGTCCATCATGCGTTCACACACTTAGTGTCCATTGGGTCAGAAATGTTAGAACCGGACTCTGATACCACTTGTTGGATCGTAAGAGCCTTCTCACCCCAAAAGCTAGCCTATGAGATGAGAGACTCCCCCACTTTCTGCCCCTTCGTACATACGACTATGCGCACGTATGTAACACACCTCCTACGTGCACGACCAAATAAATGACACATGCAACACTCCTACTGTGTCAAATACACAAACAACTCAAAAATACAATCGTGCATTAATACTCGTACACGAACTCAACTAAATGCACCAAATAATCTTCATTTTATTTCCACAAAAATACTTTGTGTGCTGTTCATCTTCTCCCTTGTGTTTCACGTGAAAGTGGAGTTGTGTCCACTGCGATCGTGTGAGTTTTTATCTAGGACAACAATTGGTATCTGAGCTAAGGAAAACGTCAAAGTCATTGGTAAGGTGTGTCACCAACGGTGAAGAAGTGAAAGACGCAACGTTGGTAAGTTAGTGGATAGCTACCAGATGTTTAAGTGGAGTTAATCTCCTGAAGAGTGAAGGTCATGGGTCAGGAAACGTGGGAGCAAGTCCAAAGGACGCAACGGCATTTAAGGCTGCATGTAACTAACAGAAAGTTGATGCTTTTAAATAAGAGGAAAAAGCAAGAGCAAGACAAGTTGAGTGGTGCCAGAAAAATACTCTGTGTCCTGTTCATCTTCTTCCTTGTGTTTCACGTGAAAGTGTGAGTTGTGTCCACTGCAATCGTGTGAGTTTTTATCTAGGACAACAGCGGGGACCTCACCATGCTCTCTGTCAAGTGTCAAATCAGTGAACGTCAGGTACAAGGATGCTCTTGATATCACCATTGAGAGGCAGGACATCCTTCATGCGCTCGGTCTCCCAGTCCCCGGCGGGAAGCATGACGATGAGGAGACCAACCCTGATCCCCGCAAGGCCAAGAACCTTGGCGAGGAGCACGAGGCAGAGATCCCTAGAGAGGATCATGAGGCCGGGATTGTGGTCGTTAACCCTAGCGAGGAGGTGAAGTAGGGGGGCTGTAACACTTCGGCCCTCCACAGGGCCCAGGACCACGCACTTACCATCTCAAAAGAGTGATGCTAATAAAGATTTTAGCAGCACCTTTCCTGTTTTTTTATAACTACGGGCAAACAACATATGGATATAGAATAAATTACAATAAACCAACTAACTTCATATTACATATAACCTTAACATAAATAGACTTTAGGCTCCATGATCATGGAGGCCCACCACCATGGGCTTGTGAGTATACCACACTAAACGGCGAACCACAAGACTTAACAAAAGATTAAACACGAACGCTCAATGTATGACTAAGCGGTTATTTCATATGTGCAATGCAAAAGGAACTACTCCTATTTCATGCAAGCCATCAATCCGGATCACCCTAAAAAAAACAATAAAGTAAGGGTGAGTCCGAAGACTCAGCAAGCATATGATAAAACAGAGACACAAATCCATGGTTGTAAACTGTAAATCAATTCCACAACTGTATGCTATAAAGCAAATCCATGACTGTAAACTGTAAATCAGTTCTACGACAGTAAGCTGTAAATCAAATCCACGATTGTAAACTGTAAATCAATTCCGTGGATGTGAACCGTAAATCAAATCTCTGTAACTGTATCACTTTTTATGCAATACAATGAAATGCAATGTATCTGTAACTGTAAACTGTAAATCAAATCTCTGTAATTGTATCACTTTTTTTGTAATGCAATGAAATGCAATGCATCTGTAACTATAACTTATACTAGTATAGTAGAGTATCCACCAGTCGATGGACTACTCATTTACCCCGTCCTCTTTCATACAGGGTCTCAACCTCTACTCCCGTGGAGTGCCTACCTCTGTAGGTCTTATTCAAGAGCACTCCGGACTAGTCATATGACTTTCTCACCAACCTAACTTTTATGCATTTTGCATGATGCAATATTCTTTTAATGTTAGCAGTTAACCAAAAGCAACACTAATCAAGGTAATGATTAACACATAATCATGAATAGCATCTCATGAATACTGTAAATCATAATATGGAACACACAAACAGCAAGCATTCATCATAATTTACTATTTTACCATGCACTTACTTGTTAACTTGGTGAGCGATATGTGGACAGCATCAGACGCGAACCGCTACCGGAACAAGTATTAACCATTTCAATTCATTACTAATGTAATACATACACATGCGAGCAAATGACATCGCTCTTATCATAGCCCAATACAGCCAAATCCTATCCCACTGGGCAACTTCCTATTGTCCTGGTGCCAAATCCCCTCCCGCCTCAGCCTCACTCCTGGCGGCCTCCTTTTCTTCCCTCAGTCAGCGGCTCCCCTCCGTCCTCCCCTCAGCTGGCTGGCTCTCCTCTACTCCCGTGGAGTGGCGGCAGCAGCAGGGGCGGGGAGGCAAGGTGCGACGAGGGGCGACGGCCAGCAGCGACGCACAACATGGGGGAAAGATGGCGAAGCTTCGCCAGAGGGCAGCAACACTGGACAAGGGTGCAGTCGGGCGATGGCGGCAGCACACGGCAGCGATGCGGCTGGCCACGGCGGCGCACATGCGGGGAAAGAAAGCGGCAACTGGGTGAGCGAGCTCGAGGGCAGGCAACAACAGCGGTGGGAGCTCGAGGGCAGGCAGTGGCAGACGAGAGCGCATGGGGAGGAGAAAAGCAAGTTGGCTTTTGCTTCTCTCTCTGTCTCTCTCTCTCTTATATGGGGCATAGCGTGGGTCAGGTTGGGCCTCATCTGGTCCAGGTATTACAGGGGCAGTGGCAGAGGATACAGAGGGCGAAGAGAGCAGGTTGCTGAAGGCGAAGGAGGCTGTGGAGATCACGAGGCGCATAGCAGCAGCAAAGGAACTCATGCGATTAACATGGTGTACGGACCGATTCCACTAGTGTGACCATCCGAACGAAGGTCAGGTCCCTTGAGTTGATAACGCTGTGAGCGTACGAGGAGATAGGAAGTTATTTCTGATAACCGTCAGAAATATTAGCCTGGCAAAACAACAGCCCGTTCAGATCGAATGCTGGTACTCGTGTTATTTCTAACTTGTGCGACCTTAATGCTAGCGATGTCTAACATTCAATATTAGACTCAGGATACCAACATTCAATTAGTAAACGATGTCTAACATGGAAACAGCTAGCGATGCCACGCGCGCCATACGAGAGCACGAGCAAAAACAGTACTTAGAGGGCACTCGTTTTAGCGATGACTTTTGGCTGAAATTTTACTGTAGTTAACTTTTTTTACTGTAGCTAATTTGGCTTTTTAGGCATAATTAAATTTAAAAAATGTAAAAGTAAAAAAAATATGTTAGCCTATCACAGACAATGCAAAGGAACACGGGAAGAAAAAAAAATACAAAAAAGCCTAAAAAATCTAAAAAATTTCAGAAAAAATGAATTAATGAATAGTGAAAAAAAGCAGAAGTTAGAAGCTGAAGCTGAAAAAAAGTCGAAACGAGCGATCAGGATGCAGGTGTAACAAAACGTGGCTGTGATAGTGCATACACAGGAAAATTAGGAAGAGTTAAGTGCGATGCAACTGAATGGTTTACCACACCAAAGTACCAATGGAAGAACTATGAAAGTAGCTAGGTGAAGTAAACTGACAAGAGCTGCGAACTCATGCAACTAAGCATATGCAGGAGTCATTGACATTGATAGGGGAAAAAAGAAAACTGCCCCACTAGAAAAAAAAAGGGTAGCCATTCCATAGAGTTAAGAGAAGTGAAACACAGAGTTAGGTTACAGGTAAACAAAAAGAAACCACAAAGACAAATCAAAACGACAATTGGGGGGCATTGTGTGTGTCCCCCTGGTAGCCATTGCTCTGGTCCTTAGGGTTAGTTCTCCTACACTCTGTTGGTTGACTGAATAATCGTTAAGTTGTTCAGTCAAATCAATGCAAGGCCTTTCTGAAACAACCCAAAATTTTCAAAATCAAAAGGGAAGATTTTATTTGCTTAATCTTGTCCTTAATCTGCGGATTTCCCCTAATCCCTCTCAAATCTCCTCCCTTAGTCCCCTTCCTAACCCTCCCCCTGCCTTGTCCCTTCGCTCGTCGCCTCGCCCGGGAGAGCCGCTCGCTCCGTGCCCCCTTGCGCTGCCTCGTCCCTCTGCCCATGTCAGCATCTCGGCGCGCGCGCGGCGCCTGCGGCGCCCACCGGGCGCGCCTCGTCACCTCGCGCCCACGCGCTCGCCGCTGGCCCCGCACTTGCGCCACCGCCCCGTGCTCGCCCTCCACCCAGCGGACGCAGCGCCCCCTTCTGCCTCGCTTTCGGACCGCGTGCGGCGACTTGCGCCACCACCGCGCCGAGCCGCCTCCCTCCCGCCAACTCCCGCAGCTCCGTGAGCGCGCCCGCATGGCCACCCTCCCTTCGCGGAGAAGCTACCCGTCCCCTCCCATCGCGCCAACAATGGCCGCACGGCCCCAGCCTCCCCTCCTCGCCTCTATAAAACCCGACGGCCCCGGCCAATGCGCGCCACCCCTTCCTCGAGCCGTAAGCTTTCCCCGATCTCTCCCTCCACTCCACCATAACCCGATTCATTGCAGCCCGAGCCCCCCCTCACCTCCCTTTCCCAATCCCCAACTCACCTGGGCATTTGCGCTCGCCGGTTGACCCCGCGGCGTGGATCCTTCCCCGGCCGCCGCAGCCGCCGCCGTCGTCTTCTTCCTCCCCGGAGCCGAGGCCGTGCTCCTCCCTCCCCGGAGCCCGCCGACGCCGGCCGGGCCGTGGAGACCCCCGCGGCCGAAGCGCGGTGGGTCGTGCGTGCGCGTGCGTGCCCCTCTCTTCCCTCCCGCCGCCGCCGCGACCGCAAGAGAGAAGGACCCCCCCCTCGCGACCCTTTTCTTCCCCGCCCGCCCCGCATCACCACCGTCCGCCGGCACGCGTGTCGCCCATCGGATGAAGCGAGGCGCGTACGCGCTGGCCTTCGGCCGCGTGCGTGCTGGGCCGAGGCCCAGCGGCCCACTCGCCTAGCCGCGCCTCCTCCCGCGCGTCGCGCGCGTTTTCCCGCGCGAGTTTTGGGCCGGGCCGGCTACTGTTCCAATGAACAGTGCTTCTTTTTATTTTTTTCCAGAGAGTTTTATATTCCCAGAAAAATCCAAAAAATCTCAAATAAATTCCAGAAAATTCCACAAAATCCCAAAAATCACCAAAATATACCATTTTGCTCAGTTTAATATTCTCAACCTATTTTTGGCCTCCATTCCTCCAGATTATTCCCAGAAAAATTCTAAAAATTCCTTTTGTGTATTTAAGCTTTTCTTTTTCTTAAATAAAATGTTTCTTTTTATTTCTTTTAATTTATTTCTGTTTTCTCGTATTTGTGCGCTAGTGTCGGGGATTCCAGAAGTTCAAGTGCAAGCGCAGGATTCCGGAGCTACTTCGTTCGAGCTTGCAGAGATCATCCAAATTAACGGCAAGTCACAACTCCTTTGAACATGTTGTATTCCCTATCATTTAAATTACGCTACTATATTATTTGCATTATTGTTAGTTGTGAAATGTTAGTTTATGTAAAAACAAAAGTTTAGAATGACATGCTAATTTAGATACGTCCTACCACTATTAAATGCCATGTTAATTTGTAACCCCACCTTTGTTAAACCTAGGCTTAATTTAGTTGTACTATTATCACTTGTAGAATATTATCATTTCATGCAAAATCTATTACACTAATAAGGATGTACACTGGTCGGTAGACTTATAAAACCCAGGCTAGGGAAAGGTGGTATGGGACACCGTGCCCTAGAATGGTCGTACCAGTGTGCAGTGTAGGGTAAGGGTGTTGTGGGACACCGTGATACGGTCTTCGCCCACCGCCTTACCTGATGTCGGTGGTTGCGGACCACATTGAAAATATAAGGACTAGACCCTTATGCCAAGCAAATGACATAGTAACCGCCGACCACGTGTGTTGACGTGTCAACCTCGGTTTAGTACTGCCAACTCAAGCGCAGTGTCGCTCCGAGAGAGTCGTTGCGGGCCCGCCTAGGTTGAGCAAATAACATACCGGTTCCTTAACTCACCATGAGGGTTAAGGTTGCGTGTGGGTAAAGTTGGGCAGCTCTGCAGAGTCAATTAAATGGTATTCGAATACACCGTGTGCCTGGTTAACTGAGTCGTGTCACTTGGGTGATTCCAGCTAAGCTTAAGTAGTGTTTACAAGCGCTTTAACTGGACTAGTGGATTAATTAACTCTTCGTGAAAACCCTAATCTTAAGAAGTAATTGTCTTTTCATGTGCTTTAAAACTGTTTATGAAATAAAATCAGATCCACATAAGATAATACAACCAGTATTTTTCCTTCCGCTGATAATTCGTGCATGTAGTTAAGCTAGATGTTCCTTGTGATTTGTCGAAATGGTTAGCTCACGGCTTGTTTAACAAATTCGTAAGATCAAGACGCGGATTTGAGTTCCCCCGTAGAGGAAGCCCCGGAGGAGCCCTTCTTCGACGAAGACCCCTGGCTTTAGGTCCTTGCCGCGCTCGAGTCTTCCTTGGGAGTTGGTCTTTTGTTATGTAATATATTTTGGGCTTGCACGCCCCGCTGCCACTAAAACTGGGTTGACAACCCCTATCTTGTAATAAATGCTGGATTTTTGTTGTAAGCATGCGATGGTTCACTCTTGCGCGACATTCCGTACTGAACTATACGTGGTTCGTACGGAAGGTCGTGTCCGTACGCGCCCCTGGAGACGGGGGCGTTACAAGAAGTGGTATCAGAGCAGGCTCCTCGACCGTAGGTTAAGACCTAAGGCAAACTAGGAAGCAATTTAATTGCAAAACCTAATTTAAACTTTAAAAAGGAGTTTTTGAAAAATATAAGTATTACTGCTGTCTTGTCCTCTCTTATTGCTACCTTACCTATCTTAAGTTTTACTTCTGCTTAAATTTTGTTTATGCAAAATGTTTACCGCTTTACTTATCTAACTTCAAAATTTTCGTCTCTCGGCAGATGGTTCGCTTCGTGTTTTCGCACGAGCGCTGAGGATGGCCTCTAAGCTTTGGGAGATTCAGCAATACCTCGGAGGAGGAGGATATCACCGACCGATCTTCCACGCTGTTGGTTGCTTCTTCGAAGGGAAGCGATACGAGTGGAAGGCATGGGTGACCCTGACACCCCTGCCTATCCGCCCCGATATCGAAAGGAAGTTCGTCACCAGGAGGATCGATCGAGATGACGTAGTCCAAGATGCAGCCAAAAAGGTTGTAATCTACCTCCGCGACTACTACGACCTGGAGCTGGCCGAGTCACCCTTCGACCTGATCCCGAGATCGCTTCATGGGGGCAGATCCATCGCCATCCCTCAGTTCCGAGAGGCTGACGACCCCCGCTTGCAGGGAGTCGCCGGCATTGTGGCTCAGCAGGAGTATCAGTATGAGCGTGCCGTGAAGGAGTCCAGGACCCTTCAGTTGCAGCTAATGGAGGCTCAGCAGGAGGTGCAGCAGCTTCGCGCCGCCCTTGTTCGCTTCGAGGCGCCGGCGCGGCGGCTCGGCCCGTGGAGAGTCCCCGCGTCTCCTCCTCGTGGCGCTCGTGCGATCCAGCCGAGGCGTAGGATGATCATGGAGAGTACCGCGCCCGGTTTCGCCCTGCAGCTCCTCTCGCCTTGCCAGCCCCGGATGCCATGGAGGAATAGTTGTCCGGCAGGAATCCGCTAGCTTAGATTGACCCAGTGTAATAGTAGTACTTTTGGTATTGTAATGCAAGTTGTAACATAAACCCTAAGTGGTCTGTGTACCACTTGTTTATTGTAGAAATATGTTAATTATCCTTTATGTTGTTTGCTTAATTATCAGTACTCCCTCTACCTTCAAATTTTCGCCTGTCCCCTTCGCTCTTGCTCTTATCTTATTTCGTCCTATACTTGCCTTGAAAAATTCAATATCTTACTTATCTACTCTTGTTCACCCAAAACCGCTGCAAGGCTAACTTCAAGTTTCAAATTGGCAGACTTCCAAGATGCAATCAGGCCAACAGAGCGGACAGACCGGCGGGCAGGATGCACCTGCCACAGATCAGACAACACTTGCCAGTGTACTCGCCATGATGGAACACAACAGATACCAAGCTGAACAGAATATGGCGCAGATGTTGGATCGGCATACTCAGCTGCTCGAACAAATTGCAGCCAGATCCCCAGGTTTCTCAGGTGGAGGCAACGCCAATCGGGATGGTACCCCAATTACCACCCGATGGACAGACTTTCAAAAAACCCGCCCTCCAACCTACTCTACGTCAGCAGACCCTCTAGCAGCAGAGGATTGGCTGCTAGATGTAGAGCGCAAGCTTGAGCGAAGACAATGTGAAGATAAAGAGAAGGTTTTGTATCGTCCCACCAGCCTGTGGTCCCGCAGCAACATGGTGGATAAACTTCCAACGCCACTGACGCATGCAGAAATTACTTGGGAAGAATTCACGAAGGCCTTCGCAAGGCCCACATACCCAATGGAGTCATGGAAGCCAAGCGCGAGAATTTCTAGCGCTAAGCAAGGTGGAAGTACGATCATGGAGTACCTACACCAATTCAATCATCTCTCCGCATTTGCTCCAAGACGCCGACAAGGAAGAGAAGAAAATGGAAAAGTTTCGGCAGATTACAACGATCATTGAAATTTCACATTTCAGCTTTGAAGTTCAAAGACCTCCCCGAAATGGTGGACAGTCTTATCAACTCGGAAGAAGCCAGAGGGGAGATGGAGGACTACAAGAAGCGCAAGGCAATGCGCAAATCACAATCGTCCTCACCTGGTGCTCAACGGGACGCACTCGTGGTCATCCTCATCCCGACCCTAAACTCGGCGCCAGATGTGATCCTACCAAAACGCAGTCCAACCAACACAAAGACTATGCAAAGCACCCTTGCCCCTAGCCATAAAGTGCCCCACTTGTGGTGGCAACCACCTCGCCAGCAACTGTCCGCGAAAGACAAATGCTTGTTTTCATTGTGGAGAAGTTGGTCACTACAGAGATCAATGTCCCCGGAGGAATCTGCCATCTGATGCGGCAAAGCTACAGGTCCAAGGTCAGCAGCAGGAAGCAAAATCACGCATCAGCCGGCTCTTCAAAGGAGGTTTTCGCAAATAAAGCCGGTGGGACCTCACCACCACCAGCACAAGAAATTACACCTCGACAGCAAAGGTCGAGGCCGTACAAAACTACTTTCTTAGCGGGGTGAACCATGTGACAATGGAGGATGCAAGAGAGCGGTGACATCATAGCGGGTATGTTCCCAATCAATTCCATACCCGCACTAATTTTATTTGACTCTGGTGCAACGCATTCATTTATTTCCAAGAGCTTTGCTTCAAGAAATAAGTTACCTTCTGTTTCCTTGCCAAAACCCTATGTGATTGAAACCCCGGGTTAGGATGGAGTCCCACAAAGGTGTGGTGGACTTAGTATCAAAATTCAAGGGGTAGAGTTTAAAGCGATTTATCGCAACTAGATATGAAAGGACTAGATGCCATTCGGGCATGAATCAAGCAGCCAGAATAAAGGAAAAGTGGATTGCGAAGTCAAGACGGTCACATTGATTAGCCTCAAGGTCGAAAGTGGTGATAAAACGACCGAGAGCTAATAAAGAATACAAAGAAACGCTACTCAACGCACTAACAAAGTGACACCGCACAAGTGCCGTGAGTGCAAGAGTACCCGGATGTGTTCTCTAAGAACCGCCAGAAGACCTCGATAGGCAAGTAGAACTTGCTATAGAGTTGATTCAGTGCACCAAGCCAATTGCTAAACACCAATATAGGATGTCACCATGAGTTAAAGGAACTTAAGAGGCGTTAGATGAACCGCAAGAAAAAGAGTTTATTCGACCAAGTGTTTTACCTTGGCCTGCACTCACTGCTTTGTGAAGAAGAAGAGTGGAGAACCGAGGATGTGTGGATTACAGAGGATTAAATGTCTGTCACCATCAAGAACAAATACCCACTCCGAGAATTGATGATTTGTTTGATCACTCAAGGAGCCAAGGTGTTCTCCAAAATCGACCAAGGCTTCAGATATCATCACCAAGATCCGTGAGCAAGATCGAGAGAAGACACCTTCATCACCGATATGGATTGTATGAGTTTACAATCGTGCCCTTTGGTCTAACTAATGCGCCAAAGATATTTCATGAATCTTATGAATCTGGTGCTTATGGACCATTTGGACCGATTTGTAATAATCTTCATAGATGATATCTTAATTTATTCCAAAAATGAGGAAGACCATAAGCAACACCTGCACAGGGTATTGACAAGATTGAGAGAGCATCAACTATATGCTAAGTTTGATAAATGCGCTTTTGGCTAAGAGAAGTTGCTTTCTTGGGTCATATTATATCACAGATGGAGTTAAAGTGGATCCAGAAAGATCACCGCATGATCATGGAATGGAAGCAGCCCAAGACAAAGGATGTATAAGAAGTTTTCTTGGATTAGCGAGTTATTACCGCCGATTCATAGAAGGATTCTCAAGCATATCTCGTCCACTCACTCGGCTACTAAAGAAGGATAAGCCTTTCATATGGACAGTGCTTGTGAGGAAAGCTTTCAAAGGTTGAAGACCAAGTTAACAACGACACCGATCTTGATCCTACCCAACCCGCAGAAGGAGTTCCAAATTTATTGTGATGCTTCTAGCGGTGGTTTGGGATGTGTGCTCATGCAAGACAAAGAAGGTTGTGGCCTATGCCTCAAGACAGCTAAAACCACATGAGGAGAATTATCCAACGCATGACTTGAATTGGCAATGAGTGCATGCACTCAAAATTTGGAGACACTACCTACTAGGAAACCATTGTGAGATATTTTCCACCACAAAAGTTTGAAATATCTATTCACCCAAATGAGTTAAATATGAGGCAACGAATATGGCTGGAGTTAATTAAAGACTATGATATAGAACTCCAGTACCATCCAGGCAAGGCAAATGTAGTTGCCGATGCCCTTAGTCGGAAGGCCCGACACAGCAAAACCAGTTTGACAGAACATTCGCCAGAATTACAGAAAGACATACTACGATTAAATCTGGTAATCACAGAACAAGGCAGTATGGCAGCACTAGAAATCCAACCCATACTAACAGATCAGATCAAAGCAGCACAGGATGAAGATGAGGAAATCCAGAAGCTTAAAAAGAAAATACAAGAAGAGAGTTTAACAGATTATGCAATAGACGAACATGGGATTGTTACTTTTCGTGGACGCTATTGCATACCCAACAAGAAGGAATTAAGAGATTTGATATTATCAGAAGCTCATTCATCCCAATTCTCAATTCATCCAGGAGGTACCAAGATGTACCAGGACTTGAAGAAGAAGTATTGGTGGAATCAAATGAAGAAAGAAGTGGCAGAGTATGTAGCCAAGTGTGATGTTTGTCAGCAAATCAAGATAGACCATCAGAAACCCGCAGGACTATTGCAACCCTTGCCTATTCCCGAGTGGAAATGGGATAGCATTGGTATGGACTTCATCACTGGACTACCCAGGACTCGTGAAGGATATGACGCTATCTGGGTTATCGTTGATAGATTAACCAAGGTGGCTCATTTTCTTCCGATTAAGCAAACCTATGGGAAAGACAAACTTGCTGAACTATATTTGACAAGGATCGTGACACTTCATGGAGTTCCTAAGAAGATTGTATCAGACAGAGGAGCACAGTTTACATCCAAGTTTTGGGAGAAGTTACATGAAGCCATGGGTACCGATCTGAATTTCAGTTCAGCCTACCACCCACAGACCGATGGACAAACTGAAAGAACAAACCAGATTCTGGAAGATATGTTAAGAGCTTGTGCTATTGTATATGGAGCAGCATGGAACACTTGCCTACCATTTGCTCAGTTTTCATATAACAATAGCTATCAAGCCAGTATTAAGATGGCCCCATTCGAAGCATTGTATGGCAGAAAATGCAGGACACCCTTAAATTGGTCAGAGGCAGGGGAACGACAGCTTATTGGCCCTCAAATTGCTCAAGATGCTGAAGCACATGTCCAGATCATCCGAGATAGACTCAAGATTGCCCAAGACCGACAGAAGAGCTATGCAGATCACCGTAGAAAGGATCTGAGCTTTGAGGTTGGAGACTTTGTGTATATTAAGGTCACCCCCTTTAAGATAGTCAAGAGGTTTCAAGTAAAAGGGAAGTTAGCTCCGAGATATGTGGGACCATTCCAAATAATCGGGAGAATTGGAGAGGTAGCTTATCAAGTGCAGCTCCCGGCCAACTTATCTAGAATACATAATGTATTCCACATATCGCAACTCAAAATGTCTACGACAACCTACTGGATGAAGTTCCATTATCGATATTGAATCGCAAGACGATCGACCTATCTCAAGAGCCGTTACAGATACTTGAGACATCGTAAAGACACTCGAAACAAAAATGTCGTTCTCATGAGTCCAAAGTGGAAGAATCACACACAGAGGAGTCCACGTGGGAAAGAGAGTCGACTTGCAATGAGATTTCCCCAACCGCTCCTCGACTGTTAATCTCGGGTCGAGATTCTTTTAAGGGGTAGGTTGAAACAACCCAAAATTTTCAAAATCAAAAGGGAAGATTTTATTTGCTTAATCTTGTCCTTAATCATGGATTTCCTAATCCTCTCAAATCTCCTCCTTAGTCCCCTTCCTAACCTCCCCGCCTTGTCCTTCGCTGCCGCCGCCGGAGAGCGCTCGCTGCGTGCCCCTTGCGCTGCCTCGTCCCTCGCCCATGTCGCATCCCGGCAGCGCAGGCGCGCCGTGCGCCACTCGCGCGCGCCGTCACCTCGCGCCGCGTCGGCTCGCGATGGCCCCGCCTTGCGCCACCGCCCCGTGCTCGCCTCCACCCAGCCGGACGCAGCGCCCCTTGTTGCCTCCTTTCGGACCGCGTGCGGCGCTGCGCCACCACCGCGCCCGAGCCGCTCCCTCCCGCCAACTCCCGCAGCTCGTAGCGCGCGCGCATGGCCACCCTCCTTCGCGGAGAAGCTACCGTCCCCTCCCATCGCGCGCCATCAATGGCCGCACGCCCCAGCTTCCCCTCCTCGCGCTCTATAAAACCCGATCGGGGCCCGCCAACGCCGCCACCCTTCCTCGAGCCGTAAGCTTTCCCCGATCTCTCCTCCTCTCCACCATAACCCGATTCATTGCAGCCCGAGCCCCTCACCTCCCTTTCCCAATCCCCAACTCACTGGCATTTGCGCTCACGGTTGACCCCGCGGCGTGGATCCTTCCCGCCGCGCGCGCCGCCGCTCGTCTTCTTCCTCCCGGAGCCGAGGCGCGCTCCTCCTCCCCGAGCCCGCCGACGCCGGCCAGCCGTGGAGACCCCCGCGGCCAGAAGCGCGCGGGGCGTGCCCGTGCCCCTCTCTTCCCTCCCGCGCGCGACCGCAAGAGAGAAGGACCCCCTCGCGACCCTTTTCTTCCCGCCCGCCCGCATCACCACCGTCCGCGGCAGACGCGTGTCGCCCATCGGATGAAGCGAGGCGCAGACGCTGGCTGCCTTCGGCCGCGGCGTGCCGGGCCGAGGCCCGCCGCCCACTCGCCTAGCCGCGCCTCCTCAAGCGCCGCGCTTTTCCCGCGAGTTTTGGGCCGGGCCGGCTACTGTTCCAATGAACAGTGCTTCTTTTTATTTTTCCAGAGAGTTTTATATTCCCAGAAAAATCCAGAAAATCTCAAATAAATTCCAGAAAATTCCACAAAATCCCAAAAATCACCAAAATATACCATTTTGCTCAGTTTAATATTCTCAACCTATTTTTGGCCTCCATTCCTCCAGATTATTCCCAGAAAAATTCTAAAAATTCCTTTTGTGTATTTAAGCTTTTCTTTTTCTTAAATAAAATGTTTCTTTTTATTTCTTTTAATTTATTTCTGTTTTCTCGTATTTGTGCGCTAGTGTCGGGGATTCCAGAAGTTCAAGTGCAAGCGCAGGATTCCGGAGCTACTTCGTTCGAGCTTGCAGAGATCATCCAAATTAACGGCAAGTCACAACTCCTTTGAACATGTTGTATTCCCTATCATTTAAATTACGCTACTATATTATTTGCATTATTGTTAGTTGTGAAATGTTAGTTTATGTAAAAACAAAAGTTTAGAATGATATGCTAATTTAGATACGTCCTACCACTATTAAATGCCATGTTAATTTGTAACCCCACCTTTGTTAAACCTAGGCTTAATTTAGTTGTACTATTATCACTTGTAGAATATTATCATTTCATGCAAAATCTATTACACTAATGAGGATGTGGCCGCGGGCCGGTAGACTTATAAAACCCAGGCTAGGGAAGGGTGGTATGGGACACCGTGCCCTAGAATGGTCGTACCAGTGTGCAGTGTAGGGTAAGGGTGTTGTGGGACACCGTGATACGGTCTTCGCCCACCGCCTTACCTGATGTCGGTGGTTGCGGACCACATTGAAAATATAAGGACTAGACCCTTATGCCAAGCAAATGACATAGTAACCGCTCGACCACAGGTGTTGACATGTCAACCCTGGTTTAGTACCTGCTCAACTCAAGCAGTGTGCTGCTCCGAGAGAGTCAGGTTGCGGGCCTGGCCTAGGGTTGAGCAGCGAACATACCTGGTTTCTTAACTCAGTCATGAGGGTTAAGGTTGCGTGTGGGTAAAGTTGGGCAGCTCTGCAGAGTCAACTAAATGGTATTCGAATACACCGTGCTCCCGGTTAACGGAGCTGTGTCACTTGGGTGATTCCAGTTGCTAAGCTTAAATAGTGTTTACAAGCGTTTTAACTGGACTAGTGGATTAATTAACTCTTCGTGAAAACCCTAATCTTAAGAAGTAATTGTCTTTTCATGTGCTTTAAAACTGTTTATGAAATAAAACTGCATCCACATAAGATAATACAACCAGTATTTTTCCCTTCCGTTGATAATTTGTGCATGTAGTTAAGCTAGATGTTCCTTGTGATTTGCTGAGCTGGTTAGCTCACGGCTTGCCGAACAAATTCAGAAGATCAAGACGCGGATTTGAGTTCCCCCGTAGAGGAAGCCCCGGAGGAGCCCTTCTTCGACGAAGACCCCTGGCTTTAGGTCCTTGCCGCGCTCGAGTCTTCCTTGGGAGTTGGTCTTTTGTTATGTAATATATTTTGGGCTTGCACGCCCCGCTGCCACTAAAACTGGGTTGACAACCCCTATCTTGTAATAAATGCTGGATTTTTGTTGTAAGCATGCGATGGTTCACTCTTGCGCGACATTCCGTACTGAACTATACGTGGTTCGTACGGAAGGTCGTGTCCGTACGCGCCCCTAGAGACGGGGGCGTTACACTTTCCTTGCCTGTTGCCCTCACGTGATGTTTTCATGCACAGACCTTCGGGCAAACACGTCCGAGGAATCTCTGGACGAAGAATCAGAGGACGCCGAGTGCTGGTCGCCTTGCGATGACGCCTTGTCTCGCCCGCGTGGACAATACGAAAAACTCTGCTCTGCTTGATGTGAAGCGACCGAGCAAAAACGCCAACACAGAGTAGATTTCTTTTCAGGGGGTGATCGTTTTAACGATGGCATCTGCCTTTTAGTTGAAATTTTACTGTAATTAGCTTTTTTTACTGTAGCTGATTTAGCTTTTTGGGCATAATTAAATTTAAAAAAATGTAAAAATAGAAAAAAAAATATATTAGCCCATCACAGACAATGCAAAGGAACACGGGAAAAAAAGAAAAATGTAAAAAAAACTCAAAAAATCTAAAAAAATCAGAAAAAGACAAATTACTGAATAGTGAAAAAAAGGTGAAGCTAGAAGCTGAAACTGAAACTGAAAAAAAGGTGAAACGAACGGAGCTAGGAGCACGAGCGACATGTTTTTTTTACGCAGTCATCATGTTTTTTGTGGATACAAAGTGCACAGTCATCATCCAACATGGGTTTTCAACCTTTTGTCAAGTGTTGTAACCTACGAACCGTACTTCCATAGTTCCAATATGCATCATCCATTTTTAATCTCTATATGCTCCAACTCAAGCACGACCATCTCCTTCAGCATCTGTAACCCACTGGAACATGACTTTACATAAAGTTATCTCCCGATCCTCATCGTAGACCACGATTACCTTCAAGTTATCTTTCCCAACACAAGTTCTTTCCAACTTGACAACATAAGTCCACACGCGTCACACACCTCAAATAATATCAATAAACAACATTGTGAGTTATTCATCATAATAAATATTTTAAAGCAAGCCACATGGTCTAATAGTCTACGACACGGTCCATGTAATATTACAACAAAGTTCATATAATATTACATAACAGCTGCCTTACATAACTGAACATAGGGAAGGTACGCACAACATAACTTGAAAACATCTAACGTTTATTACTGTGGCACTTGCTGCACGGCTCAATAACCTTTAAGTTAACAGTTGAGGGCACTCTCCCCTCAACATATCTTCTAATAGCAAGGCAAGCCTTTTCAGCTTCTGCGAGAGCCTCCTCACTCATTCCCAAACATGTGTCAGACTTGACAAATCTCCTGTCATAACCACGGGTAGTGTCTAATGTAAGACACTCTAGTGTCGATGTTTTCTCAATGATATGGCTTGTAAGCTCAATCATGCTCTTTGCAGAGCAAAAACCAGTTATCATCACGTTCCTCAGGTTGTCATGGCGATATTCTGAAAGGCGCCTTGGATGGCAGGAATCACCATTCGATTCTTCAAGAATCGAATCATGCCTTATTACTGGCAGCTCAACCTGCATAGGACTAGATCAACGTCTGTTCTCTAATAAACAAAAGGTTTTGACTTAAACAGGTTATATTAATCCTCACCATATATCTTTAACTAATTTAAAACAAATCCACTGACTAAAAATATTCAGCAACAAGTCATCTATAAACAAAAAGAATAGGTATCGCAACAGCAAGTAATTTACTTCCAGAAACAGTTTAGCAAGGCAATGAATACTATCGTTCTTGTCATATAATCAGTTGCATCAATTGCTGAATGGAAAGATATTAGATTGTTCCAACTTCAAGAAACAATAAAAAAATCTTATGTATGACACTTCACCACAAACAATTCTTGATGAGGAAATCCACTTAACGGATAAACGATGACTTACACGCAAGATGAAAGTCTCCAGGACAGGAGAAGCATCCAGAAAAGAAATCAGAGAATAAAAATCGTAGTACGGGGAACAACTTGGTGTAACAAGCACTATCTCCAAGTACTTGAGCTGGAAGAATTTGCCAAGCGTCATTGGTGTGTTGATCGTCTGAAGAAAGATATCCCAAAATTAATTGTGTACCAAGTAAGAGTAACTGAGTATTATAAACATACAACTATTCTATGACACTTTTAAGTACCAAAACAATGAATTAATATGGAAGGCTAAAACTGACCTCATCACGCGTTGACAGATAAAGCGTTTGGATATTTGGCGCAATGGATGGAAGTTTGGTACTAGCATAATATAGCATGTCAGACTCATAGTTACAAACCATTTGTACTTTCCTCACTTGCATTGAATCTCCAAGTGAGATACGTATTGGGCGCCCTTCATAGCTGAAAGAGGAGAGCTTTGGAGCATTGCTTTCGATCATCTCCAGCACTTTGCAACTCATCACATGAAGGAAATTAAGCTGCAAAAGCAGATAAGGTATCTTCAAGAAAATTATATCATCGCAGTGCGAAAGTCGCAATTGCTCCAAAGCGTGAGAATTGGACAGAAAACCACATAGTTCCTCCCCCGTAATGTGTACTGAACGCAAATACACACTCGTCAAGCTACGCATGCAACCTACTTGCACCTCAGGGTGAAAGGAACATTCGGCGAGGAAAAAAGACTGAATGGAACTTCCCTTCTCACTAGATACAAGTGAACATGGGAAGTTGTACTTTATCTCGCCATCTCGGGCCATTAGCAGTGCAAATTCTTTAATCCCGGGAACAATAGCAACTTGAAGCCATCGGTCAACATAACTAGGATGAAGACTGGAACAAGGGTCGGTTGCAAGTTTAAACGCCTTCAATCCCATGCCAGCGTGATTCTGCACAATTTGGTCAACTCTACTGATAAAATCCCTTGTTATTTCATCTTTAGATGCATCTTCATTTATGCCTAGTGTATCGACATTAAGGATGATCTTGGGATAGCATCTCCAAGAACGCAGAAAACCACGAGACACGCAGGCAGCACGAGCAGCATCACGCAAAGGCATGAGAGCGTGTATCTGAAGAAGGATGTCCTGCACAAACAAGCACAAGGGTAAAACACATCAGAAATAGTTGCAGTAATAATGCTTTCATGAAATGAACAGTAGGGGGAAGTTACTATATTGTTGGTTAACAATTTTTATTTCTTTTTATTTCATGAAATGCACCGCCGAATTGCTACAATCCAAAATACCTCCAGTGCTTGCAGCGAAGAAGACCGAATTTTCACTTCAGTTACATTATTTATTCAATCATTATCAGGATTTCATACCTCTGGAAGCTGGACCTGTGATCCCATTGCTTCGGCACACTGAGAATCATCGCCTTGCTGACAAGGTGAACCATTTATTTGAGCCGCTGAAGAAGTGCATCTACCATCTGCAACTCAGCTAGGTCAGTCATTGTACAGAAAAAGGAATGGCAGAAGAAAATCGTCCGCAACGCACGAGCGCATTTGCACACACCAAAGACGAACAAATCCCCTCATCCAAACAGGCCCTTGCATTCCAGCAGCCAGGAATCATGCGGGCAAATCCCTTGGACTTAGAGAAAAATGAATCCCTCTACCCACAAAATCAGTCCTTTATGCACAAAATCACCTCAAAATTATGCCTTTATGCGAAGAATCAGCATTGGAGGCGGGAAAGAACTTCGTGCGAAACCTAGCCGGGCCAGAGAAATTCACCTAATTCGACAACTATGGTCACACAACTAGTAGACTCTAGCACGATGCGAGTTCACCATGAACAAACAGGAAGGCAGCCCAGCAGAACAACCACTCTCCAGAAACCAGAACCAGAAAAAACTAGGAGTAATCTAAAGTTTCGGAGCTCAGATCTCATACGCGGAGTCACACGGATCGAGAAACAGGGAGGAGGCGTACGTGTTGTCCAGGCGTGCCGCTGCCGCTGGACGGACAGCGCCTTCATCAGCTCCTGCATCCGCATGGCCGCCGCCCCCAAATCGATGGCTCCGTCCTCCTCCCCTCCATCTCTATCTCTCTCGCCGAATTTTGAAGAGGGGGAGCGGGCGGCGAGGTGTCATCCCGAGTCCTGTGGCCGTGGCCGTGGCCATGACCGGCTCGAACTCGCACGGTCACGGTTGGGGTACGGAGGACTATCGGCTTGTCCAAAGTGATTTCTTTTTATTTCTATTTTAAGAGGACAATATGGTTGTTTTTCTAGCTTTTAAAAAGTTTTTGATTTCTCTTAGTAATCATTATTTATTACTATTTATTAGACAAAAAAAACTGCAATTATAACTAACATAAACAGACCCTATGCCACAACATTTCACTTCATTGACCCATGAAATTTTGTTCTTGAAATTCCTTAATCCATATATCTCTTTCCTTAGAGAAGTTGTGTTCTTCTTTAAGAAGCAAGCCATGGACTTGTAGCCATGAAGAAGAAGTCCATGAGCGAGTAGTGACTAGTGACGACGGTGAACATCATGCTTATGGCAAATGGTAAGTGGTAAGAGTTACCAGGACGTGATGATACGCACCCTTTATGGTGGGAAAAATACTATGGCATTGGTGCCATGTAGAATCATATGGCACCACCTTAATTAGAATGATGACACGTGGCTAGCACGAATCTTTAAAGTATCTCACCTCTAATTGTCAGACTTCCCTTTTTTTTTCTTCCCACGCTACCCCTCTCGTCTCGTTAAGGTGGAATGAGTCTACTTGCTCACGTCTTGGCGGCCAGGACAACAATCCAACGACGGCGTGAGCGTGGTTACTCGTGTCTTCCTCGCCTCGTCAAGCAACCACTCCGACATCATCGGATGATTAGGGTAGTTTCTTTTGGACTATGACTTATGACTTTTGCGTTCAAATTGTTCGCAACAGTGTTGTTTTTACTATTTGTTTGTCTGAAATCACTCTTCGCAATAGTGGCTCAATGAATATGACTTGCTCGTGGGTACAAGATGGCCAAGATATCTCTAAATTTATTGTCACATATCACAGCAAGCAAGAACACCAAAGAAATGAAACCAAAAACCCTCAGATCAAGAATTCACTCGGAGAGGACAAAAATAGCAAAAACCGGGAAACTTTGTGAACATGCTATCAAAGTGCTAGATGAGTGGAGATTGATTTTCAGATGCTATCTCTATCTCTTTCAGATGCTATATCTATCTCTTATATGTCCTTAGTATAACAAGATCAAGAAAAGAAAATAGAAGAGAAAAAAAACCAATTAAGTCAAGCGCAAATCAATCAACACGAAAGATATTCATGTTGATAAATAAAAATTGATGTATTACTACTTGAGAAGAAAAATTTTATAGCCACTCCACCTTAGAGGATAAAGAGCACACCAAAACACTCATTTCTAAGTCCTAATCCTAACACATGAACACTTAGTCTCAAGAGAGAAAAATTGGATGGTTAACTACAAGTTTGCATCCTAACTCATTAAATAGATAGGTTAACCGGTCATATCTAACTCTAGTGGAAACTATCCACTTAGCATATATGGGAGAAACCCGATAACCTCACACACATGGGTTTTACTCACACATATTCACTTATATATACTTTTCAAAGCGCATAAGTTTGAATTAGCTAAATCCTAAGCTTTGATACATCTTGATCTTCTCAGATTCTCCTTGATCTAAACCACTTTCTTAAGCACCGCTTAAACATCATGGTTTTGCTTCAAGGTAGTCTCCGGTATTTTGGTTAAACTACCAAAATACCCCTTTTTAACCCGATCATCTCCTTCTATTGCAAGTAATGGCCATGCCTACCATGTGTATCTGCATCACTGGTTTGCCACATGTCAATAAGTCTCTCCCGTTCTAGTTCAACAAGATCACGCCTCGCTTGGACCGACCAAGCCACATGATGCACCTCACCACCTAAGCTTTTCTTCAATATTTTTCACCTTTCTAGTACCATACTTGAGCTCACCACCTCATCCGGCATCCTCAATTGTTCTAAGTCTCGACTCCTCCATAAGTGTAGCTTCAATCCTCGTTATTGACCGTGGTTAACTCCAAACAACTCTGCACATTTAAAGATAAAGAAATCATTTTTGAGCACAAGTTTTTCACAACTTGACTCACGTTAGCAGATACGGACTGGTCAACAAACTGATCATATGGGGATACGGATTGGTCGTAACCAGATACGATCTGCTATTGCGGTACTGGACAGAACGATCGCAAGGAGGAGAAGATTGTCGGACAATCAACTACTTCAACTACATGATGCATGCTACATTGAATTGAGCTACTTCACCTTTACTTCTGTTACACTATATGTCCAATGGTAACGATCCATGATCTCTTACTCGCATGGCTTTCTAGTTTATGTGGTAGAAGATTTTATTTTATACTAGTGTAGCCTACCCCATATTCGGACAATTACATCTTATGATTGCAGTCGATTAAGTTTTAGACATATGCTTGGAGCTTTTAGAATATTCGTTTCTATCAAATTTGATCGTGGCTATCTTATGTGGGCCAGATAAGGTGAATGACTCGAATGGTGAGTCGGGTGAGGTTCCCTTTTGATTTCTTTCGCCTATTCCTGGTGGGTTATTCTCTTTACAGCATTGTTGGTTCGTGGCGAGTTTCATATTCGGGGTGCTTTTGCATACTGGTAGTGGTGTGTTGGTGGTGTTAATCGGTGTTTTCCTTTCCTTGTATCCATTTGAGTTTTTTTGTCTTGTAAACTCTCCCACCAAAAGATTGCATTCCAGCTTCCACCATTGAATTTCTCGATTCTCCTTATGTTACTTTAATTTTTTGTTCAGAGTGGCTGGCTAAAATGTAGCAGGCGCAAGGAATCTATTGGTATTGTTCTTTTCAGTTTATGGCTTATGATTTATGACTTCTCTTGAACAAACAAACAATAGTTTCTTCGTAGCAATTTTAATGCGGCTTATCGAGACAACCTTTTCAAAGTGGCTTATTGACATCTGATTTGTTTACACAAGGGCTCACACTAGTGCCATAAATAGAGTTGTCAATACCATTGTGGTATCGACCAGTATGACCGATATGTACCCCACCATCACATAAACTAGTACAAAGTAGTCCTATGTATTGTACCGGCCTCAGTACTGGTCATACCGGCTCAATAACGGTCAATACCGCCCATATCGGTGGAATTGATAATACCGTCTATTGAACTATATATTATATTTGATAGTACTACTATGTATCTGGAATAATATAACAAGTGATATTTGGTGTGCATATAGTTAAATAAATATATACTTATAAATATATTTACACGTATTATTATATTAAATCAAAAACATGCGTTGGTATAGACCGGCACTAGTACGTACCATTTCAAGAAACAAATTGATATGACCTCCGATACGATATTGATAAGTATGATCATAAACCATCAACTATAGTCATAAGTCACATAAGCTACAGTGGAAATGAACAAACAGGGACGTGTCATGTGTAGTGTTGTTCGAACAAGGTCGAATGGACGCGTAAGAGGCCCAATTCCATTGATTAGGGCTCAGTTCGGAAGTGCTTATAGCTTATAGCTTTTATACAGATGAACAGTCATACGTCGTTAAATGGTGTGTTTTCCAAGGCGGAGTCTATAGATAAATTATAGTACAAACTGTACCAAGTTCAGCTGTACTAACCAAAATCACATGTGACTATTTCTCTCTGCACATTGCCTCTCACAAACAGACCAAAATTCCAAAACCATAACTATAAACCATAAATCTTAGCCCAAAAGAATCCACTCTAGCTCGTGCCAGGCAAGAATTCAGCGTGTAACCTGATCCCGAATGAATGAAGTGGCACATTGGTGGATGGCGAGTGGGTGATGGAATCTTGACGGTTGGCAAGACATTGGACATTGCATGCAGAATAGGAATAGGCGACGAGGATGTCTGTGCAGCAGGTTCGCACACAAATCATGATGACCAATGGCTGCATGTATACAGTGCTTTGCTCCAAACGACTTGCAACTGATCATACGTGTGTGCAGGCTAACTAGAGAGAGATCTAGGCAGAGAGAGATGTTGCGTGTAGTTTTTGTAGGCTGTGTACGTAGTTATTGGCACTAAATTGAATTTTCCAGTTGATCAATTTTGGACTGTTGGATCTAGGTCCTAATAAATCTCCCTCTCAAGTTATACATACACCTTACCTCCCCGACTGACCTGCCCTCATTTTCTATGCTAGTTCATGGAAGTCAGTGGCGGACCTACCAGGGAAAAAGAGGCTAGCACCCACCCTACATCCGGTGGGAGAGTAGGTAACTCTCAGCCCCTGCCATCTATGGGGTGCCGTCGTGGTCGTCGTCTCGTCGATGAGACTGTGCAAAGAGATAGAGTGAGACTGAGGTAAAAGAAGAAGTTATGTAGAGTTCGGCTTGAAGTAGTACTTCTTTCGATGCTGGACCAAGTAGCCAACCATGCAACCACACCAGCAAAGGAGCCCACGAAACTACCAAACCACACATGTCTTCGACAGCAATAGCCAATAGCAACATCCTGAGCTCAGTGATTGATTCCTCCTAGCTCGGTGGCTCCTATGCTTGGCGAGTGGTGGATAGGCCACGTCAAGTGGCTTCGAGGCTGCAGAGGCTTGGGCGGGTCGGCCATTGGTGGGGCATCGTTGCCCAAGAATTTTGGACAAATGTAGCACTGTTGATCTCTAAAATTCCAAAAATAGCATCGAAATCACGAAAATTCCAAAACTAGCCCCTTTCCCGACGCATGATCACGTAGAGGCGACATGTGTCCAGTGGTGCGGTCAGGGACCGCACCACAACCATGTGGTGCGCTCCCCGGCCGCACCACTAGGCCATGTGTCGCGTTGGCATTGAGTGGTGCGGTCCCCGACCGCACCACTAGGCCACATGTCGCATCGGCATGATTGCGCCGTCGATAAGGGGGCTACTTTTGGAATTTTGATGTTTTAGGAGCTATTTTTGGAATTTCAGAGAGCAATCATACCACATGTGTCCAAAATTCGTTGCCGAGCAGCCTAGCTACCAGCCTGCCAAATCTAGAGAAGTAGAGAGCGCCTAGCTGCTAGATCTGGAGACTGGAGGGCTATTGGGTGCCGACCTCCACGGCGCTGCATGAGAATCAGGAAGGAAGGGAGGGAGGTCGGAGGAAGGGAGGAAAGGATTGATGCAGGTGGTGGGCCTGCTGGCTGCAACTTGACCGCTTGAGGATTGAGGAAGGGAGGCCGAAGGGACTAACGAACTATGCATCTGTCGGTTGCTCGCTCTGCATTAAAAAGGAGAGTAAGAGACAACAGTCAACAAAGGCAGCGGCCCTAGCCCATGTGGTATCTAAAACAAAAAAAACCACAAATCTAGTTTTCAATTTGTGTAATTGTGATTGATTTGGTATCATAGTTTCATCTAGTGTTATTTATCGATTCGTAGAGTTGAAAGAAGTGGAGATATGAACATTGCATAAATATTTTCCAAGCAATACAAGTAGTACTCCTCATACTAGTGAGAGCATGACTCAAGTAAAGAAGGCTTAGGTCAATTTTAGTTTCCATGAAATCATCGCTGATCCACGCGAATCGCATACATATTAATTAGTGACTTGATGATATGCTACACTGAGTGAGAGATATTTAGAAGCCTTGATGATGATAGAATCAGAAAACACTTTCAAAATATGAAATCTCATAGAATGCTATTACCTTATACTGTATATTGCATCCATTTTCCAATCTTTATAACTATTCACAATCGTAATTTCTGATTTTATCATTAAGTTTGCTAATTTTGGTGTACAGATAATACTTATATATATTTATGGACTTTGGGAAGCCACTATCTATTACCAAGGTATAATCTTCAATGTATTTTACATTTTTACTATGTTTCTATTCTAATTATATATAATTTTGGATTACAAAAGATAATTCAATTTATGTTTTATTGGTCTTGTCCCATTAGCCTCACCTAAATTTTGTTTCTTGGTCTGCCGATGGAAGTTCTTTCCATGACCATCAATTTTTGGATGATCATCTAAATAGTTTTGTAAGTACTAATAGACAAAATTAGAAAATTTTGACCCGATTCATTCAACAATTTCGTATATCTTCGAGTGGAGGATAAAAAAGCTGTAGGAGTAAGGCCCTGTTCTTTCGGGCTGTAGTTTTTTGTTTTTGGCTATTTGCACGAGAGAGTACGGAGAGATTGAGAATCACGTGTGATTTTGCTGGCATAAATGAAGTAGTTATAGTGTGTACTATAATCGATTTGCAGACTATATCTCAAAAAGATACTTCGTTTAAAAGTTAGTTATTGTAGAAAAATAATTTAATATAGAAAAATAATTTTTAGAAGCTGATGAAACTAAAAGATGAAACAGTGAAGTACCAGTACGTAGGTAGGTGGATTTATTAAGCCTACCACAATCCATGCATGCACGAGTTATTTTGGTGCATGATCGTTAGATGGAATCCTGCCGTGGCATTTGTGGGCGAGGCCCATTTTTTTGATTTTTTTGGTCGCTTTTTAACTTCACTTTCTATCAATCGATACTATTTATTAAGATATACTAGATATAATTAAAAGTCATCGACCAGCCAAAAAAAACAGAGCAAAAAGACTCGTGATAAGCAAAAGAAAAGCTTCAAACAGTGCCCCACGGCCCAGCCAGTTTGCCCAGCACACGGCCCAAACCCGAAAGCTTCCCTGCATCCCACAGCTCTCATCCCGTGCAGGGAGCCCACAGCTGGGTTCGAAGTGAGTCCATTGCCCAATTCAAGCAACACACAAGCCACACAGACACTGCCTGTTCCTGACGACAAATTGGGATGGTCCTCTAAACAGTAAAAATGTTTGGATGTGGGCAGCACAAAAACAAGCTCAATAATATGGGAATTGAAGGCCAGAATTCAAGTTGATCGAACCAGCTACATACTGAGGTCCCCTGTTCCAAACAGGGCCTAAGTGAGCTTATATCTGAAATTATGCAATTTTATCGGCGTAGCCTCTCTACTACGGTAATATCGAAACCATATCAGGTGATGCGTGGTTAGTCCCAACAGTGTTTATACTCGGTAGTAACGAAAATATGGTTTTCTGAAAATTTGAACTCAGATGTTTCTCTGAATATTCAGGTACATGCAGGCACAAGCTGAACACGCAAACAAGAGCTAGCTAGATTTGTTCTCCCATCACCTGGCATATGGGAAGCTACATTACAGCCTAACATGGACATGTATTTTTGCAAAATTAACTGTGCAGAAATCCAGAAGAGCTTCCAAGCACACACTTGAACACAAGTTTTCAGGTCAAAAGGATTCTTCCTGATCTTCCTCACCCGCCTGAACATATGTGCCATCCGCAGATGCAGCAGAAAAACAAGTCAGAAGGAATCACCAGGCAGCTGGAATCAAAGCATCCATCTGACTGATTTCTTTTCTAGATATCACCAAAATTTATCCCGGATGCTGCATCTGATAAAGAACTCCATGGATGAAGATTTGGTCGGCGCCCACACACGACGGTTATGTGACCTAGCTAGCTACAAGATCATACATATCATGCTGTGCGGGATTAATGGCAGATCAAAGGATCCATGTGCATAGCTCATGTGCAGCTCCTTGGAGGGAGGATTCAGGAGCTTGTTTAGTGGCCATTTCTTGCTTAGGGAAGACAAGGGATTAATTATGGGCATTGCGCCATGTGAGGCCTTAGTCTGATCAAATGAGGGCAGCTCTTGAGCTCATGTGGCCTGTCTCCCATGGTGATCTTTCAGGGTTTCACAAAGCACAAGTTGCCCTGTTCTTAATCTCTTCTCTTTTGCCTTTTTCTCTTCTCTGCATTCTTTTAGTCTTAGAACCACTCGTTTCTTGGATCTGGCGCCCTTCGATCTCCGTGCTCGTCCTGTGAAAATGATTAGATTCAGAGACAACACTTGTTTCAGGCAAAACTGAATTAGTGGGTAGTGACTGCTGGCTAGTGTGAAGTAACAACCGCCATCTAGTATACTGCCTACTGGCTATCCTGAGCTACGTAAAGATTTTGAACTAGTCCGACTTCGAAACAGACAACCTTGCTGGATAATATAGCATTTTATGTGAGTAATGAAATCAAATCTCTTACAAATGTTGATCTTTCATGATCAGCCTATCTACTAGCCAGCTATTGAAAGTTCTAGTAGGACATACATACAAAATGTGCAAGATAAGGTTTTGAACTGAAAGATAACCAGTACCTTTTGAAGCTTTCTCTAGTTCATCAGGCTTTGAGTATGGTTAATACCCATACAAATGCGTCCCAATGGGAGGCAAAGGGATGGCGTGATCTCACTAGTGCCTTGTGGTCTTCAGGACAAGATTTTGCGGTTGTACTTCACACAATATTATCTCTTCAAACTAGAGAAAGGGTTAGTGGTGGTCCTGTTGTCTATCTATGCATCTTTGGATGATGTTAACATTATTATCACTAGCCAAGGATCACATCACACCACCAGACGAAAGTGCCAAGTGGTTTCCTAAGAGTTCTTATTCTAATGTAATATGTACATTAATTATGATGAGATGATCACAAGCAGCTCTATGGGTCGTCGAAATGGCAATTTTTTTTATTTTATTGGTCTAATATTTGATCCCTTCTAGTTGCAGTTGACTGAGAAAATGATGATGTGGTGCTTACCATGGATATTTTGGGCTTGGTGATGAGGTAGCTTCAATTGCCATATATGGATATTTTGGCCACGCTCATTGCAGGTTCAGCGTTCGGCGGCTGTGTTTTTTGACTGTTTATTTTTTCTGATTATTTTTTATTTTAGGTTTTTTTGTTTTTTTCATATTTCTTTGCATTGTTCGTAATAGGTTAACATATTTTTTCTATTTTAAATTTAATTATGCCAAATAAGTTAACTCAGTTACAGTAAAAAAATAAACTAATTACAGTAAAAAAACCATAAGGTACCGCCATTCTGAACACCCCCTAAAATAAACTTCACATAACAGCTCTTCAACTGCAAACGCTGTGTGAAGAGGATAAATTTTATTCCTCCCCACATGACGTCATAGGTAGAAGTAAGGCTCAGACCAGGGTTGGCTTGTTCACAACCTTGTGTGCTCACTATTGGTGAGATTAAGGCATCTTCTTTATTTCGATGGCACGAAAAATACATAATAATTCTAAAAAAGAAAAATTCTAGAAAATCTCACATTAATCGAGAGAAAAAAAGAGAATGATCTACATCCTTTATTTTGATGGGGCCAGATTATAATGGTGCAATTATATATAGATATTAGAGTTATCTAATAAATACAATTGTATTTCACTTATAGGCATTATAATTGTATATCAATGCCAATTATATTGTAATATCTAGCCACATAATTACACAAATAATTATGCTAGTTAGTTAAAAAAAAGTTGCTAAAATACCACGCTTTTATGAATTAGTTGCCGGTTTAAAAGGTCATTTTCAGTATTATGCTGTCTTGTCAGTATCATGAATTAGAGAAAATTGAGGTCATTTTCAGTATTATTCTGTCTAGGTATTGGATTGGTACTGTACATCGCTATGATGAAAGATTGGATTTAGGATCCTGATAAACTCAAAAAATTGTCCGCTCTTCTTTTCTTTGGAGTAAAATAAGCACAACATAAAGCAACACTAGTGAGTACATAGCTAGCTAGGTGTGGGCTAATGGCAAAAATTAAGTATTACTTGTACTTTCATGGACAAAAATCAAACCATTGTTCCTTGTCTTGTCAGGGAATAGAAGACTGATTACACCAATATGTTTAATTGGAGCTACCTATATGAGGTAAAAAGAACTATACAACGAACAGAGAATGCATCAACATTTGGTAACCGTTGACTTTAACAGAAGCAACAAGATAAAAAGTTGTGACAAGGCACTCAAAAAATCACATCATCCCAAAAAATATCTTTGTCAAAAGGCACCATTGACTAAGCCATTGTGTGTCATCACTCACAAGGTCAAGTCATCTCAATGGGATTTCTCATCTAATTAAATATATTCCTGGTGGTTATCATTGACACTATTTTGTTTGCTTTTGGCTGTCTATTTTGGCTTCCTGGGCTTCATTATGAATAAAACACAATGTGTGTTTGTGTGTTTGAAAGAGTAGTAACACATGGTTTTGGCACTTAGTACATCAATACAGCTTCTGGCACAGGTGATATGTTATCCCCTGTTTTCCTCCTCCTTTCCTGCCCTTTTCAAGGATCCTGTCCCCTACAAACTAAGCCTTGTCACTACATATTTACTATTTTCCTTGTATAATTTTTCCTGTAACTTAAATATAAGCTACCAAATCCAGCAGATCCCCATTCTATTGATCTATTCACAAAAAAAAAACTTCTCCCATCGCTGTGTGAATTTGGTTGACAAGCTATAAACAAACAAAAAAATCACAACCTAGTTTTAATATATTCTTTTAGGCAGACAAGCCCAATTGTTTACAGTCCAGTTATTTGCCTATGGACTCCACTAATTCTCTCTTTCCAATGCAGGTATACAGTCTCCATGTCCAGTACTGCAACTGATATGCAGTCAGAGCACTGTAACATGGTCTAATTAGTTTACAGAGATATTATTTGTTTCTAGAAAAACTGATGTATTATAATTAACAAGGTAGTACAAATAACAAGTTGCAGAAAGTTCGCTGAAGTCAGCTGGCAGCTTGGCACTTTGTGCAAATAACAAGTTGTAGAAATGCAGCCTTGCAGGGTGTGACACATGAAAACAGTGTACCTTAAGTCAGTAGAGAGATGCTAAACCTGAGAAAATTTAGGTAAGAAAACAAATTTGGTGTGTCAATTTGATGGGAGACGTGAGGAAACTAAGTCAATCAGCAACCTCAGATCTTATGTATGGCAGCAAGAGACCAAAAAATGGACAGCTGGTGTAAATCTGACCTTATGATCTCTGTTAATTATTTAGACTGGCTAAATCTTCTCACATCTGATTTAACTGATTGACTGATTAAAGAACAAATTTAAGTTGACAAATGATGCAACAGTGAAGGGAGAATGTAGTTGAATCTCCTACTGATAAGTTTGGATTTTATATTAAAAAAAGCGGGATTTGCATGTACTTAGCATGCCTGATTGGATTCATAAGCACCAGCAAAAATGAGACAGCTTCGGAGTAAGAGATTTGTCGTGTGTGTGTCATTCTGCGCCTGACTGAAATTAAGATGTCCCAAAAGGTCAGCTTAACATTCTACTAAAATGCTTTCTTGATAAGAATCCACAAAGCATCAACAAGAAGAGACATTTTCAGGCATTAAGTAATCAGAGGGAACAGGTCACTGAAAGGTCAGAAATGATACTGTATCATTTGGTTAATTTTTGCCCGCAAATATTTCTGTCAAAGTCAAACTTACTGTGTGATCAACTCAGATTATTGTGTCAAAGCCAATCTTAAGCATTTGATTAGGCATCTGATCACTAATCAAACAAGCAGGGAAAAAGAAACTGAATAAAAGTATTTTGCAAGATTAGCATCACATAAATAAATCCATGGCAGCATCAACAGTACATTCCTGGTGGCATGGCTATCCAACAGAAAATAATATTGCTGATCAAAGTAACAGTTCCAGCCTCAGATTGGTCAACTAATCAGATGGACTCCACTATTTTACACCTGAAAGGGCATCCAAGAAAATCTTTCGTTTTTCATATCAGAATCAGCAGTTTGTCATAAGGCCAGCTGAAGAAGAAGAGCAACTTCAGATGCATATATACATCAATTACATGTAAATCATTTCCTTCTGTCACTCTGGTGTATACAGGAGAAGGTCAAATTGACCAGTTGACCTAGCTTTTGTTGTAAATTGAATGAAACTCAAATTCTTTTACCTTTTCGTCTGTCAGTAACTGACTAACAAAGTTCATGTATAGAATTCAGAACAAAGTCTGCGCACCAGAAATCTATCTTCAGATGTGAATATATCAATCACATGAGTACAAGGAGGTTAGTAGTGCCTTTCACATTCCATGCATAAAAGTGTGATTCTTCTTTCACTGAAATCAGGTGGCCCATCTGATAAGAACTTTGGCCCTATTTGCCAAGAAACACACATGCATACACTTACAGAAAACATAAAAGAGGCACCAAAATTAAGGAGAGGTAACCATATGAATCTTTGACCCATAATAGCTGCATCTGATCACAAGCTCCAAGACATGGGCACATGTGTAGGCCCTTCACAAATATAACATGCACACTACCTTGTGCTCTCTTTCCCATAAATTTGTTGCACCACAAAAAAAAAAAAATAGTATTACACACAACAACTCTCTCTAAAGATCTCCGCACAAGTATCATGATATACATATACATATATATATATATATACACATATGCATATACATACACATATCCATGTACATGTATATGTGTGTATATACACATGTCCATGTATATGTGTGTATGGACATGTCCATGTCCATGTATATGTGTGTGTGTGTGTATATATATGTGCGCGCACACGCATTATATCATCGAGACCAAGAGCAGCTCACCTCTGGCATAACAGTACCTGCACAAGAAGAGGCTACAAGCACCTCCATCCTCCATGTCCTGGCAGAGCGAGTGCATGCGTGCATGGATCTAACAATGTCGACAACGACGTCCACGTCTCCTGCTCCCCACCATGACCATGGTCAGCACCTCTCCTCCTCCTCTTCATCCGTCATCTCATCGGCGTCGACGGCAATGCCAGCGCCGTCACAGTTGTCGCTACCGCCGACGATCCCGGCCACCGACCCTCACGACGGCCCGGCGTGCCTGAGGCTCATCGAGGACCTGACCACCCACGCTGGCGCCATCCAGCGGCGCGTCCTCAGCGAGATTCTCGCCATGAACGCCGGCACGGACTACCTCCGTGGCTTCCTCGGCCACGTCGGAGGCAGCCACTGCGACGAGCTCGCCGCCGCGTTCAAGGAGCACGTACCGGTCGTCGAGTACGAAGACGTCAAGCCGTGCATCGAGCGCATCGCGAACGGCGCCCCGTCGTCCCTCATCTCCTCCAAGCCCATCACCGAGCTCCTCACAAGGTAACAGAAGTTAAACCACACTCACATGATTAATCTTGACAGCGTAATTCTGCCACTAACGGCGGCGCTGGTGCATGCGCAGCTCCGGCACGTCGGGCGGCCAGCCGAAGCTGATGCCGGCGACCGAGGAGGAGCTCGACCGCAAGACCTTCCTCTACAACCTCCTCGTCCCGGTAATGAACAAGTAAGTCGTACTAGACATGTCACTCAGGCACGGACGCGCGCAGGCACACGTGTGGCTGAGGCATGTGCATGTCGGCATGCAGGTACGTGCAAGGGCTGGACGAGGGGAAGGGGATGTACCTGCTGTTC
Source organism: Melocanna baccifera (assembly GCA_036346265.1). NCBI lineage: Eukaryota > Viridiplantae > Streptophyta > Magnoliopsida > Poales > Poaceae > Melocanna > Melocanna baccifera. The sequence goes on along the minus strand of CM070707.1, from coordinate 3,156,942 downwards.
GTGAAGCCGGAGATCGCGACGGCGTCAGGGCTGGTGGCGCGGCCGGTGCTGACGAGCTACTACAAGAGCCGCCACTTCCGTCGGCGGCCGGACAGCCCGTACACGCGGTACACGAGCCCGAACGAGGCGATCCTGTGCCCGGACAGCCGGCAGAGCATGTACGCGCAGCTGCTCTGCGGCCTCGCCCGCCGCGGCGAGGTGCTCCGCGTCGGCGCCGTCTTCGCATCCGCCTTCCTCCGCGCCGTCAAGTTCCTCGAGGGCCACTGGCGCGCGCTCTGCGACGACATCCGCACCGGCCGCGTCGACGGCGCGCGCGTCACCGACCCCGCCTGCCGGGAGGCCGTCTCCAAGGTCGTCTCCCAGCCCGACCCGGCCCTCGCCGACGCCATCGCCGCCGAGTGCGCGGGCGGGTCGTGGCAGGGCATCGTGAGGCGGATGTGGCCGAGGACCAAGTACATCGACGTCATAGTGACGGGGTCAATGGCACAGTACATACCGCTGCTGGAATTCTACGGCGACGGCTTGCCGCTGGTGTCGACGATGTACGCGTCGTCGGAGTGCTACTTCGGTATCAACCTCCGGCCGCTGGATCGGCCGGAGGACGTAGCGTACACGCTGCTGCCCAACATGTGCTACTACGAGTTCATCAAGGTGGAGAAGGACGGCGAGGAGATCCGGGAGGGGAAGGTGGTGGACCTCGTCGACGTCGAGGTCAGCGGCTACTACGAGCTCGTGGTCACCACGTTCACAGGTGTGCGGCGTGTGCCTTTCTTGCATTGCTTTGCCTTCTCCGTTAGCCCATGCATGTGTTTGGTGCACTCTTGCCTTCTTGGTAAGTTCCCAATTCACTCTGATTCGCTGCATTTGTTCAACAACTGCACACGCACATTCAAGGCCGTCCGATTCCAAAATCAATGGCTGACACTGGCTGAGTGCCAAGTTAGTAACTTAATTTTGAAGGGTGCTGCTACGTTACAAATAGTTTTTAACTACGTGTGTGTATATATAGATGTATATATATACATACATACATATACATATATATATATATGTATATATATATATATATATATATATGTATATATATATATATGTATATATATATATATATATATATATATATATATATATATATATATATGTATGTATGTATCAATTGCTCTTTTTTTTGACTGAAATGATATTAAAATGCAGAGTGAATTATACTTTTTGGATGTGATGGCATGGTGGTCTGTTTTTCAAAGATAAGTGTAGCGTACATCTTAGATGAGAAGATTAGTGCCTTTGCTTTCTTTAGTTTTTATATTGGCTATTGCGGTCTCCTTGGTGTTGCTCTAATGGTGGACAGCATTGAGCTTTGATTCCCTCAGCCACAGTACACCGCTTGCATATTTTGTACGGCTTAGGTTTTTTTCACACTATACTACCTTTATATCTGTCCATAAGTTATTTATTTTTATTTTTATCAGTTAAGTAGTGTCTTGTGTGTACTGACTATTGGTTTTCCTAGAGAGTTGAGATTTGGGGTCTAACTCAAGCTAACAAATCAATTGGATGGGACAAATATTTTCTTAACTACTATGTTTTCAGGAGTATATATATGTGTCTAGCTCATGACAAATGCATGGGTGTGAACGGCAGTCTTCCCCTACCACATAATTTCCATTTCTTTCATATTTAAGGATTAAGTAAATAAATAAATCGCATTTGTTAGATGCGTGTGTTTATTATGATTAGATGGAACAAAATTGAATTAATGGGAACTTGGTGATTTGGAGTAGAATTCTGGCGTCTGGCTTCTGGTTGTCCTGCTCCAAACGGCTGTCTTGGCTTCTGGCTCTCTTTTTTTTTTTGGTTTTTTTTTGACTTTTTTGTCTATTCTTTTTTCCTCTTATTTTTTCATTGTCCATGTTGATTTAACATTTTTTATTTGTTTATATTTGATTACACAGAATAAACCAACAATAGTTATGTACAATGTAAAATAAGTTATAAGATCCGGTTTATAAGCTACTTAAAGGGTCAAGCCATAAGCTAAGCTTATAAGCAAATGGGGTGTAGGCCTGTAGGGTGCTAGACACCCACTTCCTAGCTTGCGATTGCAATAACCTTTTCATGTCTGTACTGAAAACTACACTCGCTTTTATCCGACAAGGAGATATTGGAAGCTACTGTTTTAGTTAGGGAAGGGATTAAAAAGGGCAGGTCAGACCTATGTACTCCTCCAACTATAGTTGTTTTTTACTTGTAACTGTCTTCAATGCAAGAGTAGACCATGGTTTCTGATATAATATATAATACCTTTTACTACTAGGTGTAATTTCTCTCATCTCTAATATTTCGCTTAAACAAACTTGAAATACTCTTTTATCACTTTGAGTATACTTATATACTAATTATAAGATGCTCTAATGTGGACCATACGAAAAAATTGTAAGGAGTCTATAGTTTTTAATGTATTTTGTAAATACCTTCATATTGCACATAAAAAATATATTTAAAAAATATACATACAACCTCTAAAAAATTATACATACCACCTAGATGATCTTAAATACTCATATACTATATGTACATACCTTCCATTACATAAGATACTCCATACATTGTGAGATACGACATAAGAAATAATTACACCCCGGGAGTAGAAAAAAGGTTATATGTGTGTGTGTGCGTGCGCTCGTGAACATAATAAAAAGTATTTTTCAAGATAAATCTAATGATATTATTTTTATATGATGATTCTATATATTTTTTGTGTATTAATGGTCAAAATTTGAAAGCTTCACTATAGAAATCCCGTGACAACCTATAATATATTAATGATAGAGGGAGTATCTCATGCCGTGGTAGATTTATTTTCCCAAATCAGCAAGAGTTTTACTATAATTTTCCATAGATGATACTTCTTTGGTGTTTCTAACATAGGCTTTCCTCTGGCATTGCAGTTCAATTAGTATGCTCTAGTAGCATTTGAATGTCTAATGCAGTAAAAAAGTAGCACTCAGGATAAAAGCGAGAAACAAAATCTAAACTAGATATACTTAATAACAGAAAGAGTATATTAACATGAAACATTTTGCGCAATCCCGCAATTTAATTGGGTGCTTATGAATGTGCAACTGTGTTTTAAACTGTATATTATTAATTGGCAAATTATATGCTTCACTTTTTTCTCTAAAAAAATATACATTCTGTAGACTTGGTTCTGCAAATTATTAAAGAAACTGCATGATTGAGATATGGAGATAAAATCTAGTCTTCACTTGAGCACGATTGAGTTCCAAAAAAAATTTACTTACTGGAGCAATAAATCATGCTACCAAAATCAACAGGCTATGGAAGAATCAATAATATATGCCACAAGAATAAGATGATCCAGATGTGACATTTATTAAAAATGATATTCAGTCAATTTGACATCCCTCTCAGCCGCACACATCAGCTTAATTAATTTTATTAGCTTCACCTTATAGTTTGCATTTCCATGAATAAACTGAATTTGTCATCAAATCACCTTATGGATGCAGGAATACCTTAAACTATGCCCCTATGGAGAAAGTTATTTAATACATTAAGGGGGTGATCGGAATAGCGATGGTTTTTGGCTTTTGACTGAAAAAACACTGTAGCTGACTGAAAAAACACTGTAGCTGAGTTAGTAGATAGTGTAGTGAATAGTGAAAAAAAGCTGAAGCTAGAAGCTGAAACTGAAAAAAATCGAAACGATCAGGACCTCGAATCAAACAATAGCCATTGCATGTGGAAAGTCAAAGTGGGGCACAAAGTCAAAGTGCCCATTATTGTAGCATGTAATGGCCAGAGATGTGTCCCCAACAATTGGAGTTATTTAAAGTTTTTTCCCCGACAGTAGGAGTTATTTAAAGTAAGATGAGTAGTACATTTATCAGAGAATAGTTGTTAGCTTGAGATATATTTTGGCTCAATATATTTCCAAAAATAATATATGTATGTTTTCTGAATGGTCGAGTCAATAGAGTATGACTCTGCTACGGGCACCCGTAAACTAAGGATTTTACTAGTCATAAATGTAAATTAGGATGTTCCTACGGGAGGGCTGGATCATGCATGGATTATAGGTAATTAATTCATATCACAGGTCTTACTGCTCAAATAACTTTTATGTTTGTTTGGTTTGTTGTCATAATTTTCTGTGTACTTGAGTGTACGTACCATGTCATCGAACCCAACTGTCAAGGACTATATGTAAAAAACGAAACACAAATTTTCTTTTCTTTTTAATTAGTATATGCAGTTTATGCAACTAAGCTCGAACTACTTGGCTACTTGTTAGTAACTTTATTTGATCATCACTTTTTAGATGGAAATTATTATGATATAAACGTGCGACACATGAACCCCTTGCCAAAAGGACTTAGCTAGAAGGCAGGACCTGTTAAATGATGGGCTTGTTATTTCTGTAGCTGAGGTCTCACTGGACTGGCACGGCCTGCTAACTTGTTGCTTGGCCCAACATCTTATTGGATCCACTCTTTCCTCTTTTATTCCCCCATATTTTAGACTCTGCGTGCCACGTATACAAAATGTACTACTACGCGTAGGATTTCCACAGTAAACGACTAAATCCAAAAGTTCACTAAACACCCTTAACTATAAAATTAGGTATTTAATACTGTAAACTTACAAAATCGGGTCGATATACATTCTAAAGCGGTCTTGCTACGGAAACCCAACTTAGGATAGTTTTTGCCATGTTGGCAACTATATCATGGATTTTTGCTGATGCAAATCTAAATGATAAAAGGGATGACGGCGAGAAGAAGAAAGTGGTCTGAGAAAGAGTGCACCATGTGGATGTCAACATCCTTAAATTAGATCTCCACTAAAATATAATGATGTGATTGTCAATATGGCAAAAATCACCTTAAGTGGGATCTACACCATCAAAATAGCTATCTAAAACCGCCGTAAGGTGTAAATTAATCTGATTTTGTAAGTTTGGGAGATTAAATACTGGGTTTTGTAGTTGACGGTATTAATTATACTTTTTGCAAAGTTCGAGAGGATAAAATGGACTTATTTCTTATGAAAGATTAACATTTCTACCATAGAACCCTACAAACCTCAAAAATTCTTTTGCCATTCCTCCAATCCAAACTAGTCCTTGAGATAATATGGTTAATGTATTTTCGCCTTTGTATAGCTTAATTTTTGCAATAAAAGATGTTCTTACAACTACTCCATCCGTTATGCAATATAAGTCAAAAGTCTGCTATGCGTACAGGCTAAAGAGACATTAAATTTTAGAGAAAAAAATTAATACCATTGGACCATGTATACCCCTATTAAATGGAATACTACAACTACTCAGTCATTTTTTAGCATTAAAATAGAGGTATATAGTAAAAATATTGCAATAATTGCACATTTAGTTTCCTCAATAGATTTATATTGTAGGACAAACGCTTTTTAATAATGAGGACTTGTATTGCGGGACGGAAAGAGTCCCTAATATTCTACAATTTCGAGTGACTTTTTACCAATTTTTTCCTTATATACCCCTCCTCTTTAGCTATTTTCAATGTCATCTACTACCATAAACTAGAGGAAGACACACCAATCAAAGAACAATAAGTCATCCAATGAAGAGAGATAATACAATCTTTTGTAGATGTACCACAATGAAAGTGCAAAATCCTAGAACGACATCATTTCAGAAACAAAGGGAGTACATGCTTATCTGGAAACATGGACGGATCCAATTCAATTCAGGGGTATTTAGCTGTATACCCAAATATTTCATGTAATATCTAAAATTTCAGCCGAAAGTACAATTGATTTCAATCCGCTTCTACACCTCCCCTTCCACAGTTGATTTCAAGCCACTCCCACATCTCACCTCTTCAATTCACCTAGAATAAAAGTAGCCTAATAACCCATCTGCCCCCTTATCAGATTGGCCCATCAGCCTATCGGTAAACCCCTCAAACTCTAATCTATCCTCCTCCCTTCCCCTTCTCTCTTTGTGTCTCTTGCAGGCTCCATTAATCCAGATCAAAATTGCCAAACCTGGTAGCACTGGCACACGAGATCAAGGGGCAATTGGCCACCAAGCGTCTTTGATGAGGGATTGAGAGTAACTCTAGCCTCTGCTCGGCCTCGGTGGTAAGAAGCATAGCCACAACAAGCAGCGATACGTCTGCAAGGAGCAAACAGGTGACAACTGTCACTTGAGAGTAAGGGAGGCAGCATGCGGCGATGGCAGCCATGTCAATGCAGCAGTAGGCACTAGGAAATGACTTTTGGCTTGACCTCCATGGCAAGGAGCATAGCTATGACAAACGGCGATATGTCTGCAAGAAGCAAACAGGTGACAGTTGTCACCTGAGAGCTGGAGAGGGAGTGTGCGGCGGTGGCGGCTAAGTCGACGAGGCAGTAGGCATTAGGCAACGACTACACGTTGTTGTGCACTGGTACACGTAAGCCATACATATCAAACTACATCAACATATTTTTATCTTAAGTTATTTTAAAAATTTTCTAAATTATTTACAGATATTGTATCTAGTACGAAATATTTTGTACTTTTTTTGTTATTGTAGGCTTTTATATTTTATTTATCAACTCTGAATACCTATTATATAAATTTTGGATCCGCCACTGTGTGGAAATGCTAATAATTATATTGGATTAGCACGCAACGTTACATTAACCTTTTGCTTGTCATGCGTGCAGGGCTGTACCGGTATCGGGTCGGCGACGTCCTCCAGGTGTCGGGCTTCCACAACGCGGCGCCGCAGTTCCGGTTCGTGCAACGCCGCAACGTCGTCCTCAGCGTCGACACCGACAAGACCTCCGAGGACGATCTCCTCCGCGCCGTCACCAGCGCCAAGCGCCTCCTCGCGCCGCTCGGCTGCCTCCTCTCCGAGTACACCGCCTACGCCGACACCTCCTCCATCCCCGGCCACTACGTCCTCTTCTGGGAGCTCACCCCGCCGCCGCGCCACGGCGGCGACGGCGAGGAGGAGGTCACCCGCGTCATGGCCGCCTGCTGCGCCGCCGTCGAGGACGGCCTTGACGCTGTCTACCGCCGGTGCCGGAGCCGCGACCGGTCCGTTGGGCCGCTGGAGATCCGCGTCGTCACCCCCGGCGCCTTCGACGCTCTCATGGACCTCTGCGTCTCGCACGGCTCGTCGGTGAACCAGTACAAGACGCCGCGCTGCATCAAGCACCCAGACGCCATCGCCGTCCTCGAGGCGCGCGCCGCCGGGCGGTTCTTCAGCGACGCCGAGCCGCACTGGGAGCCCTTCAAGGTCGACGGCGCAAGCACAAGCACGTGTGGTATCGCGCGCACGTGTGAGAAGCGAGGTGCGTAACACCACTACGAGCTACGTACCTGACTACGTACAATATCGGGCAAGTACGTACGCACGTACGTACGGTGATTCACCGGAGATCGGAGCTAAGCTGAAGAGATGGATGGACAGTTGATGTGAAGATGGTTTAATTAAGTAGATAATTGATGTGCATGTCTGATGTTTAGAGGGGACTGTTAATGTGCCATTCGTGTTTAATTACTCTGTCTCCAATTACATTTGGGATTGATCATTGTTAGGGCCGTGCCTGCATGGTCTGTGTGTATGTCAATTGATCATTGACTCATTTAATTGTTAGTGAATCGAGACAAGTCGTCAGGGGCTTCTGCGTGTTTTCAGGGAAAGTTCGGAATAGCGATGGCTTCTGACTAAAATTTTACAGTAACTGGTTGATTTTTTACTATAGCTGAGTTGGCTTATTAGGCATAATTAAATTAAAAATATGTAAAAATAAAAACGGTATACTAACCTATCACGGATAATGCAAAAGAATACAGGAAAAAAACAAAACATAAAAAAACAAAAAAAATCACTACGAGACAAAAACACTACAGCATTTTGAACGCTCATCGCGCAGCCAGAAGCTGCCGCTGCCGCTGTGCTGAGCAGTGCCTTAAGGCTGTGCTCAAAACAAGTTTAAAGTCGGTTTTTGCTTCTAGCTTTTGCTTTTTTTTTTTACTATTCAGTAATTTTATCTTTTTCTCATATTTTTAGATTTTTTGACTTTTCTTTTTTTTCGTTTTTTTTGCATTGTCTGTGATAGAGTAATATATTTGTTTTCTATTTTTACATTTTTAAATCTAATTATGTCAAATAAGCCAACTCAGTTACAGTAAAAAAATAAATCAGCTACAGTAAAAAAGTCACAAGCTAATACCAAACTGAGCGCTACTAAGTGCCCAAAGATCATTAATGTTGTTCAAATACCGTAGCTTGACGATACATGGGGCCTATTTTTTTTGGCTTCTAAAAATGGCTTTTAACTTTTGCTACAGGATGTAACTTTTAAACAGAGTATTTTTTTAAGACGGGGTCTACAAGTTAATTGTAGTACACATTAAAAGCCCAACATCTGTACAATCCAAAATCGCAAGCAATTATCTCTCTGTCTGTAATCTTTGTCGTAAACAACTAAAATTCAAACATTTCAGCCAAAAACCAGAAGCCATAGCCATATCAAACAGACCTATGCTCTTTCGGTAGAGAGCAGCCCCGCTCGTTTTGGCTTTTTTTCGATTTCTACTTCTAGCTTCTGCTTGTTTTTTTTAACTATTCAGTATTTCATTTTTTTCTGAATTTTTTTAGATATTTTAGGCTTCTTTATATTTTCTTTTTTTCTGTGTTTCTTTGTATTCTCCCTAATGGGTTAATATATTTTTTTCTATTTTTATTTTTTTTAAAAAAATTAATTATATCCAAAAAACCAAATCAGCTATAGTAAAAAAAATCAGCTACAGTAAAATTTCAACTAAAAATCAGAATCTATCGCTAAAACGAGCGCCTTAGATTTAACTACGACCACGCATGCGCGTAATAGTACAACCGATTGCATACCATCCAATTTCTATAATATATAGCTATGTGCACCCCTCCGGCATACTAGTTTTCATATATGGCTGCATGCATCGTTGATAACTGACATGTGTGCCTGCAATTACCTATGGACCCACCTCTTTGCACATGAATTCTTGAAGAGAACAAAAGTCATCATGAAATTGAAAGCAACTGATTATAAATTCGAAAGCAAGTTGGAATAAACATGAGAGACAAATGAGTATAATTTTGCAATAGATTTTAAAATAAATTTCGAGTCAAATTAGTGCAGATTTTAAGAAAATCAAGATAGTTTCTTGACATAAAATTTAAAAAAATCTAAACCAATTATTATAAATTTGAAGCATGTCAATATAAATTTGGGACAAAATTCGTGAAACTTCCAACGCAAATTTTGTATGAAAACCTCTTTGGCTATACACACCCTCCTTTTGCACATGATTTCTTACATAGAGCAAAAGTCAGCATGAATTTGAAAGCAAGTTGAGATAAGTATGGAAGACAAATGAGTGTAATTTTGCAATAAATTTTGAATTCAATTAGTGCAGATGTTAAGAAAATACATCAAGATAGTTTATTGACATAAAATCAACAAAAATTATAAACCAATTATTATAAATTTGAAGCAAGTCAATATAAATTTGGGAGTAAATTTGTGAAACTTCCAATGCAAATTTTATATGAAAAATTCAAATTAGTTTAACTTTAGGAGATGAGTCAACATAAATTTGAAAGCAAGTCGGTATAAATTCAAAAGCAAGTTAGGACAAAAATGAAAGTAAACTGAGCATGATTTGCAAGAAAAATTACAAATAAAATATAAAATCAAAACTGAGGGCCTGTTCTTTGCGGCTTCTAAAAGCCGCTTTTGGCTTTTGCTACAGTAACTAACTTTTAAACAGAGTATTTTTTTAAGATAGGATCTACAAGTTAATTGTAGTACACGTTAAAAATAATATCTCAGATCATCAAAATCATAGCGAGTATTTCTCTTTCCGCAATCTCGCCGCAAATGACCAAAAACCATCACCATGACCAAAAGCCATCACCCATGACGAGAAAGAACAGGCCCTGAGTATCCTGACTATAGATTTGAAAACAATTTGGGATAACACATGGAAGAAAAATGATCATAATTTGCAAGTAAACCAGAAATAAAATATAAAAATGCAATTTGTGTAAGTGTGAAGCTAGTCAGGATAATTTTGTTGAAAAAAAGTGAAAATCAATCCCAATTATTATAAATTTAGACGAAGATCAATATAATTTTTGGAACTAAGTATGCTAGATAAAACTTTGGGAGCAAAATTGAGGATAATTTGAAAGTAAGATGATAGAAAATTTCAAATTAAATTTCTATGCAATTGATGCAAATGTTGGCTCGTTCAACTATGTCTTTGCCATTGCTTGTCAGCATGTGGGCTTCATGGTGGGTTCCATAATGCGTGCATTATGGGTGTGAATCATGTAGACATAACAATCTGCTAGCGCGGCAAAAGAAAGTTTCACGTGACTCCATGGCCATGCGAACGACTTTGGTGGCGTTTAGAATGCCAGTAGTTAATGGTTTTTTTTATTATAGTTGATTTTTTTATTGTAATTGAGTTAATTTAGTTAGTGATACCTAGAAAGTTTACTTATTTTATTGGTTTTGCAATTGCCATTTCTGGTGTTATCTAAACATATACATATATTAATTTGAGTTTGAGTTTGAGTTTGAGTTTGCAACTTTGAATATCCATCTTAAAATTCCTGAATCCGTCACTGCAGTTTATGGGTGAGACGTGTGCACAAGAAGCTCTCGTGCAAGTTGTTCTTGTACTGTAACGTTACGACCAGTCGCGTAGCCTGAGTAGAGCTGGAAACAGTGGACTTTTTACCCACTTGCAAATGAAGCTTAATTTCGGGGTTTTGACCTGATCTGTACCGGGGTTGAGAAATTTGCCTCTTTAGGAAACGATTCAAACAAAAAAAAAAGTCTGAACAATGGAATCAATCCTGTGACACCAACATCCTTTCTTTTTTAGAATACAAAACATCTGATTTATCTAGTTTTTAATGTCATAACATTCGTAATTGATCGAAGTCAAATTCATGCTTATGTGCTTATTAAACTGCAGTACTTTACTGATGTGATTTTAGAATGCACACAAGTTAACAACTAGCAATAATAGTAATAATAATAATAATAATAATAATAATAATAATAATAATAAATGCACACCTTCGTCTATGGTCGCTGAATCCAACTTTATTTCGGACGCCCGGGCCGAAGCACTTGTGAATGCCTCAAATGGGCTTCGCAGTTTGCACTGCTCTCAAATAAGCTACTCCATCCCCTTGGTTTCTTTGCACAGGGTGTATTTTGCTTGAGCATGGAGAGATTAAGGAGCACGTAAAACCAAGAAAATAGTAGGTGGACAAGAATGACATAAGTAAAAAAGAGCTCTTTTGAGCTTCAAAATGTTTTGGCTCATCTGAAAAAATATATATATTTGCTGCTTTGGTTGTTGCTAGAAGGGCAATTCCAGGCAGCCATGAGGGCACATAGGTTGATCTTACTACGAAAGCACTCAAAAGATGCTAGGAGTTTTGAGCTTACATATAATTATGTTTGCTTCATTGTTCACCTGAATGTTTTACTCTCATAGCCACATGATGCTTACTTTCAGTTAAGTTTTTTCTTTGGAAATGCTGAATTGAGGAACATAAGTTATGAAAATTGTTTGTATATATGCCAAAATTGGTGTTTGTTTATCTATCAAAATTTAGGTACGAGGTTGGACATTCCATGCTAGAACGTAATGCATGCTGGTTAGCTAGGTAATATCAAGGTGGGGAATGTCAATGGCGCTCGACAAGCAACTGTAAAGAGATGGTAGAGGCATTTCAATGGCCTGACAGCGATGACTACTTTATGTTGCTTTTGAAATTTTACAACATGTATTAATTTTTTACGAGATTTTACAACATGTAGTATTTTTACGTGATTTTATGTTGCTTTTGGGATTTCAACTTGTAAAGATATGTTTTGCTTGACATGTGTGTGAAAGAAAAACTATATTTATTGTATTATCATGTTTCACCCTCTTTTAGGATTCTGTTGTAACGCACGGGTAACCTACTAGTAATAATAAATGCACACCTTCGTCTATGGTCTATGAATCCAACTTTATTTCGGACGCCCGGGCCGAAGCACTTGTGAATGCCTCAAATGGGCTTCGCAGTTTGCACTGCTCTCAAATAAGCTACTCCATCCCCTTGGTTTCTTTGCACAGGGTGTATTTTGCTTGAGCATGGAGAGATTAAGGAGCACGTAAAACCAAGAAAATAGTAGAGGGAAATGAAATTAATATCTATGGAATGACAGTGATATCCATGGTTTTAATGTTTTGGGAACAAGAGAGATGATAATTGTGTACTCATAAATGTTTAAAGAGAGATGGAGATAATGAGGACGAAAGAGACAAAAGATCGTGCATGCACGCTTTATAATATGAAACAAGATAGCAAAATTTACAGGCACTAATTCTGTTTTTTTGGGTTACAACTGATAGCTTTTGTTTGTGTTGTTCTAGATAGTAGCAGACAATGGATACACCTAGACGAACGACGCACATGGTTTTGAGTTTGTGAAGCCATTTAGAGAATTTGCTTGCAGAAACCGCTTCGTCTGTTTCAACATTCGGAGAAGCCAAAAGTGGATGGTGGAGACACGACTCAGGAAGCTGTTTGAAGAATTTGTTTGATAAAACTGTGTTGTTTATTTTTACTTTTGAAGAAACTAAAAGGCAAAAAAAAATAGTACCATTATTTTTTGAAACAAATGGGGTATCATTTACACTGAACAAATTCTAGCCCAGCCCAAGCCATTAGGCCTTTCCTATTTACTTGGTCTGTACAAAGCTTGTCACGCCCAAATAATAGGGCAGGCCTAGAACAACAGGCCTTTTTCGGCCCAGTCCGAGGGCCTGGAATCAGCAGCACTGAGAACGTTAGGCCCCATGGTGTAGGTGGGTCGTTCCAACCGTGCTGCCTTGAAGGCCGGCCCGCAGTTGGTTAACACCTCCCCACTCATTTTAGCTCTTTTTTCAACTTCAGCTTCTAGATTCAGTTTTTTTTCACTATTCAGTAATTCATCTTTTTCTAAAAATTTTTAGATTTTTTTAGCTTTTTTGTATTTTTCTTTTTTTCTCGTATTCCTTTTGCATTGTCCGTGATGGGCTAACATATTTTTTCTATTTTGTTAAATTTAATTATGTCCAAAAAACCAAATCAGCTACAATAAAAAAAATTAGATACAATAAAACTTCAACCAAAAATCAGAAGTCATCGTTAAAACTGGATCAAATCCCATAGCATCCCTAGCATTAGTGAAACTGGATCCATGGTCTTGTACAAGACAAGGCTTACTGATTGGACTAGCCAGCCGCTGGCAGATATATTATCCAATACCTCTAAGAAAACATATATTACTCTTTCTATACGGGGTATTCCCATTTTAAAAGGAGAACATACGGTTGTTACAAGAAAAAAGAAGTCCATCGGGCCACTCACGCACGGTCAGCCTCTCTGCACCACTCACGCAAGATCAGCTCTCTCAGAATAAATAAAGGCCCCGTTCTTTTCAGTCCATCACTTATGTTTTTTTCTTGAATAAACAAATGAAATAATATTTTCACAGAACTTTTAAAACGGCTTATCAGTATAACCTTTCAAATTGACTTATCGACGTCCGGTTTATTCACACAAGTACTCACGTTAAGATATCAACAGCAACAATAAACTATCAACTGCAGCTGAAGAGAACTCATCCAAAAGTTTAAGAATAAAATAACACATCACCTTAAGAAATAACAAATTTTGGCTGCACTACTACGCGCGTGCGCGCACACACACAGACATACATACAAGATTACTGTCCGTGCATTGCAACAGGGTTCCAAAAGAAGATGGTACATATCATCCATTACTGCAGAAAGGTTATCACAGACGGTTCAAAAACGTCATCACAAACGGTTTCATGAGCCGTCTGAGTTTACAAGTCAGTAATGACATGAGGTCATCACCGATGGTTTTTGAACCGTCTGTGATGGAGATTATTACAGACGGTTATTAACTTAGAATCATTTGTGATAGTTGACTATCACAGATGGTTTGTAGTTGAAATCGTATGTGATAGCTGATGTATCATAGACAGTTGTAGATAAAACCGTTTGTGATATACATGTATCACAGACAGTTTGTAGATGAAACTGTTTGTGATATTATTTTATATTGCTAAATCTATTTCTATTTGTTGGCTAGCCCCAGGAAACACTATCATGTCCTCTGAAACAAGCAGAAACACAATAAATACATGTATACATCTAATTTACATTTATTTCAAAAACAAGAATACCTATTTCACAAATCAATTAACTCAGATGAAATAAATTAACCAATCATGAAGCGACACACCGAAGTAAATTCAGTAATTGTAATTAACAAATGTTAATTAATTGGCCTAATTGGCCACCGCACAGTAGCTATGCGAGCATGCAGACCACCGCACGGTGGCTGTGCAGGTGAGGGAGGGCCGTAAGGTGGTCATGCGGTTTTAGCGACTTCGCGCAGCTGCCGTGCGACAACCCTGACGTGTCATCCGTAAGTCATTTCCGCACGAAAAGACGCTAAATCTGTAAATTTCATATAAATGATGCTATTTTTGTAAAAATGCAATGAAAAAAAATATCAATACGACCAAAAACTCCTGAGGTTGGTGCGTGAGGTGCTCGCCATGGGCGACATCTATAGATGGACAGTCATCTGCACAACTATCACGAAACGTGTTCCACTTGTCGCCGCAGCTTGTTTGTGGTAGAGGAGTAGTTTGTTCGCATGTCTTTCGAAGGCTAGCTCGACCGTACACCTGCCGAAGGACAGGTTCAAAAACAACTTTTGTAGGAAATAAGCTCTTGGTGCATAGCACAGACGGTCGACACGTGTCTTAATCGGGAAATACAACTTTTGCTAATTTGAGCGGTCACTTTTCGCGCCGCTGATTATTCCGGCAATCCTGGGAGATTTATTTGATTCTGACCGTACTTTTTTATTTGAACGGTTGATGATGGGGCCCTCGTGGGGGGCCATCTGGAGCTGACGTAGACGGGCCCGGTTCTAAGATTCGTCGTCGTGAGTCGTGACACTTTTTCCTCCTTTTTCTCTTTTTTTTTTCCTTTTACACTTCCCCTTAGCTAGTCCTGAGTTGCAAATTTCTTCTTGTATTTTTCTCAGTCCTGATTAGTTAGTTAGCACGCACGTACTTCTTGTTGTTTGGGGGACACCATGATCTATATAAGTCCTGTTCTCTGCGACTTCTAAAAGCCGTTTTTAGCTTTTGCTATAGTAACTAACTTTTAAACGGAGTATTTTTTTAAGATAAGGTCTACAAGTTAATTGTAGTACACGTTTAAAAAATAATATCTGTATCATCAAAATTGCAAGCGAGTATCTCTCTTTCCGCAATCTTTGTCGCAAACAGCCAAAAAGCTATCAGCCGCAGCCAAAAACCATCAGCCACAGCAAAAAAAAAAAAAACAGACCCATAATCTTCGCAATTTACCACCCACAGTATCTTTAGGTTTATTCGTACTTGCATATATACCATTCGCATCATAGCGATCGAAGAGGCTTAATTAGATTTATTCGTACTTGCATACTAGTGTTTGATCAGACAGACAAACGGCAGGTAGCCACGTGGATATATATATATATATATGATTTTCCATTATCAAGACAAAAACATGACAATTGTGTTAAAATAGGTTCATATGAGTGAGGTCTATTTTTTATAATTTCAAAGTATACATGTTTAGTATCATATTGCTGATGCTAAGTTCTTTTCATATAGAAGTCCTTGCCACTTCTTGAATCATATGACATATAGATGGAGATGTCATGAGCTGAACACATGCGTGCGTATTCATATATTTTCGCGTGAAAATCGTATGACTAAGTCCACCGCCACTTGGCAGACTAAGTTCATCTTATTTTTGATAAACTATGTATCATCTATCTGTCATGAGGCTGTTTAATTATCATTATTTAGTTTGAATATTATCAGTTACCAGTGAATGATTTAGTAGTTATTAGTTAATTATTTCAGTTCAATGGGAAAATTACTAAAGAGTAATTCGCACGTCTATAGGAGTCTTGGAAATGTCTAGGCTTAGTAGACAGAACTCTTCTATTTTCTTCTCACGTTATCTTCTTCCTCTCTGATGAATTCGTACTAAGTGTTGAGCAACCGAATCTCGTCGACCCTTTCTTCTCGGCGTGCACCAGGAAGGAGGGAGAGCGGCTATCTCCGAACCATTTCAGTAAGGAGTACCTGCACAGGGTGGCAATAAGGTTTCTGGATAGTGTATTTGCGTGACTGCTCTTGATCTACGTCGAGTCTGCACTACATCTTGTTCTTCATTAAGTCTAACAGTAAGTCATTCGTGTCACCAATCGACTCATTTAAATTTTGTTTCTACATATATTTTGAAGTATAATGAGTTGTCTATTGTTAGCACCGATTTATGAATCATTAGTTATTTGTGATAGTTGCCTCCTAGTAAAATTTGAAATTAAAATATTACCCATATTTCCAACAAATTGACAACCACAAAAGGACTGGATTTTGTACAAGCTCTTGCTTTTGTTTGAGACAAATTAAAGTTCAGAAAGGAACCCCTTGGTTGTATATGATCCGTACGATTGACACTTGACCTAATGCTTCGATCGTATGGATCGACAGGAGAGACATGCACGGTTGATTTCCATTGTGGAGAAAAAGGCGGCAGCCTCACAAGGACTGAACACTATCTTGTTGCTGGCCAAAAACGGAGTAGCGATCAGATGGAAACATCTATGGAAAGGGTTTCATGAACATTCTCTTAAGCTTCACTGCGGGGCTGGTGAGGTGCTTGCAAGCTCACGCTGACGTATAGGAGAATTGCATTGCTATGTACTTAATTAGCGCTTATGATTTTGAGTTGCAATACATAGATAAAAAATTAAGTGCAACGAATTTTGTAACAAAAGCTTATATTTGATCTGTCTTTGTATTACATATAGGCACATATACACGACGCAAGAATGTGCATTACAATTTAAAGCATACATAAACTATAAAAAGATTGCTAAGTCTCGAATTAATTAAGGTGGTTAATTTTACAGGGTCAATGGCTAGCAATTTAAGGGAGGTTGGTGAACCGATGATGATGATAGGGAACCCGGCAACCGAAGCCACAGTCTCCATGGCTGATACCTAGAACAAAACTAAGCTTTCACTGATGGCATGGAGAAACGGAAGCTAGCTGATCTGAGTTTTTTTTTTTTTTTTTTGCTGTGTTAGAAGCAAAAAAGGATGATGGCATGGTGTAGCTAGGAATTAGAAAGGTAGAGCATGTGTCCACAACAACAACGCTGTGAAGCAAGGCTTGTGGTGCATAAATGGTCCCTTGATTACCTTTCTTCAATTTAACAAAAATGCAATTGCATGTCGATATATACTCCATCGACACATTAACCACAACCCAAGAAATAAGTCAAATCTTTGTGCGTACAAGTTACTAGTAGTAGCTAGGTTGCTACCCCTTTTTTTTTATGAAACTCAATCAAGGGTCAATCAGTACTGTATCGTATTTTTACTTGAACGATTGTATGATATTTCTTTGCTTTTTGCACCAAATTGTCTAGAGATGAATCAATCGTGCATGGTGACACGTTAGCATTTCATTGATTAGCGCATTAATTCGACGGCAATTATAAATCTGATGAGACTTAACGAGAGCAACTTCAAAAACAAACTAAGATCTTGCTTATTTTAGCTTTTAAGTTAATTTCTGTTTTTGACTTCTATTTTTTTATTATTTAGTATTTCGTCTTTTTATGATTTTTTAGAATTTTTTTTAGCTTTTTTATCTTTTTTCCGTATTCTTTTGTATTGTCTGTGATAGGTTAATATATTTTTTATTTTTTAAAAAAATTAATTATACTAATTAAGTCAACTTAACTATAGTAAAAAATAAACTAATTACAGTAAAAAAATATAAATCATTGCTAAACTTAATGCTACCTAAGACCGATCGACCAAATTCTAAAAACTGCAGAAAAAGAGTGGCTGACGTCGATCGATCCATGAAAACTTCCGTCACCTAAACAGTGATTGAGCCCTATATTTGCAGACACACGCACGCATGCCTTAATTGGGGGACAAATTAAAGATGAACGAAGACATATATGCATGTTTGTTGGCGTGACAAGTAGCAATCGATCGGGTGGCTGGAAACGTCAACGGGCAGGTAGGACCGTAGGTGTAAGGTCAAAGGTGACCGATGTGGATAGGGTGTGAGAAGCTGATTATCAACTTATATACGCTTATTCTATTTAGTTGCGGTTTATTAATATAATAAATAATAATTATTGAGAGAAACTAAAAATTAAAAGCTGCTACAAAGTTAAAAAGAACATGATCTATATAGAGCTTGTACTAATATATATATATATATATGTATATATATATATATATATATATATATATATATATATGTGTGTGTGTGTGTGTGTGTGTGTGTGTGTGTGTGGGGCTGCGCTAACAAGCATCACTACACTATTACAAAAAAAAGTTCATTATAGACGGTTCAAAAACATCACCTTAGACAGTTTCATGAACCCTCTATGGTTATGGGTCAGTAATATTCTAAAGACATTATAGACGATTTTTAAACCGTCTGTGATAATAGTTATCGCAAACTGTTTATGATTGCGATCTCGCGACGTCATAAATAGGCCTCCTTTAGTTCATCAACATTCTCTAAATTACGTTATATATAAAATAGCGTAATTATCAGAGAATGCAGATGAACCAAATAAGGTCTATTTATGAGAACAAGATCATCTTGGAAGAGGTGGCTTCGTTCATCTAAGATTCCTGTTGTTTTCTCTCCTCTCCTCTCTATCAATCATCACAAAAACTAAGACATCAATAATTAATTTTCACAAGCATGAGCATCAAGATTTATATGGCCAAAACTCTAGCTATACAACAATATTGTAATTTTATATTAAAGCATCAAGAAATAGAGGGGAGTGGACTGGATGGGGGATATATATATCACCGGTGATCGATGCAGAGGCGACGCACGACAGCGTCACCATTGTGTCATGACGGTGACGCTGCACAAAACACTAGTGCCTTGTGTAGCATACCGTGGCATCACAATTGGAGGCGGGGGAGCTCAGGGAGGTAGTCGACCAGCATCATTGTGCTGACCAGGGAGGTGAACCTAGCTAGCTAGCAGGTAGCGCACGTGGCTATTTGGAGTGTTTGGGGGATTGGAGTCGTTTGGGTAAAGGGCAGCATATATATAAGATCATTTGGGTAGTGGAACTGCTCAGTAGTTGAGCGGTCACGATGCTTTAGTTTGACAGTTTGAATAAAGGGGCGGCAAAATCGGGTGGAAAATATCACAGACAGTTTTTAATACAAACCTTTTGTCATGAGTTAATATCACAGACGGTCCATGTTAAAAATCATCTATGGTACTTTACAGACGGTTCTCAACATGAACCGTCTATGATATTATCTCTTCACAGATTGTTTTTAGCATTGAAGATAACACAGACGTCCGCTAAACCTAAATCATCTGTGATTATATTTACTACTGACGGTTTTGATAAACCGTCTGTGATGAAAAGTCTAGTATTAGCCTTCTTGTAGTACTGCGCACATGCACTCGCTACGCGTGGGTCGCTGGCTGGATCTTTGGTGCGGTTGATGCACAACTCAGTGATAACTTTTTGTGCATAAGATAATAACTTTGTAAATATAAGTAATTTGATGAATTACTAATAATAACTTTATGTTCAAGAGATAGTAACTTTCTGTAGTATTATAATGTAAAAGTTATCACGTGAAAACTTTAAGTAACTTCGTGAATTATCGATGATAACTTTATGTTCAGAAGATGGTAACTTAACTTGACTTAGCTTATCTTGCTTACAAGCTAAATAAAATAAAATAACTCTTTCACCAAAAGTTTGATCTGCGATCTGTTTACATTATTGTGTTCAAAATTACGAACATAATAAATCACGATCTATGTTGAATATATTTTTGATACTGTGAAATTCATATTAGATAAATTTACTATCATGTATGAGTGAAGTTACTATCAAATATATGTAGGTTACTGCCAATTTTATAGTGTTATAACAGATAGTAATTCTATATGTGTTTAGCAGTGATTTCACTCACACACGATAGTAACTTTCTGTTATGAGTTATTTGCTATTGATATGCATGTTTCTCTCTCCTCTCAATGATGCATGTTGGCAGTAATGTCACTCACATATGGCAGTAACTTCATGAATTATAGATGATAACTGTAAGTAACTTCATGAATTACAGATGCTAACTTGATGCGTATACAATAGTAATTTTACCATAATTAATAAATGCTAGTAATTGTCCATGGGGTGGGATGGTGGGGCAGTTGGCTAGTTAGGTTGGTCAGGGTCGTGCGCTTACAGACAAGGCTAACAAAATGGAAAAAATCGAATTGATTTAATGGGGCTATTTTGGAAAAATATGTCTTGGGATTCGGGAAATATATACGAAGGATATATGGGTACGTCTATTTGACGAGGGTGCACCAGGAACCCCAACAACGCACGCTTCTGAAAGAACCCCCCATCGCTTTCCTCTTTCCTTTCACATATAGGCCATGTTCTTTGCGGTTTCTAAAAGTCGTTTTTGGCTTTTGCTACAGTAACTAACTTTTAAATAGAGTATTTTTTTAAAGATGGGGTCTACAAGTTAATTGTAGTACACGTTAAAAACCTAATATTTGTACCATCAAAAATTACAAGCGAATATCTCTCTTTCCGCAATATCTGTCGCAAACAGCCAAAAAGTCATCAGCCGCAGCCAAAAAGAACAGGCCCATAGTCTCCTTCCTCCACCGGTCTTCTCTTTCCACTCAATCGAAACTTTCAATCCAAGAATTTTTCAACAGAAATTTGAAAAAAAACTTTTTCAACCAACCAGTTAATTAAAACTACAATTCCAAGAACATTTAACTGAAATTCAAAAACATTCAAACTGAGATTCAAAACTTTCACGCCATAACCTTGAGAAACATTCAGCTCCGGTTATCGTCGTCGAAGCTAGTGGCGAGAGCTCCGCCGCAGTCAAAGGTGGCGGCCTCGCAACAAGGGTTTTGGCGATGCTAAAGTTGTAGGAGGCGAGCGCCAACATGTGTATACGACACAAGGAGGTAGAGAGAGTAGAGGGGAGCCTAAGAAGGTCTGATCGGCCTGGGCAGAAAAGATTATGGTCTTGCGTGGTGACGTTCATGGAGATGGTAGCCCGATTGGGAAAAGCAAGAGGTGGAGGAGTGAGAGAGAGGTGGCGATGGTTCTTGAAGGTGGAGGAAGCCGGCAGAGGCGGTGACGCCTCTGTTCGGGAACGACGGAGATGAAAAGATATTTGATAGGGTGCAAGGGGGAAGTGCAGAGGAGCCCTACGCCCATGGCACCCGACAACAACGCGTCACAGCCAAAAAAAGAAAGGGGACATGTAGCGCGCGTCGTAGCAAATTCGCACTATGTATTTGTGAAAAGAATTAGTAAAAAGTATTAAAGATTTGAGAACCGTAAGGGTAATTTTAGGAGGTGTTTATTTGGGTTTTTAAAAACGGGCTTCTGCTTTTTTTTTTGTATTATAACAGTTTTTTTCATTATAGCTACAGCTAACTTTTTCAATGTAAATAAATTTAAAAATTTATGTTATTCCAGACATGTAAATAAATAAAAGGAAAAAAAATAAAAAGTCTAAAAACGATGTGACTCGTAGGAGTGCATAGCTTGTTCTCTCACTTTGTGGTAAGTAGGAGTGAAAAATAGATATAAATTATTTGTATTATTTGATTATTATATTTGATAGATGTGAATATAGTATATATTTATTTTCACACTAGCAATCTATTTATTTATAATTTTCTACCTATGGTCGGTCGAACGCTACTCAAAACGAGGTTAGCCTCCGTCTGGCATTTTCGAACGCTACGGAGATTATTATGTCCAAATTAAATAACAGAAGAAGTTAGTAAATTACTATGGAAAAACTATCATGTTAAACTTCAAGCTGATTTGCCAAGCACGGTGCATGACTTTTTCACAACTGAGATTCAAAATTTTCACTCAGAAACTTTCAACTCCGGCTATCATCGGAGCTGGGCAATTAACACACCTTTCTCTCTATATATGTATGTGTGTATATATCTCTATATGTGTATGTGTGTGTATATCAGTGTTACCCTCATGGTTCAAATCATAGAAAAGAGAAAGAATGGACCCCTCATCAATTAATTAATTGAATTAATAGGACTACAAACCATAAGGGCAGTCCCAATGCTATAGTTTCTTACATTAACTAGACTTGCCACGTAAGCATTTTGGTGACATGGCATAGTAATTAAAGAGGAGAGATAAGGAAACGGTTTCTTCATGAGGAAACTATTTCTTCACGAGGTCTAAAGCTAAGGAAACTAGCAAAAGATGCGCTGCAGCGAACTTAGTTTCTTAACATAGTGTCTTAGAAGAAACAACCAATGCATGTGCAGGAAGGGGATGAAAATGATTGGTCACGATTTGATCTGGTCCCACACGAAGAAACCATAGATTGAAGCTGTAGTTTGTATCATAGTGTCTTAAAAGATTAGAAACTAGTCATAGTTTTAAGCATTGGGACTGCCCTAAGAGTACAATACATGGCATACATACCAAGGCAGCTCCGAAATGTCAACCAATTTTTTTCACCACCACATAATTGAACTTAAAAAGCCAATCTTTTCGTACACAGGTAATGTACCTCACATTCCATACAACACTTGAACGTACTTTACTTTGTCGTTCGCCCTTAGATCTCGGTTTACTACAGTATGTACGTACGACGGCGTACGTACGACACATGCAAAATAGCAGTACAATCCTACGTACCAATACGTACATGATCATAAGTATAAACATGATGGATTACCACCACGACGTACATACTTGGGAGGAGCAGCAGCAGCAGCAGCAGCAGTTATTGTATTGACGATCGATCGAATAATGGCCGACGGATCATGCGGCGGCGCCGGCGGCGATGGGGACGCTGTGGAGGACGACGGTCTCGACGGTGAGGCCGGGGCCGAAGCCGAAGAGGACGCCCCAGTCCATGCCCTCGCCGGTGGTGGCGTGGCCGTCCTCGGCGGAGCGCTTGCGCATCTCGTCGAGGATGAAGAGGACGCAGGCGCTGGACATGTTGCCGTACTCGGAGAGGACCTGCCGGGTGGCGCGCATCCGGGCCTTGTCTAGGCCAACCTTGGCCTCGACCTGGTCCAGGATGGCCGGCCCGCCGGGGTGCGCCACCCAGAAGATGGAGTTCCAGTCGTCGATGCCCAGCGGCGCGAAGGCGTCCACCAGCGCGCGCTCGATGTTCTTGGAGATGATCCCCGGCACGTCCTTGAGGAGGTGGAAGGTGAGCCCCACCTCACGGAGGTGGCCGTCGATGGCGCCCTCCGAGTCCGGCAGGATGGTCTGGCTCGCCGACACCAGCTGGAACAGCGGCCGCTCCACGGACTCGTCGGGGTCGGCGCCGAGGATCACCGCCGCCGCGCCGTCGCCGAACAGCGCCTGCCCGACCAGCGAGTCCAGGTGGGACTCGGAGGGGCCACGGAACGTCACGGCGGTGATCTCCGAGCACACCACCAGCACGCGCGCGCCGCGGTTGTTCTCGGCGAGGTCCTTGGCCACGCGGAGCACCGTGCCGCCGGCAAAGCATCCCTGCTGGTACATCATGAGGCGCTTCACAGACGGGCGCAGGCCCAGCAGCTTGGCCAGCTGGTAGTCGGCGCCCGGCATGTCCACGCCGGAGGTGGTGCAGAAGACGAGGTGCGTGATCTTCGACCGCGGTTGCCCCCACTCCTTGATCGCCTTCTGCGCCGCCGCCTTCCCCAGCTTCGGCACCTCGACGACGACGATGTCCTGGCGCGCGTCCAGCGACGGCGCCATGTACGCGCACATGTTGGGATTCTCCTGAAGGATCTCCTCCGTCAGGTGCATGTACCTCTTCCGGATCATCGACTTGTCGCCTGCACACACGCACACCCATACATACGCACCGACATCGACGACGAGCACGCCGGCGGCGACGTCAAGTCATGTCTGTTAGCTCGATCGCTCATTCCATAAAGGGCAAAAGGGACGGGAGAAAAGGAATTAGGTCTGCGTGTGTTGTCTATAAGTGGAGCGGGTTTTCTCAGGTTTCAGCTCTCGAGTCATGGAGTCACCCTCCTCATGACTCATGTGTCTAGTTGCTATCTGTCTGTCTCGTGGGCCCCCAATATTTCTGGTACTGTAGCATGTCAGGACCGTGTCGCGTCCTGCCATTATTCTGGACTTGTCCTCGAAAAATTGTTGGTTTCATTTGTGGCATTGATAGTGATAGCAAGTACGTATCACATAATTGTTGTTCGTGTGCATTTTGAAACTACTTCCGTTGGATATATATATATATATATATATATATATATATATATATATATATATATATATAACGGAAAGTATTTTTTTTCCTGTTTAAAATTTTGAAACTTGCTATGTGAAGGTCACATAAAGATTCACATCTGGAATTTTAATAATTTTTTTGGGAAAAAGAGCTGGAATTTCAACGTTTGCATGTCAAATCTTATGTATTATCTGGTCCCTAAGGTTCGAAGTTGCTCGATCGATCGATCCACTTGTCACAATAAATCAGCATCGATCTCTCCATTTGTAATCACCTCTGAACTCAACCTCCCGTGATGCGTCCAAAGCTATTGACTTTATGTTTTGTGTTGTGTTCTATCCTTTTCCCCAATAGTTTCCTCTTTGTTTTCCAAATGTTTGCAGCAACATGCCACGACGCCAAGTGGATCACCTTGCCACCATTTGATACCTTTTTTTTTCATATTAATAGGTGAGACACTTAAATCTACTAGTGCTCGTTACCTATTAGTATTACCTAATTGCAGTTCAATTGGTGTGTTGGGCACGTCAAGTCGTTGCCCGTTTTCCATGGCCATGCTTCCTGTGTGTGCATAGGCTAATTAACTTCCCTAGCTAGTGATTTTTTTTTTTTGAAGGGGGCTTAGTTTCCTTCTACTTTTGCTAATATTTCCAAAGGGCGAAATTGCAAGGAAAAATTAACAGCAAGAAGAAATTAATTATTTTGCTAACCCGTCCTGATCATAATTAATAAAGGTGATGTTTATCAAAACCCATTAATAAATGTATATACAAATTAACAAGAAGGAAACACACACGTCAACATGCATGCATGCAACATACATATGCATGTGTCTTCTCTTTTCCAAAAAAAAGGGACCTGCCCACTAACAGTGAAGAAAGCTAGGCCTTGCATGCATAGGGTATGTTTTTTCAGTTTCTCAAAATGATTTTTGGCTTTTACTATAGTATCTAACTTTTAAACGGAGTATTTTTTTAAGATAGAGTCTACAAGTTAATTATAGTACACGTTAAAAGCCTAACATCTGTATTATCCAAAATCGTAAGTGAATATCTCTCTCCGTAATCTCTATCACAAATAGTTAAAATTCAAAAATTTCAGCAAAAAACTATAAACCGCGCAAAAAAGAACAGACCTATAGTCCTCTCAAACACTTGGCTAATTAACCATAGCTATAGCTTCTTTTCTCCATATTTTTTCGTTTTTATCTGTGATGCTGTATGTCGTACATATATATCCTTCGAACACCTAGGTAACCAGCATACCCTTCTCGGCATTTTTTTTATGCTAGCTAACCATATATACCTAGCTTCTTTTCTTTCTGTCTTTTCTTTCTTTCCTTTTCTTTTCGATGCTAACAATATCTTGCTAGCAAACCGGGGGAAAAAAAACCAACGACTCTTACGATAGAACGATATAAACATACGTGCCAGCAAAAGCTTCCATGGAGGTCACGCATAAGGCGTTGTTGCATGCATGGCTGGTCGAGTGCTATATTGTACATGTTTAGGCCCACTCCAAACGGCTCCGCTCTCTTATTTATTTTAGTTTTTAGCTTATCTTTTAAAATACGTCGGTTTTTAATTTTAACTTTTTTAATTTTTTTTATTTTTTCTTCTTTTTATTTTTATTTTTATGACAATATATCTTTTTTTATTTTTCTTCGATAAAGCTAATACTGTTACAGTGACCGTGAATCAGTTAGAGCGGGCATTAAATCAAGCATGCACCTGGCGCACAAAAAAGAGAGAAAAAAATATATACTCCTACTTGGTAAATCACTTACACATCCTCTTGAACTTGTCCTTGAGCTCGGTGAGGTGCTCGCTCCTGGTGATCCTGAAGTAGTAGTCCGGGTAGTCGGCCTGGTACACGCAGTTGGCCGGCGTCGCCGTGCCGATGGCCAGCACCGTCGCCGGCCCATCCGCCCGCTGCGCCCTCCTCACCTCCTCCACCGTCACCGACGCCGCCATCGACGATCCCTGGCTAGCCAGCTAGCTAGCTGGTAGCTACCTACCTCTCTCGCGCCCGGCAAGCGACGACGACGACGAAGACCAGTAAGCAGTAGCTAGCGGCTGCGCTACTCGGGTGCCGTGACGCCTGTCGATCCCGGGCTGGTGCCATGTGTGGGCAGCGGAATTTATAGGCGGGAATGGTGGGTGCGGCGCGGGGTTAGGTCTGTTGGACGGGCGGATGGAGGCCACGTGGGCGGTGCATGCGACACGTGTACCAACCAACCCGGGAAGAAGGGGTTAGTTGGGTCACTCGGCCGTGGGCCTCCCCGCGCGCCCTCCAACACGGCACGGCCCACTCCTTTGGATGGATGGCATCGGAACGGCCAGCCGCTCGTCCAGTCACTGTCCCTTCATTAATACCGTACCAGGTTAATTATCGCTAATTCTCTTGGCTGGAAATGTTTAGTTGGCATGTGCGCATGGTTTCATGGGATTAAAGTCTAGCAGCGTACGTATGTGGAATTAACAAGAAATGTTTAGTTAATAGCCAGTGCTCGTGGTTACTCGATTAAGATAGTGTTCAGTTTGACGTTAATTTATAGTTTTTTTTATTATTTGATTTATTCTTTACTGTAACTAAATTGACTTATTTGCTATAATTAAATTTTAAAAAATAGAAAAAATATATTAGCCCATCACAGATAATGCAAAGGAATATGAAGAAAAAAAAGACAAATAAGCTTAAATAAATTTAAAAAAATCAGAAAAAAAATAAAATTATTGAATAGTGAAAAAAAGTACGTACGTACGTCTCCTCCTTCATGCGATGCGATGCAGTTCGGACAGTGTGCCCGTGAATTAAGTACTCGTGATTAATCGGATGATTACAGGTCACTGGGGCATTCTGAGGCGTCGACATCATTTTTTTCATTTTTCAGACCACGAGGCGTTGACATCATTAATCGATCTGTACTCCCCGTAGTTCCAAAGAAGCTAGCTAGAGATTAATGTTTTAGTATCTGAATCTCGATCACGTGATACACAGGGTAGCAGGGACACAATCGATGCCTTTCAAATTTTCAGTCATTCATCAGTCACTGCAAATAATTAATTAGGTCTTTTAATTACCAGATTATCATTAATTTTCTTCACTGGAATAGTTTAGTTGGTACTGTACGCACTTTTTCATGGAATTAAAGTCTAGTAGCGTATGTTCATTTAAGAACAAAATATTTTTTTAGTCAATAACATGTGCTCATGGTTAATCGAGTTGGTTTACTAGTTGAGTAGGTTTATCAATAGCATGGTACGGTACTAGTTGATTGTAGTAAGCTTTACTACGGATAAAAATATCTTATTATTCCAATAAATTGAGTCGACGTTATCAGGATTGGTATGTTTCACATCTTCGATTTCACCTCCGCACACGGTCGAGCTCACCAAGCTAGCATCATGCCTCTCTCACCATGCTTGGCCTACACCATGCCCAATCGAGCTTCGTTGCGACCCACATTGTAATTTTTTTGTTGAAGCTAATATATTTGTTGGGAGATAGTTTTGTTATTTTCTGTTATAGTTTTTTAGGTATATGGAGTTTGTTTGTTGGGTATAAATTTTTACTTTATATTTACAGATTTTCTAGGAAGGTGCGAGGGAGGAGACGTCCTATTACCATCATCACCACCAAGTGGTTCCTTTTAAGTAATAATACTAGCTGAATGTATATGCTATGCCACGGATAACAAATATCATATTACTCCCAACATGTCGAGTTAGACATGGTCAGGATTGGTAATGCCGATCCATGCTGTCGAACTCGGATTTAGCCAATCTGAAATCTCCTATGAAACTATTGCAATGTTTCCTAGATTAGTAGATAGTTCTCACTGAATCATTTCATACATGACGTAAATCATACCATATATTAATATTACAACATCAGCGTTTAAATAGACCGCATCAAGTCAAGTTTACAATAGGGCTGATCAGGCCAAAAGGATACATTACATAACTGCGAAAGCGGAAGCGAAAGCGAAAGTGGAGACACATCTCGTCACAAGCAAGCGACTGGGGCAAGTTGTGTGCGATCGATATTAGCCAAGGATTTGGATAATATTAGTGCACGCAAACACCAGCTTAGTTAGCATGACTAGGGTAAGACCTAGACTACTAGAGACTATCATAATCTCCTTCACCACAGCTCCTAGGGCGTTGCAGTAAGCGCAATATCCTTGGTCCATAGCCTCTGAGGGATAATGTGAGCGAGGGTGAGCACAAGCAACAATGCTCCGTGAGCGAACACACAGAATGCACACTACTACAGAGAAGGTTATACTTAATCCTTGATGAGCACGCCTGAAACTAGATAAGAGTGATATCATCTATCTTCTCATCGGGGTCCATCTCCTTTTGAAACCCCATAAACAAAGAAGTATCCCACGGTTTGGTAAGATATCGAACTATCTGGTTTGTAATTCCTCCATAATTTGTCAAGCTTTTGCAGGAAACGCTGAGTGTAGAATATTCTCAAGGCTCATTCCAGGCAATCAAGGAAAGAGATATACTCTCTGTAGCCATGGGAAATAAGGAACACCCGGGTTGCATGAGAGACTTTGGTCTTTATGTTCCTTGGAAACGTGGTTTTCTAGAGGATTCCAAAGCGTAGTGGAGTAGGAAGAGATCCAAAGCTGAGCTCGAAGCACAGCTACGAGAGGAGATTAAGGCATCACTTAGATGGGAGATCGCTGATGCCATGCAAATGTATAGGAAAAATCAATCGGTAGCCCCTGCTGCTCCTATGCTAGCTAGCCCCCAACCATCGGAGTAGCTCGCGTTCAACCCTACCTTAGAAAGCGACTAGAGAATTCCTATTGATGATATCTTAGTAATAATTATTATCTTTGGAATGGTCGATTCCTTGATAGGTCTGTTAGAGTAGCTAATTTTGTATCGTTATGTAGGTAGCTACAAAGTGCAAGCTCTAAGTAAGATATGTTTCTGTTGCCCTATACACTGCTTGGGGCCAAGCGTATTCATCTAGTACTGGGGCCTTGGTACAGGTGTAACTCTAGCATCAGATTTCACAAAAGTGAATGTGGATGATGTTAATGCCAATTTTGAGGTCATCCCATAGTAGATGCCCCGAAATGACGAGGTCGTGACTCTAGGACAAGCCATTGGAACATTCATCTAGTAGTCCAAGAGGAACATCTGTCTTGAGTCTCCTGGACCGGTGCCAAGTCCACAAGAGATATTTGCACCGATGCCAAGTCCATCGCAGTTACCTGCACTGGTGCCAAGTCAACTGTAGCTACCTACACCGGTGCCAAGTCCACAGAAGCTATCTGCATCGATGCTAAGTCCATCGCAGCTATCTGCACCTACATCTCGTTCCCGATTGACTACCGTGAAGTCCACCTAGAAGAAAAGCAAGTCCAAACAGAAGAAGACCGGTGATATCCCCTACTTACCATTGGTCCAAAAAATCAAGCTAGCTGAGCCGTTGATCGTCCCGATAGAGTGCCTCCAAACTCTAGGATTGGCTTGCTAGAAATTACATGCATGGTATATGAAACATGCCAACAAGCTGGAGGGACGACGCTTGAGTGTCACCATCAAGTTCAGGCCGCATCACCATCATCATCATCACAATATTCATGATTGTGTCTTCATGGTGAATTTCGAGGACTTGTTCTTTTTCTTCAAACTCGACGCCCTTGACGCCTCACTCATTCAATGCTGGACACTGTAACGTTGTACAATCTTGGCCTATATTAATGTAATACCAATAAATGCCATATATATAACTCATTGCTTTTGTATATATAGATACATGGGGGTAAAGCCAGATCAAAGAAATCACCAGTACGTTTTTTTGACCCAGATTTGGTCTCTATGAATACCATCAACAAGAATACATCCTTTGTCTAGCGTTACATGACGACGTCATTGGTGGCTAAGCATAACAAGAAATTCATATTTATACCCTACAACCAGGGGTTAGTGCTGCACTAGTGGCTATACTTGTTAATTTGTATTTTATAAGTAATATAAACTTATATTTAATGACCATGACGATATACCTGTGCAAGTTCCACTGAATTCTAATTGTAATTATACCAAAATAGAATAAGACAATATACCTTGATTCTCCAAAAAGTCCAAAACTGACTTCACAGTTGTCTAAATATTAATCAAGAAGTAAACATATTTCCTCCATAGAACTCTATTGTAATCTTTTCTTCTTTCGCAATGACTAAGGCTAACTTTTTGGAATCACGTAGGTCGTTCGCTGAGTACATTACTACTATACAGAAATCCAATGGAGGGATCAACGCCCTGCGGCATAATCTAGATTTCTCGGTATTCGCTAGTATACATTAATCCTATATAATACTTCATAGTAATGCCTCTCGAACTAACAAATTCTATTTTTACTGTGCTACCAGTAGCCGCCAGGCAACACCTGTAGATTTTATATTTGCCACAATATAGAATTACTCAGTTCTGGAAAGACCAATGATCTTCAGCTTTGTCAATCTTGCAATAATTATTATTTCATACTTATCAATTTATATGTATGCACGAAAATAATTTTCCTACCAACAGGTTGCGTTCATCGCTACAACTTCGTTGGAATAGGCCGAGCTCCAAAAGAATTAGAGGATAATGTACGTACTTCTTGCTGTCTCAGGTAACAAATAAAGATGGAGTGTTCCACGATGTAGAATGAATTGATTGATTGGGAAAACATTGATCTTGATTGTATATGTGTTGTTCATGGATGGTTAATTTATTTTATTTGCGTTAATTGATTTGTGAAATGGATATTCTTATTTATGAAATGAATGTGAATTGGATGTATACATGTTGTGTTTCTGTTTGTTTCAGAAGGCATGGCTAGTATTTCTTAAGGCTAACCAACAAACCAAAATAGATTTAGGAATAGAAAATAATACCACAGACGGTTATTAACTCATAACCGTCTATGATAGCTAACTATCATAGATGATTTTTAGTCGAAACCGTCTGTAATTTTCATGAATCACAGATGATTTCAACTAAAAATCATCTGTGATATTCATTCACTGTCTGTGATAGTTAACTATCATAGATGGTTTTTAGTTGAAACCATGTGTAATATTTCATGAACCACAGATGGTTTCAAATGATTTTCATGAATCACAGACGGTTTTAACTAAAAACCATATGTGATATTTCATTATCGTCTATGATAGTTAACTATCACAGACGGTTTTTAGTCGAAATCATCTGTGATATTTCATGAATCATAGATGGATTCAAGTTGAAATCGTCTGTAATTCATGAAATATCAGAGACGATTTTGACTAAAAACCATCTGTGATAGTTAACTATTATAGACGGCTATAAGTTAATAATCATCTGTGGTAGTATGTATCACAGATGGTTTAAAACCGTCTGGGATGACTTTATATTATTACTGACCCAGAA
The DNA here is from genome assembly GCA_036346265.1 of Melocanna baccifera. NCBI lineage: Eukaryota > Viridiplantae > Streptophyta > Magnoliopsida > Poales > Poaceae > Melocanna > Melocanna baccifera. Next base: position 3,125,020 of record CM070707.1, on the reverse strand, counting down.
ACTCAGATGGCTCACGAAATCATCTGTAATGAAGTTTTTGAACTGTCTGTGATGACCTTTTCTGCAGTAGCAAACGCTAATAATCAAATAGCATACCCAACGATTTTATACTGGTTTGATGAAAAAATGAATTCCCGTTTAACCCTTTTTTAACTAGATAAAATGAGTCTAACATCTGTTTTATGCTTGTTACTGTATATGGCCACCTGACCTTCAGCGCAGCACTAATAATCTAACATCATACCCATCAATTTTATAACTTGTTAGATTAGAATGGAAACCCATATAACCCTTTTCTGACTAGATAACCACTCAGTATGGAAATTAATTATGTCATCAATAATTGGCATGCAACAGGATATGGATTCGGCATAAAATGAGATATAGTAATTACTAATTAGCATGTAGAAGAAAATAATCCTGCCGTGGAGGATACTATGGTCTTAGCATGTTAGTTAAGTAGAGTATATATATGCTGGATAGATTATTAGAGTATATGACATGTTATGGCTGTGATGGCGAGGTATATATATATGTACATTGCTTATACCCTCAGTACAATAGGAAATCCAAATTAGTTGAAAGTACTTCATTTTAGAGGTTTTGGGTATGTACTATCATGACTTTCTATGTTAAAAAAATAGGCATGAATTTACGTACACAATTAGTAGCGAAAGAAATTCAAACGATATGTTACATAACATTAACCTGAGACAACACTATTTTAGTTAATACGAATCCCTTCACATAACAATGAGGTTCCATTCTGGAGTTTTATGATCCCACTAATACGAACATTTGTAGAAATTTTTAATGAATTTATCTATAATAGAATTTGGTATATGTTGGACATCGAAAGGGGACACCATTGTGTCCGGACACCGTGATTTAAAATACACAAATTTTCAACTATCAGAGAGCGAGCCGTTGTTGCACCGCCACCTTCACTGTGGGAAGCGAGAGATTGCAAGCACACGAGAAAAAGCTAACATATTTTCAAATTTTCTGACGTCGGTGTAAAATTTTGATCGACGATCGGATGAGAAAAAGCTATGAGATTGCAAGCACACGAGACAGCTACATACATATAATAATCAAACATCAATTCGGATTAGTGAGTGCTAACGTATTAAGCAATGTATCAACCATAAAAGGAAGCAACACGCACGTTCAAAAAATTTCAAACAAACTTGTGCAATTCGAAAGGCTAAACAAATTAAGAGAAGAAGCATGAATCTCTTTCCTTCGGAGAATTAAATAAGAGCAAATAAGCCACATGAATAGTAAATCTGCCACATGCATATTTTATGAAAAGAATTGTTAACAGATCGGATCCTATTTTCATTCACGAAATATCCATAATGCTACGAGTATGATTTGCACCAATGATAAAGCAATCGAACCACTCATAGTGTAGGAGCAGACATTATGGTGCCCTTATTATTTATACTATACACACACACACAAATGTTTTAGGAAAAATTCCTTGGCACCCAATTGGCTTATAGAAATTTTTATATCACAATTTTGGACTAAGGAAATTATTTTAAAAATCTCAAACTCCAACAAGTCTTTAGGAAAATTTTAAAAAAATGCACCAAAATTTTATAAATTTATGGAATTGTGCATTATTTGTGTGAAGTGAAAATTGGGCTGTTACAGTTGCTAACATGTATTAGTGTGGCCCAAGTTTGAGATATATACTCCATAAATGTTTACATGCATACAGATAACATGGGCGACAGAGCTAGCACAATTCCATGATGTTTCAACTGAAATACGATTTTTTACAAAGCTTGAACTGAAATACTGCTATAGGTACACACACACATATATATATATATATATATATAGAGAGAGAGAAGGAGAGAGCGTTTCTGGCATGTATAGCAGAATTTGAAGCCGTATTTATAACAACGTTAGTACACGTGCGAAATTAGCAAAAATGTCCATTTTGCCACACGGCAACGCTTAGGTGTTGACACATGGCTGAAGGAGCTCCGTGGCCTTGCGGCAGGGGCCTGTCACCAGGCCATCGTGTGGCCAAGTGCCTACTGCATAGCTATAGGGCAGCAGATAATTAGTAGTTGCAATTAATTAGTTAATTGCATGATTATAAATTTTATTTACATGCATTGCTCATAGAATTTTTTAGATATAGCAATTGAGCACAAAAAAACTTACAAAATTTTTTGTGGAGCTTTCCGATGCAGCGTACTTCATTGTATAATTTGCTTATATTTTTTCATTCTGAATTTTACTCAAAAATTCATTTACATAAACTATTTATAGGATTTTTTTAATATAGGAAATGAGCACAAAAAATTGTAAATTTTTTTTAAGAATCCTTACAAAGTGGACTTGATGGTCTAATTTTTTTATTCAATTATACAATAAGTATATATATATATATAAATTCTATTTTATACTCCCGGGAGTATATACTCTCACTTCTAATATACCACTTAAACGTATATTTATATCTCTTTATCACTTTCGGTATACTTAATACTAATTCTAAGTTACTCCAACGCGGCTTAGTTGAAAATTTTTTATCGGAACCCTTATTTTTGCTATATATCCTTTTCCATATATAAAAGGAATATATGCGCAAATTATGCTATAAAAGTGGATTTTTATGAAATGTTTCATGGAATTCACTTTGGAGTATATTATAATCATTATTAGAGTATCCTCAAATAGATAAAGCGATATAATAACACCATTAAAGCAGTATATCCTAGGAGTATATACATACATACATACACACACACACACACACACACACACACATATATATAAAAATAAATAATTGCATAAATATATACACACACATATATGATGCACACACATATATATTACATAGGAATTATATACTAATACAACAGTTAATCGGCTGCGAAGAATTGCGACACTGTGAGAGCAACTGTGAGAGAGATTGTGAATGAGACTGCGAGAGAGCTCACAATTTATAGCGCGAGCACAGTGCGCTAACAAAGCGCCGATAATGGTGGGAATAAACTGCGCGTGGGGAGATAGACGCGACACAACCTTCCTTTCGGTGGTATGTTCCCTCGTCGCTCATGCATGAGCACTTATTTTTTTAGAGAAGCCAAATGACCTTTGGCCCACTGTATTTATTTGCATGTATACTAAAGAAGGTAAAACAAAGACACCGGGGCTAGGCTTGCCGCATGGTGCCAAGCTTTGCCGCATTAGGATTGCTAATTAGGGTCTAATTAGGGGGACTAATCATATAATTAAACTAATTAATTGAACCGCTAATAGCCTGCCGTCCTGTGGTCGTGATAGGTAGAGAAAGAGAGAGAGCACAGCATGGAGATTGGCTTACTTGCTAGTATATCTAATTCCAAACGTAAGTCGTTTAGGTTATTCATATGGTCTTCAATGTAGCATTTTGACCATTAATTACTATAAAAATATGTTATTTCAAATAAAAAATAACTATATTTTATGAAAGTATATTTCATGATGTATCTAATTATACCAATTTTATGTTATCAATCTTTTTTTATATATTGATGGTATTTTAAAATACATATATTTGGAATCAAAGTACTAAAAAAGACTTTGACAGCAGGGTGAGATTTGGGGCTTTGTCTGTCCAGTGTCAACAGCTACCTGAGACGAGCCTAGTAAGTGGTGGGTGGGTGTGCGTGCGCGCGCACGCGCCTTTTTTTGTGGGTGATAAAGATGGCGGTTGGTGAGTGGATTTTTAGGCTTTAATTAGGTGGCAAATCGATCGGGATGATTTTTGTCTGTGTTTACGTCAAATTATTTGATTAATCTGCGATCCAATAAATAGCTCACAGATGCGTCTGAAACTCTACCGCTTTAAAGAAGAGTTGATGGTCGAGGTGCACATCGCCACTCTCTACTCTCTCTCCAGATAGCTAGCTAAAAAATCTCTTAACAAAAATAGAAGAAAATTACCTCCTTTCTAAAAGTTTTCTAACAAAAAAAAATAGAAAACACAATATGCTCTACTGAAGGGCAGCGGAGCCGAGAGCATGGAGCCACGATGCCAACTTTATCGACACTTGACCGAGCATAGAGATGAAGCCAAGGGCATGATCCACGCTAGCCAATCCCAACGATGTTATTTTAATGTGATAGGGGTAATATGATATTTTTGTTATCTATAGCAAAACACGAGTATTCAACTAGTTCAAATAGTACATATCTTTTCCCCTATATTATTAACTACAAAACAAGCCATCTGATTAAGCCACGTCACTAAGATTTAGTAGCCCTCGTATTCTCTTTACAAATCATTCGATCGTGACAAGGTTGAAACTGAAACTTACTAATCACAATGTAGGGAATCACCCCTTCTATCGGATACCTTCACATCGGAACCACCACCATTTTGGCGCCGATCCATTCTAACTTCTAATTCTTTGCTGCACGCCCGCCTTCCGTGATATCTAATATATCATAGGCAGTTAGTAAAAATAACCATCTGTGATGGTCTATGTATCATAGACGATTTTATGTTAGAAATTATCTTTGATGATTCTTTGTATAGCTAAAAAATGTCTCTTTTTTGGCTAGTCTCAGGAAATGCTAGCCATGCCCTCTGAAAACAAACAAGCAGATTACAAATAAATGATAGATAAGTGATTTACAACTCAAAATTAATTACAAAAGAATGTTCATGTATTGTCGTCAGACATACAATTGAATTACAACTCAAAGTGAATTATAATTGAATAAATTACAATTGAATCAAATGTTTAAACATGTATTAATGTTTGTTGCTGAAGTGAAACTCTTCTTTTGGATTAATGACCTCCGTTATAAAAAAAGGTGGAGGGCCGTCCTTAAACGTCTGAGAGTGTGTAAAGATCAAATGTACTTAAATTGATTGTTATGCCCTGTCTCTAGTAGGAGTAAAGTCATAAGCATATATATGTAAATTAATAATTAAGAAATAATTGTTGCCAGATTGACAAACCTCTGGACCATTCTTCTTATCCCCTATGATTTTCTGCATATGGGAGCAAATGTAGAACGCACATACGTTACCCTGTAACTACTGGTGATACTGCAAAAATAGAATTAGATACATAGGTATAGTCAGTTTTATAGACATTATTACGAAGTGTGATATAGAATTATTGTATTGTAGCAGGTATCGCAAATCACATCCTATGTTATAGTGCGACACTGGATTCCTTGTGTCTCCCTCTATTGGCAACATAAGTGTTGAATGACCTATGTGATTTAAAAAGTTAGCCTTCGCCATTACAAACGAAGGAAAAACTACAATAGAGTTATCTATGGAGACAATGAGTTTATCTATCAGTTATTTGTTGCACAAGAGTGAAGTCGTAGTCGTTCTTAAATAGGGATCAAAGTATATTACCTTATTCCACTTTGGTACAACCACAATAAGAATTCAGTGCTACCTACGCATGTATATCACTATAGTCATTAAACTTAAGTTCATGTTGTGTATAAAATACAAATGAAATATGTATTTTAATTAGTGAAGTACTTACCCTTGATTGTAAGGTACCAGAATGTAGTTCTTGTTGCTCTGAGCAAGCAATCCCATCGTTATGTAATTCTCGACGTAGGATACATTTTCATTGATGCATTACTCATATATCAAATGTGGGTTGAGAAAACCCACCAGTTGTTGCGATCGTCAGGCTCCTTGCATCATGTATCTATACATAAACAATATCAAATTATGATATTTATCAGAATTACATAAATATAGAACTTGATTGTACATACTTACAATGTCCAGTATCGTAGAAGTGATGTGTCGAGGTTTAATAGATCGAATAAGTCATTGAAACTTATGAGGAAGTAGACCGACTTATGGAGGAAATGCCTTTTTGTGTATTTGATGGTGATTCCAGCCTACCGATTTGTTTTTCGGTCATTAGTCCTCCACATGTATCAGGCATGCAAACCCCTGTAACTCATTCCAAGGTGTGGTAATAGTGTTTTGGGGACCAACGGCATTCCGAGGGAGAACTTCCAAGGTTCGCGACGTGCCTTAATATTCTTTGATTTGACCTTAGTGTCTCAGCTGTGATACATCTTTCTGGGAGATAACTCGGCACACTTTTCTTATTTCTTCAGCATTGTCTCCATGGGAGCTGATACAGCGGCCTTCTCAAGTGGAGGTGGAGGTGGAGTTATGGTGGGTTCTCTTGAAGAGGTATGGTCCAGGGCGATGTCCCTCTTGGGCTACTGGATAAAAGTGTGTATGGAATCCACTAGTGTTATGATCTCTTCGTTCGGGAGCTTCTCCAGTGGGACGGCCATAAAAGGATCATGTATCATGTCCACCTAGACCTTAGTGTAACCCTGCGCTAGTTGGGCAACATGCAGCACTGTCCATTCCTGGCATGAAAATACCATCCCCCGTCTAGTCTCAAGAGGAATGGACCCAACCAATCTCACTTGAAGCTTGTAGGGCGTGGGCTCCTACAAAACTATATACAATTAGCTAAGATGTCCTACAAGCCTTTGGAGCATTCCAGGGTTATACGTTACCTAGATTTCATCGATTGGAAGTCAGGCATTGCTTTGGTCGAATTGGTGTGTTGGCGTGCAGCTACTCCAACGGTGGCAGCTTGCGATTGGCTGAGCAGTTGCTATATTGTTTCCTCCAAATGTTCTATCTTCTTAGAAAATTCTTCACGAATCTTCTTTTTTATGTGCTCCTCATTCTCAGCCTTTGATCTCTTCTGACTCCTGTGCAAGTCAGAGTCGTCAGGAATCCCTTCATACATCACAGATGGCTTTTCAAGAAAACCGTTTGTAATAAGTTCATATATCACAGACGATTTTTTATTATAAACTATCTATGATGTATCACAGATGGTTTGTGTAAAAAATCATCTGTGATAAGTGAGTCATCATAGACGGTTCTTATCATCGGTTGCAACATAAACGGTCACGCTAGTACAATCGTCTAAGATAACTACGATGTAGCTTAACACTGACGAATTCTATAGAATCATTTACGATAAGATATCCAGTATGATCTTTTTTATGGTAGTGAAAGGAATGCTGGCTCCTGTCTGCATCCCCCGAGAGTTCGAGAAAACACTCGGAATTTCATTTCTACCAAGCGCTGCCCCCCTGCAACACTTCAAACCTTCCCGAGTGTTATAAAGAGGCACTCCGCACTCGCAACTAACTAACTTCTGGTTGTGTATGTTCATTGTGATGCTGGTCAAAGTTTTACATAGTATGACTAAATGAGTGCATTCTACGACTTAAATTTCATTTGACCAAATGGAGTAAGAGAAGTCCTCTATTTTCATTTTTGCAACTTCGTAGCCTACAGATACGCCAGTTACAATTAATTAACTAAAATTACTATTGAATTTTGATGGACCATATAAATCATTCTTCAGTTGTTATTAACTTTAAGATGTTCATTGTTGTGGTATTTCATAATGTCTACCTCTGGTCACATTGAATAGTGATATCATGGGTATCAATTGAAAAACATATTGTTTCACTTGAATACCCATTTCTAAAAAGATGACAATTTGAAAGAGTTTACTAATCCTCTTTTTCCCAAAAAAAAAATCCTTTTATTAGTCCCCTCAATTAATTTCACAACTTAATTATTTTAGTTGTTTAATGGATAAATCACAGTAGTAATCAAGTGTAAAATTGTTGACAACATAATTTCAAACATGATCTGAGTGCACCATCAGACCCGCAGCAACGCACGGGTGGTACTCCTAGTATAATATATATTTTTTGCAAAAATCTAAGGATCTATTTACGAGAACTAAGGACATATACGTAATTAATAAAACTTAGAAGGCTATTTTGTAAAGATGACATGTGGATGCTTCGGCCGGAGGAGAATCCCTCGGGCATAATATACGAAGTAAATCCCCCAGACATAATATACGAAGTATACACATACACAGGAGAGCACTGCATACGTATCTCCTGCATACGTAGTGTGAGTTCGAAAGCCGCATGTGTTTAGTTTATCCCAAATTAATTTCTTGGTTCTCGTCATGTTTTATTTTTCTTTTTTGTATTAGGTCAGATTACTAACTCACTTGGTAGACACATAGGAATTAAAGGGACACTCGATATGATTTTTTTTTGTTTCATGATATTGCTACTCGATATGATTTTTTTGTTTGATATTGCTACCCTATATGATTTTTATTTATCTTTTTTTGAGACTAGCTACTGGATCGATGTGATGATTGAACTGGAACACGATACACATAGATATAGCATGGTATGAAAGATGTTTGAACTGCAATACTATACGCTACATGGAGAACTAGAGAGAGAGCATGAGACCGATACGTTTGAACTGAAATAATAGATATAGCATGGATAGTTACTCAAAGGGACATGGCATGTAGTGCGATATGAACCGATCGATGATTGATTTGGCATGTGGCTGCTTTTGGTTTGGTTTGGTTTTTGGTGACAAGAGAGAGATATACCTTTGTGGCAATTAAATTAATTCAAGGATCGCTTGGATAACAACAACAACAAGAATAATAATTCGAATTGAAGTCTTGCAACTATTAGATGTATAGTTCACAAAAGCGAATCCTTGTGTAACATTGAGGTAATGAAGATGTAAGCAATCGGATGGGCTAGAGCTTAAGAGTCTTCTGAGGACAAACAAGACACCCGTAAGCTTTACATGTTCGTGTAAAATGACATTACATGATGTGGTGGGAAGTACAAGCTATAAGTACGTTCGTTAATTATTCATTTCGTCGGCATAAACGTGTTGTTGTATGTGCCTCCTATCAGTGATACGTCTAAGGTGGTCATAAAGATGATTATATCATCTTTATATTTATGATATTTCAAATAATATACTAGTTTGTCCCTTAAATGAATATTATTTATAATGGTTAGTAAGTATATGACTTGGTGAAGCTCTTTCTTTGTTTGTTATACGATATTATTCTAAAATATCTTTAGTTAGATGTCACTGGTAGAGGCGTTAGTGACTTATAGACTAGTATATGTATTGATTGATGATCATATTTTACCAGTCATAGATATGTAGATATCAAAACAATAATGTGAACATATGTTAGAGAACATAATGTGGAATGACCCACCTTACGACATTATTAAGATTGTTATGTTTTATTTATTATCAATTGGTCTCAAGCAATGATAATATGTAATTCTTGTACCTAAGATTAGTATAGTTTTCTACATATATAATAATGCACTTGGAGGTTGCCAAATGTTACTCTGTAACTGGGTAGTTATAAAAATAACTTTTAGGTATACTATAAAATATGCGAAGGAATATGACTGGTTAGATATATGATTTGCTCTTTTTATATAACAAGAGAGATGTCTCTAGGCCCCTCTATGTTGTCGGATTAAGAAAATAGATGGTCATACCACGAGTGGTTGAAGAGTCTATCGCATGAAGTTATCTATCACTGTATCGGAAAAAAATTGAATAGTCTACGGATGACACGTTTCTCACTTGAAGTTTGATCAGATATCATGAGACAAAAGGTGACTATGTAAATAGACCGTTCAGTCTGACAAGATACGAACTGGTTGTATACATATACTGACTGGTCGTGAATTAGTTGGACATATCATAAACTTGTCCGCGAACTGGTCGTAACAAGATACAAACTGGTCATAAGGAATTATAAACTAATCATAATTGACTAGGATCTAGTTGCATATCATATTGCATATGGTTCACCCGGATTGATCTTTGTGTATATTTTGGGAGTCAATATATCATGTTGGGGACCGCTATCAACTGGTGTTCGGAAAGGTGCTTCTAGGTTACAACCAAGTATACATGAACATATAGAGTCACACACTTAATAGGTTGAAATAGTAGAGGTCCGAATGATAGACTTAAAGTCGAATACGATCTGGTCGAAAACTCTCTGCGTAGAATACGATCTCTACTCGTGTTGGAAAAGAATTTGCCCAGAGGGTCTATATAAAGGGGTGCATACAGTTATGGAAGAGTGAGAGAGATAACACACATCCAACAAAACCCCAGCCACATTATTCCAAAGGCTCTGCTATGCATGCTAGTGCTAGCATGCCAGCTCATGGCGTTTCATTTCCAGACGTTTGGACTTTCATAGAGATGCTGGTGCGATTGCGACGTTGATTGGGATGATGCAAGGAAAAGACACAATCAACTTGTGGAGATAGACTATCGCTTACCAAGGACGTTGATCGGGATGTTGGACGGTCGGCTACTTCTACTACATTGACACGCGCTATATTAAATCGGACTTCTTCAACTCTTCTTCCGCTGCACTACGTATTTAGTGATAATGATCTATAATCTCTTATTCGCATAACTTTTTGATTTACCTGGTAGAAAATTTAATTTACGTTAGTGTAGTCTATCTGTATCTTAACACCTGCAACACTTTTATTGGGGTATAACTACACACACATATTTTATATATATATATATATATATATATATATATATATATATATATATATATGTTGTTATAATGCAGTCCAGTTGTAGTGATATCTGTGTAGTGTGAGTTCAACAGCCGCCTGTGTTTAATTTGTCCCAAATTAATTTCTTGGTTCTCGTCAGTTTTTTTATCTTTTTTGTATTTGGTCAGATTATTAATTCACTTGGTAGACACATAGGAATTAAAGGGACACTCGGTATGATTTTTTTGTTTATACTGCTACTCAATATGATTTTTATTTCCGTTTGTTTGAGACTAGCTACTTGATCGATATGTTGATTGAACTGAAGCACGATACACATAGATATAGCATGGTATGAAAGATGTTCGAACTGCAATACTATACGCTACATGGAGAAGTAGAGAGATAGCATGAGACCGATACGTCTGAACTGAAATAATACATATAGCCTGGATAGTTACTCCTAGGGACACGGCATGTAGTGCGATGTGAACCGATCGTTGATTGATTTGGCATATGGCAGCTTTTGGTTTGATTTGCTTTTTGGTGATGATTAGCTCCTTTAGATTTTGTTTTTACAAATTTAATTTCAATAGCAAATATTTTACAAATCTAGCCCATTTCTAAGTGTGAAATAATTGAAGAATGACACCTGGCTATTTCCACGTTCGGTTACGCGGAATGCCGTCTCCACCGTGGAATAACAGGGCAGCGCGAGAAATCACGGACTGGCGTGCTTTCTGCGCCACCCGTCCGCGGAAAGAGCCTTCCGCTCTATGTGAGCGCGTAAGCCGTGCGAGCAGTCGGCTATTGATGCATGCAGTTCATACATACTGCATGTCCGTGCTTCGTTGCATGCAGTTTGTTACATAACAAAGTGACCAACTGTTTCACCGGCGTACGGACGCGACGTTCCGTACGGACGCCGGTACGTCCGTACGGACCCGAGGTTCCATATCTCAGTACCATCGGAGCGTTTATGTACCTTGCAAATTACACCCGGTCGGATATTATATTTGCAGTCAATCTACTTGCTAGATATAGCGCTGCTCCAACCAAAAGACATTGGACAGGAGTGAAGAATATCCTTAGATATCTTCAAGGCACTAAAGATCTCGGTCTATTCTTCCAAAAGAATAAAGATATGGATTTAATAGGATATACAGATGCTGGCTATTTATCAGATCCCCATAACGCCAGATCTCAAACAGGCTTTGTGTTTTTACATGGTGGAACAGCCATCTTTTGGAAGTCTTCAAAACAGACTCTTGTGGCTACATCCACTAATCATTCTGAAATAATTGCATTATATGAAGCATCACGTGAATGTGTATGGTTTCGCAGAATGATTAACCACATACAACAATCATGTGGTATAGGTGCTATCGCATCATCCACCATTATCTAGGAAGATAATACTGCTTGCGTTGTTCAAATGCAAACGGGTTACATAAAGAGCAATATCACAAAACATATTGCACCTAAACTATTTTACCCACATGAATTGCAAGAGAGTGGGGAAATAACTATTCTGCAAACTAAGTCTTGTGATAATCTCGCAGACTTATTCACTAAGTCATTACCAACTTCCACATTCCAGAAATATGTTCATGGAATTGGTATGCGAAGACTACGTGATTTGCAGGCGTCAGGGGGAGAAATCTCCTAAAACTTAATCCGTTCAAACATAAATATTGCACTCTTTTCCCTTTATGAGTTTTCCTCTAAAGGCTTCTCATCAAGGTTTTTAATGAGGCAATATGACAACGTAATCATACATATATCTCTATTTTCTCCACAGGGGTTTTAAAAGAGATAATCAAATATATGTCATATCATTTTTCTCCTTAAATTTTACCACTGGGTTTTAAAGGAGTTTTTCATGGCATATCTACTCTTCAGGTTCTCCTCATATTTTTCCTACAGGGTTTTTAGAGGAGTTTTTCCAAGATGACGAATCAAGATGATCATATGACGACACATTGGTCAAGGGGGAGTGTTATATAGAAAATGCCCAACGGTCTCGTCTGTACGGACACGACGATCCGTACGGACGCCGACGATCCGTACAGATGCTAGTTCGTCGGCAACCACTCCATGATCATGTATATATATCCCAAGCATGTACAGACAAAGTGACAAAAGGAATCAATAGAAAGCAATTGTTCTCTCCAATAGTTCTTGTCTAAATACTCTTGCAACACAGTTGATACATGCTGCATGTCCATGCGTCACTCCGCGTTGCATACAGCACGGCGTCATTCCGCGGAGCAGCAACGCGGAAGGTTCTTTCCGCGGACGGGCAGCGCGGAAAGCAGATGGCGCCGCCATCGTCAGCGCCGGCCCATGATTTCCTGTGCTGGCCTCTCATTCCGCGGTGGCGCTTCTCAGCTATTTCACGCTCGAAAGAGGGTTAGATCTATGAAATATTTGCTATAGGGTTAAATCTGTAAAAACAAATCCTAAGGAAGCCACGTCTACAAAATATTGTTTGGTGATGTATGGTTTTCAACGAGAGAGAGATGCCTTTATGGCAGATGATAATAATTCGTACGAAGTCCTGCAAATGTTAGATGTATAGTTTACAAAAGCGAATCCTTGTGTAACATTGAGGTAATGAAGATGTAAGCAATCGGATGGGCTAGAGCTAATAGTCTTCTTAGGACAAAGAAGACACCCGTAAGCTTTACATGTTTGTGTAAAATGACATTACATGATGTGGTGCGAAGTACAAGCTATAAGTACGTTCGTTAATTATTCATTTCGTCGGCATAAACGTGTTGTTGGATGTGCCTCCTATCAGTGATATGCTTTTGAGATGATCATAAAGATGATTATATCATTATATGTATTTTATGATATTTTAAATAATATGTTATTTTATCTTTTGAATGAATATTATTTATAAAGGTTAGCAAGTATGTAACTTATTGGTGAAACTCTTTCTTTATTGTACGATATCCTTTTAAAAGATCTTTGGTCAGATGTCACTGGTTGGGACACTAATGACTTATAAACTAGCACATGTATTGATTGATGACCATATTTTACCGGTCATAGATATGAGAATATCAAATCAATAACGTGAACACATGTTAGATAACATAGTGTGGAATGACCCACCTTAAGACACTGTTGAGATTGTTTTGTTTTGCTCCCTCTGTTCAAGTTTATAATACGTGTTTTCTCTTGCTACATAGATCATGGAGATAATAAAAATAGCTAGATTAATCCTTATTATTATCTTTAAGCACTATATTCAATGTATATATGTAGAGAATAACAAATAAAACTACATATTTATTAGGGATTAAATGAGAACATCAAACTAATCTTGCATTTGAACATGAAATACGTCCTATATTTATAGATAAGGCCATTAAAAAAATACTCCATATAAATTTGGATAGAGGAAGTATGTGTTATTAGTTGAACTTAAGTAATGATAATATGTAATCCTTATACCTGATATCAGTATAGTTTTCTATATGTGTAATAGTGCATTTGGAGGTTGCCAAATGCTACTCTGTAACTAGGTAATTATAAAAGTAGAGTTCAGGTATACTATGAAATATGCGGAGGAATGTGACTGGTCCGACATGCGATTTTCTCCTACATGAAAGAAGAGATATCTCTAGACCCTTCGATGTGGTCGGATAAAGAGTGTGTATGGCCATATCACGAGTGATCGAAGAGCCGACCACATGAAGTTATCTATCACTATATCGAGAAAAAAATTAAATAGTCCATAGATGGCATATTTCTCACTTGGAGTTTGATTAGATATTATGAGGTAAAAGGATAATACGCAAATAGGTCATTCAGCTTGGCTTGATACGAACTGGTGGTAAAGGTATACTAACTTGTCGTGAGTTAGTCGGACATATTAAAGACTTGTCTGTGAACTGGTCTTATGGGATATAGATTGGTTGTAATCAGATACGAATTGGTCGTAAGGAATTATGAACTGATTGCAAATGATTAGGACGCGGTTGCAAATCATATTGTATATAGTTCGTCCAGATTGATCTTTATATATATTTGAAAGTCGATATATCCTGCTAGGGATAGCTACCAACCAGTGATCAGAAAGGTGCTTCCAGATTGCAACCAAGTATACATTAACCAATAGGGTCACACACTTAACAGGTTAGAACAATAAGGGTCTGGATGATTAGGGATGGCAATTATACCCGTTTACCCGCGTACCCGTGGGTAAATACTCTAATAGAGCCGGGTATGGGATGTATTCTTTACCCACGGGTATCAAATGGGGGAAACTTTCTACCCATCGGGTAAACGGGTACGGGTACGGGTAAGCTCCACCTATACCCGTCTCGCCCGTTTACCCGCGAGTCCATGATCTATGAATATGTTACAAATATTTAATACTTTGGTATAGAAAGATAGTATGTTACAATACTTTGGTGTAGAAAGATAACATGTTACAATACTTTGGTGTAGAAAGATAATATATTACAAATAAAATTGTAATACTTTGGTGTAGAAAGACATTCTCTTTCTTATGGTGACTCTTGGTTCGCGGGTAAACGGGTATACCCGCGGGCGACGGGTACCCGCGGGCGACGGGTATGGGCGACGTTCTTCGCCCGTCGTCCTTCGCGGGTATACCCGTGGGCGTAAATCAAGGTCGCGGGTATGGGTATGGGCGAGCACTACCCGTACCCGCTACACCCGATTGCCATCCCTATGGATGATAGATTTCAAATCAAATATGATATCTACTCACATTGGACAAGGATCTGATCGGAGGCCTGAGTGGGATACGATCTCTACTCATATTGGAAAAAAATTGGTCGAAAGCTCTATATAAAGGGTACATAGAGTTATGGAAGAGTGAGATAGATAACACACACCAACTGAAACCCTAGCCATATCCTTCAAAAGGCCTTGCTATGTGTGCTAGTGCTAGTACACCAGCGCACGGTGTTCCATCACCAAACACATAGACTTCAGTAGAGGCGTTGCTGCAATTGTGGCGCTAATTGAGACGATATGAAGAGAAGACACAATTGGCTTATAGAGAATGACTACCGCTTGAGGACGATCACCTATCAAGGATGCTAACCGGGACGTTAGACGATTGACTACTTGAACTACATTGACATGTGCTACAATGAATCGGACTGCTTAAACTCTTTTTTTGCTGCACTGTGTGTCTAGTAGTAATGATTTGTGATCTCTTATTAACATGGTTCCCTAGTTTACGCGGTATAAATGTTAATTTGCACTAGTGTACTCCATCCGTATCCCAACACCTGCAACACTTTTATTGAGGTATAGCAACATAAATATGTGTTGTTATAACCCAGTCCAGTTGTAGTGATATCTGTGCAGTGCGAGTTCAAAAGCCGCCCCAAATTAATTTCTTGGTTCTCGTCAGTTTTTCCTTTTCTTTTCTGTATTTGATCAGATTATTAATTTACATGGTAGACACATAGGAATTAAAGGGACACGCGATATGATTTTTTTGTTTGATATTGCTACTCGATATGATTTTTATTTCCTTTTGTTGGAGATCGACTAGCTACTGGATCGATATGATGACTGAACTGAAACACGATACATATAGATATAGCATGGTATGAAAGATGTTTGAACTGCAATACTATACGCTACAGCCAATACGATACGTTTGAACCGAAATTATACATATAGCATGGATAGTTACTCATAGGGACATGCGATGTGAACCGATCGTTGATTGATGTGGCATACGGCTGCTTTCGGTTTGGTTTGGTTTTTGGTGATGAATGGTTTTCAACGAGAGAGATGCCTTTATGACAGATAAGTTAATTCGTGGATTGCTTGAAGAATAATAATAATTCGTATTGAAGTCTTGCAACGATTAGATGTATAGTTTACGAAAGCAAATCCTTGTGTAACATTGAGGTAACGAAGATGTAAGCAATCGGATGGGCTAGTCTTCTTAGGACAAACAAGACACTCGTAAGCTTTACAGATTTGTGTAAAATGACACTACGGTACCGCTCAATTTAGCTTCTGGTTTCTGTTTTTTTACTATTTATTAATTTTATCTTTTACTAGTTCTTTTATTTTATTAGTATATCTTAGCGTAAAAGTTACAAAAGTAACAGCTAAAGTCACATCTCAGAGAGTGAACTACTATTCTACAAAGAACAATGTTATATATATTCATTCACGAGCGTGTCAAATATCCTACAAAAGGTGCAATTGGATCAGGAGAGCACGCGTTCGTGTCAGTGACACTGACCTTTTCCTAAAAGCTCCCCATGAAGCTAGATGACTTCTGTTAATGAAGTTCTCAGACAATATTCAGAAGAACAGCTCGATCGATCTACATCCCAACCTGTTGTGACAAAGATGTCAACCTTGGGGGAGATGATCAATTCCTTTCCAAGTGTCTTGGGTGTATCTGTTACGCCTCGTCGTTCGATTAATTCTTCATGTTCTTCATTTCTTTGACGTCAAGAAAACATAGAAAGGTAAGCTCTCAGCCTCTTAAAGATCCCTTTCTCTTTTTGTTTGGGGTTTGAGAAAGGTTTACTCTCTCTTGTTAATTAGCTCTGTACGTCCAGATGTAAATTAACCACCTTATACATCACCTCATTATCATTCAATTCAGAGCTGAATTGTTCAGAAGTATATTTGGAGCTGAACAGACCTTTGTTGCCTCGGCACCTAGTGGTTAATTAATTAAAAAGAGAGATTCCAGTAAACTATTAAAGACATCGATCTCCAAGCAGCTGGCTTCCGTTTGGCCTCGACCGATTGGCTAGCTTGTCGCCGGGCGTTACCTAGCCTAATTATTTAGCCTGGACGTTTTGTTGCTTCTAGCGCGGTTGACATATAGACGAGATGACATGTAGGACAAGCATCTGGACGTTTTGTCGCATTGAATTGGCGGTCGAACATTGAATTAACCTACCGAAAATAGGATCGACGAGGACTCGCCGGAGACGAGAGAATCGAAACGCTTCCTGTAAGTAAGTTCCACCGCGCTTTGGTTGGTTGGCTCGACCTTTCGAAGTTTTATCGAGGTGTCTCTACTGGTAACTCCATTCTTACATGTGTTGTAGGTGTTAGGCCGCGCTCAGCACAGCTTTTGTGATCGCGACGGCGGACGACAATTTCACTGTAGCAAGTACTGTAGCTACAGTACCTGCTACAGTAAAATTTATTTTTTTTGCTTTTTTTAAATTTACTTATACTTTTGTTTTCGGTTTTTTTATATTTTTTACATTTAATTATACTCAATAAACCAACTCAACTACAATGTTTTTTCAGCAAAAGTCAAAAGCCATCGCTATTCCGATCACCCCCTTAGAAATAGGTCTACGGAATGAGGTTATTTTTTAAAAAAATTTTAAAGTATGTAAGGTTTAATATCATATTGTTAAGCTAATGTAGGAAAGACTAATTTATAAGATGGAGTTCATACCACTTCTTGAATTATAGATGTGAATGGCATGAATGTGGCTTTGGCTAATCATACACACGCATTCGCTTGAAAATCACGCGACTTGTGGACGCGCGGCCGCGCCGTGATGTGGCGCGCCACTTGACAGATTAAATCCACCTTGTTTTGCTGAACCATGTATCGTCTCTCTCCTTTTAACTGGTCATGAGACTGCTTAATTACCATTATTTGGTTTTGAATATTATCAGTTACCAGTGAATTATTTTAGTTCAATGGGAGCAGTTACTAGAGAGTAATTTGCACGTCTATAAAAGACCTAGAGATATCCAAGCTTAATAGATTGAACTTTTTCATTTTTCTTCTCCAATTGTCTTCTTTCTCTCTAGTGATATTGTACTATGGTACTGTAGCCGCCGCTATCTCTCTCCAGTTATCTCCAAGGAAAGGATAAGGAGGCCGCCACTGACTGCCAGAGGTGGCAGAGGATAAGAGGTGCTACTGCAACGGCGATCCCAAGGTAGTTGTGATGGCACTGTGGTGGCGGTGACCAAGGAGCAGCAGCGCTTTTGTGGAGGTGAAGGAGCCTCATGGCCAAAATGGCTGCGGTGGGAGGCTGTCGAACATAGATCCTGCAATCCATAATCCTCTGTGATTCCACCGCATTATCCCTAGATCAGTATATAGTGCTTATAGATACATTACTGTCTCAAGTCATGCATCGCACAAAATAGATCGAACTAAAACATTATAAATCAGAGTTTAGAATACATCACATTGGGCGACAGTTTTACAAAAGGGCCAACCAAACCAAATATTTATAATACAAAAGATAGCAGTGGAAAGCATAAGTAAAAGTAGAACCATTAGCCAAAGGCAAACGACTGGGGTAAATAGGTGCAACAAATATTATCTAAGACTAGATAATAGATGTGCACACATCACCATCGAGTCTATTTGACTAGAACCCGAACTTGATAACAACTTCTAATTCTCATCCTCGGCTCTCCCTTCCGTGGCAGATGCATCTTCATATGCATAGTGACATTGGTTTTTTGGATTTCGGTAATGCGAGAGTGAGTAGAAACCATCGTGCTACGTAAGGCAATACACATGATGCAATTAATTATTATGCAAGGCTTACCAATAGAAGTCTAAAGTTGTTTTATTTGTCATAAATTGCTTTTGAGAATAGAGTATACAAAAAACTTCCTATGACCTAGCAGTTTGAACTAGAACATGTTATTTGAACTAAAGAGTGCAATAATAATATCCATATGCTAATCTTTTAGTGTTATATCCGCCTACCTTACCACTAGAACGACACCCAGAACAACATCAAATCAGGGCTTCCTGCAGCCCGACATTTTACATTACCACCCACAAAGTTTTTTTGAAATAGAACTATCTCAAGTTAAATTCCCATACCTACCCATGACCGTGAGCACGACTGTTCGAACAATCTTGACTCTGCAGAGTTTGT
Organism: Melocanna baccifera; assembly: GCA_036346265.1. Classification (NCBI taxonomy): domain Eukaryota; kingdom Viridiplantae; phylum Streptophyta; class Magnoliopsida; order Poales; family Poaceae; genus Melocanna; species Melocanna baccifera. Next base: position 3,105,674 of record CM070707.1, on the reverse strand, counting down.
ACACTTTCACCACAAGAGACAATCTGCTCGTTGCTTCACACATTCCTTAGCCATGCGATTGAGTAGATTAGCACAGTAACTTTTCGAAATATCTGACCCTTTTTTGTCATCTCACCCTATGGGCTTCTCCCACTTGTGGTGGATCCCATACGTTGCTCGGGATGTTTACCACAATGACTAGCGTAGTGGACTCTGCTCTCCCCAACGTCTAGCGCAGTTGGCAAACTTCACCTTACCCTTGATGTCCCTTTAAGCCTCCTCTTGCCCTTACAATATTTCACTTCTCTCTACTACCTGTGATAATACTGCTATATTAATTGCGCCAAGCAGAACCGTAGATGAAGTATACCCTCTATTATGAATTCCAGATCTAGGCTAGTGCTTTGAGATGGAGGCAAAGCTTTCAGGCCATTTAGAAAAAAAGGAGACTATTAAGCAAGAGTGATTAAAGATTCATCAAGTTCTTCATTACTCTATATATGATTAGTAGTGTAATTTATTTTTCGTTGCATCAAAATTTATATCTAACTTTTGGTGACTGAAATTGAAGATGGTTTACATGTAGTTGGCCATGCATGATTAGTTCCCATCATATGGACAGGCCAAATTTGTCAAAATGGTTGGTTATAATTGGTTCCCTATCGGAAAAATAGCTATTGTGTTAATTAAGCTAGCAAAGTCTCAATACGTGTATTATATATGTAGTATACTAATTGATCAATTTAATATTTAATACTAAATTGTTATATATATATATATATAATGCATAACGTAGGACCGAAACTGGATGTATGCCACGAACCATATGAGTAGAGTACATTAATGACGTCTCTACTTTTATAAGAGTTGCCGAGGAGGATATATTGAATAAGGGGGTGGAATATATGTACTGTCAATGCATTGACTGCGAGAATTTAAAGATGTTTAATAACCGAGAGCAGATTGAAGCACACTTGATTCGAAGGGGTTTCAAAAAGAGGTATATGTGTTGGACCAGTCGTGGCGCAGAGGGGTTACATAGGAAGGTAATAATAATGATATCATCGATGAAGTCAATGATATATCGCCAGATGATGTTGATTGTGATTCGGATTCAGATAGACTGTACGATGATAATCTGAATCAGCTGCTTCGCGATGTAGAAGAGAACTATGAAGAGAGGGAGTATATTAAATTCTGGGGCTTGATAGAGCACTCAGAGAAACCTTTGTTGACGTGCTACAAGTCACAGTACACAAGGTTGTCAGCCGTGCTTAAATTGTTGAAATGAAAGGCAAACAACGGTTGGTCCGACAAGAGTTTCACGGCGCTGCTAGGTCTTTTAGCGGAAATATTTCCGGAGGAAAATGAGTTACCTAAAACCACGTATAAAGCTAAGAAGGTTCTTTGTCCATTAGAAATAGAAATAGAAAGAATACATGCATATCCGAACGATTGTATTCTCTACCTTAAAGAGTATACAAACACGTATATATGTCTGGTGTGCAACGTATTCCGATACAAACGTAACAATCAATCAGATGACGGCGAGAGAACAGAGGTGAAGAAAGAACCTCTTGCTAAGGTGGTATGATATCTTCCTATAATTCCCCGTTTGAAGTAGTTTTTTGCGAATTCCAAGGAGGCAAAATTGCTATGTTAGCACACGAAGGAGCACAAAAAGGATGAAATGTTAAGACACTTTGCTGATTCCGCCCAATAAAGAAACATCGATAAGAGGTTTCTAGTGGAACACGTATGCCTTTGGAATTGAACTTTGTTGGTCTGTATATAGCCTCCTGGAGTGATCCCAAGGGGGAGGGACCCAAAAAGTATCTTTTCTCTTAGGTGGACTCTCTTCTAAATCTCTCCTCTCCTCTCATGGAGAAAGGTACCTTATACCACTGTTGTGTTTATGTAACAACAGATTAGCACCGTCCGTGAGGAGACTGATGAGAAGCTATGCAAGGAAAAAGACTGGAGGATCACCACGGGAGGACTTGCTTGGTGCTAGCGAAGGCTACCGAAGCGAGTGAGCGGGTATTAGTAGAGACGCGGCTCCGCGCCTTTGCGTGCGAGCCCTGTCGAGATGCTGTTGAATTCACTAGGAAGCATTGGGAGCGTTTCTTGGTCGGCATGGAATGGGCAGCGGCTTCCAAGGAGATGTCTTGGAGTACGACGACGGCGGCTGATTCCGGTCCGACCATGTTGTCCTTCGTCGGGCTGTTTTCCTCTTCCTCCGCGGCCGCGGCGCAGCTCCAAGATTTCTTCGTCGGCCTCGCCCAGTGCGCCCGGCCGACGATGGCAGCAGCAAGGAGGGTGTGCGTGCTGGGCGACGACGCCAGCGGCGTGGAGGCGTGCTCGGTCGATGGGTGCCGATCGGACCTCAGCTGATGCCGCGAGTACCACCGGCGGCATAAGGTCTGCGAGGCACACTCCAAGACGCCTATCGTCGTCGGTGGCAGCCAGGAGCAGCGGCTCTGCCAGCAATGCAGCAGGTCAGGAACCGTCGAATCCATTAACAACGTGATTTAGATACTCCATTACGCAAAAAATGTTTGTTGATGAGGTCATTTGTTAAAAATTGTGTGTGTGCTTGGTCCCCATTTGGCTGCTAATTAGGGAACGTTGCGATGCCTCCGCGCTGAGCCTCCATGTCACAAGATCTCCGCACTAAGCCACAACGTCACGATGCCTTCGCGCCAAGTCTTCGCACTGAATAGCGGTCCCCAACCTCCTCGTGCAGTCAAATGAGGCCCACTTCGGCATGTACAACATATAAAAGGAGGGGAATGGTCCATCACCTTGTTTTGGTGCACCAGGATGATAGCGAGGCACCACTCAACGTACGCCAGCAAGTCAACACCATTTAATACCATGCTGCGGGGGGTGCAGTCCAGCACTTATCATTTGCTTTTTAAAGGCCGCAGCAGTACACTGCGGTCTGGTCCAGCAATTACTTTGGTGTTTTTTCCACTGGCGTCCTATCCGATGCTTTGGTTGGTATTAGATTGTCTTTTGTGCTGCGACGTTCGTCTCTTTTTCCTTAAATCGTACGAAGCCGCCTCAAGCGCCCGGCGTACTCTACGGAGTATAAATAAATCGCACGAAGCCGCCTAGAGCGCCCGGCGTACTCCATGAAGTATAAATAAATCGCACGGAGCCGTCTTGAGCGCCCGGCGTACTCTACGGAGTATAAATAAATCGCACGGCACCGCCTAGAGCGCTTGACGTACTCTACGGGGTATAAATAAATCACATAGAGCCGCCTCAAGCGTCTGGCGTACTCTATGGAGTATAAATAAATCGTACGGAGCCACCTCGAGCGCTCGGCGTACTCTACAGAGTATAAATAAATCGCACGACGCCACCTAGAGTGCCCGACGTACTCTACGGAGTATAAATAAATCGCACTGAGCCGCCTCAAGCGCCCGACGTACTCTACAGAGTATAAATAAATCGCACGGAGCCGCCTAGAGCGCCCGGCATACACTGCGAAGTATAAAGCGCCAGGAACTTGGTCATCCCGGGCCAAAAATCACATGGTGCCATCTTATGCGTCCTCCGTGGAGGATATCTAAAACGTGCGGAGACCAGAGGCTCCGCGCGCACTCCGCAAACTATATCTAAGACGTGCGGAGACCAGAGGCTCCGTGCGCACCCCACGATATATCTAAGACGCGTAGAGACCAGAGGCTCCGCGTGCACTCCGCAGAGTATATCTAAGACGTGCAAAGACCGTAGGCTCCGCACGATCCGTTATATGTTGCGGGACATTAGCACACGTATCACACCCGCATTCTCGGTCTGCCACTAGCAATACCAGCGTCCGTCCCTAAAATGACCGACCTTCACATGCATGCCTAATGTGGGCATGCATGTATGTCTGGGTATCACACATGTATAGACTCCGCAATAATGGCCCCCCGTGCCTCCGCTAGCAGCAAGTCTCACGCTCGGCGTTGGCGAGGTCCTGATTTCGCGTTGACACTGCCAAACTCCGTCGACATAAAGCCTCCTCGAAGGGGTCGCCACGAAGGCTTCACCACGTGGAGGTCGTCGCATTGAGTACTAAGTAGTATGACCACTTACTGCTACTGTTGTGCCTGGGCTGGTTGCGTCGGTTTTCGCGGACCATGACTCGGTCTCCATGACGGTGCCCTCAGCCCTTGCCCCTACTTCGTCGAAGTCCGAGCAGACTGCCTGAGCTTCGCCGGTCATGGCTCCACCGTCATATTGGCGACCTCGACCACGGCTTCGTCCCCGAAGGGCGCCCAAGGGCTTGCCTCCGCTTCGCCTACGCCGATCTGGTAGAGCGAAGAATGTCAAGAACGATCCAAGCGGGAAGCCACGACGCCGAATCCACAACAAATACTATCACTGTTGTGGGAGGCGATGCACGATGCGCCAATGGTAGGCGAATGTGTGGCCGAGGGGGACGAGTCACTTGAAGCAATCCGTGCAGCTCGGTCTGTGAACCTGCTCGACAGGAAGCCGAAGGGATGGAGGGGGCCAAAGGACTGACGGCATGGTCTCGGCCTACCAAAAGCGGAAGCCTTTACCCATGAGAGGCTACTGTTGTGGGAGTGACCCTCGCCTTAGCTCGTTCGTCTTACAAGTCAGCCTGTTAAGATTTGTAAGCCCAAGAGGCTCATTTATGCCCATTTAAAAGGTATGTAAGCCCAGGAGGCATAGAGAAGGGGATATGTGTGCCTTAGGACTAGGACACGTGTGTCTTAGGAGTGGGACACGTATGCCTTTGGAATTGAACTTTGCTGGTCTATATATAGCCCCCTGGAGTGATCCCAAGGGGGGAGGGACCCAAAAAGTATCATTCCTCTTAGGTGGACTCTCTTCTAGATCTCACATCTTCTCCTATGGAGAAATGTATCTTGTACTACTGTTGTGTTTATGTAACAACTGTTTTTACAAAAAAAAATCATATGTGATAATCAACTATCACAGATAGTTCTTAGTTAAAAATCATTTATGATATTTACATCACAGATGGTTCGAAAACCGTCTGTGATGACCTCATATCATTACTGATCTATCAATTCAGACGGCTTGTGAAATCATCTGTGATAATATTTTTTAACCGTCTGTGGTAACATTTCCTATAGTGGTGACGGCTTGCAAGCTGCATATGCCGACCAAGATCAGCCTTGACTCGGCCATGTATTCGCTCTCTATTCTGAAAACCGAACCAACTGGAAGATCAAGTAGCCATGCAGATTGTCATTGACAGGAGGAGGTCCATGAGATGCGGAAGCTCCCAAGTCCAACCGCATAAAGACCACCCGCACAGTCCGAATAGGCCAATGGCCGAGATGCCTGAAGTCTGATCAGATTGCGTATCACGTCTGAACATGAGTCCAAGTGCACGTCTTAGGTGTAGGTCTGAACATTAGTGATCAAGGGGGTGTTCGAAATAGTGATAGTTTTTGATTTTTACTAAAATTTTACTGTAGTTGGCTGATTTTTTACTGTAACTGAGTTGACTTATTGGGTATAATTAAATCTAAAAAAATATAAAAATAAAAGCGGCATACTAATCTAGAGCGAACGATGCAAAGAAATACAGAAAAAAAACAAAACATAAAAATATCAAAAAACAAAAAAAACGAATAAAGATAAACTGTAAACAGTACTACTACAATAACTTCGCAGCAGAAGCTGAACGCGGACGCTGAGAAAAAACCGATCTGAGCGCACCGCAAGTTTTGGGGTTTGTTTTGGGCTTTGAGGACCGACTTGGAGTTTATTTTGGACCCAGGCCGAACCAATTTGAACAAGCCCACCAAGCCATGCGTGTTTGTAGACGGGGTGAACACCATAAGTACCATCACGGCCGTGTAATAAGGGACGAGTAGAAAAAATAGAATATATATTGAATTAGATTTTTGCTTTGTTCTCCATGTTGGCCGAATGGCAACACGAGGGAATCTGGAGTGTTTCGTAAATGAGATCGTGCAACCTTTTAGCTGGAAATTAGAAGTGCTATAGAGTTTCATTTGGTGATCGTAAAGTTCTACACGTGTGTTCTCGTGAATTAAAGAGTGTTCGTTCTTGCATTGGTAATAGAGAATCACTACGATTCAAGAGGCTACACGTGAGTATCTTGACTCTACGTCGAAAAGATCATGCGACCCCGTATCAAATAGTCATCACACCTACCCAATTAGTGCTTGTGCTTGATACTATTCCTGTTAAAAAATGATATGACTTTTAGATTTTGGTTGTGGTTTTTGGTTAATTAAAAGAGAGATTAGGGGAGTAAGAGACACTCGTGTTGAGAAGCCATTTCATTCAATATAGTTCCTTCAGTGATTCCTACAAAATGGTTTATATAAACCACCTTGAGAAGCTACCCCGTTTAAAAGCTGGCTTCTAAAAGCTAGAAACTATTTGAAACAGAGTTATACCTATGCCACATCAGATTTTTTTTGTAAGGTGGAAGAAAGAGAATGAATTTGATACTCATGCAAGTACCAAACTATTTTTAGAAACCAAGAAAATACTTCTTTCTCTGTCTGCAATATAAGGGGCGCTCGTTTTAGCGATGGCTTCTGGCTTCTGGTTTTTGGCTGAAATTTCACTGTAGCTGGTTTTTTTATTGTAGCTGATTTGGCTTTTTGAGCATAATTAATTTTAAAAAAAATGTAAAAATAGAAAAAACATGTTAACCCATTAGGAACAATACAAAGGAACACGGGAAAAAAAGAAAATACAAAAAGCCTAAAATATCTAAAAAAATTCAGAAAAAGACGAAATACTGAATAGTGAAAAAAAAGCTGAAGCCGAAAAAAATCCAAAATGAGCAGGGTTGCACAAATCAAGGAGACATTAAATTTAAAGAAAATTAATATCATTAGACTATACGCACCCCCTATTAAATAATATACTATAACTATTTACTCATTTTTTTAGCATTAAAGTCAAAAACCCACCGTACGCACATGCCAAGGAGACATTACATTTACAAAAAAAAAGTTGCTCATTTTTTGTAATAACTACACCTTTGGTTTCTGTAATAAATTTATATTGTGAGACGACGTTTTTTCAAGAATGGGAACTTATAGTATAGGAGTGATGTAGTAGTATTGGCAAATGGTGTATTGGAAGGACTTGATACTATTTTTACATTGGAATGGCCAATTGTATGATCATTATGGGACCCTTTAGTATCAAACATAAGTAACAAACTATTAGGGTAGTTGTTTCTGAAATACTATCTAACCACTCTTTCTTCTCTAGTATCAAATCATTGGAATGCCCTAAGCAGTACTTTTATCTTCTTCTTTTTTGGCATTTTGTCTTTTCTTTTACTAATCAACGTACAAGCTGTACTAATTAATTCCGAGCTAGGTTTGGCCTTCTCATCTCATTTTTCACATGTCGATATCCTGACCTATACGGTGTTTTAAATGACATCGAGCCTCGAAAAAATTTGAACTCAAGGATTTTTTTTAAGAGAAACAATTTGTTTTGTAACATCGGTTTGCTCGAAGATTACTGCTGATAAACATACAACCGACTGATCGAAATTTTTTTTGTGCACTTTTAGCTGGGTGATATTTTTGCTAAAGCGATAGGTATGCGTACGTAGAACCAATTTTTCTTTAGTTCTTTTTACGCAACTGATGAGCAACCTTGGTCCACGCCTCCGTGTATTCATAAGGTATGTGTTAAGGATCCATGTAGTCTCTTTTTGTCTTTTTGTTTTGCCCGTGATCACGAGTCAATGATCTGATGGTACATTAATTTGGTACTACCCGTTGAATTTTGTGCTCCTATTTCTTAGGTCTCACTCAGAGTAGCGACGAGAAACCGCGTTCAGCGATTGTAACACTGTAGCACTTTTGGCGTTATTCATTTTTTTTTGCATTTTTGTGTTTTATTTTTTTCCTGTATTTCTTTGCATCGTCCGTTTTAGATTAGCATGCCACTTTTATTTTTATATTTTTTAAAATTTAATTATGTCCAAAAAACCAACTCAGCTACAGTAAAAAATCAGCTAGCTACAATAAAATTTCAGCAAAAATCAAAAGTCATCGCTATTCCGAACGCCCCCTAAGTTGTATGTTGCTACATCTTATTTTATATTGTAGCTAATGATAATTTATTTAGTATAATTAAAATTTAAAAATAAAAAAATATGTTAAACCATCACAGATAACACAAACGAATACGAGAAAGAAGAAAAGACAAAAAAGGTAAAAAATCAAAAAACAAAAAAATTTAAAATTTAAAAAAATATTAAAATAAAAAAGGTGAAACTGAAATAAACAGGACGAATAGCTATGCCAGCGTCCCGAAGTCTGATCTAGAGACCTTTTACAAGGTTTTTACGAAGTAGTCACTGACAGACGGGCCTAACCTCATATATGTACTAGTACCATGGACACGATGCTGGGGTTTTGCAGTGCACATGTGAAGCTGCTAGAGTTTTGCCCCTCAAAAGAGTTGTAATTTTTTGTGGCATTAAAAAATGATGATAGGCAATATTCATGGAAAACTCTAATTTGTTCTTTGCGTAAACGAAAATTCTAATTCATCACTAGAATTGTTCAACAAATGGACTTCTGAGTATGGCACGAACTAGGCCGTACAAAATTTTGATTATTCCGTTTCAATTTCATTCTTTGCGGAGATCCTCGATATTTTAGTGGAGAGTGGTTACCATTTCAGTTCACTCTATTAACTATAATCTGTACATCATATATTAATTGTTGCCATCTTGCTGCACAAAATGGAAGGATATGCATAAGAGGGTGTTCGGAATAGCGATGGTTTATGATTTTTAGCTGAAATTTTATTATAGCTGGCTGATTTTTTAATGTAGCTGAGCTGACTTATTATGCATAAATAAATTTAAAAAATTCAAAAATAAAAGCGACATGTTAGTCAATCACGAACAATACAAAGGAATACGAAAAAAACACAAAATAAAAAAAGAAGAAAAAGACAAAAAAAAAAGAAACAGTGACCAAAAGCCGAACGTAACGCCAAAAGCAAAAGCTGAACGCTATAGTCAGAATTGAGTTAACAATTGAGTTATACTTGTACTGTCTATAGTAACTAGCTTTTAAATAATATATTTTTTAAGGCAGGGTTAATAGAAATATTGTAGTAAAAATGTACTAAGTTCAGCTGTATCGACCAAAATCATATGAGACTATTTTTCCTATACGTGCTGCCTCTCGCAAATAGTCAGAATTCAAATATTTAAGGTACTGCTCAATTTAGCTTTTGACTTCTATTTTTTTACTATTCAGTAATTTTGTTTTTTTCTGATTTTTTTATTTTTGAGCTTTTTTCCTTATCTTTTTTCTTATATTCCTTTTGTATTGTCCGTAATAGGCTAACATATTTTTTCTATTTTTAAATTTATTTAAATTTAATTATACCAAATAAATCAACTCAATTATAGTAAAAAAATCATAAGTTAACGCTATTCTGAACACTCCTAGATCATAAACCCATCTACCGTGCAAGTTACCACGGCATGCAAGTACGGAAGTACCAGAGCTCTTTGCATGGGCCTGAATGTGACAAGTGATCTAGTTTTTATCTGACATAAATTGTCAGAGAACACATTACCAACTTTTAACATAGTTTAGTGTTTACCAAATTAACTACAGTTTCTTAATTCCCCCCAATTTTTTGTACTTAAGTTCCCACTTGATATTTGATAGATCAAAGGAAAAATTGTACTGAAAACTGAAGTGAATTACTAAAATCTTTGCACATTTTAGTTCAGTACTTAATTAGGCCGATGTCCTGAGCCCAATCGAACGTCCCTTCAGTGGGCTTCAAATTGTACATGCGCTTCTCCGTTTTGAAGACCATTATTGTGTTTTTAGAGGTTTCAAAGCCCTTTGACTTTTCGTTAGGTTCATGAGAAGTTTGGGCTTTATACCACACTGTGGGCCATCAACAAACCCTTGCTAGCGAAACCCGTTTGCATCGCTAACTGTTTCTTATGGATGGGACCTAAGCATAAAGAGAGAGTAGATCTTTTTATCTGCGAGTAGATCTTTTTATCTGCGATTTGTGGATATAGTTGATGATTTTTACTTTCATAGCGGGTGTTTGTATGTATGAATAGAATATTGATAAATTATTTTAAAAAAACTATCTCGACAATTTATTTTAAAAAGACAATAAAAAAGTTATTTCATTTATTTATTTAAGAAAAACTATAATATGAAGAGAATAGGTCAAACTATATGTTTGAAATCTTATCCCAGGTCATCTTTGTCACCGAACTGGCTTCGCTCGTTTCAGCTTTTTTTTCAGCTTCAATTTTTTTCACTATTCAGTAATTCATCTTTTTCTATATTTTTTAAAGGTTTTTTAGGCTTTTTTACATATTTCTTTTTTTCTCGTATTCCTTTGCATTGTCCGTGATAAGCTAACATATTTTTTTCTATTTTTACATTTTTTAAAATTTATTTATATCCAAAAAATCAAATAAACTACAGTAAAAAAACTAACTACAATAAACTTTCAACTAAAAATAAAAAATCATCACTAAAACGAACGCGCCGGAAGCCAGCAAGGATCTACCTGAACGAAGTGAAATCCAACCCTCAGTACTACTGCTACACGCCTAGCCCTGGAACGAACGTGCAGCCACAAATTGTACTAGTAGTAGTGCCACAGATTGCCATGTCAATCCTTCTCCTGTAAGCTATTGCGCTCCTTCTCCTGTAAGCTATTGCGCTTGCCATGTCAATCCTTCTCCTGTAAGCTATTGCGCTCCTTCTCCTGTAAGCTATTGCGCTTGCCATGTCAATCCTTCCCCTCCGTGCTATTGCTACTCCGAAGCTTTGCCTTTTCTTTTGTCCACTCAGTATCTTTGAACAATGCTATAAGGTGGATTCTTTAAAGTTTATAATTTAACTTTTTATATTAACTAATTAATGGTTTTTGGGCTTATTTGATATAGTTGTGGCTTATAGTTTTTGGATAAATTTTTTAAATTTTAGCTGTTTGCGATAAAGATTATGAAGAGAGATATTCGCTTGCGATTTTAGATGATACAAATATTGGACTTTTAACGTGTATTACAATTAATTTGTAGACCCCATCATGAAAAAATACTTCGTTTGAAAGTTAGGTACTGTAACAAAAACCAAAAACCGGTTTGAAAAACCGAAAAGAACATATCCTTTAAATGGAGTGTCTTTTCAAGACAGGGTTTATAAGGGACTGCTCAGCTTGACTTCACGACCAGCTGTAGCGTTCGACGTTGGCTTTGGCTCTACTTTAGCAGGATTGTCCTCTTCCTCTTTTTTTTTTTTGCTTTTTGGTATTTTTTTTGTTTTGTTTTTTTTCCCGTATTGTTTTGTATTGTCCGTGATAGGTTAACATGTCGCTTTTATTTTTATATTTTTTAAAAAAATTTAATTATACCCAATAAGCCAACTCAGCTACAGTAAAAAATTAACCAACTACAATAAAATTTCAGTCAGAAGCCATCACTATTCCGAATGCTCCCTAAGTCGATTATAGTAGACACTGTCCTGACTTTATCTATATCAACAAAAATCGCACATGAGTATCACTCTCTCTGTACTCTCTTTCATAAATAGCTAGAATTCAAAAATTTAGATAAAAAACTATAAATTATAGTCTAAAATAACCCACTCATAGCTTAAGAGTTTAGAGATTGGATCCAAAAAAATTCATCTCTACTTCTGTTATATTTTGTTTGTAGACATATTTCTTATGTCAACGTTATTTATAATATATATTTATTTAGGCCCTATTTGAGACGAAGAATTCACGCAAAAATCTTAGGAGAAGGGATACTTTCATCCTACGAAGCTCATGTTACTTGTAACCTATGATGCAAAGATTGAACAAAGGTAGCGTTCGGAACGGCGACGACTTATGCCTTTTTTATTAACTGAGTTGACTTATTTAGTAATATTAATTTTAAAATAAATTAAAAATAGAAAAATATATTAGCTCATTATGAACAAAAGAAAGGAATACAGAAAAAATTAAAAAAATCGAAAATAAAAACAAACAGAAAAATACAAAAATACAACAGTAGAAAAAAAAGGTCACCACGTCGCCGGAAGCTGTCGCCAGAAGCCCCTTCCCGTGGTTTCTAACGGCAGCAAGCAGGAGAGAGAAGAGGGAAATTATATACAGGGAGAGCCCGAGAGGGGAGGGGGAGGAGAAATGTGATCGTTTGCGGAGGAGAGCAGGGAGAGACAACAATGAGCAGCGCCGCCGCCACCACCTACGCGGAGAGCGTCGCCTCCTGCGGCCCTCCCAGTCCCGTCCTCCTTTCCCCGCCTCCGGCCGGAGACGCCCTGCCCCGCCTCCCCGTGAGGCGGCGGCTCGACTTCCCCACCGCCGCTGGCGGCCTGGATGACGACGAAGACTTCCTCTGCCGCGCCGCGGAGGAGATGGAGCGGAGCCTCAGCGAGGCCAAGCGCCGCGCCCCGCAGGGCCCGGCAACGCCGCCGCCGATGGCACGCCCGGCTTTCCGCGAGAAGCAGTGCATTTGCGGGCGCGGGCCGTGCGATGCGGTGTGGGAGGAGCGCGGGGGGCGCTGGGGTTGGGCGTACGTCTGCTCGGCGCCGCCGGTGAGCCTCCCCTCCCAAGTTCATTTCTTGCTCCCAATTTTTTTTTGCTTCTTTTGGGGAAAGATGGTTTCTTGGACGATCTTTGAGCAGTTTCTCAGGGGTGAAATGCAGCTTCTGAAGAGGGTTTTCCCCTTTGTTACACTGTTCTCGGTTATCATCTTGGAAGGGAAAATTCCGATGTAGTTTTGTGTGTTGGGTGTGGATTAAAGGATGATTTGTGTTGTGTGTAGGTTTTGGTTGAAAGTTTTGTCAAATCTTAGCAAATTAGTTGTCTCTGCAGCCATCCAGCGTAGCTGTCGGTCACTTTCAGCTGAGCGAGGAAAGGAGCCACTTTATAATCCTGAACTAGACAACCTCTGTCTACAAAACAGTTCATTTTACGTCTTCAACTATTAACATCAGTTCATTTTGCGATGGTTTTGGCTTACATGGCATCCTAATGTACCATGTACGCTGACGTGGTGTGCCTACGTAGCAATACTTGCATTAGACAAGGGAAAAAAAATAAAAGATGGAGGGGACAACCAGTCAAACGTGGCATACACATCACGAGCCATGAGGCCAATGGCTAGCCATGCCTCTCTCCGATCCGTCTCGTTCTCAATCTGTCCTCGCCGCACGAGCTCAGCAACTCAGCACCGCCTCCCAGTCTTCTGCTCCCTCGTCGGCGTCGGGCCCTCCTCCTCCTCTCTCTAACACACTCTCTCTCCTGCCCTCCCCCTCAGTATCACTCCACTTAACCCTAGCGCCGCCACCCCCGCCGATTGTCACCGCTACCTGCGGCAGCCCCTCCGCTGCTGGCCGCCAGCCGCCTTCCAGTGGCAAGGGGGTCTCGTTTTGCGCTCCAATTTGTGCTCGGGGGGCTTGGTGAGTTTTCCTCCAAATCTCTCCCTCCTCTCTCCCTCCTCTCTTTGCCCGTGGATGTGTTCTTGTGTTCGTGATGGCAGCCTAGCAGGTCGGCGGCGGTGGCCTCGGCGCCTGGTGTGCAGGCAGTTGCCCAGCTTGTTACACAGCAGTGGGAGGTTTCGGTGGAAGAGGCTGAAGAGAAGGGGAAGAAAGGAGGACGAAGAAGATCTAGTCAACAACGATTTTTTTTAAATTCTTCCTGACTCAGCAAATTATAGCTTCATTGCAATTTACTCCTCTTACAGGCTGATATGTGGGTCCCCTCCATCCTATTTTTCATTTGCTGACTCAGTGCAGGAGCTTGCTGTTGTAGATGATGTGTGGGTTGACGTGGCACACTCCACGTCAGTGTAATTTTGGCACATAAGTGCAACGGCAATCAAAACCGCCCTGGATTTGCTCAAGGGGGTCATGTGATCGGGTATTGATAGCTGATGGTTGTGTTTTCGATGGTTTTAGAGTTGAGGGGGTTGTAAAGTAGATTGTTTTCCTGTGAATAAGGTTCTTTTGTGTCTTTGGCTGTTGTTTAGAAGTTGCAAGTGGGTTTGGGCATCATAATGATAGTTCTTAACTAATTCATCAAGTCTTGTCTAATCGATAGCAATCAAATTGGTGAAACGGCCTGTCATAATTTATCCAGCCTTGTCTAACTTTAGCCTAGTACAGTCATTTAGCTAATTCCTTGTGCCTGTGCAGTGCCTTCTCATGTCTAGTGTTCAATTTGTAAGGTTGAGAATTTGTTATCTTTGCCTGTGACTGCACGATTTTGGAGTCCCCTTTGTTCGGGAAATACATGATTTTTTTAATGGATGTATATGTAGCATATATATTTTGGAGATATTCCAGAAGGTGTGAGAACTAATGAACTATGAACGAACAATATGCTATCTATGGAAACGTCCTTCTGCTTGTGTTTTCAGAAGTCCATGCAAGTCTTCTGTTTGTTAGAAGGATATACAGCATCAAGTAGCATCCTGTCATTTTTCAAATCTTTCATTAATACAGCATCAAGTAGCATCCTGTCATTTTTCAAATCTTTCATTACCGAACGACTATCTCTTGTGGAAATTTGTTGTTCCATGTTTAACAAAACATCTAGCACTATCCGCTGAATCATTAGATCAGCAATTATCATTATAATCTAGCTACCAAGCCAGTGCAACCGATGCTTGGGATACCTCAGACATACAGGGCACATAAGGAATAAAAGAATTAGTTAGTAACAACAGTAATATATAGTTATCTCTTTATGTGATTATACAAGTTAAGTGATTCTGAGTCTAGTATATCTTCATTACCTCTAGGACTTGGTAGTTCTCTATTTTCATTTTATGAAGTCCAGTGTGTGGATATGGTATGGTCCACTATGGTACGATATCTGAAAACCCTATATTGAAGTGCTACTATTTATAGCATGGAATGCAGTTTTCCTAATTCCCGGTTGGTCCTGTTACCATAACCTTCACAGTTTCCATAATAGACTCTTTGCTTATCTGGGGGGAAAAGCAATTATGCAATTAGAAACTCTGTTGCTAGAGAATATGTGCTGTATTAATGTTTCTGGATGAACTAACTTATCTTGTGCGTATTATCCTTTCCTGACACTGCAGACTAATTCATTTGTGTGTGTATGTTTGTCCGAGCTCATTTACTTGTTCAGAGATGCTCTTATTTGAATTGCACTGCGGTTGCCTTTGGTTTAATCTTCTTGCAATTGAGTTGTTATTCATCAGTTATGCAACCTCTTTCAACTGGCTTGCTAAGATTTTTGATTCGCAAACATTTTTATTCTTTTAGATAACTTCTCCAAATTCTATATGTAAAGTTGACAAAGTATTTACTTGTTGAACCTGACTTTTCAGAAGTGCACCCTTTTTGCTTGGTGTGAGGAATCTGATCTTAATCCAAATTCACAGCCTGCTTTTAGGAGTCATCCTGAACCAAGCAATCCTCATGTATTTTACACTCCAAGCAATCATAGGGCTGGCACTACAACTCCAGTTAATGTTAGTCCCCAAGGTGGTGGCACTACAACTCCAGTTACCCAAGGTGCTCGATCCAACGATAATTGGCCGATCTGTAAGTGTACTGCTGGGAAGTGCAGAAAATTGACAATTAAAGATGCAGACTACTATGTATGTCCTATACGAAAGGTAGTGTTTTTATTTAATAATGTTCTTGACGTCATTTTTCTTGAAATGTTTTGGTAAATCTTCATATGATTATTGTTAGTTATACTGTTTTGTTATTTACAAGATATTTTAGCTCTTGATAGCATGATGTTTCTTCTATTGTTTGTACTAGTCCTGATAAAAGCAGTGAAATAAATCATGAGAGAAGCTTCAAGTGATAATCTATTATATAATAAAAGTGATGATGGTGCATGATTAAATCCTTTCATAAAAAGAGAAATATGCTAGAACTTCTCACAAAAAGGAAAAACATTTGCCCTCAATTTGTTGGGTCCTAGTGATGATGCGTGGTTAAAAGCTCTCAGAAAAAAGAGAAATATGCTAGAAATTCTCACAAAGAAGAAAAACATCTAGTCCTCAATTTGGTGGGACTTAATGATGATATGCGCTTCAAAGCTCTCAGAAAAAGAGAGATAGATAAAAATATGCAAGAATTTTCACAAAAAAGAGAAACATGTAACCCTCAATTTGGTAGGTCCTAATGATAATGTGTGATTAAAAGCTCTCAAAAAAAGAGAAATATACTAGAAATTTTCATAGAAAAGAAAAATATCTAGCCCTCAATTTGGTAGGTCCTAATTACAGCTAATTTACAACCAGTATATGTTACCTGTAATATATTTAAACAAAGAAGATAAAAGAGTCTTAAACCATACAAACAATTCTCATTAAGATAAGATTTGTGAGCTGCTAAAAAGTAGTATGCTAGACTACACTGTGCAATTGCGTAGGCCAAACAATAGTTTGAACTTTTAAGTAACATGTACTGCTAACAATATATATTTCATTGGTAAAATTGCTCCAGCTGTTCCTACAGTTGAATAACATGAAGATTTTCTGCCTAAAGAATGCTAGAACGTTATACTTTATTTCCTATTTCTCAACACTGATTAGCTGAGTTTTGATATTTATTGACAAAACCTCTTTTTTTTAAGGGAATACAGTACGGGAGAGTTCTACTGTTAGAATATATTAAAATAGGTTAAAACTGTGCAGATATAGTTAAAAAAAATAAAGAAAATAGCTATCGCAGCCACTGGGAGATGCCAAAACTGACATTTTGCGAAACTACAACTCTTAGCAAGTTTATATCAATAAGAAGGAACTTTTTCCATCTAAACTTTTGTTGGGGGCACTCCATCAAAGATGCATCTATTCCTTTCCAACCAGATATGCCAGCATCCAAGAGTGATTAATTTCTTAAAGAAGGTTATTCTCATCCCCTCTGAAAGATTTTCCTGTTGCAACATACTTAAGATTAATGCCCAACAGTCTCTTGCTGAAGTTGCATGTAAAGAATAGATGAAACCAGTCTTCTTGACAATCCAGATTATAAAGAGCATCCAAATCAGATTCAACAAAAAACTCTTTCCTTCTCAGCATTGCTCTTGTTTGTAGTTTCCCCTGTTTCAGAATCCATAAGAAAATTTTATGTTTCAACATACATTTGTTTCTCCATGCCCAACTTAAGTTCATCGGGGTAAACACTGCCGGGAGGAAGATCGAGCGGAAGATGAGTAGAGACTAGGATGATAGAACTTGAGGAAGAGACTGATTAATTCATCCTCATTTCTTGATTGATAATAGTTACATGCTAACCCTTTTATCAGGATAGCTCAACTTGACCTCTAAGAACCAATTTCTATCTCTGAGGAAATCTATCTATAATAAATAGAATATACATATATATATACATATATATACATATATATACATATATATATATATACACACACACACACACACACACACACACACACATATATATATACAAGGTAGTAATCCCTATCTAATAAGGAAACTAGCTATTCTTATCTCTATCCTTACTAATTTGACTCCGACATACGCGTCTGCTACAGTACCTGAGCGGTGCTACAGTACCCATGTCTACTATAGTGCTCGGGTACTATTCACGCGTGTGAACCGTGTGCATGAATAGTATTTGACATGTGACAACTTCTCCCTCTTTCGGTGATAACTCGTCCTCGAGCTGTGGTGGCAGCTATGGCTATTTGACATGTGACAACTTCTCCCTCTTTCGGTGATAGCTCGTCCTTGAGCTGTGGTGGCAGTCATGGCTGTTGCCTTGGGAGATCCTAAGTTGACGAGATACCGTGACGTTTACTGGTGATTTTGAAGAACGTGGCCTCCACATATAGGTGTAACAACATTGATGACATTTGTGATCGCCACGGCAGACACGGTGGCAACCACGGCAACGTTGTAGTAGGCTTCCACTATGCGGTTGTCGCGACAGGATTTGGTAGGGTCATGGCGGCCTTCGGCAACACCGCAATAGGACATAGAATGGTCACGGCGGGCGTCAGTAATACCACAACAGGTCGCGGCAGTGACATGGTTGCCGTGGTATGCTTCGGTAGCAACACGGTTGCAGTAGGCGTCAGCAGAACCACGGTTGCCACGGCATGTTTTGGTGGCATCGTGGCAGCTGCTGGGAACAACGCTGCTGCCGCCTCTTGTTGCATCTTCTTCTGATTCACGACCTTCTCTAAAGTGGTATACATGTTAAGGAAGATATCCGCCATCTTCTTGTCGATGTCGGCCATCTTGATGGCGTTAGCCTTTATCGTGGCCAACGACTTGGCAATAGGAGTCATGATAGCAGAAGTCGTGAGAAGAGATTGACTGCTCTGATATCAAATGTAATGAATCTTAGTTCATCGAGGTAAACACCGCCGGGAGGAAGGCCGGGCAGCATCGACCTGGTGGGATGAGAGATGAGTATAGACTGAGATGTTAGAACTTGAGAAAGAGACTAGATTAATTTATCTTTATTCATTGATTGATAATAAATACATGTTAACCCTCTATAAGGATAGCTCTGTTAAGGAGATAGAATCCGTATTAGGAGATAGAGTCCGTATTCTATTCCATATATGCCTTATCTCTATATGGCATATCCTCATGTACTCCTCTATATATATGGCCCCTTAGACCTCATATCAATATACACACAGTATTCATAACATGGTATTAGAGCTAAGGTTTAAACCCTAATATCTAGTTTCGTACGTCTTCCGTTGCTACCAGCCCGGGAGGATCAATTTCTACTCCCGAGGGGCGGCCACTTCTTCGACGACCTCTCTGGTGGATCTTGGCCGGATGCCGGATCCCGTCGCCTATGTGGCTCCACCTCGCGCTTTTTGGGCCAACGCCGCCGGTTCCTCGCACCAACCGTTTGGAGCAACTCGCCTGGGGAGCCGCCTCGCCTCGTCCGCCACGTCGTCAGATCCGTCCTTTCAATCGCCGTTTGGAGCTACTCGCCTCGCCTCGTCCGCCCGGGGTCGCCGCCTCCTGCTGCCGTCCTCCGGCCGTTGTCTCGCCTCGGGAGGCGGCGACCGGGTTCGGGATCGCTCGTCTCGTCGGATCCGCGCCGCCTCGTCGATCGTCGCGCCTTTGGGGGAGTCACGGGGGAGGCGTCGCGCGCCCGTCGATCCGCCTCGTCAAATCCGCCGCCGCCGGCTGCTCTTCCTCCCGTCGCGCGGTCACGCCTCTTCAGATCCGCCGCCGCCCGTGTCGCCGGCCCGCCGCCGCCTCGATGAGATTCGGGGTCCTGGGGAGCCAATCGTCGCCAGCCCGTGTCGCCTGCCTGTGAGGATTTTTTCCCCACTTGTGCAGGAGAGGGAGTTGGTGGTTGGAGATTATTTTTTGTTTTATAGTTGGTGGCTGGAGATCTTTTTGGATCTCCACCGCTCGGCGCCTTGTCAGAATCGTCCGCTCGTCAGATCCGCCCGTCGCGGCTTCCCTCGGCTGCCGTCCGCCCATTGCGGTCGGCCGCCGTCCGCCCGTCGCGGATTCCTTTGCCGTCGTTGCTTCGTCTGCCTGTTGTCGCCATCTCAGATTAGCCGTCCGCCCGTCGCGGACTCTTCCTCGTCAGATCTGCCCATCGCGGATCCCTTCGCCGCCGTCCGCCTGTCGCGGATCCCTTCAGCGCCGTCTGCCCATCGCAGACTCTTCCTCGTCAGATCTTAGGTGTTTTCGGTTTTGCTTAGTATTTTGCTGCTCAGTATTTTGAGTCTTTTAGGATTTTGAGTCTTCCGTTTACATCCATCTAAGTATTCGGATTTTGTTTACTATTTTAGTATCAACTCTTTCCAAATGCAATGCTATTACATACGTTTTGCATTTGAAGGGGGTGTTAAGGAGATAGAATCCGTATTAGGAGATAGAGTCTGTATTCTATTCTATATATGCCTTATCTTTATATGGTATATCCTCCTGTACTCCTATATATATATGATCTCTTAGGCCTCATATCAATATACACACAGTATTCATAACAAGCTCGACTTGACATCTAAGAAACAATCTCCATCTCTAAGAAAACATATCTCTAATAAATAGAATATATCAATAAGATAGTAAATCCATCTAATAAGTAAACTAATTATTCTTATCTCTATCCCTACTAATTTGAACAGTGCGCGCGAATAGCATTTGGCACTGACAAAGTGTGAATGTTTCTTGTAAATAATGTGTATTCCTTTGAAGTGCTGAAGTCTTCTGTACCCCAAATATATGACCAACAATCATTGTTGATATTCAATTGAACTTGATCAAGAATGATATTGACAAAACCTCTTAAATGAGCCTGCAAGTTTAGGCCAATTACAATCAAGTGTGTTAGTTGCATAGATGATATTATTGAAAAGATAACTTACAAAATTACTAATATCCGTGTTATCTTGTTTGTAACTGTCATGTTTCTCCAAAATAGCTCTTATATGTAATTGGCAGGTTGTTTTTTTTTCTTAAGACCATCCATATTTTACCAGGTTCTTTACTTGTGTTTCCTCAACACCATTTATGAATTTGTTTGATATGTGAACCATACAATATCACAAATGCAATATGAGATACTATAGGGACTTTCTATGTCTAGAAACTGCTAGTAGCAACAACCTAGATGGTGGGCTCACAATTCAAAATTTTTTAGCTACATGCAGAGAGAGAGGGAGGGAGGGACAACTTGCACTGATCCATGGACTTAAGAAACGAGAGCAAGATCTCCCTCTTGTATTGATTCTGGACATATGCAGAATCAAAAGACCAAGTGACCTTTTTTCGTAAGAAGTACATCCACTAGTTATTTAGCAATGCCCTTTTTTCATGCCGTACTGAATGTTTGCACAAATATTAAATTTGAAAATTACCATCCCTAATCGATAATAGAGCATGAAAGATCTGTTGCCATGGCCCCACCACCTAATTCTTCATGTGGCCTTTTCGTTTGTGCACACACGTATTTCTCCACTTAGTTAAACCACTTCTGGTGTAAATTATTATTACATTAAAATGTCTTACTTTCTCAACATGCAAGATTTGTTGTCATGAGCCCACCACCTAATTCTTCATGGGGCCCATTTGTCTGTGCACAATGTGTATACTTGGACTTGCGTCGACCACTTATGTGTGAATTGTTATGTGTTAAAATGTCCTACTGTTTCTCACTAAGCAAGGTTTAGATAAGAGTGCTAGACACAAGCGAGCAATTCAATACCTTTATACCTCCTAATACCATTTAACTTATTTGTTAATTCGGTACCTTTATACCTCCCAATGCCATTTAACTTATTTGTTAAGTTATATGGAGTAGTTGTGAAGAGATGTTTTCTTTCTACATGATTGATACTAATTAGTACTCACTACGTGAGTTTATAATCCACAGTAGAAATTCTACAATTACCTTCTATGTGCAGCCTGTATGGTTTTTTCTGTTACCATCGTATCCTAGTCACTATTAAATTTGTTCATTCTGCAGGGACAAGGTGCATGCCCTTACCGTGTGCCAGTCAAAGCTGCTGCTGAAGAACCACTACAAAATGGAGACAGCAATCCAAGGGAGAATAAACATTTGGAGTACAATCCAGTTCAGAAGAAAGCTAATGAGCACAATTTGGTTAACATGGGAGAGAACAATGAAAATGGACCAGTCAATCCTGATCAACCTGAAGATGATGAATACCCATTTGACATTGTTGACAATGATATTGTACCCAATGGTCGCTTGGCACCTGCTCACCCTACACCCTTTGCTGTAGCCGCTTGCAAAACACCAAGTATGCTGCACAAACCGATTGCAATGGTGGAATTGAAAACACCAACAAAATCACCCATGCCACCTAATGGTACCACCAGCCCAATAACTCCTCAATCAAACTACTGCTTCCGATGTGGTGAAGGACACTGGTATAAGAACTGTCCTAAGCCGCCTCAGCCTTGTTACCGCTGCAGCGAGGTTGGGCACCAGTCCAGAGATTGCCCTAAATTATGGGCTCGCCTCCCTGTGAGGCAGGGGCTTGACTTCCCCGCTGCTGCCGGCGGCCTAGATGACAATGAAGACTTCCTCTGCCGCGCAGCGGAGGAGATGGAGCGGAACCTCCATGAGGCTAAGCGCCGCGCCTCGCAGGGCCTGGCACCGCCGCCGATGGCACCCCCGGCTTTCCATGAGAAGCAGTGCATTTGCAGGCGCGGGCCGTGCAATGTGGTGTGGGAGGAGCGCGGGGGGCACTGGGGGTGGGCCTACATCTGCTCTGCACCGCCGGTGAGCCTCCCCTCCAAGATCATTTCTTGGACCCAATTTTTTTGCTTCTTTTGGGGGAAAGATGGCTTCTTGGACGTCTTTGGGCAGTTTCTTAGGGGTGAAATGCAGTTTCTGAAAGAGGGGTTTTCCCTTTGTTATACTGTTCTCGGTTTTCTTGGAAGGGAAAATTCCAATGTAGGCTGGAAGGGGCGATGGGGAGGGGGGTTTCTCGAAGTTTTGTGTTTTGGGTGTGAAGATGATGCATGGATTAAAGGATGTTGGGATCTGGGGGATCAGAATGCAGGATGACATAGTGGTCTTTTTATGTAGATTATAGTAGTAGCTTCAGGCTTGGGTTGAAAGTTTGTATAACTTTAGCAAGGGTTTTGTATATTTAGACATCCAGGTGTAGCTGTCTGTCACTTCCATACGAATAAGGTTCTTTTTTGTCTTTAGCTGTTATTTAGAAGTTGCAAGTGGGTTTGAGCATCATAATTTTCAATTTCGAGGCTCAAAATTTGGATCTCAAGAGTTTTTCACTAATCTGTCAAGTCTTGTCTAATTGATAACAACAAATTGGGGAAGCAGCCTGTCATATTTTATCCAGCCTTGTCTAAATTTATACTTGCAGTCTAGTACAGTCATCTAGCTAATTCCTTGCTCATCTCCTGTGCCAGCGCCCTCTCATGACTACCGTTCAATCTGTATGGTTGGGAATTTGTCATCTTTGCCTTGCTCATCTGGTTTCGATCTACGCCGCTGTGTTTTTAGCTCTCCCTCTCTTTGGTTTGATTTGGTAGCTCTCTTTATTTGTGTCACCTTCCATATCCTCTCCCGCTTGCCTCTGCTTTCTCAACCTCTGCACTTTGTGCTTCATGGGCTGCCGCAAGACCCTGATGGGAGGCGATCATAATTTTCCAAAAGGTGCACACTGCGATGATATTATCATAGTCCAGATTTTGGATTTTCCCTATTTTAGTGTCACCCCTTCCAAATGTAATGCTATTGCATATGCCTTACATTTGAGGGGGTGGGGTGTTAAGGGTAAAATGTCTTTTTCTACTATCCTAGAGTTTCCATATATTATGTATATATTGCCCATTACGAGCCTTGTAGCGCTCGATAGTACCATCAGACCTGATCTTAATCTGTATACCCACTTGCACGTGATAGGACAAGCATGCGCATGTATCGGTACAATATCACAGGTCTCTGTACATCGAAGAGCATCAAGCTCCTCTATTATAGCAAGCTACCACTCAGAATAAGAAGTAGCCTCATGATAAGAATTAGGCTTAGTGACAGAGAGCATGAGTTGTCAAAGAAAAACCAAGATGATCAGAAGGCCGAAGGGATGTCCAGTCATGAGGGGCGTAATGAGTATTATCAGAGGAATCAGACGTCGGTGATAATGATACCAAGAGAGGAGTCTGATGAAGGACAAGGATGCCTGAAGTAGTGCACCTCAGAGAAACGAGATGGTGGTGCTGTAGGAGGCAGCACAGGAGGTGGAGATACAGAAAGGACCATTGGAGACAGACTAGAGGAAGGTTGTGATAGAGGAGAAATGGATGAAAAGTCAGAGAGATAACCAGGAGATCGTTTCAACGATGGAAACAGGATGAGCCAAATCTCGATAGAAAAAAGGTCGACATTCGTCAAAGTCAACATCTTGGGATATCCTGATCCATCGAGCGGAATGATCATAGCAGCGATAACTCATATGCTCAGCAACCCCCTTTTGAGCATGGGCACTAGGACAAAAAGACTGGTAAAGAGTGCCCTGCTCAGAAAGGAATTGTCTAAAAGCGCTATAACAGTACTCGTTAGTAGAATCACAGTGAAAAGTACGAATAGAGAGCTCAAACTGAGTACGAACCGTTATTGCAAAGCTACGATAGGTTACAAGAAACTGACTACGATTAGACATAGGGAAAAGCCATGTAAAACAGGAATAATTATCATTGAAAATTATATAGAATTGATACTTGCCTTTAGAGATAATAGGCGTAGGTCTCCATACATTTGAATGAACTAAATCAAAAGGATAAGAAGACAAGGACTCACTAAAATGATAAGAAAGTTGTAGTTGCTTGTCCAGCTTACAACTCTGATAAAACATGGGTGTGTCAACAGTAACACGTCCAAAAATATCCTAATGAACTAATGAAGAAAGACAAGACCCACACAAGTGACCTAAATGGTGATGCCACTACGCAAAAGCTCCAGTGGTGGTGGCAGTAGTGGTGGTGGAGGTAGATGTGGTAAGAGTAACTGAAGTGGACGGAAGATGGAGGCAGTCGAGAATGTAGTGGCGCCAACGATCCCTACGGCGTCGGCCAGTCCTAAGTACCGTACTTGTCTATCGACCCTAGACGAAACAGGTGTGAGAGCCAAAACTAACCTTACAACCAAGATCAGTGAGCTGTCCCACCTAGAGAAGCTATATGGTAAGCTGGTGAACATGGGAAACAGTTGAAACAGAAAAATCAGTAGACAAAAGTGTGTTGTGACAGTTGACAGATGGGGGACTACCGTCAATTGTCTGAACAAAGATAGAAAAAGCTGGACCTGAGGTCCTACTGAAGTTAGAAAAAGCTGGACCTGAGGTCCTACTGAAGTTAGAGATGTAGAGTCCGGTGTTATGTGGAAAGTTAGGGATGTTACGTCCCTAGAGGCGAAGACAATCGAACGTGATCTCCATGAATGAAGACCATAACTTGTAATTTGTCCTATGGCTTTGTTCCCGAGAATAGAATCGTAGCTGATGAAACGGAAGCCATTGGTAGGCGGCGGCACTAGATGGTGCGGCGACCAAGGCAACGAAGTCTAACAGGCGGCGTTGGATGGCGTGGCGGTTAGATCAATGTTTTTTTCTTTTTCTTTTTTTGATTGTACAAAAGAAAGGTTCAGACTAACAGATCAGATCGAATCGATCGGGCCTGAGCATAGGCATGCGGGCGACCAGTGGGCGATGGACGGTGGCCTGCAGGCGACGGGCTGATAGGTGCAAGACGGTGGGCGTGGGCCGGAGCGGACGAGCACATGCCAAGCAATGACGAGCGGTGGCCGACGGGCGACGTACGGTGGGTTGGCGGCTTTGGGTGTCAGGCGTGACAGCGGGTGATGGACAGGCAGGCTTCGGGTGCTGGGCGACGGCGGGCGGGCGGTTGGGGCAGAGCAGCGGGCGGAGATGGCGACGACGGCCTGGGCGACGGCAACGTTGGCCCGAGGGCGGCAACTCATCCGTGAACTGGCGGCAGCCGCTCTCTGGTGGTGGTGCAAAAAAAAAAAAATAGAGTTAGTGCTCTAGTTCTAGTACCATATTATGAATATTGTATGTATCTATAAGGTCTAAAGGGCAATATATATAAAGAGTACAAAGGGAATATTACAAAGTAATATACCATATACAAATAAAGAAACCAAGACATATAGAAAAACAACATATTCTATTCTATTCTAACATGATCTTCCAACAATTGAGTTTTGCATTTATGAGTTATGCAACCTCTGTCAATTGACTTGCTAAGATTTTTGAATCGCAATTTTTTTCTTTTAGATAACTACTCCAATTTCTATATGTAAAGTTGGCAAAGTATTTGCTTCATGAACTTTTCAGAAATGCGCCCATTTTGCTTGGTGTGAGGAATCCGATCTTGATCCAAATTCACAGCCTGCTTTTATGAGTCATCCCGAACCAAGCAATCCTCGTGCATTTAACACTCCAAGCAACCATAGGGCTGGTACTACAACTCCAGTTAATGTTAGTCCCCAAGGTGCTGGCGCTGCACCTCCAGTTAATGTTAGTCCCCAAGGTGGTGGCGCTACAACTCCAGTTAATGTTAGTCCCCAAGGTGCTAGATCCAATGGTCAATGGCCGATCTGCAAGTGTACTGCTGGGAAGTGCAGAAAATTGACAGTGGATGGGGTAGACTATTATATATGTCCTATACGAAAGGTAATGTTTTTATTTTGTAATGTTCTTGTCTTCATGTCTCTTGAAATGTTTTAGCAAATCTTGATATGATTATGGTCAGTTATACAGTTCTGTTATTTGCAAGATATTTTAGCTCTTGATAGCAAGGTGTTTCTTTTATTGTTTATACTAGTCCTGAGAAACAAGTGCTTCTCTCCGTGTGAGAATGTATTCTATAATAAAAGCTGATGATGATGCATGGTTAAAGGCTCTCATGACAAAGAGAAATATGATACAAGATTCTAAAACTCGGTAACCGGTACTCGCTCAGTCATCTCACCTTTAGTGATTATACGGTAATCGGCCTTGTACCCAGTTTTTCTATTTTAATAACAGATTTATATATATAATTGTATGTTCATGTAAAATCAAAGCCACATTTGATGCTATTGTTTTCATGTATATACTATTTGTGCCCATATCTTATAGTGCTTGCTTGATTTCATAATTAGGACATTAAATGGTCACACTAAATTCATACATCTTTCTGAGCATACTTAAGTAACAGAAAAACAGAGAGAAGAGAACACAACTCAGCAGTAGAGGAAGAACTCAACTCAACTGTAGAATGGGCTTGAGGTGGGAGGCCGTTGCCGGTGTCATGGTTGTCAAGGCGTCGCCTAGGCGACACCTTGGCGTCCAGGAGGCACGGAGGGGACGCCATGTATGCTCGCCTCGACTTGGGGGGAGGAGGCGGCGACTTGGGGGGAGGAAGTTGCAGGGGGAGGAGGCGGCGGGGGAACAAGGTGGCGGGGAGAGGAAGCGGCAGGGAGGGAGGAGGCCGCCGGGAGGGGAGGAGGCTGCGGGGGGAGGAGGCGGTGGGGAGGGGAGGAGGTGGTGGGGGGAGGAGGAGGCGGCGGGGAGGGGGGATGCACCTAGAAGAGGAGGCGACGGGGGAAGGAGGCGGCGGGGAGAGGACCGGACGAGGCGGCGGGGAGACAGAGATGTTGTGGCCCGCGGGAGTCTGGAGATACGGCGGGGAATAAATCCGGTTGCAGACTTCGGCGCGGTTACGCTGCTGGGAGTCTGGAGATATGGCGGGGAGTCGGCTCGCTCCTGGGCAAACTGCTCCTGGCTGGTTACGCGCGGCACGTCGCCTAGGCGTCCAGGCGCCCCTCGCTCGTCGTGGTCGCTAACTCCGCCGTGACAACAATGGCCGGTGGGAGAGGCTGCAATAGGGGAGGACGTCGCTTGAGGGAGGAGTTGCAGTAGGGGAGGACGAGGAAGGAGCTGCAGTAGGGGAGCATGCCTTCTAAGGGAGGAGCCGCAGCAGGGGAGGACACCACCGGAGGGAGGAGTCGTAGCAGGGGAGGCCGCCGCTAGAGGGAGGAGTTGTGCAGGGGAGGCTGGCGCCGAAGGGAGGAGACCAATAGCGGAGGCCGGCACCGGAGGGAGGAGCCGCAACAAGGGAGCCCGCTGCTAGAAGCCGATGTAGCAGTAGCAGCTAACGCCGCCCTCCTCCCGCTCTTAGGGTTCCATCCCATGCTGTCGCTATGATGCCGCCTTCAGGCGTGTGTGTGCCACTGCTAGTGCTATAAGCTATGGGCTTCGTTTGCTGGGTTGTGTCGCTATAAGCTTAATTAAATTTGACCGTGGACATCGTACCTTCATTGCACTGGATAGGCCACTCGGGCGAGTACATGGCATGTTAGCCGATTACTCGCCCGATTATATCGATTAAGCTGGTCATGTACTCTGTTTTTTACTACTCGTACTTGGTGAGGGGACCTAGTCCAAGTACACCTAGTTTTAGAACCATGATATGATATAACTTCTCGCAAATCGATCTTTTGGATGGTACAGACAAAATTATTGAATTTTTGATGGAAGATCCAAAATATTGGAATTTTCCAATTGCACATACAAAAATTTCTCGGATGTTTATTGACAAAACCTCTTAAGCTGGCCTGCAAATTGAGGCAAGGTACAATCAAGTTTATTAGGAATATAGTTGCGTAGATGGTTTTATTGAAAACATAAATTACTAATATCGTAACTATCATGCTTTGTCTGTGGACATTCGTATTCCTCCACTTACGCCAACCGCTTCTGTATGAATTGTTATGTGTTAAAATGTCCTATGTCTCACTAAACAAGGTATAGATAAGAGACAAGCGAGCTATTCAGTACCTTTATACCTCCCTATGCCATTACCTTATTTGTTAAGTTGTACGGAGTAGTCGTGATGAGATGTTTACTTTTTACAGGATTTATATGAATTACTACTCACTACGTTAGTTTAAAATCCAGTTTAAATTCTACAATTACCTTCCATACGCATCCTATATGGTTTTGCTGTCACCATCGTATCCTAGTCACTGTATTTGGTCATTCTGCAGGGACAAGGTGCATGCTCTTACCGTGTGCTAGTCAACGCTGCTGCTGAAGAGCCACAACAAAATGGAGACAACAATCCAAGGGAGACTAAACATTTGGAGTACAATCCAGTTAAGAAGGAAGCTAATGGGCACAATCTGATTAACATGGGAGAGAACAATGAAAATGGACCAGTCAATCCTGATCAACCTGAAGATGATGAATGCCCGGTTGACGTTGTTGACGATGATACTGTACCACCCAATGGTCGCTTGGCACCTGCTCACCCTACACCCTTTGCTGTAGCCGCTTGCAAAGCAACAAGTATGCTGCGCAAACCAATTACAATGGTGGGATTGGAAACACCAACGAAATCACCCGTGCCACCCAATGGTAACACCAGTCCGGTAACTCCCCAATCAAACTGTTGCTTCCGATGTGGTGAAGGAGGACACTGGTACAAGAACTGTCCTAAGCTGCCTCGGCCTTGTTACCGCCGCGGCGAGGTTGGGCACTTGTCCAGGGACTGCCCTAGATTGTCCCCTCGTCTCGATACTTGCTTCCACTGCGGTGAGGTTGGGCACTGGAAGATTTATTGCCCTGTACTTCGTGATAAAAGAGGGTTTTGAGAAGCATATGATGATCTTGTGGCTGTTGCTACGGAGTATGGACAATAAGAAGTTAGCACTGGGGGCTAATGATCTGCTTCTGCTTACTAATCAGCTTTTTATAGGTTTGGCTTAGCGGTTTAGGGTTTGGCTTACAGTGTTGGACACCTGCTAAAAGCCTAAAACTTATGGTGCCTGACTGTAAATGTAGCAGCTGGTCGTCGTACAGATCTAGACTGGAACCATAGATGAATGGAAACCAAACTATGACAGGCAGAAAAGATGTACCAAGAATAAGGGATTCTGAACCTTAAAATAAAAGGAAAACATTGTTGCTGATCCATGCTAGTACTGTATGTTAGCATATGGCACCTGCAACATTTACATGTATACATTATATAGCTTCAGGGAATTTCAATTGCAGTAAGATATTTGAATAGAAAACAACTGGCAAACTATCTTTGAATTAGTTTCAGTATTGCAACTGCAAGAACTGCCGATCTGTTGTACTGAAGTTTGTTAGCTAAACGCATGTAAACAGCTCGTTGTGAAATTTTCTAATTAGAAGCGCAGAACCATCTCGAGGAAGGATCATCTAAACTTCCAGCCTCAAGCTCCTTCAGGACATACTCCCATATAGAGGAATAGCGAATTCAATTCTATAATTCCGAAGGAAATCAGGAGGTTGTGATACCAGATAAGCAATGCGATCATACATGTTGGCTTTGCATGACTCCAAAGCTAATATTGCCCCCCTTAAGCTCTGCCTAGATGGCTTACGACGGTAGTGGCAAAAAGCAATTAGTATCTTTGGAAGCCTGACATCCAGATGAGAAAAGAACTGTACTATATATGTTCCGTATTGAGAAACAACGCATAGAAGAACCAAACTAGAAGAAACAAAGAATGGGAAAGCACGTATATAAAGGACTAACCTTGACCACTGATGCATAAAAAGCTTTGTATGATGTAGGGAGCCTAAGCAATAATATTCTAGGGGGGAAAAATAAGCCTTATATTTTCATTATGTATAAATCAACAAAAAGGAAAATCGATGCACCAAGAATATAACTTCAAGTCTAATTTAAAGGGGGTGTTCGGAATGGCTTCTGGCTTTTGACTGAAATTTCATTATAGCTGGCTTTTTTTTCTGTAGCTGAGTTGGTTTATTGAGCATAATTAAATTAAAAAAATGCAAAAATAAAAAAAACATGTTAGCCCATCACGGACAATGCAAAGGAGTACGGGAAAAAAAGAAAATACAAAAAATCATAAAATATCTAAAAAATCAGAAAAAGACGAATTACCGAATAGTGAAAAAAAACTAAAGTTAGAAATTGAAACTGAAAAAAAAGCTGAAACGAGTGGGGCCATATACACGGCATAAGATAAAAGTACTGTTACAGCAAATAGATACAACCTAAAACCCATTAAAAAAACTAACCTCTTAATTGGGCCGAGCTGACCTGGTAAAGCAGAATCTATTCTCCAAGTGCACGTTCTTCTAGGTTGGCGAAATCATAAATAATTCTACCCAGAAAGCCAATGCGGGTATGTTTTTAGGTAATGTGAGTTGGTAAAACAATAATCAAACACTCATGGATAACCGAACTCTAGCAGTGCTGCACAACATCAAAAACTAGATCTAAGGATAATTCTTCTCTAACAATTAGATGCCAAAGTTCTATTCGCACGATTTTAAGCATGCACTCGAAAGGGAAACTACATCTAACAATGCGAAAACATCTTAGGATTTGAACGAAGAAAATAGAAAATGAGTTCAAGCTAAGTTGCGCAATATACCATATTCGTATTTATTTTTTTCTCAGATTCAAATATGAATAGTACAAACACCGGATACGAATATGGACGAATAAATATCGGATACGAATTTGGATTAGATTATACTTAAAATCGGATCGGATTTGATAATTTTTCGGATTCCAATAATTATTCGTGACCTCTCCTATTTAAAACATGGCACCGAATTATTTTAATATTTTAAATTGATAAATAACAACCCCAATGACTCTAACTTATAACTACGTATTAAATGCTAACAATAACAAATAAATCATCCATCTTATGTATTTGTATAATACAGTTTTTGAGGACAACTTTATATACTATGACGCAATGATGTTTAACAAATCAATATTGGTTTTATAGCAATATCTATGTTCATTTTCCTCTAGTCCATCACATAATCATTGATCATTATTGCTATTTTATCACTACTCCTAATTAATTCTAGATATATTGCAAACAAATTGGTTATAAACATATCAAATTTAGCTAAAAAAGCATATAAAAAGCTTTTATTGGAGGATGTGCTAAAATTAAAATATAAAATACTGAATTAAAATCCACTATGATGACAGACTCATCGAGATAATCAAAATGCATATATAATATGCCCAATTTGAAGATCAAATGCAAAAGATACGTATTAGTAAGTTGTCGGTATTATGTCAGCTGAATCTGGATATCCGGATCTGAATCCGCGATGACCCATACTAGATCCACAACCGAATTTGGATGTTAGGTATCCGGATCCGACATATACAGATTCGTTTTTCATCCGGATCCAGATATTAGGTATTCGGATCCAACATAAACGAATTCAGTAGCCGGATATCCAAGTAATATTCGGATTCGTTTTCAACCCTAGTTTTGCTTATAGCTTTTGGCTAAAAATAAATAGCAAATACTGAAAGAAGTGGTTTTTAGAACAAGAGAACGAGTGGTGAAAAAAGTAAGGGAGAGATGCGTACACATAACGGGAGCAAGAGTGGGGTGCGTGATACATATGTAAACCCCTGTCTTATCCCTGTAGTAAGACAATAACGAGAGGAGTGGGGAAGCAGCTTCGAGAAACCGGATGTTCATATTAATTTTTGATTTTTTTTCAAGTAAAACTAAGAAGCAAAAGTTAATATAAACAGGCATAAAATCCATGTTACCAACCACTGAAGAAGAAGTAGGCTATTTTTGTAAATTTGGGTACGAGGAGACCCGACGTGCTAAAACGAGTGAGCAAAGGGTCAAAAGTGCCATTTCCTTTGTGTCCAAAATTTGTACTATGTAAAAATGATGTTTTTATACTTTTCTCAATAGTAATTTGAATAATATTTTAAATATGGTGAATGATAGATATATATTACTTATCTCTTTATTTACTTTAAGATTAGTACCACTTTTATTATGGAGGATGATACGGGGTCGTCCAATCTTCTCGACGTAGAATTAGATACTCACGTTTAGCCACTCGAATCGTAACGATTCTCCGTTGTCAATTCAAGAACGAACGCTCTTTAATTCGCAAAATCACACGCGCCGGACTTCACGACTACCAAGCGAAGCCCTATCGTGCTCTCAATTCCCAGCAAAAAGGTTGAACGATCTCAAATTGTAAGAACTCTCAAATCATTCTATTGAATTTTGTTTGGCTACCAAAAGATAAAATGCATGCACAAAACTCTCCTTCCAAAGAAAACTCACGTCACGTAAGGATCCAAGTTATCTAGTCTTGCATGCCCGTCCCCTCATGGTTCCATCCGTGCATGCTTATGTATGGCGGCGCCCTGCAGTCTCCTGTCCACGCGTGGCTTGGTGGGCTTTTTTTTTCAAGTCGGTTCGGCCCAGTCCAAATTCATCTCCAATGCAGCCGAGCCGATTACAACTCTTCATTAATATTCTTTCACGCAAGATCTTCAAGTTAAAACTAAGAGCCGTATAAATCGTTCTCCTCATGCCTGAGTATGCACAAAATACTAGAATTAGGTAGTAGCAAATTCTCAACAAAATTATGCTTTTTAAGGAATAAGTTCACCTGCTTATTTAAAAGTTTGGCTCTCGCTCTAATCATTAGACCTTTTAATGCTTCATGAACACTTGACGACTTCGGTGAGGAAGATAATGTGTCAGTAGTAGGGATGTCCTCATCATCCTCTACCTCTGGGAAAGGAGTCGTCCTCGACTCTGTATCGTCTTGCCTAAAGAATGGTGACAAATCAGCAACATTAAAAGTAGTATTTACCCCATAATCATCTCCTGAAAGTTCAATCTTGTAGGCATTATCATTAATCTTGGCAAGTACTTTAAAAGGACCATCACCACGGGGCATCAACTTTCATTTATGCTTCTCCGGAAAGCGTTCTTTGCGAAGATGGACCCACACTAAGTCACTTGGTTCAAATAACAATTTCTTTCTAGACTTGTTAGCTTTAGAAACATAGGTACGTACTTTTCATTCAATTACCTCTTCTGTCTTTTCATGGAGTTTTTTCACAAAATCAGCACGCTTGGAAGTCTCCATATTAGTACGTTCTTGTAATGGAAGTGGCATTAAATCAAGTGGCGTGATTGGTTTGAAGCCATACACTACCTCAAATGGACACAGTTGAGTTGTCGATGCACCGCCCTATTATATGCAAATTCGACATGCGGTAGACAATCTTCCCACTTCTTTAAGTTCTTTTTAATCATTGTCCCAGTAGCATTGAGAGTGTACAGTTTACCACCTCCGTTTGTCCATCGGTTTGTGGGTGACAAGTTGTTGAAAAGAGCAGCTATGTCCCAAGCTTAGCCCACAAAGTCTTCCAAAAGTAGCTCATAAACTTGACGTCATGATCTGACACAATGGTTCTTGGCATTCCATGTAATCTCATAATCTCCCTGAAAAACAAGTCAGCTACATGCGACGCATCATCGCTCTTATGACAGGGAATAAATTGTGCCATCTTAGAAAACCTATCTACAACAACAAAATTCATACTAATATCTTCCTAAGGTGTACTTGGAACTGAAAGTGGAGTATACAAACCATGTGGATTGAGTTTCGACTTCACTTTATGGCATGTGATGCATCTTTGAACAAACCGCTCAACGTCTCGCCTCATCTTAGGCCAATAGAAGTGATCGGACAATATCATATACATATTCTCTCTTCCAAAATGTCCCATCAATCCTCCTGCATGAGACTCCTGCAATAGTAGCAAACGCACGGAAGATTCTGGAACGCATAGCTTGTTCATGCAAAAGAGAAAACCATCATTAACATGAAACTTATCCCGCCCTTTACCACCTTTGCAATTAGAATATGGTGCGAAAAAGTCATGATCGGAAGCATATAAGTCTTTTAAACTTTCTAATCCAGGCACATTAACTTTCAACTGCGTTAAAAGCACATTCTTTGTAGACAATGCATCAGCTACCATATTCTCTTTGCCTTTCTTGTATTTAACAATGTATAGAAAAGTTTCAACGAATTCAACCCACTTAACATGTCTACGATTCAATTTAGCTTGGCTTTTCAAATATTTCAAAGCTTCATGATTAAAGTGAATGACAAATTCTTTAGGCCAAAGATAATGTTGCCAAGTCTCTAAAACACGCACAAGAGCATATAATTTTTTTTATCATAAACAGGATAATTCAATTGTGCACTATGAAGTTTTTCACTAAAGTATGCAACAGGTTTTCTTTCTTGCATGAAAACACCACCAATACCTATTCCACTAGCATTACATTCAATCTCAAAAGTTTTAGTGAAATCAGGTAAAACAAGCAATGGTGCTTCAGTCAAATATTTTTTCAATTCAGCAAAAGCTTTTTTCTTGTGATTCTCCCCATTCAAAAGCAACTCTCTTTTTTGTTAATTCATTTAATGGGGCAGCAATGGTACTAAAATCTTTCACAATTGCCGATAAAAACTAGCAAGTCCATGAAAGCTAAGAATTAGACTAACATTGACAGGAGTAGACCAATCTCGAATAGCTTCAATTTTAGATTCATTTATTTCAATTCCATGAGCTGAAACAACATAGCCTAAAAACACCACTTTGTTTGTGCAAAAGGTACACTTCTCAATATTAGCATACAATTGTTCAGTTCTTAGCACTTCTAGCACTTGGCTAATGTGTTCAACATGTTCTTCCAATGAGCGGCTATATATCAAAATGTCATCAAAATAGACTATCACAAATTTTCTAATGAAGTGTCTCAAAACATGGTTAATTAATCGCATGAATGTACTAGGAGTATTAGATAAATCAAAAGGCATCACTAACCATTCATACAATCCAAATTTTGTTTTAAAAGCTGTCTTCCACTCATCACCATGTTTCATTCTAATTTGATGATATCCGCTACGCAAATCAATCTTAGAAAAGATAGTAGAGTAACTCAATTCATCAAACATATCATCTAACCTAGGAATAGGATAACGATAACGAATGGTAATATTGTTGATAGCTCTACAGTCTACACACATTCTCCATGTACCATCTTTCTTAGTAACAAGAATGACAGGAACGACACAAGGACTAAGACTTTCGCGTACGTACCCTTTTTCCATGAGTGCTTCCACTTGTCGCTGAATTTCCTTTGTCTCTTCCGGATTGGTGTGGTATGACGGCCGGTTGGGAAGTGGAGTTCCCGGTACCAAATCAATTTGATATTCGATTCCTCGTATGGGTGGTAGACCAACGGGTACCTCTTTCGGAAAGACGTCTTCATAAGCATGTAACACTTGAGAAACCACACTAGGAAGAGAGGTTAATTCATTAGTAAAAGCAAAACATCTTTATATAGTAACACCAAATATTTCACAGTGGGCTCATCTCTCATCGCTCTCAAATCAGATTTTGTGGCTATCATGACTAACTTTTTCTCTCCCTCATCCTTTCTTTTTTCACTCAATTTAGCTTGTGGTTCTCACTCACCTTCTGTGTAGTCACACTCTTTTGCTCCTTCCCTTCTCGTTCTCCACGTTCACATCAACCTTTTGCATGTTATCATATATAATTTGAGAAGGAGTTAATGGTCGTAGCACTATTTCTTTATTATTCCGCATAAATTTATATTGATTAGTTCTTCCGTAATGAATTACAGAACGATCATATTGACATAGTCTACCTAATAACAAATGACATATTTCCATGGACACAACAACACATTCTACAGTATCACGATAATAACCAATCTGAAAGCTAACATCAACTGTATATCCAACATTCATTGAATCATTATTGTTTAACCATTTAATTCGATATGGATGCGGGTGTTTCTTATATTTAAATCCAAGTTTAGAACAAAACTCTTTGCTAGCTAAATTGTGGCAACTTCCATCATCAATAATAACTTTGCAGCACTTACTATCCTTACTTACCTGAGCTCGTGTTTAAAAAAGATTGCAACGCTGTTCATGATTTGATTTTGCTTGCACACTCAATACCGAATGGGTGCACACAAGGATAGGACCGGACTCGGGGTCACAATACCTATCCCCATGTGTTTCCTTTTCTCTTTCTCCCCCTTGGCCATCCTCATTCGCTCCAAAATCAGCAATGTACTCTCTATCTTCATCACTAGCAGAGTCATATTCTCCATTCTCATTTATCAACATTACCTTGTTATTTGGACAATCCTTTTGCATATGTCCATGATCAAGACACTTGAAGCATTGGATGAAACTACTCTTGGCCGTAGAACCAACAGAAGATGATGAAGAAGGTGCTGAACTCTTCTTAACAATTGGTGTGGATACACTCTTCCCACTTGGTGCAGCACGTGTACTAGGAGTAAAACTTCCACTAGAATGGTTAGTTTTAAAAAAATTGAAACGGGATGTGGGTTTACCTCCTATAGGTGCTGAACGAGGTATGTAGGATGAAGTTCTTGTTGCTCTCATGTTAAGTTGTACTTATCTCTCAGCCTTAGTTGCTTGATGTACCAACTCCACCATGTTGTTGTGAGGCTGAAATTCGGTGATGCGCTTGATGGAAGGGTGCAAACCAATAAGGAATCGCGTCATTGTTTGCTCTTCTTGCTCATATACATTAGCTTGAATCATAGCCATTTTCATCTCTTTATAGTACTCCACTGTGAGAGTTCCTTGCTTCATTTGCAGTAATTTATCAAATAGATCACGTTTATAATATTTGAGAACAAACCTTACTCTCATGTGGTACTTCACTATGGGAGGCTCGTCATACTCTCTCCTTTGATTTTGAATTTGTTTCCACCATATGAGTGCATAATCAGTGAATTCAAGTCCCGCCATGTGAATTTTTCTTCTCTTCGGAGTAATTATGCAGCCGAAACACTTTGTCCACCTTGAGCTCCCAAGTGAGGTAATCCTTAGGATCATGTGTACCTGAAAATGTTAGCATAGTAAATTTGAGCTTACCAAACTTCTTCTCGTGTGGTCGACCATCACCGTAGTGGTTACGACGGTGGTAACCGTCGTCGTAGTGAAGAAAGTCGTCGTCGTCGCGAGGTGCCCTTCCACCACGGCCTCCATGTTCATGGCCCCTCCCCGGACCAAGGAAGCCGCCCCCTTCACTTCTCCTAGGTGGGGGTGGACGAACGGCATTGGCCACCACGCGGTCTCGCCTTTGTTGATCTGCTTGACCACCTCAGGCAGCAGTCGCTCCCTCATCTCGTGGAGGAAGGGAAGCCCCAAGATGAGCATTTCCTTCTTCTGGTTGTTCATAACGTCGTTCACAATATTCCCACGTAATACATTCATCTGTTGATTGAGCTCAATGCGAAGATCCTGCATATCCGCTTTGAGTTCAGTGAGGAAATCCTGCATATCTGTCTTAAATTATTCTCCCATTGCAGTTGTGCTAGCTACAAATCCTTGTTCTAATGTACTTCTCAATACCTAATGTTGAAAGCGAGTCACCGGGGCATTAAAATTAACTTCATGTTCCTCGCTATAGTTATCCTCTCTACCTGACATGGTTAGATTGTGCAAAGAAAACACGAAGCAATAACAAAATATATGGGGGATTAGTGTAAATCACTCAATCTCACTTTCTTTCTTGCATAAGTAAAGCTCTCACCTTTCCGAAGTGAATTAAGATCAATAAGAACTTACACTTGATAGAAGCTTCAATCGCAACGTGATGATCAAGCGAATATAAGAGTGTTCATAATTGCACAACAACGGTTATTTAGTGGAGCTTGGTATGGAAGTGTATATCCTATCAATCCGAAATTCTTGATGTTGTAAAGTTAAGTAATAATCCAACCTAGAATATTTTGCCTAAGTGCTGATCGAAAAAGGTTTAAGTGAAGTATATGAACACACACGCAAAGATCAATGTGACTTATTGCAAACAAGGAATGAGCTAAATAGAGAGACGATCTGAAATTGAGGATTAATTAGCTCATTTTTGCTCCAAGTACTAGGAGAGACGCTAGCCAATTGTAATGATATGAATGTAAGGGCACAAGATTGCTCAAGACGTTAAATTACATAATCTGAAATTATGACTAGAATTGGCTAACCCCAATTCGGCCACAGCTCACTTTTCTATTCTTTTTTTTCTTACCGTGGCTTTTCTTTAAATCGGCTTGCCTTTTTTTGTGTAGGTGGCCGAACTATGGTTGTTTGAAATGCCTTCACAAATCCAAATTTCAGCAAGTGTGTAAAATACTCAAGAACAGCCCTAGATGCAATATTCAACAACTAGTCTAAAAAATGAATGAATATATGTGAAGCTCTCAAATTAATCCAAGTGCTTGGCTGTTAGTGCAGAGTCTAGATCACCAAGTGAATGTGCACTGGACTGGATGGCAAACAGCAACACTAATGTTTGGATGGAGGTGTTGACAAAGAGCTACGTAATCAACTCAAATTAGCATATGGCAATTCAGATACTTTGAGCATATCCCAATTGGTTCCGGCCAGAGAGACACTTAGATATTTTGGTTTGGTTTTCAGATCACAACCAGCTATTCCCTCTTGCACGTGGAATTGAACAAAACTTCAGTATGTTGATTCGGCCAGCAGGTTTCGGCCAGAAATCACGGAAGCACCAATTGATTTTCGGCCAGCAGCCAGATCAATCGGCAATTTTGATCCCCAAAAATGGTAGACCGAACAGCAAAACGGTGATAAGAATTCAATTCGGCCAATCACAAATCAAGCGACGGACTTCCTGCCGGCCAGCCTTGATTTTTTTTTTTTGAGATTAATATGGTTCGAATGAACAAAGAAAATGAAACAACGATTAAGCGACGCGATGGAACACGAACGATCATCACCTAAACGAAAAATTCTAATAGTTTAAAATCTAACAAAACTCACAAAAATAACAGATGCAAAAACTAGGGTTTAGATTTTTTTTGTTTTTGGTTGATGGACTATAGGAAAATAAATAAATCAATCTAAAACAAAGGTAAAAAAATCCTACCGAGGAAACCACACTCTGATACCAAGATGATACGGGGTCGCCCGATCTTCTCGACGTAGGATTAGATACTCACATGTAGCCTCTCGAATCGTAACGATCCTCCATTGCCAATGAAAGAACGAACACTCTTTAATTTGCAATATCACATGCGCCGGACTTCACGACCTCCAAGTGAAGTCCTATCGCGCTCCTAATTCCTAGCGGAAAGGTTGAACGATCTTAAATTACAAGAACTCTCAAATCTTTGTATTAAATTTTGTTTGACTACCAAAAGATCAAATGCATGCACAAAACTCTCCTTCCAAAGAAAACTCACATCACGTAAGGTTCCAAGTTATCTAGTCATGCATGCCCATCCCCTCATGGTTCCGTCCGTGCATGCTTATGTATGGCGGCGCCTTGCAGTCTCCCATCCACGCGTGGCTTGGTGGGCTTTTTTTTTCAAGTCGGTTCGGCCCAGTCCAAATTCATCTCCAATGCAGTCGAGCCGATTACAACTCTTCATTAATATTCTTTCACGCAAGATCTTTAAGTTAAAACTGAAAGCCATGTAAATCGTTCTCCTCGTGTCTAAGTATGCACAAAATACTAGAATTAGATAGTAGCATATTCTCATCAAAATTATGCTCTTTAAAGAACAAGTTCACCTGCTTATTTAAAAGTTTGGCTCTCGCTTTAGTCATTAGACCTTTTAGTACTTCATGAACACTTGATGACTTCGGAGAGGAAGATGATATGTCAGTAGTGGGGATGTCCTCATGAGAGGAAAGCATAAAAGGATTGTTCAAACAAGCAAAGAAACTTTACCGACTTCAATCCTTCGCCTCTTTATGGACAGGTACTGCTATCCAAAGCTTTGCTCTCTTCCTATTTTGTCATTGCTATCCAAAGGATTGTTCAGACCTTTGAACGATAATGCCATAGCTTTCCAATGTTGGGCAACTTTCCCCTCTGCTTTAGCTACTTAGTTTTTGTAGAGAAATTTTTTATGTTGACGCTATCTATAATCTAATCTATTTAAGCCCCATTTGGAATGGAGAGTTCACGCACATATCTTATGGTTTGTTTATAGCCCTATTTATTTGGATTTTTTAGTGATTTATAGCTTATTTTTTACTGTTTGTTATTGTAACTTATTTATTTTGTACTATAGTTATTAGTGATTTTTTGACGTAATTAACTTTCAAAAAATTAAAAATAAAAAACAGATTAGTCTATCATGAATAATACAAAAAAAAATACAAATAAAAAATAAAAAAACAGAAAATAACGAAAATAAAAAATTAGAAGAGCTAGAAGGCAAAACGAGCGGATCACTTTCTTCCTTAGTCTATACGCATTAAGACTAACATGCACATGTGTGCGCAATAGTTTTCCCGTTTTTACTAATTAAGATCCTAACGTTGGATGAGGATTGAAACGGCGCCACAGGATTGTTAGATTATAGACAGCAGCGGAACTACATAATGTGTCTGGGTGTCGCAGGACACTGGATCTAAAATTTTTTAGTAGGAATTAGCATTTTTATTCTATGTGTGAATTCTCAAGGTTAAACTCAATGCACCTAGTTTTTTTCCTTAAACCCAATGAAAAGAACACTAGTAGTCTAAATTCTCAGTAGCTAGCAGCAGTCCACGAGAAGCCTCCGCTTCTGTCAGTGCATGAGGCAACTATAGCAGACTGAGTCAACCCTTAAGCCAGCGTAAGAGGGAGGAGCGCAACAGACCATGGTGTCTATTTGATGATACCAAGCATGTCAACTCGTAGCAACCCTTGACGATTGTTCGCCTTGTATGGTCAGTCAGGATATGTGTACCATGCCCGCCACACAGCCGCACCCAGCTAGGTAGTGACCAATCGTCGGAGAATGGGAGAAATCAGCGCCACCGGCCGCCCTCACCTACCATCTCACTGTGGCATCACCTGGTCCCTATTGCCTTATGCCCTCGTCGACCGAAGGAAGCTTAGCTCTACCTGATCAATATGTAATTTGCTCTAAATTTCTCTTAATTATTCCAATTTGTAAGTTAGAGTTTCAAACGTGATGATTGTTGATTAATTTTTGTCGAATTGTAGGGTTAAGACTTAGGGTTTTAATTTTAATTTTTGGAATACCAGCCTAGCTCATTGCAAATCGGGGGCAAAATTGTAGTATTTGACCGTAATGTTAAGTAAGCCACTTGACATATTTTCTATTATATTATTTTTGAACTATTGAACATATAAATAACTAACTGACTTTTTAATTAATTGGTGATAATTTCATGAATGATATATTTATTTGTTATGTAGAGAAATAAGAATTGACAAAAATTACTAATGATGTTATGGTTCGACGCTTTATAAACTTCAAAGAACGTGAATACTAAAAGAGAATGCATTAACTTACATTTAATTATTCTACTATTTTTTACTTGAATACTTTAAGTAATTTTGTTCTTTTTTAACATGTCATTGAGGTTGAATGATGTATTTTATCAATGCTGACCAACTTTTGTCTATGGTTTCACCTTAGTTCCTTCAATTTGCTGTAACTAATCAGTATTATTATCAGGCTTTTTTATTTTGGTGAGTATTTTGATCACTACTTCTTTATCATCATACACTGTCGTCGGTTATGTTAAAGTATTAATACTAAAAATTACCGAATACATTACTATTTAGCACATTATTACTTGAAAACTATATTTGATGTTATATATACAATGAAGTGGTGAACCCTAGTTATTTTTGTTCTAGTTCCGCCCCTGATTATAGATGCAGATTGAGATATTAACAACCTTTTGTCCAACCAGAAAATGATACAGCTCAGGGTCATTCCTGAGGCAGGGCTACAGGGGCGCCCGCCCAGGGCCCCACGGCAAGAAGGGCCCCTATTTTTTTTTCAATGTTTTGTTTATTGTTTCAAATCATGCTACTCATTTTGGTCATTCCCTAATTAAAACAAGTATATTTGTCATTATACAAGGCCATACATATAGATATATAGTCATAATTTCTTCAATTTCCAAATATAATTTGGAACTTTGTAATGGTTTTTAAAGGGTGCAATTGAGTTACTCTGCATCGCCTTTTAATCAACTATTTCTTAGAGAGTTTTTATATGTACGTAATTATCGTAAGTAGCACGAAGTACACTATTGGTTTACAAGTCAACACCTTTTTATTTTTAACTCTACATATTTACATATATTTTTAGTAATAAATTTGTTATGGCATAACATTATAATCCACAAAATTAGTGTACAATCAGTATTGCATTGTTTTTCCGAAGTTTTTTTCGTCGGAAAGTTTCAATTTTCTTTCAGCTACATACAAATTATGATCTATTATATAATTACAAATTTTATAACACATATAAACATTTCTTGAGCTAAAATATTTTATATTTTATGTGAAATAAACTAATAAAAGGTCATTGGTCCGCCCAGGGCCCCTAAAATATCAAGGCCAACTCTAATACAGCTTCTCGCATGCCGCAATGTATTGCATCACTGTAAACCAGAATCTTTTTGCGCTACATGAATGAACATAAATCCAAGTGACCAACTCTGCATGGTAATCCTTCGCGTTAATATTGCTTCCAAACCGAAACACTAATCTACGCAAACCTTAGAGACGAGACTGTCAAGACTAGGCTCCTGTCGGAACAACATGCACCCCCTTCGTCTCCCTCAAGGCCACGCCCTCACCATGCGCTCGACCAGTGGCGGATCCAAAATTTTTAGAATGGGTATTCGGATTTTGAAGATAGATTTTAGATACGTTGATACCACGATACACCACTTCCCACAAAACACCGATACAATGATCTGGGCCATCTTGTGCTACCATTATGAAAGCACAAGATCAAAAGTATAAACCATCGAGCAAGATACGTATCCATCCACCCTAAAAATTTACATCTATTACTGTAACGGTTGGCGCTGAGGTGCTGAACGAAAATACCTAACTCATTAACATTTAGCTTTTTCCTTTTCATAAGAATGTCCCAAATAACCCATCCCAGTTGAAACCAACACCATGGCGTTTGGATTCAACAA
Organism: Melocanna baccifera; assembly: GCA_036346265.1. Classification (NCBI taxonomy): domain Eukaryota; kingdom Viridiplantae; phylum Streptophyta; class Magnoliopsida; order Poales; family Poaceae; genus Melocanna; species Melocanna baccifera. The sequence continues at coordinate 3,062,291 of CM070707.1, read as the reverse complement.
ACAAACGAGCGATGCAAGGTGGTGGATCTGAGGATGCGGTATGCATACGTGCATACCTTGACGGGCCTGGCGAAGGAGAGCGACTGCGGCGATCTCACCTTGGACGGCGGCGACGAAGTCTTGGGGACGGGAGATGAGGCGACGGAGCGGACGGCGAAGCGCCTCGCCTGCTGGAGCGGAGTCATGCGGTTGGAGTCTCCGTCCGGGCGGCCGGGGGGGGGGGGGAGATGGAGAGCTGGAGAGGCTTCGAGTGATTGGGGTCGAGGGAGAGCGGGCCGATCGACAGAAATGCCGAAATGAGGAATGGGCCAGCCCATTTGCGTGTGCTGTGCGGTGAGGGATTCCGAAGATGGCTATTTGGGCTAAATTGGTTTGAAAATACTGAATTCGGTCCAATTAAATGTATATATATACATTATATCTTGTATATAGTGATTTTTTTGTCAAAAAATTTGGGTATTCAGCTGAATACCCTTGAATTACTGTAGATCCGCCCCTGCGCTCGACTGGCTACGGCAACGGGCCAGCGGAGGGTAGGGTTAGGGTTCAGCAAGGTTGGGAAGGGAGGCGGCAGTCTGGTAGTGCGTGGCGGCGGTAGGCGGCATGGCACAACGGACAACTAAATATTATGTTGGATAGGATTAAGATAGCGATGAGGGGAAGAGAGGGAGGCGAGGGCAACACCAGTCGCTGATGGTGGAAGCGGGGGCGTGGTGGGTAGTGGTGAATCCAGAAATTTCAAGATGGGTATTCAAAAGTTATAAAAATATTGTTCAATAGAAAACGTAAAGGTCCACAATAGTGAAAATTAAAATATAATTATTTATACTAGAAAACATCTCAAATAATATAAAGAAATTAAAAATAATTAAAAATTAACACGATGATGTTTCATGCCTTAGAAGCGAGATATCATGTTATGCAAACAAGTACACAAAAAAAGCAACTTTAGCAATGAGTGAAGAACAAAATTGAAAGTCTAATAATTTTAACTATAATAGTTGGAATTAGAAATGAATTGTTTCCTTAGAACTACTAACATGAGTCAAAATTCAAATCTAAATAATTCTACAATAGAGTTGTACAATCACAACAAGATGCTTTAATCAACTGAAAATGCAATTCTCTTTGTCGGATTTTTTGTGTTCTGTAAGCAGAAATTCAAAAGTGCTTTTATTCTGAGCATACTTTGTTGAACGGTTTCTAACTAAGCAACTTAAGCAGTATTACCTAAACTGCTAAACAAAATATGAATCGAACAGCCAGACATCAAAGGAGATCAAATTATCCAAGTGACCAACACATCAAGTTACAAGAAAGACTTACAACACTAGCATAGTTTCTAAATAATTGATATATTAGTCATCACAATATAATCAACTACTATGCAAAAACTTTAGAATTATTATAGATGTCTTACTTCTTTAAACAAAATACAACCCACATCTTTATTGAGACACATAATTTTACTTCAAATCGGAGATCACCAAAAGAGAAGGAGATGGAGGGATTACTGAATTAGAAATATAGGACCATACCGCCATGAAGGCCGCTGGGTTGGAGTGGACGAACCTGCGTGGCTGTGATGCGCTGACAAGTGACAACAGTGAGACTTGTGACTTACAAGATGACCGCTCCAGTGCTCCTACGCAACCTCCTGAGTTTTGCCTCTAAAAGTCCAGAGTCAAAAAGACCAAAAACCTCCTACGCCGCCAGACGAAGAGATCCAGAGAGGAGATACTTAAGTAAGAGAAGAGACTGAGTGCGACTTAGAGTTTCTATCACGTGTCGTGTGAATCACAATAATGGGCCTTGGGCAGTGTCCGGTGCCAATTTGGGTCTAAGAGAGAGAAATGGGTCAAAAGGATCCGATACCAATTTAGCCTGACTGGATATGAACAGGACAAATTTAGCTTAACTACTAGTATATATATGTATTATACCTTGTATATAGTAGGTATATTTCTAAAAATTTTGGGTATTCATGAATACCCAAGAATTACAGTGGAACCGCCACTGGTGGTGGGGTGGAGACGTGTGAAGCTCATGGAGAAAGAAACAAGGCCGCCACTGGTGGTGGGGTGGAGACGTGTGAAGCTCATGGAGAAAGAAACAAGGACGCGACAAACATAAAGTAGATGGAGGAGACAGTGACGATGAAGAAGACAAAGAAGGAGGGATCCAGGCCGCTCAAGAGTAAAAAAAGAAAACTTTGATCCTCTCACTTTGTGAGCCCATGCACTTTAGAGCTCGCTTATTTCAACTTGAGCTTCTGGCTTACTTTTCGTTATTTCTAAATTTCGTTCCTTTTGGTTTTGTAGCTTTTTTGAACTTTTTTGCTAGTTCTTTTTTTGTATTCGTTTATATTATATGTGATGGGCTAACCTATTTTTTTTTCTATTTTTAAATTTTTTAAATTTAATTATATTAAATAAAACACCATCAACTATAGTACAAAATAAATTAATTATAATAAAAATAAGTCATAAACTTTAATTTATTAAACCTAATTGAGCACCTCACACCCCGTTAGATGTGTGGATGCCCAGAGCCTTGTGCTATCCTTAAGGGAAAAAAAACTTGTACTGCTACGAATTGCCTTTGCTGAGACTGGCATGCAGGAGCGCCCAGCAAAGTGCGCATTCTTGACGTGTGCATGCGAGAGCTTGCACTACCCTCAAAAAGGAACTTGCTGTGCTACAGCCTACAAATTGCCATGTCAATCCTTCGCCTCTAAGCTATCATTGCCTTTTAATCAACTATTTCTTAGAGAGTTTTTATATGTACGTAATTATCGTAAGTAGCACGAAGTACACTATAGGTTTACAAGTCAACACCTTTTTATTTTTAACTCTACATATTTACATATATTTTTAGTAATAAATTTTTTATGGTATAACATTATAATCCACAAATTAGCGTATAATCAGTATTGCATTGTTTTTCCGAAGTTTTTTTCGTCGGAAAGTTTCAATTTTCTTTCAGCTACATACAAATTGTGATTTATTATATAATTACAAATTTTATAGCACATATAAACATTTCTTGAGCTAAAATATTTTATATTTTATGTGAAATAAACTAATAAAAGGTCATTGGTCCGCCCAGGGCCCCTAAAATATCAAGACCAACTCTAATACAGCTTCTCGCATGCCGCAATGTATTGCATCACTGTAAACCAGAATCTTTTTGCGCTACATGAATGAACATAAATCCAAGTGACCAACTCTGCATGGTAATCCTTCGCGTTAATATTGCTTCCAAACCGAAACACTAATCTACGCAAACCTTAGAGACGAGACTGTCAAGACTAGGCTCCTGTCGGAACAACATGCACCCCCTTCGTCTCCCTCAAGGCCACGCCCTCACCATGCGCTCGACTGGCTACGGCAACGGACCAGCGGAGGGTAGGGTTAGGGTTCAGCAAGGTTGGGAAGGGAGGCGGCAGTCTGGTAGTGCGTGGCGGCGGTAGGCGGCATGGCACAGCGGACAACTAAGGGGGTGATCGGAATAGCGATGGCTTTTGGCTTTTGGCTGAAAAAACACTGTAGCTGGCTGAAAAAACACTGTAGCTGAGTTAGTGGATAGTGTAGTGAATAGTGAAAAAAAAGCTGAAGCTAGAAGCTGAAGCTGAAAAAAGCCGAAACGATCAGGGCCTAAATATTATGTTGGATAGAGTTAGGATAGTGATGAGGGAAAGACGTGTGAAGCTCATGGAGAAAGGAACAAGGACGGGATAAGCATAAAAAAGTAGATGGAGGAGACAGTGATGACGAAGAAGGCAAAAAAGAGGAGGGAACCAGGCCGCTCAAGAGTAAAAAAAAAAAGAAGACTTTGAGCCTCTCACTTTGTGAGCCCATACACTTTAGAGCTCGTTTATTTTAGCCTGAGCTTCTAGCTTACTTTTCGTTATTCCTAAATTTTGTCCTTTTTGATTTTTTAGCTTTTTTGAGCTTTTTTACTAGTTCTTTTTTTATTCGTTTGTATTATATAAGATGGGTTAATATTTTTTTTTCTATTTTTAATTTTTTTAATTTTAATTATATTAAATAAAATATTATCAACTACAGTACAAAATAAATTAATTATAGTAACAATAAATCATAAATCATAATTTATTAAACTTAATCGAGCACCCACACCCCATTAGATCGTGTGGATGCCCAGAGCTTGTACTATCCTTAAGGGGAAAAAAACTTGTACTGCTACGAATTGCCTTTGCTGAGACTGGCATGCGGGAGCGCCCAGCAAAGTGCGCCTTTTTGACGTGTGCATGCGAGAGCTTGCACTATCCTCCAAAAAAGAACTTGCTGTTACAGCCTACAAATTGCCATGTCGATCCTTCGCCTCTAAGCTATCATTGCCGTTGGAAATCATTGACAGCTACCAGTACTACTCCATAGTGCGAAGCTTCGCCTGTTTTATGTCAGTGGGTGCCTTCGAACAACGCCATAGCTTGAGTGAGATTCAGAGATTGGGCAAAAACTTTTCCTCTCTACTTTTGTTGCTTTAGCTTTGTAGATTTTATTTCTATGTTGATGCCATTTATCATTTCATCTGCTTAGGTCCCATTTGGCATTTGCAATGAAAAGATTTACGCAAAAATCTTTGAAAAACTACTTTCTTCCTTGCCAAGTTCATGTAGATCATGCAAAGACAGAACAAAAAAAGACCCTCGATTCTAACGGCAACAAGCTAGGGAGAGAAGAGACAATTAGAGAGAGGGGGCGCGCGCGCGCGGACGAGAAGAGGTGTGGTTGTTCTTGTTCGCGGAGGAGAGCGAGGGAGGCAAGAATGAGCAGCGCCGCCACCACCTACGCGGAGAGCGTCGCCTCCTGCCGCCCTCCGACTCCCCTCCTTCGCTCCCCACCTCTGGCGGCCGCCGCCGCCCCGCCCCGCTTCCCCGTGAGGCGGCGGATCGACTTCACCGGCGACGGCGGCCTGGGCGACGACGACCACGAGGCCAAGCGCCGCGCCACGCAGGGCCCGGTGCAGCCCCCGGCTTTCCGCGAGAAGCCGTGCGTTTGCGGGCGCGGGCCGTGCGATGTGGTGTGGGAGGAGCGCGGGGGGTGGGCGTACGTCTGCTCGTCTCCACCGGTGAGCGTCCTCACCCAAGATCGTTTCTTGGTCCCAATTTTTGCTTCCCGTGGGAAAAAGATGGTTTCTTGGACGTCTTTGAGCAGTTTCTTAGGGGTGAAATGCAGTTTCTGAAGAGGGTTTTCCCGTTGTTTTACTGTTCTTGGTTTTGTTGGAAGGGGAAAATTCCAATGTAGTCTGGGAGAGGGGCGATGGGGAGGAGGATTTCTTGGAGTTTTATGTTTTTGGTGTGGAGACGATGCATGGATTTAACGATGATGGGATCTGGGGGAGCAGAATGCAGGATGATAGTGTTTCTTAGCTTCTAGAGCAATTGCATTGTTTTGCTGGTTTATTTATGTCAAAAATGTTGGAAATATACCTTAGAGGCAATTATAGAGATTGTATTTTGTTATATTTTAGATAATATGCTATCTTATTTTTTGAATAATATCATCGATATTTATTAGTAAGTACGTTGACTTGACTATGAAAATCTATATTTCTGCGATGATTATTTTTAAACATACATGGGCACATGTGAATATACTAGTGTATGTATTGGCTTATGGCTATGTTTCACAGGTTATAAATATAGAGATATCAAACTAATAATATAGATACATGTTAGTGAACATGGGGTTGGATTGATCCACCATGAGATATTGCGAGAACGTTACATTCTACATATCATCAGTTAGTCTCATTTACAATGCATATGCAATGCCCTTATACTTGAAGTCATCGCACGTACTCGAGATGCATAATGGTCGACTCAGGGGTTGTCAAACGCTATTCCGTGACTGAGTAGTTATAAAAGTAGTTTTCAGGTTTTGTCATGATGTATGCATTGAGACATGGTCAATCAAGATAGGATTTGCCCCTCCATGCAACGGGAGAGATATGTCCAAGCTTCTCGAGTGATTGGATTCCAGAAATACATAACCATGCTACTTGCGGTTAAAGAGTTAACCGTAGTTGGGGAATTTGAGTCACGTGATCGAGAAAGAGTGGTTAAGCTAACCAATAAGATGGCACATACTCCCCTTGAGTTTGACCGATATCGTGAGGCAAATGAAATATATATATATATATATATATATATATATATATATATATATATATATATATATATATATATATATATATGGAAGCATATCTAGTGCTAAAGGCCTATTCAGTGCTAAATGCTAAAACTTCTACAGAGCCATCTGATTTAGCCTGCACGTCTTGGATCAAAAAGGGTAGAACCCCCACCTTATTTAATTCATTTAATCAATCTTTCACAACCCCCCCACATAGATTATTTTTTATATGAGGTGGGGGTTCCACCTTCCTTGATCCAACTGTACAGGCCAGATCAGATGGCTCTGTAGAAGTTTTAGTATTTTAGCACTGAATAGGCCTTTAATAATATATATATATATATATATGTATTATTAAAGGCCTATTCAGTGCTAAAATACTAAAACTTTTTTACACCCGGGTGTAATTACACCCACCTCTAATATACCACCTAGACGAATTTGAAATACTCATTTATTACCTTGGATATACTCATGTACAAACAAATTATAAGATATTTCAATGTAAACCACATGAAAAAATACAAAAAAGTTCATAGTTTTTAGCGTATTTTGTAAATACCTTTATATATGCATATAAAAAGGAGTATGTTAAAAAAATATATACCACATCTGAAAAATTCTTCATACCACCTAGATGGTCTTAAATACTCGTATACTACACGTACATACTCTCCGTTACGCGAGATACTCTCTACATTGTGAGGTACTACATAGGGTGTAATTACACCCGGGTGTAGTAGAAAAGGGGCTTCCTATATATATATATTCGTTGAAATTCATCCAATATGATCTTTACGTATACTTAGGAGTCGGCATGTCTTACTAGAAGCCACTACCGATTAGCGGATAAGTAGGAGTACTCGGGCCATGTACAAATATACGTGAACCTATAGGGTTGCACGCTTAAAGGACTAGGATATAATTCAGATGGTGATCTGCATTCATGTGGGCCACGATTTCCTAATGGGCCTCAAGTTCGAGGCCCATCATGAATGCCTATAAATAGAGGGGTGGTGGCATAGGGTTTGTAGGAAAATGGGAATTCCTGAAACCCTAGTTACCGCACCTTCCTTATCGAATACCACGCAGCCAGCATTGGCACTCCAGCGCGTGGTGTTCTTACCCCGTACGTGTGGAACCTTAGAGGTGTTGATGCGAAGTTTTAACACTAGGATGATCCACAACTTGTGACAAGCACAAAGAGATTTAGGAGGAGACATGCGGCTAGTACGACTACCACCGCATCAATACGCTACATCAACTCTACTTTCGCTATGAGTCTATGTGTCTAGTAGTAATCCTGTGATTTATTACTAGCGGAGTTTCATTGTTTACACGGTAGATTTTTGAAATTTTGCTAGCATAGCCTACCCGTGGAGAAACAAAAAAAAATCTTTCTTCCTTTTCGGACTGATAGGAAGATGGATGGAATCTAGTGGTTTCAGGGGAAATAGTGCAATCTAGTGCCCCTTTCTGGGCTCATTTTGGCAACAAGCCATCTGCCATCACTTTCAGGTAAAAATTGAGTGAGAGGTTCAATTCAATGACTGATCACATATGTTCAGCTACTGAGACAGTGCTTTGGACCAAATTTTGCCAATTATATGCTAACGAAAGCTTCAAATTTGATTTTCGATGAATTTACTGTAGAATCTACCGATTCATCTCCTGCAGGATGTGCCTTTTTTATCTACTAGTATTTGGAAGGTATGAAATTAAAATACGAAATTTAGAGGAAACGTATACACCTTGGACATAGTGTTCTTTTTTATGTAGATTATATTAGTAGCTTTAGGCTAGAGTTGAAAGTTATCTATAACTTTAGCAAGGGTTTTGCATATTTAGACATCCAGGTGTAGCTGTCTGTCACTTCCATACGAATAAGGTTCTTGTGTGTCTTTAGCTGTTATTTAGAAGTTGCAAGTGTGTCTGGGCATCATAATTTTCAAGTTTGAGGCTCAAAATTTGGATCTCAAGAATTTTTCACTAATCTGTCAAGTCGTCTAATCGATAGCAACAAATTGGTGAAACAGCCTGTCATATTTTATCCAGCCTTGTCTAAATTTATACTTGTAGTCTAGTACAGTCATCTAGCTAATTCTTTGCTCATCTCCTGTCCCAGTGCCCTCTTATGACTACTGTTCAATCTGTAAGGTTGAGAATTTGTTATCTTTGCCTGTGACTTCACGATTTTGAAGTCCCCTTTGCTCCAGAAAGAGAGAATGTTTTAATGGGTGTATAAGTAGCATATATATATTTCGGATATATTCCAGAAGGTGTGAGAACTAATGAACGAACAACATGCTATCTATGGAACCATCCTGCTGCTTGTGTTTTCAGAAGTCCATGCAATAAATCTCTCTGTTAGAAGAATATATAACCTCAAGTGACATCCTGTCATTATTTCAAATCTTTGGCTAGTGAACCTTCATCTCTCGTGGAAATTTATTAGCCCATTTTAGCAAAACATCTGGTCTGTTACTTTTCTCTGAACCATTAGATCAGTAACTAGTAACTACCAAACCATGTGCGACCAATGCTTGGGATACTTCAGACATATAGGGCACATAGGCAACAAAGTAGTAATTTAGTAACAACAGTAATATATAGTTATCTCTTTATGTTATTGTACGACTAGAGTGATGCTATCTTTGTTGACTCTAGGATTTGTTTAAACATTATCTATTTTCATTTTATTAAGCCCAATGCGTAGCTATTCTATGGTCCACTACAGTACCATATTTGAAAACCTAACATTGAAGTGCTACTATTTATAGCATGGCATGCAAGTTCATAATTTCGGGTTGGTTCCATAACCATAGCCTTCACAGTTTCCGTTATAGACTCCTTACTTGTCTGGGAATCAAATCAATAATAGAAACTCTGTTATTGTAAGAGAATATCTGCTATACTAATGTTTTTGGACGAATTAAACTATTCTCGGCATATTATCCTTTCCTGAAGCTGCTGGCTAATTCTTTTGTGTGTGTATGTTTGTCCAAGTTCTTTTACTTGTTCAGAGATTCTCTTATTTGAATTGCACTTCTCTTTCTTTTGGTTTGATCTTCCAATGAGTTGTGTATTCTGTTAAGGGTATTAGTGTCTTTTCCTATATGTCTAGGGTTTAGGTCATTGTACCTCTTTGTACTATTTATGTGCCCCATGGGCTATTGCAATATATAACAACTATTCAAACTTACATATTCATCAGTTATGCAACCTCTTTCAACTGACTTGCTAAGATTTTTGAATTGCAATTTTTTTCTTTTAGATAACTACTCCAATTTCTATATGTAAAGTTGACAAGGTATTTACTTGATGAACTTGACTTTTCAGAAGTGCTTCCATTTTGCTTGGTGTGAGGAATCCGACCGTAATCTAAATTCACAGCCTGCTTATAGGAGTCATCCTGAACCAAGCAATCCTCGTGCATTTAACACTCCAAGCAACCATAGGGCTGGTGCTACAACTCCAGTTAATGTTAGTCCCCAAGGTGCTGGCACTACACCTCCAGTTAATGTTAGTCCCCAAGGTGCTGGCGTTACAACTCCGGTTAATGTTAGTCCCCAAGGTGCTAGATCCAATGGTAAATGGCCGATCTGCAAGTGTGCTGCTGGGAAGTGCAGAAAATTGACAGTGGAAGGGGTAGACTATTATATATGTCATATAGGAAAGGTAATGTTTTTATTTAATAATGTTCTTGTCTTCATTTCTCTTGAAATGTGTTAGCAAATCTTGACATGTTTATGGTCATTTATACTGTTCTGTTATTTACAAGATATTTTAGCTCTTGATAGCGTAGTGTTTCTTCTGTTGTTTGTACTAGTCGTGACAAACAAGTGCTGCTCTCCTTGTGAGAATCTATTCTATAATAAAAGCTGATGATGATGCATGGTTAAAGGCTCTCATGAAGAAGAGAAATATGATATAACTTCACACAAATCGGTCTTTTGGATGGTACTGACAAAATCGCCACTCAGGCGAGTACACGGCATGTTAACCAATTACTCGCCCAGTTATACCGATTAGACCGGTTATGCACTCGTTTTTTACTGTTCGTACTCGGTGAGGGGACCTAGTCCGAGTACACCTAGTTTTAGAACTATGATATGATATAACTTCACATAAATCGGTCTTGAGCAGTGCTTATATGCTTTTCTCTCTAACAAAAGTAGTACTAATCTCAAAACAAATGAAGAGGTAACTAACACATATCCACCATTTATCATGCTTTAAAAATTGTGTAAATCATTGTTAAGTAAAGCATTGAAGCACCTCTCATCGGTCTTTTGGATGGTACTGACAAAATTATTGAATTTCTGATGGAAGATCCAAAATATTGGAAATTTCCAATGGCACATTCAAAAATTTCTCAGATGTTTATTGACAAAACCTCTTAAGCAGGCCTTCAAGTTGAGGCGAGTTACAATCAAGTTTATTAAGAATATAGTTACGTAGATGGTTTTATTGAAAACATAAATTACTAATATCGTAACTATCATGCCGTTGTCTGTGCACATGCGTATTCCTCCACTTACGCCAACCACTTCTGTGTGAATTGTTATGTGTTAAAATGTCCTATCTCTCACTAAACAAGGTTTAGATAAGACTCAACCAAGCTATTCAGTACCTTTATACCTCCCTATGCCATTACCTTGTTTGTTAAGTTGTACGGAGTACTTGTGAAGAGATGTTTGCTTTTTACATGATTTATATGAATTACTGCTCACTTCATTAGTTTAGTTTAGAATCCGCTGTATAAATTCTACAATTACCTTCCATACGCATCCTATATGGTTTTGCTGTTACCATCGTATACTAGTCACTGTATTTGGTCATTCTTCAGGGACATGGTGCATGCTCTTACCGTGTGCTAGTCAACGCTGCTGCGGAAAAACCACAACAAAATGGAGACAACAATCCAAGGGAGAATAAACATTTGGAGTACAATCCAGTTAAGAAGGAAGCTAATGGGCACAATTTGGTTGACATGGGAGAGAGCAATGAAAATGGACCAGTCAATCCTGATCAACCTGAAGATGATGAATGGCCGTTTGACATTGTCGACGATGATATTGTACCCAGCAGTTGCTCGGCACCTGCTCACCCTACACCCTTGGCTGTAGCCGCTTGCGAAACACCAACTATGCTGCACAAGCCAATTGCAATGGTGGAACTGGAAACACAAACGAAATCACCCATGCCACCTAATGGTGCCGCCAGCCCGATCACTCCTCGATTAAACTGTTGCTTCCGATGTGGTGAAGAAGGACACTGGTACAAGAACTGTCCTAAGCCTTGTTCCCGGTGCGGTGATGTTGGGCACTGGTCCAGGGACTGCCCTAAATTTTCTCCTCAGCCCGATACTTGTTTCCACTGCGGTGAGGTTGGGCACTGGAAGATTTGTTGCCCTGTACTGCGCGACAGAAGAGCGTCTTAGGAAGCATATGATGATCTCCTATTAGCTGTCTGCTACGGACAATAAGAAGTTAGCATTCCTAATATGCTTGGTTGATATAACTTACGATAAGAAGGGCTTGTAACTCGCAAGTAATTCGTATCTTGTGTATATGCAGTAAGGATGTGTTTGTATGTACTTGGAGTATCTATTTATATGTATTTGAATGATACCTATATGTATTTAAATTGCAGACCTTGTACCACGCTACGAGGAGCCGATGTGTGTTTTTTTTCTGTATTTATTTACCTGTTGACATGTTGTCCATGGACTGATGGGTCCTTCGCATCTAACAAATGGTGTCAATGTCTGAGCTCTGTACAATTTTGTTTGCAGTAAGCTGTCCTACCAGTGCTGTAGACCCGGTTTGGAAGATGAAATTTTTTCCTGATTTCTACTGGAATCGAACAATCTCCTGTTGTGGTTTCTGGAGCGTTTTTGCTTTCCGTTCATGTATGAAAACATCTGTTTCCAGGTTCTTTTTTGTAATTTGTGTTTCTGGATTTTTCATGGTGTTCATTGAATTCAAAAGGACTATAAGGATAAATTCATTCGACGCTGGTCAAATCCGGTCAACGCGACTAAACTTTGGTCAAACAATACTTGGCATTTAGGGCATTAAAACCAAGCACACACCCCGAATCTGCCAGATCTAATGGCTGCTGAATCGATCCTAACAATCCAGAGCGCAAACCAACTGTATCCATTCAACATTCAGATTCTGTAGTGTCAGGACCCACATCAGAGCGAGACAAGATTTGGGGATTTTAGGATTTGAGCGATAGATTTAGGGATTTTCGGATACAATCACTGAGATAGGAAAAATAGCGATTAGGGTTCTACCCTACTTTAACACTAGAGAATACAATGATAAGCAAATGTTTCTGCCTTCCCATTCATGCTGACCAGGGTTATATACCCCATTTAGTTTCATGTTTACATTAACAAAAGTAATTAGCTCAGTTGCTGCAAGTGAAGAAATTACAAGCTAAATGACAAAAGGTGACGGATACAGTTTGATACAGTGCCGTCTGAAAACACGTCTGGCCCTTGGATCTTCTCCCTATTTTCCTTTCCTTCCATCTAAGCCGTTGATCGCTATTTAAACGAAGACGTCGAACCGGTACCCTCCTTGCAGACTTGGAACTCTGAAGACGTTTGCACCAAGTTTCCTTCTTGCTGCTTGATGGGGTCTGACAATGCCCCTCCCTTGACTGTAACCTTGCCCTCAAGGTTTGAAATCAAGAAAGATGGCCATGATGAAGCTTGCATCCTCCCAAGTGGCGTCTTCTGGAGCAAAATTATGCCAGTGAACAAGCCATTGAGCGAGTGCTTCGCCATGTCTGGGAACAATGCGTTGATCTAAAATGGCAATGGGAGCAGTCTTCATTTTCCCATCAGGGCCAACCAAAGGCACCAAAGGTAACGGTACTGCCTGAGAACCATGATGTTTCTTCAATTGGCTTATATGGAAGACAGGGTGTATTCCCGTGCTCTTGGGTAGATGCAATTTGTATGCAACTTTGCCCACTCTCTCTTGAATTCTGAAAGGTCCATAGTATTTCGCATGCAACTTCAGAGATCCCCTCAAGCCGAATGCATTTTGCTGAGATGGCTGCATTTTCATGTATACCATATCTCCAACATTGAATTCCCTCTCTGATCTAAGTTTGTCAGCAAAGTTCTTCATTTGGGTTTGTGCATTATGTAAGTTTCCTTTCAATTCATTCAACATTTTCTCTGTGTCTTCAAGAGTGACACGAGCTTCAGAGGAAAGGTTACCTGAGATGGCCATTTCTGCCACTTGGGATGGTGCATAATCATACAAAGTTTGGAATGGAGACATCTTTAGTGATGTATGATACGACGTGTTGTACCACCATTCAGCCATGGGCAGCCTGGTGAACCATTCTCGGGGTTCCTAAAATGTCAAACTCCAGAGGTACGCTTCAATGCATTGATTCACTCTCTCCGTTTGACTGTCCGACTGTGGATGGTATGTAGTCCGAAACCGCCATGACACCTTTAGAGTTTAAAAAGTTCTTGATACAGTTTGCTGGTAAATATTCTGTCTCAATCTGAGACTATAGCCACAGGCATACCATGATGCTTGAATATGTTATCCAGGAACACTTGAATGACTTGCTGTACTGTGTAAGGGTGAGACATGGCAATAAAATGCTAATACTTCATCAATCTATCCACTACTACCAAGATAACCTCTTTCCCTTTTGATTTTGGGAGCCCTTCAATGAAGTCCATTGAGATGTGTGTGTCTAAGCCATATCCGGTATTTCCAATGGCTCTAGCAGCCCAGGAGAATGAATCTGTTCAGGTTTGCTCAGTTGAAACACCGGACATTCGGATATAAACTTCTCCACCTGTTTTATAAGTTTAGGCCAATAAAAACTTCTTTTGATTCATTGATATGTAGCTCACTGTCTCGAATGACCACCGATAGTAGAATTGTGGAACGTCTGCATTAGCTACTGCCTGTGATTGGTCTTTTTCTCCCACATAGATTTGGTTCTTGTATCTGAAGATCCCAGCTTCTAATGTATACTTGCTCCCTGCTTGATTGCCAGTTTGTATTTAGCTCAACATATAGGCACAATGAGGATCCTCAATATAACTGAGTTTAATATCTTCTACCCAATCTAGGGTTAAGGTTGTGATTGCATTCAACTCTTCAGGAGAGATTTCAGACTTCCTGGATAGTGCATCTGCTGCTCGATTTTCTTTGCCCTTTTTGTATTCAATCTAATAATCAAACTCTAACAATTTCAATAGTAACTTGTGTTGAATGCCCTCTGTAAGTCTTTGGGTTGTAATGAACTTCAAACTCTTTTGGTCTGTTTTGATAATCAGTGTATTTCCGATGAGATAATGTCTCCATCTCTTGGTTGCCTCCAAAATGGCCATTGCCTCTTTCTCATAGATCGATTGGGCCTATTTTTAACAATCCCCCACCAATTCTTCACTCATGGGGCTATTTTTAACAATTCCCGACCAATTCCATAGCAAGAAGCAAAAAAATGTCAAAAATATTGTGCTGAAGTACAATTAATATACCAGTATTTTAGTATAAGTCCCATACGGATTAAACTTGCATATAGAATAATAAGATTTATCTTCTCACAGCTGATGAATAGACAATGCCTTGAATTCACAGCTTTTCGTAATCATATTTCACTTGAAATCTTAACTAGTACTAGACTGCCAATGAATCACGTTTAAATAGAGCGTTATATGATCATGCTCCCTTATTTGCTCATGAGCTTTCTAGATAGTGCCTTATTCTCATGAACTACGAACACACAGTTACGCTTAAATAGGTGTATTCTTTCTATGTATCCTGCAAGGTAATATCTTTTCTTCATTTGGACAACAAAATGCATTAAAACTTTATGCCAACCTTGCATACAATAAAGAGTACTTTGTTTATTAAGACATGGATTCAATGAATATGTACTCTGTTGTTACAACATCAACTTATTTTTTCTATTACCTAAGTCACAGAATCTCCGATCAAGAAAGTATGGATTACTATTGTGATGTAACTCAGATGGGTCTTATTCCCATGTCCATAGAAGCAACGAAAATCGTTTTCTGAGCTAACCCCTTTGTAAAAGGGCCTGCTAGATTTTTCTCAGTGTTAATATAGTTCACATGTATCACTCCGGAGTTTCTCAATTTTCTGATAGATTTAAGCATACGCTTCACATGTCTAGAGGATTTCATATTATCCTTTGCACTTGTGACTTTGGCGAACACAGTTTGATTATCACAGTACATCAAGATTATTGGTATTAGTTTCTCAACCAATGGCAAGTTCATCAGAAGCTCTCTCAGCCATTCAATCTCAATAATGGCTATGTCAAGTGTTACAAGTTCTACTTATATGCTTGACCTCATCAAAATAGTCTGTTTGCTAGACCTCTATGAAACTACAGTACTAACTAAAGTAAATACATAACCACTTGTAGCTTTGATCTCATCCGCATCAGAGATCCAATTAGTGTCACTGTATCCTTCTAATATAAAAAGTATCCAGTATAATGAATTCCAAAAGATGTTATGCCTCTTAAGTAGCGCAACACTCTTTCAAGTGTCTCCTAGTGATCGACTCCCGGGTTAGAAGTAAACCGACTTAATTTGCTCATAGCAAATGAAATATCAGGTCTTGTGGCACCAGCTAAATACATGAGTGACCCAATAATTTATGAATATCTCAATTGATCTTTTCCTAACCTTTGGTTCTTTCGTATCTTAATGCTTGCATCATAGAGCGTTGGAAAGACTTTATAGTATTCAAAGCCGAACCAACTCAATATTTTCTCAGTATAATGGGATTGATTCAAAGTGATTACATCCACATTCTTGATCAATTTAGTATTCAGAATAACGTCTGCCTCTCCCAAGTTTTTCATATCAAAGCATTGAGATAAGAAAGATTTGACCTCACAAATTATGGTAGTGTTTGTTCCAAATATAAGTATGTTATTCACATACAAATACAAGATCACTCCTTGACCTCTATCATAATGGTAATATACATATTTATCAGCTTCATTCATAACAAAGCCAGTGGATGTCAAAGTTTTATCAAACTTCTCATGCCTTTGTTTAGATGCTTGATTTAAACTATACAAATATTTCAATAATCTGCATATCTTATTTTTCTGTCCAGAAATCATAAAACCATCTGGTTGATCTATATAGATTTCTTCTTCCAACTCTCCATTAAGGAAAGTTATCTTCATGTTCATTTGATGGACATATAGGCTATAGGAAGATGTTAACGCAAGAAGCACTCTTATGGTGGTTAATCTGCCGACAGGAAATATATATCAAGGAAATCTTCTCCCTCTTTCTGGGTATAACCATTGGCCACAAGTCTTACCTTGTACTGCTTAATAGTACCATTAAATCTTAGTTTCTTTTTAAAGACCCACTTACATCTTACATGTTTGCACCCAATATGATGATTAGTGATTTCTCAAGTCCCATTAGCCATGATAGAGTCTATCTCACTACGGACTATCTCTTTCCAATACTCAGCATCAGAAGATGCATAAACCTCTAAAAGAGTCTTTGACACATCATCTATAAGGTATACAATAAAGTCGTCACCAAAGATTTTCTTAACCCTTTGTCTCTTGCTCTTGCAAAGAGTTTCTATGACTAGATTGTTATCCTTCTTAGGGATATCACAAATTGGTTAAGAAATGGTGGGAAGTTCAGAAGTTTGATTGTTCTCAATTCCGATATTATCAGTTTGAACATTCTTAGTTCGTGAAGTACTGCCTACTGTTCTCATAGGAAAGATATTTTTAAAAATAAAGTATCTTTAGACTCTATTATTGTATTAGCAATAATCTCAGGAGTTTTTAATTTAACTACTAAAATCTATAGGCTATGCTATTTTGAGCATATACTAGAAAAATACAATCGACTGTTTTTTATCTAAGTTTTCTCTTTTCTGCAATGGTATATTGACTTTTGCCAAACATCCTAAGTTCGTAGAAAAATGATATTAGATTTTCTTCCCTTCCATCTCTCACATAGAGTAATATCACTCTTTTTAGTGATTACTCTGTTTAAAATGAAAGTTGCTGTCAATATAGCTCCCTCCACTATGCCTTAGGCGTACCAGAATTCTCTAATATGGCATTAACCAAATCTGTTAGTGTCCAGTTTTTTCTCTCAGCTACCCCATTTGATGAAGTAAATATGGTGGTGTAAAAATTCATGGACTATTCTATGCTCAAAACGGAATTGGGAGAATTCATGAGAGACGTACTCTCCTCCACGATCAGATCTCAATCTTTTTTATTTCCTTTTCTAGTTGGTTCTCAACCTCGGCATTGTAAGTCTTAAAGTAGTTAAAATTTCATTCTTAGTTTTTAGTAAATACACATAGCAGTAGTGTTTTGCATCATCAATAAAAGTTAGAAAATATCTTTTGCCTCTTTTTGTCAACAATCCATTTATTTCACACAAATCTGAATGAACAAGATCTAACTGTGCCAAGTTTTTTTATCTTCTAATCCCTTAAAGGGTTTTCGAGGCTACTTTGCTTGCACACATAACAGACATTTTGATCCTGTGACAATTTCACATTTTGAAATTAAATTTAATCTGAACATTCTAGCAATACTATCAAAATCAATATGACTGAAACAAGAATGCCAGATACTTAGGTGGAACAAGCCTCCGCTCTCATAGCCTTTACCAACAAAGTTTTTGAACATAGACACTACAATTTTATTGGACTAAAAAACTAGCTTATAACCATCCCTACATAGGAGAAAACCACTAATGAGGTTCTTGTTTATTGTAGGAGCATATTGCATGTTCTTCAAGTGGATAATCGTTCCTGAAATAAGATTCTGATCCACCATGTCAACACCAATAATAGAAGCATACGAGCTAATTCCCATTAAGACAGAGGAAGCTCCTGCTGCTTGGTAAGAACAAAACAAGAAAATATCAGAACATACGGGAACATTAGCACCAATATAAACCTACCAATCAATGAATTGACATGCTGAAAGACAATAGGCGAATTACCATATCTTCCTGATATTGAGGCCTCGCCTATAGTCACGTTGACAGCCTTGTTTTGGCTGTCCACCATATCTGATTTTGCGGAAGCGATAGTCTTTCACCATATGGCCATATTTTTCGTACACAAATCAGGTGAAGTCTCTCAAATCTTTTTTCTCAGTTTTTCTCTTCTTAAAGCTAGTTATCTTGTTGGATTTGTACTTCTTTATTCAGTCTTTTTCTCCATAAAATTTGCATTGTTCTGATTAGAGGTGCTAGGTGCATCCTTTGCCCTTACTTTTTCTTCCATATCGAGGGCAGCAATGAGATTCTCAACAAAAATATCTTCCCTCTTGTATTTTAGGCTAGTAGCAAAATCTCGCTAAGAAGAAGGGAGTTTAGCAACAATGCCCGCAGCCACATACTTAGAAGGCAACACACAGTCCAGGTGTGCAATCTCACCGACTAATAGTTAGAGGTTATTATCTTATCCAACTATGAACTTAGCCTCATCCATGCTAAAATTTAAAAATTGCTCACACATGTAGAGCCAACGACCTACCTCTGCCTCTGTATATTTGTGCTTTAGTGCATCCCATAACTCTACGATGGACTTGTAGTCTATGTACACATTTTAGAGCTGATCTAGTAAAACAATCAGAATACAGTTAAGAGCAGTGTTGTTTCCATTATCAAATTGCATGAACTGTTCAACCATAAATGGATACTGTGGATGGATAACCCACCACAGCCCCAAAGACATGAGCCAAAACTTGGCTCTAGTCTGCCATCTACGAAAATTCTAATCAGAAAACCTCTTAGGTTTCATCGCATCAGAAGCACTAACCATTTCTATATTGCAACAAAGTTCACAATAAGGTTTCTGGATTGTTGAAAATATATGCAATATTTTCATTACAAGTTTTACTAGGAGACAAATATAATAAAAAAAACTAGTGATGCAAAACTCAAAACTAACAGCAGACTACACATTATATTTCAAAAAATATACAAGAAAAAAAATTGTATCAAATATGATCGAACACGCGAACGACTTACTATTGGGCTTGATGAAAAACAGGAAGTAGTACAGGCTTGATGCAGTGCAGAATGCAGATGACGCAGTGAAGCGAGCGGTCACACATATGTGCACTACCCAGAAAACTTATTGTTGCCCCCGTGCAAGTCTTCATGGCAGCAATGGTTTAGAGATACCGCTCCCCTTCTTCACGGTGCACACTGGGAAGAAGAGTCGACGAGGTTGAGACGACACAGCAGAACAACACAAGTTCGTAGAGAAGAAAGTAGAGAAAAAATGGAGGTAAAAATCTCTCTGTTTTTCCTAGACGTCTCTAAACCCTTTTAAGGATGCTGGAGTTATTCACTAGTAACTGCTGCATTTAAACAGAATTATTTACTAGTAATTGCCTCATCAAATCACAGATTAAGCAGTGTGAACTCACTGGTAATTGTCTCATCAAATCATATTATGATATTTAAGCAGTGATATGACCAGTTAAAATATGAGAGATGGTGCATAGTTTAGCAAAAATAAGATGTATTTGGTCTAGCAAGTGGCACGCACGAAGCGGTCGTGCTTCGCAAGTCGCACGATTTTAACGTGAACACATGCTCGCGTGTGTGATTAGCCAAAGCTCTCATCATATCATCCCTATCCATAATTCAAAGAATGACATGAACTCCACCTTACAAAATGGTACTAAACTATATACGCTTTGGAATTAAAAAAAAACAGACCTCACTCAGGAGCCTATTTTTAACAATTCCATCATTAAGCTTTTTCAGATGTGTGAGCTTGATAGGTCTAGAGACTTATAAATTCTGTGGTGGCCATTTGTTGAGTTATTCGTGTTTCTGTTTTTGAGTCGTAGAGTTGTGTCCGCTGCCGTGTATGAGTTGAGTCCGTATATGAGTCAAGTTCCACGTGAGTTTGCCGAGTCAGTTTACGAGTTTGTTTCCATGTGAGTTCTAGCTTCCTAGTCCGTGTCAGTGTCTTAGTCGATGGTGTATTTGTATATATACATGGATAGTGTACTCTGGTTAACGCAAGCAATGCAAGTCAGAAGATGTAAGAAGAGAAGCAAGGAAGCAGCAAGAGAGCGATTTGCGTCTGATGTCACGCGACGGATGTATCACGTGGAGACAACCGACAGCAGAGGAGCTGCTTCGTGTTGTTTTTCTGACAGGGACCAGTGAGTCCCACGCCGCAAGAGAGCACGTTTCTGGACGCAGCAGCGTCAGAGCAAAGGTTCAGGATCCAGAAAAATTACAACAGATATGTATGTTTGTATTCATAACATAGTTCTATTTAATTTTCGATAGGAAGTTCATATATGTTTTAAGTCCATTGCTAATCAGATTGGATAGCTGTGCATGACACCTTTGCGCTTCATACTTCATTAGTTCGTAGAAATAATTTTGCCGTTGGTTTGCAGGCTACGCTGTTAGCTGCAGGTCACTTTCCTGCTTTCCTGTTGACGTACAAGGTTCTGAAGACTAGGACCGCTGCTGATATAACATCCTGTACCCAACCAACTGTTGCTTCAAATCCGACTCACCAGCTGTTTCCATTGCGAGGTTTGATGCGTTATATATCCTGCAATCTCTTCATTTCCTGAAAAAACATAGCTCTAATGTATTTTATTTTTCCTACTGCAACATATCAGAACTGGAAATTCGAGCTCTGTGGAATAAAAAAACTCAGCATAGCAAACCAAGGCAGCAGGGGGAAAAGGGTGATATACCAATTTGTATATTAAGATCCTGCTCGTTTTGATGATGGCTTCTGATTTCTGCTTTTATTTTACTATTCCTTAATATTTTTTCTTTTTGTTTTTAGGGCTTTTTTATCTTTTCTTTTTTTCCGTATTTCTTTGTATTATTCGTGATGGGTTAACCTGTTTTTCTATTTTTATTTTTTAAAAAATTTAAATACGTTAAATAAGCCACCTCGACTATAATGAAAAATAAATCAACTCAGCTGCAGTGAAAAATACCATAAACCTTGGTCTGAGCGCCCCTAGATCGATCACACGTTGAACAAGAGGAAAGATGGAACTTTTCAGGTTCTGCGTCCAAAAGAACTGAATTTTTCATACTTCAGAAGTTGTATATTGTATATGTACAGTATGAAAAGGATCGAGTTTTTGACAGTTCAAAAGCGGCTGATGTTATTGACGTACGAAGCTTTCCTGTAGACATAATGACAATTAAATACTATCTCATGCGCATCGTTTTAATCTATGTACTGATCTCATGATATGTCCATCTCATTATCACATTCGTATCACCTGCCCTTTTTTACCGACGAGCGTAGCGTGCCATTCTGTCTAGTTTAGGATTTAAGGGGAAAGAAAGGAAAAGATCAGACAAAAACTTGACAGAAAGATGTATTTGTAAGAATCAGGGTAGAAAATATATGCTATTCTAGCCACCTGCATGCTTGTTTTTTGATTGGGAGAAAATTCTAGATTGGTCACTCCAATTATTGGTGCCTCAACAACGAGTGGCGCCAAATATAAGGGTGGCAGATTCTCAAAATTTTCCTTTTCAATTGTGATGAAGATGTAATGTTTCAGTGTGTGTGGTGTGGTGTGTGTGTGTGTGTGTTATTTTGGACAATGACATGGTGCTCAGAACCCTACTTTAACTATTAATTTCTAGTATAATATATTTATAAAACCTAAAGCTTTCGAGACAAATCTACATATATGATTTTTACATATCCAATACAAATATTTTAAAAAATATCGATAACTAAAGTTTCAAAAGTTTGAGTGCATGTATTCCAAAATGACATATATTTATGACTAGAGGGAGTACATGGGACTAGCCCCATACAAGATCACCCAGGCAATCTCGAGACCCGAATTTGCAAATCTGGATTCTGTGTATGCACACTAGTCCAGGAACACGCTAGTGCGCATAATGTAAATATAGATGAAATATCGATCATATAAACGATTAATAAAAGAAAAGACGCGATGATGCGGATACGCACGTGTCTTGTACTTTTCAGTTAAATATATTATTTAACTGGAAAGAATTATTGAGCCGCATGAAATATTGCCAGGTGAACTCATTCCAAATTAAATATAATGTTGTTATTCATAAAAATGAAATACTACCTCACGCTATCAAATGGTGCATTCTTAGGTTTGTCAATGGCAAAGCAATGGAGAGGCAAAAAGAAGAGAATAACCACATTAGGTGCCAAAGGCATGAAGAAAGAAAGCCCATGCAGTGGGAGAGCAAAAGGGAGGAGCCCAAGTACTTAAACTACAAGTTTTGGATAAGATTTTCAAGCCCAATACGTACCTCCCATAAGGCCAATTGGATTCAAACTCGGATTCAACTCAAAATTCAATTCGGATTCGGTTCGGGACAGCCTAACAGGCAATTACTAAAAAGGTTATAACTTTCACAAACGGAGTCCGATTCGGGCGTTCTTGTACTCATTGGAAAGATAATTTCAAGAGTTACGCAATGGATCTAGTCCCAGCATCAAGTTCATCATGAATCAAAAGTTATGATCAAAACAATATGATGACTTTAAAATCTAGTTTCCTTTTTTTAAGAGTTCGCATCTAAAACCATATAAGGTTGAGTTGTGCTAGATTTGGAGACTCTATGGATATCCCAAGAGGCTATATAAGCCATATATTGGCAGCCTTAGGGCAAAGACCACTTTTTCACATTCAAACTTGAACAGCATATTGCTTGTTTCTTTTCATCAAAGTGTCCATACGAGGATTACTTGAGAGGAATTGAGCGATCGTTCTTGAATCAAAGTCGTGTTTGCTTTTCCATTGGGGATTGATGGCACGACGTTTCTCCACTCGTGGTCTCGTGGAGAAAGCTCGGTGTATCTTGACGAATTTCCAAAGAGCTGTGAGTTCATGCATTGGCACGGATGTATAGCTAGAGAGATTGGTTGAGAAGCACTAGTTATCATGATCTTACGTCGAGAAGATCAGGCCTGTCCGTATCACGCAAATATTTTTAATTATTAGAGTTATGATCTTATGGTCAAGTTTACAAGTAATAGACTAAAAAGCTTAAGAAACTAGCAGCGAAAAACAGAAATAAACATGGTAGCCATTCGACATGCCCACAAGCAATCAACTGGGAAGCGGAGTTCTTATTCGCGAAGTTGTCGAAGTATCCTCCCTCAGGTACCTTCTGCTGATATGGTTCATCCTCTTCAACTGAGCAACAGTAAACATAAAGTCGTGAGTAAAATGGTACTTAGCAAGTCGTTTGTAATAAAAATATAATATAGTATGCAAGGCTTACCAATTCATAGTTGAAATGTTATTTTGCATAAAGCAATAATTTAAAGTAAATATAATAATTAGATTAAAAGCGATCTTTAAAGAAAATGATAATAAATAAATAACCAAAAAAACTGAATAACCACAAGTGAATTGACCATTCACTCCAATGAACCACTCGTGGACTAATCATTCACGTAATGAACCACCAGTGAACTAACCATTCACTTTTCAAAGTTAACCAAACCAAGTCTTTATGAAATCTACACTTCGTGTGAAATCACTGAACATTGTCCATAACCGGGGACACGGGTATTCGAATAGTTTTATATTCTGCAGAGGTTGCACAAATGTACTCACATGATGTGATTTCTTCTACATATCAGAAAATCACAACAAGGCATTTACAATGCTCAATTTTAACTCAATCCTGCCCACTAGGGTTTTGCATCACACCCCTTTGCGTGTTATAGAAATCAATAACCATATTCATCACAATAGTGAGATTGAAATTGAAATATTATAAATTAATCAGCCAGGTCTATCCCAGACTAGATATGTGGTTTGCACGGTAAGGTTTAGATCAACAGCGTACAAAGTTAAGTCTTTAAACTTTACTCAAGTGAGACATCCACATCTCTCAAGTGAATCCACACTTCCCTTTTATAACACGATCACTTGCCTGAGTGAAAATCAATTTTATATAACCAGCACCAATGACATAGCGTACAAATTTTACAACTGTGGCTACAAGCACGATTCAATATCTTATTAAGTTAAATTAATTAGTTGATTACATATAATAATAAGCTCAACGTAACTATAAGCATGACTAAGCGTAGTAATCGTACAACTCATGTGGCAACTAGTATTACATCACTAGATAATTTTTCATACTATGGTGACAATGAAATTGTGGTATTCAAATTATCAAATGGGTGATTAATCGAGTTGGACAATAACTATCACATACGAATGTTTGTAATAAAATAGCAATGCATGATAATTTAAAACAAAATAAATAAATAATATCTTTAAAATCTAGGTTTAATATGATCAAAAGACATGACTTATGTTGTCCTTACTTAGTTATAAATTCTTGATCTTCTAGTGGTACTTCCGCTCATTCGAAGACGCGATCTAACGAGAGAAAAAAATGAACAAGGCAGAAAATAAATTCAAATAAAATTCAAATAAATCTAAAAGCTTTAAAACCAGAATACAAAAAATAGAGCTCGATTTTAGATGAATTCAGAAAAAAAAAAGAATAAGGCTAAGTGGAGTTAGGATGAAGGAGAACGGACTCTTGACAAATTTAACCTAAAAAAATACTAAAAATAAAAAATTCTACTATACTATGGACTTAGTGTATGAAATAATTGATTTACGGTGGACTCAGCTTATGAAATAGTAAACTATGCATGGCTGAGATGACGTGGTGGCTGACGTGGTGGCAAGACACGTGACATGCTAACGTGGCATCGGGATGGCTTGATTGGTTGACGTGGCATCCATGTCGTGTAGCAACCATATAGGATTAAGGCATGCGTGCCTGTGTCTCGGCTGTTGACTCGGCCAAGGATGATCAGACTGGGCGAATGGCGCGGCGAATCCTGGTTGTAGGGAATGATTGGACGGTCCGAAGAGGTGGCATCGCTCGGATGGTCCGAAGGGAATGACAATCAGATGGCCGAGAATAGGCGCGATGATAATCAGACGGTCTAGAGGTGAAGTGATGTTCAGATGGGGTGAAGGTTGACAACGATCGGACGATTCGAATACGATCGAACGGTCCAGAGGGCTGATGATGTTTGGATGGTCCAAACGGTGACGACGCATGGCGCTCTATGGTTGGCAGACGACGGCGGTCGGATAGTGTGGAAGACACGGTGTTAAGGATTCACCGGCGGCAAGACGTCGGCAATGACCGAAGATGGAGGACGATGACAGTGACGTCCTCGACCATGAAGGCGAAGGCTATCGGAGCGGAAGACGGTGGTGGCAACCAAGGCGTGCGGCAGAACGGTGTGACGATGTAGGGGCTCGTCGACAACGGTCGGAGGCGAGAACGAAAGCAACAGACGGCAGCGGTGGCTCGTTCCAAGGACGACGGCACATGGCAACTGTGAGGCTCGGTGGCTCAGGACAGGGAAAAGGTTGGGGTGGCATGGCTATTTATGGCGTGGATGTCGAGTCCGGCTTGGGTACAAGTGCGGTATCCGAGGCGTCGACGACAGCGGCGGTGAGATGGAGTCCGGAAGGGAAATGACGGCGGCGGAGAGAGTTCGAATCGAGCACGATAGTGAACAGTAGCCAAACCGGTCGATAGGTGACATGTGGATTGGAAAGGATCGGACAACTAGGGTTGGTTGGCCAAGATGAATAGTAATGGGCTTGGCCTAGTACTATTTTTAGATTTTTTGGGGGGGGTTTATTTATTTGATGTTTACTTTAGTCATATTAAATCTTTTAAAATAATAAAAAAAATTATTTTAAGTTTTAATTAATTCTATAAAAATTCAAATGGTGTTTTTTCTTTTAAAAACTTTAAATGAACTCTGAAAATCGGGATGTTAAACAATTCAAGCCATAGACCAACAAAATAATGCTTAGATCCGCTTCAAAACTATGCACACAAAACAAAACTTCAAATTACGCAAGGTTATAATGCTTTAACATGATTCGACCATGTATGTCATTAGAAGTTATGTTGTTCATTGGACCTTTTAATTTACACCACTGCCCCATAAGGTATTATAGATATTTCCCTCTAAAAAAGGTATTATAAAAAATTTCCTGGAAGGCTGCATAAAAATCACAGCTCCACATATCGAACAAGAATGTGGCACGGTTAATTACAGAGGAAAAGATCAACTATTACAAAAAGTCATCACGCTCCAAATTAACCTTGTGTGGACCCGCTCATGAAGTCACTCGATCAGGGGAACAGAGTTTGCCCACGTTAAGTAGGAGATCGAGATATTACGAATAGGGTAGCTCGTAAGACGAAAAAATGGATACGAATTATTCGCATTATTCGACTATTGTATTTAATATGATATAATGTGGTATGGATTTTCTCATTCAATTAACAACTTTTCTTCTATTTGTATTCGTATTTGAATTCACATAAAAATATAGATGCGAATATAGTATATAATTTTCCCATCTGAATTGTTACTTTATCTGAACTATTTGCATTCGTATTCGAATTCGATAAAGTAATATAAGTATTTTATTGCATTATGCCTAACTAGTTGGATGAGTTTTTTTTAATGCAATGTGAATTCGTATTCCTTTAGGTGAAATAAATATGTTAGAACGATTAAGTATGACCGTACAAGTATAAAGCATCACTAATATCTTCACATTTCATAAGTTACAAGATATTTGGATTCGACCAAATTGAGTAGATATTCGATTCAAATTCGTATTGGTTATGACATTCAATTCTCATTCATGTTCAAATATATCCGAATTCGTATTTGTATTTGATTTAAAATACAAATACAAATATGGTTTCACCACTAGTTAATTCGTATTCAGTCCGTTTTCACTCCTACTAGCAACTATGCGGTCTGGTCGATATAGTATGCATCCTTCGGTTTCGTATCTTTTATACCTAAAGAATATAAATATCACATTTGACCAATAAAGATCTCTCCTTTATCATATCTACCCACACAAAAAGTCATTACATACTATATATTGGCTCGTAAAAACAGTTAATCTCTACTAATATAAAAGGGGAGTTTATCCATTCACCCTTCCACCTTCAGTCTCCTCTTGCATGTGCCGAAACTTGGACTTGTGTTGTTAGGCCCCAAACTACTATATCACTCATTCTCACTTAACTGCTTGAGAGAGACAGCGGTACTCGACAGCGAAAAAGAGGAGCACACCAGTGCAGAAGATGAGATGTTGGTGTATACCACCAAGGACGACAAAGAAAATGAAGTGTATACAGCTGAGGTCGACGACCAAGATGAGTACACCGGCATGGACGACAAACAGGAAGGCAGAGTACACCGGCTCGAATGAGCTGTACATCGCTGGAGGTGAGGAAGAACCGTGAAGTCAGCGGGGTCAGGTAGGGCAGATCCAGAGTGATGATCTCAACAACAGCAGATCTGGCCACACCGACCTCATGGACGGCTAATCTAGCCATGGTAATCTCGGAGATGACGGATCCGGTGTGCCAAAGGGAGGGATGCTAGATCCAGCGATTGTGGGCTAGGTCACCCTCGGATCGGTGTCCTAAGTCAAGGAAGACAGCGGACCCAACGACCAAAGGCGACAAAGACACCGGATCTGACTGTCTCCCGATGTGTGGCCACGGATCCAACCTTTCCTAACCGTGCACGTTTGCTACGCCTCTACCCACTGCCGACCATGGCTCCACCACCCGCCACCATCCGTCGTGCTGCAACCTGCCACAATGCACCATCGATGGAGGGGAGAGAGAAAGGTGAGAACAAATGGGGAGAATGAGCATAGAGAGGGTTAGATAGGTAGATATATAAGTGCAGCCTACTGAATTATTTTGCTTTTTGTTTGAGATTGCAAGATGACATTTTACGATGAAATGCAAATATGCATAGCTACTTCACAATCTTCTATTTCTTTATTTGCTATTTTGCTTGTCATAACATTCTTTGTATCAGGGGTGTATTTTAGTTGAATTGGTGGAGATGAACTCTTATTCGTAGTTTTACAGAAAAATGTATTTAGACTTGCATTTTAAAAAGGTTATTATGTATGAGAATTAATCTAGCTACCTATCAAGAGCTTCATTCACATGTTCCCGTACCACCTCACTTTTCAATGTTCGTTATATAATTTAGGTCACATTTGATGATATGTATCACCTTCTTTTAAAACCACGTTGTAATGCACGAACATCTTACTAGTATATATAATGACGTTGATTAACTAAACTAATATGACACTAATCATGTCGCCTGTCGATCGACGTGGTGACACCATTTGGAATTCAACCCATTTGGAAACTTCACTGATAAAGGAAAGGCTGTAGTTTATTCTGATCAGGAGGGGGAAGGGAAAGCACGAAGTCCCGAGAAAAGAAGCTGCATGTACTTGTGTAATATAAACAAAACAAATGACTTTTCTATATATTAAAAAAAACAAAAGGGATCGATCATCTAGTCACCTTCGTCCTCGTGAGAGTAGAGTAGCAGATAAAGTCGAGTAGAAAACTACAGCTGTAGCGGCTTTCATACGTCAAATCATGAGTTGAATTGTTTTGGACCCATAGGAATTAAGCATGATCCAATCACAATAGCAGCCCTCTTGAGTACGGCATCATACTTGACAAATTGATGAGACTTCTTGTTATAATCCTTTTTATTATGAATTATCTCTTTCTCTGTTACAAACTTAAGACAACTAACACGGATATGATAATCTTACCACGTTCAAAGTAAATAATTGGATCATTTCTTCTATACTTTCTTACTTTCTTATAAGCTTAGATGAATCTACTAGTGAAGAGTACCAAATCATCTATAAAAAAAAGTTATCAAATTACCTATCGCTTATGGCTTAAAAACAGATAAAGAGAAGTCAAAAGAAGTATTCTCGCGAAGAGGCATCAATCGATGATGGTGCTCAGAATTTCTTGCTAGCTAGTGTGTAACGCCTTGACATGACTGGTAGATAGCTAGCACTCATGATGCACCATATGCAACATACATCTAATTACGGTATTAAGATAGATATACCAGACAAAAGGAAAAGGAAGACAGATCGAAGCGAAGAAAATGGTGATCGTTTCTTGATCTCTTGGGTGGAGCACTAAAGCACTTCTCTCTTGAAAAAAAGTACAATTAACCTAACATGGTCTTTAACAATGTGGTGACATACGTTCATGGGAGGCATTCAACTGTCATATTTGAGTTTGCCGCTGCCGTTGGCTAGTTTAAGTGGTAACCAAAGTTCGACTGGCAGCAACCACAAGCTGAGCAGGATCTGTGGATTTGTTAGGCGTGACCTTTGAATTGTAGGAGTCTTCAAATGCAGCTACAATGACAATTGTTCCCCTTAAACAAGAAGAATTGAAGAGCTCTAATAAAAGGCAAAAGTGTGTGTAGCATGATGTGTGTCCTTTTCCTGTGCAACATAGAGCCAATTACAGGGAAAAAAGGTGATGTGGCTTCGAGAGGGCGTGCACGCCGGGAGCACGAAATTTCTCGACAAGTCTATCGTGTCCCCAGACATCGCCATTGCCGCCACCTTTTTGCAGTCAAAGCACACGTTGAAGAAGACGAGAGAGCTAGGTTGATGCAGATTGATCATGGATGCACGAGAAGCCGTCAGAAAAACTGCCGTTTTGGAGAGCAGCTGCCGATTTGCGGCAACCACGAACTCCTCGTGGGGCTGGCTGGCTTCCGTCTCCGTCTTCTCCATGTAAACATGATAATTAAATATGGCTCCGGTTCCCGGTTGGCCCTTTTGCAATTTCGCATTTGTCTTTGGTAAAGTGCGGAAACCATGGGCGGTGTCTGGTATGCGCGGGCACCCCATGTGTGTGTGTATATATATATATATATGAAAATACTAATTACTTTCAGGTGTAATTACACTTTATGTCGTATCTTATACCGTAGAGAGTATCTCGCGTAACGGAGGGTATGTACGTGCAATATACGAGTATTTAAGACCATCTAGGTAGTATGAATAATTTTGAGAGGTAGTATGTAGATTTTTTTTGACATACTTCTTTTTATGTGTGTATATAAAGATATTTACAAAATACGCTAAAAACTATGGACTCCCTTACAATTTTTTTATATTGTTCACATTGAAGTATCTTATAATTAGTATATGAGTATATCCAAAGTGATAAAAGGAGTATTTCAAATTCATTTAGATGGTATATTAGAGGTGGGTGTAATTACACCCGGGTGTAAAAGTATTTTTCATATATATATATATATATATATATATATATATATATATATATATATATATATATATATATATATATATATATATACCTTTGCTAGTTATAGGTTTTAATTTAATAATAGTTGAGAGAATTAGATGCAAATTGTATTTTATACCCTTTTTTCCCTCTACCTATATAGTAGCGTGTGAATGGTACAAAGTACTTATTTTATTTAGATCTTCTAAAATTTTTTAGTTTCAAACTAAAAAATAAAGTGTCAATTTGATTATTTATCTATTTGTATCGTTGTGACTATCACGATGAGTGCAATGATTCAAAACTAACATTGAGTATCTTATTTGAGATATT
Source organism: Melocanna baccifera (assembly GCA_036346265.1). NCBI lineage: Eukaryota > Viridiplantae > Streptophyta > Magnoliopsida > Poales > Poaceae > Melocanna > Melocanna baccifera. Next base: position 3,031,550 of record CM070707.1, on the reverse strand, counting down.
TTACTTATAAATTTTGAAGCAATATGTGACATAAATAGCGCTAATACTAGCCTACTAAGTATAGATATACTACAAACTGTATGTATTTCTCGGATGGTAGGGTACGTGAACTGATATGAGGGCCCTGACGTACTAATAAAAAATGGTGAAATGGATATACATTTGTAATAACATGTTCACACATATTTAAAATATTTTTATCAATATTATTATTTGTTATTGTTATCACTCCGTAAATTAATTGGTTTCACAATTAAATGTGTAAAGTAGCCAATTAATTAGAAAGAAAACCCAATTAATTATATAAGAATATTAAGTATGCATAGTTTAACTGACACTACCATTTGATCAACCGATAACCACTTATGCATAGTTTAACCGACACTACCATTTGATCAACCGATAATCACTTATGCATAGTTTAATATACACTACCATTTGATCAACCGATAATCACTTAACAACCATCTTTTATCTCATCTTTAAACACCAATAATGCATATCTAACATAAATTTTCTAGGTTTGCCACTGGCAGAAACCCCTATTAAGAAAAAGGTAGTGCAGATATTGATGCCACAAAAGTAGAGAAAATTACGTTCAGAAACATATATAAGCAAAGAAAACAGTGTTGTTGGTTTTGTTAATTTCAGCACTCCAAAATCTAACTCGCAGGGACCGCGCCGCTTTCGTCTCTCGTTTCTCTCGTTGTATATAATTAACCGATTTTTTAGACAATACAGAACTTGATGAAAATTTCACAAAATTTGAAGTCCGTTTGGAATGTAAGAATTCAACTTCATATATAGTTTTGGAATACGACACGAATAAAAAACACAGGGTAAGAATTCAACTCCATATATAGTGGTGGAATACTACACGAATAAAAAAAAACACAGGAATCGATCGCTCAAAAGAGATGTTAGGATGCATGCTCCATAGGAAAAAATACAAGGAAATTTGGAGGAAAATGCTTCTTAGTTAAGAGCGAGAAGGGAGGAAGAAAGTGCATGAAACTTTCAAAGGAATCTAAACATGAGATTGGAGCTTGTGTTTCATTTCGTCCTATAATGTGTAGGAAAGTTTCCTATATCCTATGGATATTCTATGGTGCAATCCCATAATCCAAACCCCTCGTATAGAAATTTTCCTTTGGAATGCAACCTTCATTTTAAATCCAAATTTCCTTTTTGTGTCCAAAGTTAATACACATGACAAATATAGAGCAAAATATGTCAATTTCTCTACAAAATAGGTACAATGTGCTTTTCTTGTTGTGGTAAATCTCTACCACCACTCGCCCAGATTCCGTCAGGAAAACCCCAAAAAAGCGTCAGGACAGACCTTTCCCGACGGTCACCATCAGGAATACCCCGTCAGCATGCCCTTGATCAGGGTCAGGAAAATCCAAGTTTTCGCGACAGAAAGCCGTCAGGAAGCCTTTCCCGACGGGGATTCCTGACGGGGCCTGGAAGACTGGTCAAACAGGGCTGCTGACGGCCGGAAAGCCGTCAGGATTGCCCGCACGCAATTTCTGGTAGTGCACCCAATTTCCAACTTGGCCGACGAGAGACACCCAAGCAATATTTTTATTCACTTCTTAACGTATAGTGTGAAGAATAGTAATATACCTCTGATGGTTGGAAAAATGGGGTGGAGGAAGGTGTTGAGTAGCTTCCCCCTTCATTAAAATTACAGCTTAGAAAAGACAACTCCATATTACTAAGCTAGCACTAACACCGGAATGAGGCATGACTAGGAAAAGGCTACACAAGAAAATATTGGACCTCTATTAATTTTCTTATAAAATGACTTTTTGATGACTTGCATGTCACTGTATGTTCTAATTTATTTTGGTACCCAACAATTCACAAGTGTGTTCTTGTGAGTACTACAAAGTTTTCCTCCAAATTGATGCGGAGTGCGCCCTAGTATTTTAACATTTGCACTTTGCAGTGTCACACTAGCGGTAATGGTACAATTGACATGATCATAAAAGTTAATTAAAAGTGCAAATGTAATTTCTCCCAGGAAATAAAATCAGAAAGTCATTTTATAGCTTCTTTCAACTACAAGAAATTGCGAACTCCAAAGGCCAACACACATGACCAAGCAATTCCTTCGTCCATATTGGCGGTCTCCTGGTAAAGATGGTTTGGTTGACACAATAAGAAAAGGCCAGCAACCAATTGACCAGCAGATGGTTGGGGCGGGGGTGTTCATCAAAAAGGATGCATTCGACATTACTGAAAATTCAAAGAGTTAGGTGTAAATTAACCCAGAAACATCTCATCCTCTCCTTATAAATAGCTCCAAGAACCACAAGAAGCAAGAAGCCCATCTCTGGGTACCTTGTGTATATAACTCCCATTGTATCGAATCCAAAGCTAGCTATAATTAAAGAGAAGGGTTAGATTCTGAAAGCATTGGGTTCCAATCAAATTGGGCACCTTACCATACCATCTCTCTCCCAAATCTACAGCCTTAATTGCATTAGAACCAGTGGACTAATGCAAAGCAAGAGATTCCCGAAGCCAGTGGCATGCAGCTGGGAGAAGCCTGTGACATCAGGAAGGATACCAATTGCGGGCTGTTATGAGGCAGAGTTGGAGTTGCTCTTGGATTTCTCCACTTGAGGTGAGCTTACAAATGCCTCTCTGTCTATATATGCAGATCATTAGCATATGGTGTATATATATGTAGCTTGGATGTACCAAACTCAGGTTATGACCTAGATCTGTAACTTTGTATATAGGTTCTTGTTAAGATATGGAAATTATTATTGTCGAGTGAAGGAAAGATGGCATCCTCATCGTCGGCGGCGACCATGGTTTGCGCGAGACAGGGACGCCACCGGCAGCGCTACGAAGGCTGTTATCGCCTTGTCTCAGGGTACTTAACTAGCTTGATGGCATGCACACCTTGTTCTTTAAGCTCTTAACTGGTGAGATGTCCAAAGCTCACATGAATTGTGCACATTTAAAGGACAAACAGCAAACCGGGTCTCTCTAACACCTGCAGTATGGTCACATGAAATCACATGCTAAGACGTTTTGAAGAACAAGAAAAAAGCAGCAGGCTTCACTTCGCTGCATATTTAATTTGATGCTCAAATGACTAGACGATGAACAAATTGCAAGTTCTACATAAAGATAAACGAACAGTATATAACATTAGTACACATGGAACTTCTCTACATGGATCAGAACACTTTTCCTTTAGCCTACCATCTTAAATTTGTGCCCGAAATATTACACGAATCGTCGTTGATCTTACTTTTTTTTTCCTTTAACAGATGCATCCCATACATGCTCAAGGACGGTGAAGAAAACAGCTGCCTGAAGGATCATGTGCTGGACAGACTGCAAGTGCTCATGATCTCGACGCCGAAGCGAAGCGATCTCATCTTCCCAAAAGTGAGCCAATCGACAACAATATCATATGATCATATGCAAGCACGGTTCAATCATGTAGAGAATCTAAATAATTGATTATAAGTTCCAAGAAACTGCCATGGAAAAGCTTGGTGTTGGTGACATGGTCATGTGGCTGGTGCATGCAGGGCGGATGGGAGGAGGACGAGAGCATCGACGAAGCTGCGTGCAGAGAGGCCTTCGAGGAAGCGGGCGTCAAGGGCATTATAAGTGTAGGTGTCCTCTCTCTACTCATGACGTGGCATATATGATATTAAAACCACTAGCTAGTTTATTAGGGCCTCTTCTAAAGTTAATTGATTCTTTGTTACTTAGTGAATCCCTACTATTTAAACGAACGAGTTAGCTAGTGAGTGTTGAGTGATACATTCTCCACCCCCTCCTGCCTCTCCCTTATCATATATCCCTCTTCCTCCTCTGAAAAATTTCTAACAAAAAAATCACACCATAATAAACAAATTAAAATTTTAGTTCTTAATTACCCCCAACAAACTTGTCCTGTCCTGACCACACAGTCATTCCTTTCCATGGGTCTCCATCATCCTCTCCTTATTCTCTCAGCTTAATCTAGAATGAATAAGGTTGCATTAATTAGATGTTGCTGTCGCTAGGTCATCATATTAATCATTGTCGAGTGAGGCCACCTCTACCAGCCCTAACATGTTCCAATTTGGCTGCGGGTGACATTACAACACCAATGCAGATTAGGTGTGCAGAGCTGAGAAGCATGGTGTAAACTAAACTCAGTAGCAAAGCTCGGGGGCGGAGGTTGACAAGGTGTTGCGGCGGAGCTGAGAGCGTAGCATAGGCTAGGCATAGCAACATCCACTTACGTGCTGCTCATGTGATTTTCATCCGTAACAACGCACATACATTAAATTAGTTAAGATATAATAATATATGCATGAATATGTTTGGATTTTTGTTTTTGTTTTCGTATATATCACATTGGGTATATTTTGGTAGGATGTGTGTAGTGCATGATGTGTCACTCTCATGGCTATGCCTTTTTTTGGTTGTGATGGATAGAATGGTCAATGTTAAGCGGCTAGCACAACTTAGAAAAGTCAGTTAATCCGTTGCTTACAAGTGGTTGTTCTCTCGTAGGCTCATAGCTAAGGTTTTTTTAATGGTTTAATAGGAAGGGAAAATTTTGAGACGCAGCAAGAGTACACAATTCATCAGAATTAGAGGAGAGTTAAATTAATATTGCCAAAGACCTGCGTGATGAGTATGGCCTACCTCGACATTTTCTTTGGGTGCCTCTAGTAGCAACAAATGAACCAATCCTTGGTTTGCTAGGTGGCCAACAAAGTCATATGCTGTACAACTACTACTATGCTAATCTGAATAAAATTCTTCTAAAAAAATCTAAATAATATTGAATACATTCTTGCACACGAGATTTCCATGAGGTATAGCATAATAGTTTCTGGAACGATATTACGAACAGTACGTCGCATCCAGTACCATCCATGTTTTTCATGTCGAAAGGGGTCATCAAGGCGCCTGAATTTTTGTTAGTGATAAGTCAAAACTTAGCCTTAGAGACGTGCGCACTTCAGTTGTTGGATGATTGAAAAAATCAATCAGGGGCCTGATAATTAGCAAAACCGTTAAATATAACTAGCAGAATGTCAAGAGTAGACTATGTCACTACTCACTAACAACTGAAGATGGCTTGAATTCAGGGGACTCCACTGGGAGAATGGATCTTCAAGAGCAAGAGCAAGCAGAACAGCCGTGGGCAGGAAGGTTCTTGCAAGGGTTCCATGTTCGCCCTCCAGGTGACTGAGCTGCTGGAATCATGGCCTGAGCAGATCACCCATGGCAGGAGATGGGTGAGCATGCATCTCATTCTACAGTTCCCATTTCACTGTCATATTAGACAGACTTAGTGTGCATATTATATACCAGCAACTCATGGAGTTCTTGTACGTACACGAATTTGTATGAATGTATATCCAGGTACCAGTTGAGGAGGCGTACGGTCTCTGCCGGTACGACTGGATGCGAGAAGCCCTGGACAAGCTCAAGGAGCAGCCGTTGCTCGGGAGCAACTTCAGGCCCCCGCCGTCGCCGGAGCTGTCGGACTCGTCGAGCCTCTACATGGCGATGCCCGTGGTGGCTGAAGGAGCTGTAGCGTTGTGCTGACGCTATGCTGCTGCTGATGTTAGAGATTGAGCTGTCACTATTGAAATATGCAAAGTTACCTAGGGTTTTGTGTGTTGGCTAGTATTGAAGAAGGATCCCAAGGGAACTTTTGTGTCTCTAGGGTGAATAAAATAAACTGCATGAGAAAGTGAGGGTTCCCTGGTGTCTTGCGCCCATCCATAGAGAAGCTTGGCTCCACATGCCACATCGATATGGTTATGACATAAAGCCCGAGGAAAGGAGAGGGTAGATAGCTTGGGCAAAAAGGTAAAATCATAGGGAAAGTAAAAGGGAAAACGTAACAATTATTGTAACCTAGTTGCATATGTATGTTGTTATGAATATTGTGTACATCTATTCATGAGGCCCAAGGGGCAATATATATAGAGGTACAAGGGGATGTACAAAAGGAATACAACACAGCAAAATAGGAAACAGCATATTAGGAAACAAATAAAAGCCCTAATCTATTCTATCCTTAACACCCCCCCTCAAACTCATGATGGATCAACAACACTGAGTTTGGAGAGGTAAAAGCTGTGCTGTGCTCGAGTCTGGACCTTCGTGAAGAAATCCGCTATCTGAAGCTTCGAAGGCACATACTGAAGAGTAATCACCTGATCTTGCACACAAGACCTCATGAAAGAAGCATCAACACCAATATGCTTGGTGAGCTCATGCTTCACAGGATCACGAGCAATACTGATAGCACCTGTACTGTCTGACAAGAGAGGAGTCGATGTAGTGACAGAAACACCAAAATCCTCAAGTAACCACCGTAGCCAAGTAATCTCTGCTGTCAAGAGAGCCATAGCTCGCAACTCAGCCTCTGCACTCGAACGGACACTGCGATCTGCTTTCTTCGTCTTCCGTGCAATAAGAGAACCACCAAGAAAAACACGAGAGGCGAGAGAGACCGCGATCGAGGGATCGCGCCCAAGTAGCATCCGAATAGGCTCAAGTCAGAACGAATCGAACGTGGAAAGAAGAGACGGCGAGAGATAGTCCCACGAAGGTATCGCAGAACTCAAGAAGGTGGCTGTAGTGGACCCGAGTGGGAGCTGAAACAAACCGACTCCAGAATATGAACGGGATAAGTGATATCCGGACGAGTAACAGCAAGATAAACAAGACTCCCAACAAGGTGACGATAGCGAGTCGGATCAGAAAGAGGCTCGCCATCCGAGGGTCGGAGGTGGACATTGAGCTCCATGGGAGTCTCAACAGTACGCTGATCAGTGAGAGAGGCGCGATCAAGAAGATCCTGAATATATTTCTCTTGGGACATAAAGAAACCATCTGGAGTGGAAGTAACCTCAATCCCAAGGAAATAACTGAGAGGACCAAGATCCGACATAAGGAACTGCTCACTAAGACGAGCCTTGACAAAGGCAATGTACTCAGAATCATCTCCCGTAATGATCATATCATCAACATACAGAAGAAGAAGAGTCCGACCACGAGACGAAGTGTGGACAAAGAGCGCAGGATCATGATCACTAGCTGAAAAACCAGCAGCAGTGACCACAGAGGAGAAGCGCTCAAACCAAGCACGAGGGGCTTGCTTAAGGCCATAGAGAGAGCGACGGCGGCATGCACCATGCCCTCAGGAACAGAATACCCAGGTGGCGGATGCATGTAGACCTCCTCACGCAACTCACCATTAAGAAAGGCATTCTTGACATCAAGCTGAGAAACAGACCAGTGGCGAACAGACGCCACCGACAGAAGAGTGCGAACAGTGGTCATGTGGGCCACAGGAGCAAAAGTCTCGTCGTAGTCAACACCATGCTCCTGCTGGAAGCCACGAGCAACAAGACGCGCCTTGTAGCGCTCAAGAGAGCCATCAGAGCGAGTCTTAATTTTATAGACCCACTTACACGTGATGGGACGAGAATGAGATGGCAAAGGAACAAGATCCCAAGTACCAGTACGCTCGAGGGCAGCAATCTCCTCGGCCATGGCAAGCTGCCACTCAGGGTGAGTAACAAGATCCGGTAGAGGAGACAAGCTCACGAGTAGCTGCGCCAAAGAAAGGCAAAGCGGGCAGGAGGCCGAATCGACCGGCGATCGCGGAGAGCGTAGCGAGGAGAAGATGACCCATCAGGGGACGATGGAGCATCAGAAGAAGGTGGATCATCAGGAGAAGATGACTCCGCTGGAAGAGCCTCAATACGAGGTCGACGAGTGTAAAAGAGAAGGGGAGGTACTGTAGTGAGAGGAGCCTGGGGAGTCGGAGGAGACGACGCAGGCGGTGACAACGGCGGAGAGGCCACAGGGGGAATATGTGGAGACTCAGTGGGACAAGTGGACGAGGGCAAAGCAGATATAGGTGTATCTGGAAAGGTCAAGAAAGACAGAGACTCCGCAGAGGGAGTCGAAGGAGAGGCAGGACGTTTTTTTTTTTTTGAACCAAACCCTAACTATTAACGGGCCTTCGGCCCGTTAGCAACACACGCACACACGCACGCACACAGGAGAGGCGGCGGCGCCCTTGGCGAGCAAATCGGCGGCACGGGGCGGCCGGCGGCCGGAGGCGACAGCAGCGCGAGGCGGCGGCGCGCGCGCGCGGCGCGGAGGCGGCAGCCGACACGCAGAGCGGCGGCGGCCGGAGAGTCGGCGCGAAGGCGCCGGCGGTGCGGGAGGCGCGCGCGCGCCGCACGGAGGCGGCGGCGATCGGGAGAGTCGGCGCGGAGGCGGCGGCGGCGTGGGAAAAGGAGGCGGCGGCCGACGCGGGAGGCGGCGACGGGCCGGCGCGGGAGGCCGAGGTGGCGTCAGCCACCAGTGGGCGGAGCGGAGGCGGCGCGCGGGAGTCGGCGACGGTGGTGCAGAGTCGGCGATGGCGCACGGAATCCTAGGCAAGCCAAAACCCTAATTTTGGCTCTGATACCATGTTATGAATATTGTGTGCATCTATTCATGAGGCCCAAGGGGCAATATATATAGAGATACAAGGGGATGTACAAAAGGAATACAACACAGCAAAATAGGAAACAGCATATTAGGAAACAAATAAAAGCCCTAATCTATTCTATCCTTAACATATGTAATGATCCCTTGGGTTTCAGTACTGCATATTTAAATTACTTTATTAAACTATGCAACTAAGTACAACTAGTGATTATGCGGCCTAAAAGTCTCATTATGTGGTGATGATTATACTGTAACCAGTAGTGCTTGTTCTTTGTGTATGGCCTAGCTAGTAGATCCAACTTTATAACTTATGGATATTTTAAATGAGCTAGCTAGAATAATCAAGATTATATGGGCCAAGATTATTGGGAAAATGTACTATTTCACAACCGAGCTACATTGGTGGCCCATTAGTCAGAGCGCTCCTTTGCCCAACGCCAGCGCCTCATGGATGGCGGCACACCTAGCTCCCATGACAACGGCTCATGGACGGCAACGCGTCTAGCTCGTGGACGACGTGCACGAGAGGGCTCGAAGATGGAGGCGCGAGCACGCTCAAGGACGGGCGCCCAAAAACTAAATACATAATTTATATACTTAGACAATCGTTAGAATAACTAATATGAATCTTGCCAATAAAAAAATGAAATGCGTACAGCTTTAGTAATTTTTTTTAGAGAATACAAGTCAGAAGCACACACTCAACACACACCATACTCACACCACCCCATGCACACACACCTTAGGAAATTATCGAAGACACCAATGACCTCACAGAGCACGAACACACGTTTTCCCACCGAACATGCATGTGTATGTGTGCTCCTAAAATTAGTGGACACTAGCACCTATTCTAGTTAGGATTTAATCTATCATGCGCTAGGTGCACACCCGCAAACCTAGCTATCTGGCTATAGGCCAGCTTTCAGTTTTAGTAATTTTAAAGTTATCGTAGATTTATGTTTTCAAAAAATACATAAAAAATATCTTCATAAATTAAAATGTGACTATCCCTAAAATTATTTTAGGCGTCCACTTGCCTATCCCATGGCCAAATGCGAAATGTGGCGAATTAAGTCCCGCGTGCCCAAAAACACCCATGTACCCAAATCCCCCAATTCACCACACCCCCGTCCATCCCGCCGGAGACCCAATGCCGGCGCCGTGATACCCCCACGACCTGCACTGCAACCAACGCCGCCACAGCAACTAAGCTTGCTACACCAAACCCCACCTGCCACTCGAAATCTATAGCTACCGCTGCCCAAAACTTGAAGCTACTACGGCTCTGAAGTCTCCAAACCCTAGGCCGCTGCTGGAGGTCACCAACACGGGGAGGCATGGAACATCGAGCGACTGTGAGTTTCTTCTCTCTTGCACTACTACTCATTTGTAGAGTTCACCTTTGTTGTAACATCCTGTTTTTCTGCTATTTTTAAAGCCAGAAATTTAAAAATTAATTTTCTAAAATTATTTTAAGCTTCAAATAAATTTTTAGAATTTTAAAAGATTTAATATGATTAAAATAAATATTAACATAAGTTAAAAAATATTTTATTTGGATTCCTCAGGTCTCAAGGAATTTTCTGGTATTTTTGGTGAATTTTTGGGATTTATTTGCTATTTTCTAAAGCTCTTGAAAGTTTATTTGAATTTCTGGTTTAAAAAGAAAAAGGGGAAAAATCTCGGCCGCCCGATCTTCTCTCTCCTCCACGCATCAGCCATCCGCCCTCTCCCCGCCGCCGCCGTACTCCTTCCCGCGCACCCGCACCCCGCGCCGCCCGATTACCCGCCCGGACGCGCGTCGCCCATCCGCGCTGCCACGCGGAGGCACCAGCCGCCCCCTCGCGCTCGCGCCTCGCCCCTCCCTCAACCGTCCGATCTTCGCGCCGTGGCCTCATCCCCGCCGTCCATCCCCGCGCCCACGCGTAACCCTAACCCTAATCGCCGCCGCCCGCGCGTCGCCACGCGGCAACACCAGCAACGCCCCGCCCTCACCCGCTCGATGCCGTCGAATCGCGCCCACGTGGTCGCATCCGCGCCGTTGAAACCGTGCCCGCGTCGCGTCCGCGCCGTAACCGATCGGGATTCCTCGGTTCGCCTGTTTTTAACCGCGTTCATCCCTCAGTTCGCGTACCAACACCCGAACTCCGCCGCCGCCACTCCTCGCCCGCCCTCGTGCCCGCGCCGCCGTCCGTGTCGCCTCCGAGCTGCGCCTCCGCCGTCCGCGTCGTCGCCGGAGCCTTCCTGTCGCCGGAGCCCCGTCCTCGCCACATCCCCATCCCCGGTGAGCCTCGTCGCGCCTCCGCCTCTCGCGTCGCCTGCCCGATCGCCGCTCCGCCGCCCCGCGCCTCGCCTCGGTCCCCGCGCCCGCACCGCGCAGACACGCCGCGCGCTGCGCCCGCGCGCGCGCGCGCGGCGCACCACCACGCGCGTCGCCGATCCGTTCTCCGCGCCGCCACACGCCGCCATCGCCGCGCGCCCGCCGCGCGCGCCACGCGTCGGCCGATCCGCCCGCCGCGCCGCGCCGCCGCCACATCTCGCGCTCGCTCGGTCGAGCGAAGGCTCGATCTCGCCGCGTGGACGTCCACGAGCCGTCTGATCCCGCGTCGTCGCCGTGCCCGAGTCGGAGCCACGTCAGCCCTAGCCGACGTGGCATCCACGTCAGCCCTACCGCCCACGTGGCATGCCACGTGTCATGCCACGTCAGCAAAACCGGCCGCCCCGAGCCACGTGGCGCCCACGCCACCGCCATGTCACCCGTGCCACGTGGCGGCACCACCGCCGCCACGCCACCGCCCGTCCCTCGTGCACTGTTCGGTGGACCGCGTCCACCATGGACCTGGTTCCCCGTGCGCCTGGTCCACAGCACAGTAACATTTTCCAGTTTTTCCCGATTTAATTTCTGATTAATTTTCTGAGAGCCCGTTCTCCCCCGTCCTAGCTCCGATTGACCCCGTTCTTTTTTCTAAATTCATCTAAAATTGAGCTCTAGCTTTTGATTCTGATTTCATAATTTTTTGGAGTTCATTTGCTTATCATTTTATGTGTTTTCTTTGTTTCGGTCGTTTTCTCTCTCGTTAGATTCGGATTCCGGAGGAGCAGTTCGACGTCAAGACCAGAGTACCTCACGAGCATAACCAAGGCAAGTCGTGTCCTTTGATCATGTTGAACCCAGTTTGCAATCTATTATTTAATTATTTTGTTTTAAATTACATTACATCGCTACTTTTATTCAAACCCTTGTACTGGCAGTTATCGTCCCAATTAAATCTATCCCTCCTTGATAATTTGGAATATCATGATACCTTCGTCACCCTAGATTGGGAAACATACTAGTGATGCTAGATTATTTTCACATGGGTTGGTACGTTTAGATTCTTAGCTGGCTTATATTTACGATTGGTTTCATCATCACATGTAACTCATTAATTTGACTTAATGGTATATGAAACTGTGGTTGATGCCACGTTAATTAAAAATTGTGTCGTGGCATTGGTGTGTCATTGGCAGAGAGATACAAACTTGGTTTTGCACTCGGGCGAGTGATCGTGCAGTAAAGGGGGAAGTGCAGGTGCACTTCGGGGGATGTGGTAGCCTCACCCGGGTATTGTTAAGGACTTAACTTTGTGCGCCATTAATCTGAGTTTAATCGTGCAAACCACATGTCTAGTATGGGATATACCTGTCTGATTAATTTGTAATATTTCAATTCAATTCTGCCATTGTGATGGACATGGTTGCTGATTTCCATGTGGCGCAAGGGGAGTGTGATGCGAAACCCTAGCGGGCAGGATTGGGTTGAGGTAGAGCATTGTAAAGGCCTTGTTGTGATTTTCTGAGATCGAGGCTAATCACATTGTGTGGATACAGTTGTACAACCTCTGCAGAATGTAAAACTATTCGAATAGCCACGTCCTCAGTCATGGACAATGCTCGGTGATTTCACACGAGGGGTAGTGTTATCTTTTAAACTTGGTGGTTTATGTTGGAGGTGGACAGGTAGTTCACTGTTGGTTTAACTTGTGAATCGGTGTTCACAAGTGGTACATGTTTATACCTTTGATTATTTATTATTATTATTTTCATTTAAATTTCGCTTTCAATCTATTTATTATATTTATTGTGAAATACTTTTTATGCAAAATAACCTTTCAGCCTTCCTTTGGTAAGCCTTGCATATTATATTGCATTTATTTGTTACAAACGACTTGCTGAGTACCAATGTACTCACGGCTTTACGCCTATGTTGCTCAGTTAAGGGCGAGGAGTATTATCAGCAGGAGGTTCTAAAAGGAGAGTTTTATGACGACTTCACGGATTAGGCTTCGTTCTCCACTCGATAGCCTGTGGGCTTGTCGATTGGCTGCTACGCTTTATTTTGGATTTCCGCTGCTATGTTGTTAAGCCCTACCGGCTAGAGAAATTGTAAGCTTGGCCATAAGGTCATACCTTTGAGATTTTATCGATATTCGAGTTTTCCTTTATTATTATCGTGTGTATGACTATGATTACATCTATGTTTGACTGTGTGCACTAGCGTGATCCTGGACTAGTACAGATTACATAGAGAGTCCGAATTTGCATATTCGGGTCTCGACATTTGTGTACGTGTTTCTAAGGTTTTATTGCTTCTTGTTCAGGAGGTTGATACGGTGGCCTACTTTGGATTGAGGAAGAAAAAAAATCAAGAATCGACACAGGTGAGCTCAAATCAGTGATCTTTTGTGGAGTCAGCTATGACAGTCATGTGTGCAGCTTGCTTGCTTCTATTTGTTTATGGTTAATTTGTCATGTGCACAGCTTTCTTGTTTCTGTTTGTTTATGGTTAATTTGTCATTGAGTGCTGTGATTTGGGGATAATCAATATGAATAGTTCAGATAGACCTTTTGAGAATATTAATTTTTTTAACTGTGATTAAAGTTAGATGATCAGTGTGCAGCAATTAGTTCTGAAGGCAACCTTGTCAGGTGAACATGCTATACTTTATGAATTTCCTAACCCATGTCTCATTATAATATATTCATGTTACTACACTTATCTATTGCTTTTAAGTTATAGTCATATAACTAACTAAAGGCCCATAAGAGTTAGTTACTTAGAGGAAAATAAAGCATTATCACATAATGCATTTTTCACAAAATAGTTGAGTACTTGCCTGCAGTCTATTACTAGTTGCTTAGATAATTGTGTTGATTATTTGGTTATTTAAGACGCTTATCATGCCGTTGGAAGTAGGGGTGTCAATAAGATCCGAATTATCCATTTTATGCGGTATCCATATCCAGACTATTCGATTCGTACTCGATACAATAAGACTCAAAGATTGTCAATCATATCTTTATTATCTATTTTATTCGGCATCTATATCCGGATTACTCGATTTGTATTCGATCCGTTGACACCCCTAGTTGGAAGAACAACCTAGTTGGATGTACAGTGGGTGGAATGTAGATGGACACCATTCTCAGGATTGGGTGCGAAACACAAATGCTTTTGTGTATTTAAGACCCTTACAACAGTTGTCCAAAAACTAAGTTGTTTTTTAGTTATTTAAGACCCTTACAATAGTTGTCCAAAAACTGGTAAATTTCTGGCCATCTCATATGTTCAAGTTGTTTTGCACAAAAAAAATTACTCAAATTCTTATGTTATGCAGTCAAAGAAAGAAGGGCAAAAAGTATCTGAGATTGAGGGATGGGTTTACACACAGAGAGGGCCAGATCTGAATGATCCTAATAGGCTAAACAATGTTGAAGCTACTAAATGTTTGGTAATTGGCTTTGTACTTCAGTTATTTCTTCCTATACTCATTTATGGTTCATCTGTACATATTGTGTTCTTTGCATTTCGATTATTTCTTCCTATACTCATTTATGGTTCATCTGTACATATTGTGTTCTTCGCACTTCAATTGTTTTTTCCTATACTCATTTACGGCTCATCTGTATACCATGTGTTTTTATGCACAGGAATGGTACGAGAAGAATGTGGCGCATCTCAATGGGCCCAGAATATGTTGAAAGCATTCCCCTGTGGTGCCACAAGCCCTATGTCACACTGGTCATGGGAAGCCTTAGGAAAGTGGGCTCTATTCAATGGGATAATTCAGGATAAAGAGGCTCTCACAGAAGTGCAGACGAACCGCTCTTCTTCTGGGAAGCGTCTATGTCAAGAACAGATAAAACAAATGGAACAACTGGAGCAAGAGAATATGAGGATTTCTCAATCTGAGATTCCACCACCATACCGCTACCTCCAATGCTTCCATCTCCAGCATTTTCAGATCCATCTGCTGTTTTGGTATGCCATAGCCTATCTTAAGGACACCATGCATTTTTTTACACTCCATTATGTAGTTAGATCACTGCTTTTGCTCGTTACTTGATGCCCTGATGGTTGACTTGTTGAATATGCTTTATTTTGTTTTGATGAATAATGGATGCTCCTACCGGGAGCTCTTTACCATCTAGTACTAGCCGGTGCACTAAAAGTTCCTTGTCATCTCGTAATAGGACAATCATTGAGTTGTTGTTTGTTTCAGTAGCTAACTTTCCTATATTTTTTAACTGCAATATGGCACCATGTTTGTGTAACACCTTGACAACTAATGATATTATTTGACATCTATTTGGACTGAAAAATGAAATGCCATCTTTGGGATGGATTAGCTAATATACTTGCTACCATTGCAATTTATGAAGTCATGACCTGATCATTACACTAGTTTTACTTATCAGCTCGTAATGATCCTACCCGTATTATATGACCTATAGCCATTGCAGTTTGTATCTTAAATCAGTTTTCATTGCTCCATTCTGATAGTATTTAGAAACATTATGTAATGATGCAATCAAACAATTTTATTTTATTTTATTGCAGCCTAGCCCTGTTGGTTCATCAAATGTGGTAGATCATTCAGACAATGCATTTCAGACAGTGGCTGAGGGAATGTTTTGCGGCTTCTTCCCTGCAGTTGGTAGTGGTGCTCAAACTTCCTCGCCACCAAATGATGATTTGGGTCCATTTTGAGCCAAATTTGCTAGTGTTGCACTTTTTTTTTGGTTGTTGAACAATTGGAAATGGTCAGTTTTGGATGATGTATTTACATAAAAAGTGGAGTACATATTTGGATAGGGTTAGATGTGGCAAAGGTTTTTGTAATGGTAATCAAAACTCAAGCTCTAGACTGCTATCTTCAAAAACACAAGCTCCAGAGTGCTTTTTGTATGTCCTAACTTGACGGTGATTGTTTAACTGGATGAATTATGCTTATAGATAATATGCATAGCTATATGTCCATGGAGATGTGAACTTCTTTGAGATTTAATTGTTCCTATTTTTTTATTTTGCAAATTGTAATATAAAAAAATGTGATATTACTGTTAAAAAGATATATGTGCAAACTTCCTTACATCTAATTCAGACTCCCTATGGAATGATTTTATCGTACCAATCACAAATAAATTATTTATAAACCTTTATCCCTAGGGGAGTTGGAGTCACCATCACAGAGTTATTTCCCTAGGTGGTGTCTATGTGACCCAACGGAGTTCTACTTCCATAAGTCTGTTCTTTTCAGCTTCTCAAAACGGTTTTTGATTTTTGCTACAGTACTTAATTTTCAAATGGAGTATTTTTTTAAGATGGAGTCTACAAGTTAATTATAGTACACGTTAAAAGCCCAACATCTATACTATCTAAAATCGCAAGCGACTATAAAGGTTCTAAAAACAGGTTTACTCGGTCGAGTAATCACTCGAATACTCGTACTAGGTCTTCTCACCGGGTACAAGTAGGTCAAAACGAGTAGTTAACCGGTATAACCGGCCGATTATTCGGCATAATCGGCTACCAAGCCGAGTAATCGCCGAGTCGCAACAGTGCAATTCAGTTTGCTGTTTCTGTTTGCTGAAATTTCTTCATTGCTTGTGTACTAATCGCCTAGTAGCCATCTACTTCCATCATATGTTCAACCATGAAGTAGGATTGTGAGAGGAATGATCGCCTAGTAGCCATCTACTTCCATCATATGTTCAACCATAAAGTAGGATTGTGAGAGGAATGTCAGAGCATAATTACTTTTAAAGTGTTTTGTAAGTTTCATTAAAAGTTAAAACTGGTTGTATCATGACCACTCAACAAAAAATTTTCCAGGAAGAACCTAGTAGTCAGCATGCATTGATCTTTGATCAAGGGAACAGAATCTCTTAGGTGAACATCATAAAGTATTGGAGCTTGCATGTGTCTTATGATGTGAATATTGTCTCATATGGAACACTAATCTTGGACTTGTAATGTAGGGTATCAGCTGTGCTGATGTAGTAGATATTTGTGTCAGCGTTGCATAATTCCACTGCAAGAAATAATAGTTTTGATGTAAGATTTGATTTGTCCTTCCATTTTCTTCTGTACTGTGATGCTTTTGTAACTGATAATAATCTTCAGTGGTGCAATAATTAACTTGTCACTATGTACCAATGTTGGGAATTATTTTTTTTTCAACCACCTATATATATATCAAAAGTTCAAAACAATAGCATCAAATGTGACTTTGATTTTATATGAATACACACACACACACACACACACACACACACATATATATATATATATATATATATATATATATATATATATATATATATATATATATATATATATATATATATATATATATATATATATATATATACGTTATTAAAAATATAAAACCGGTTACAAAGCCGAGTACTGGGCTGATTCCCGTATAATCGCTACAAGGTGAGGTGACCGAGTATCTCTCTCTCTCTCCGTAATCTCTGTCGCAAACAGCTAAAATTCAAAAATTTTAGCCAAAAGCTATAAGCCGTAGTAAAAAAGAATAACCCCATGTCAGCATTTGCATCCATCCATGTGAAGCTTCCTTAGGGGCCGAAACCCAAGGGAATTAAATATTCCCCTAGTGTTTACATGAGAAACCATAGGCAAATCAGAAATACCCCACAAATGTACGCTTAGGGTATGTTCCCTGCAGTATACCATAGGGAAACATAATTCCCTAGTGTATTTTTGTCCATCCCTTGAGTGTATTTGGCCCTAGGTAGCTTTGTGATCTGAACTTCCAGGAGTCAACTGTTCAGATGAGGACGAACGATGATGATTCAGGCGTCTCATCTGCAGAAAGATGCCGCAACATCAGAAAATTCTTGTGCAATCACCAGAAGGACGTCTACGTCTTGTTAGATGATTAATAACTGTTCCATAGAGCTGAGAACTAATGGGGGAAAAGGTAGCTAACCATCTTCACATTTCATTTGTGAAATGTTTTGAGTCTTCTGGATTAGATGCAAGTTTGGCAACTGTAACTTCGTTCTTTAAATCCTCACAAAAAAAGTTCTTGAAAGTAATAAAAAAAATCTCCGGTGTCCTGACTCCTGAGAACAGAAATTACTGATACAGAAAACTGACCACTCTGGGTTCCAAGGCATTTCAGAAGAACAATGGACTCAACAGTATTTGTTCAGCACAGAAGAAATTTCATTCAGAATTTGACATATTAAACGCATAACATCATCTAAAAAAACGAAAGAAAAAGAAGATATGCTGAGAAAACTCTGATAGCTGCATAAATCATATCACTTGCAGTCGCAGTGAATATGGAGTGTGGAACCATAAATCTGATGGAGAAGCTGCAAATGAGAAGCACAAAAGTAGGACAAAGTACATACACAGTGAAAACTGACAACAGAACCAATCTGAAACATAAAACATCGACCCACAATGCCATGCGTCTAACGAAACCAGTGGCACCCAGTTACCATCAAATGCTATATACTATCAGAAGGCGATACATGCCCTGGTGGGAAGTAGGGAACATAAAACATTCCAGAAATCACATGAAATATTTTCTACTGAAAATGCTAACAAATTATACACTGAAAAATAAGGTTATTTAGCATTTTACACAGCTTACACCCTAATGCATTTAATCACCTGGAAAATAAAATGATACACCAGAAATGTTAATTCTAAATAATCAGGCGCTTTTATATTGCTACTACTCACTAACACATGCATGTACAGTTGAAGCAGTCCACTTCACCCACTTATTCCAAGAATAGAAAGCCTTCTGTGGGATTGTGAGCTATATACAGATGTAGATGCCCATTTATTTGCTTAAGAGTCTGGTTTGCGCTTCTTTGATAGGGGGCTAAATGCAGCTGCCGGATCCGAAGAGGCAGAGCCACCATTTGGTTGGTCCAGACTACCAGCTACCACTGAGTCGCTCACCATGTCAAAGTTTATCCGGGTGTTGATTCTCCTGCTGGTGCTGCGAATTTAACACGAAATGGAGTCATGTCAATGACTGTTGTGCACACAACTTCATATTATAAGAAAAACACAATGTCTCATTTTTTTCAGGAAGTTGACATACTAATTTAAGCGGTTATTTATAGCAGCCAGATCTTTAGATGGGCTCTGATAAGCATGGGTGCTTTCACCGATGCACGCATAGAAACTTCTTGAACTTGGTGAAAGCAATGCATCCATCTGTCAAGTGGTATAGAGAAGCGTGTGTTAGTGGGATAAAGAATGCTGCAAAGAGTTAGTTGAGTTCAAAAATATATAATTAGTATAAAAAACATGGTTAAACAAAAAGAAACAAACCAATAATTAGGTGCTTATAATTTTATATTTCACTATACTTGCACAATCAGTGTTTTAAATAGACCACTTGCTAGTGGCATAGAAGAGTATAGACCATAACTAATTTGAAGCGGCAATTATGGCAGATATGTGTGGTTCTGGTGTTAAAAGCAGGCCATGCATCCGCTATAGCAGAGTCTAGCAGCACTTCGATTCGATAGTTCAGCTTTCTTTGGCAGCCATATTTAATTCTGAAAGTTTTTGCTGGCACCTCCTCCTTGACATTCCACAAGTAACTAGAACGTAATACTAGTATAGTAAATATACCATGGGATCCATATTTCTTTCCCTAGCCTACTAACGACATTCTCATCTAGTAATTTTGGTTGCCCAATACTTGCCCATGAATAACTGAACAGTCTAAACTCTAAACATGATCAATGAGCACAAACTACACCTAGAATCTAGAAATATAAGACAAGTTTTTATCTCTTTTTCATATAAGTAACCCTTTTGCTTTTGCAAATATAGCCAAGCTTGGTGTGCTCGCCATAGCACTGCCATACGCTACTGCTGTGCAAACACTTCACTACTCATGTGCAGGGGCGGAGCCCAATAGGCCCACCCAGTGTCACAGGACACCGGGTCCAAAAAAATTTTCAACACTAATTAATTCATATATACCATATGTGCACCCTCCAGTCCAAAAAATTGTGCACCCGGCAGCTTTTACTCAGCCCACCAAGCCCACGAGCGCGGATTCCTGTCTCGCCGCGCATGGCCCTTCCGCATCAGGCCATAATGGCCATTATTCGCTACAACTTCCGAGTTCCAACCGGCAACCGCCCGGCCTAGCTGCATTCCAGTCCAGAGTCCAGTCCGTCGCCTCGTGCAGTGCACTGCACGTCTGCTGGTCTGCACACTTTGACTGCTCGGCTGCTCGGCTGACGGTGAGACTATGAGTATGCTGCAGCTGCAGACCTGTAGCGCACTAGTGGACTGCTCGACTGTGAGTATTGGTTTTCAATAAATCACTTCATCTGTTCATCAGTAAATCACTTCACGCACTAGTTCTCACACCGGCTTTTTCAAAGAAGGTATATATATTTTTAACATATCATTAGCAACAATTGTTATCTATGGTATTGCAGATAGCTTAGCTTTACTTTTCTTTCCATTTCCAGGAAAAGGATCAACGATACAAGGAGCTTGGTTTAAGAGATAAAATCACTCTCAGTAGTGGCCGTTTTCTACTTGGTAACAAGTATGGTACAATTCAAGCTTTTCAGTTCTTTATTTTTGTTGCACATGCTGATTTTTGATGATAACCGGTAAATTAATTTGATATGAATAATAACAACATCGGTGTTTTAGTGGTTGATGGATCCGCTACTAATGATATGAAAGTAGTTGATGCGATTTTAACTTATTGAAATTATACCCTTCTTTATGTTATCCAGAGTTTTTGAAGCGGAATGATATGAAGGTCCATTATCCAGAGTTTCTTTATGTTATGCATGAAGCGGAATGAAACAATAAATTAGCATAACTAGTTTTCCCATGAAATGATGAAAAGTTTGATCTCCGGCTCATGCCCTTGTCAATATCTAATTGAGTTTTTGAATACTCGGTAAATCATAAATGGCAGGTAAATTTATGGAGAAGTTTCTGAAAAGAAAAGCACCAGATAATGTTGCTAGTGCTAGAAATTCACCTCCAGAAGATATTAATTGGGAAGAGAAGATTCAGTTTGATCCAAGCAAAAGGAAAGGAATAGATGATTACCACCCTAATCACAAAGATGTGATGAGAAGAAAGTATTTGGATAATGGACCTTGTCAGCCTCGCACTTATGACTTTCCATATACACAGTTTGGAGATAAAAAGAGAAGGTTTAATCCTAAATGGTTTGATGAGCTTGGAAGTTGGCTTGAGTATAGTGAGTCTAAAGATAAAACATATTGCTTTTGTTGCTTTTTATTTAGGGATCGCAATAAGAAAGAAGCTGGGTATGATGCATTTGTTGTAAATGGTTGGTCTAGTTGGAACAAAAAAAGCAGACTAGAAGAGCATGTAGGTGGAGTGAATAGCGTCCACAATCAAGCTCTGAAAAATTGTGATGATTTGTTAAAAAGAGAACAACACATTGATGTTGCTATCCATACACAAAGTGAAGCTGCTAAGATTGCTTATTTTACTCGACTAAGAGCCTCAATTGATGTCGCTAGATTGTTATTGAAGCAAGGGTTGCCTTTCCGAGGCTATGATGAGTCGAAGGAGTCTTATAATAAAGAAAACTTCTTGGAAATTCATGAATGGAACGCAGAGAATAATCCAGCTATAAGTAAGGCGTGTTAAGGAAATAGAGTCCATATTAGGAGACAGAGTCCGTATTCTATTCCATATATGTCTTATCTCTATATGGCATATTCTCCTGTACTCCTCTATATATATAGCCTCTTAGGCCTCATATCAATACACACAATATTCGTCACATGGTATCAGAGCCAAGGTTCAAAACCTAACAACTTCCGTACATCTTCCGCCGCCGCCTCCCTATAGCTGGTATCACATGGAAGGATCAAGATATTGTAAATGCTATTAAATGTGTGAAATCAATAAGGTTGCATTTGAATGGACTTAGAAGAGATGGGTGGGAATCTCTTATGGGTGAAGTGTATGCTTTTTGTGAGAAACATGATATTCTCAAGTTGAAAATGGAAGAACCTTATATTAATCCAAAGAAGAAACGGCAAGGAACTGAAATTAACAATAAGCATCATTATGAAGTGGATTGTTTTAATGATGTTTTTGATTGGTTACTTCAAGAGCTTAATAGTCGCTTCAACGAGACAACCTCTAACTTGCTTATTTGGTCGGTCGCTTTAAATCTAAGAGACTTATTTCATGATTTCAATTTGGATAATTTGATAAATCTAGCTAAACTTTATCCCAATGATTTTGATTATGGGGAATTGAGAGACCTTAACCATCATCTTTGCCTCTACATTGCTGATGTGCGAGTAGATGATAGATTCTCCAACATACATACCATTGGTCAGCTTTCTCAAATAATGGTGAAGACAAGGAAACATCTTACCTATCTTTTCGTTTAGCGACTTTTGAAGCTAGTACTAGTATTGCATGTTGCCACTACTACAGTTAAGAGGTACTTTTCCGCTATGAAAATTGTGAAAACTTATTTACGCAATCGCATCGGTGATGATTTCATAAGTGATAGTCTAATTTACTATGTGGAGAAAGAAGAAATGAAGAAAGTTACCAATGATGCAGTAGTTCATCGTTTGATGAACTTGAAAAAACGTAAATACTAAAAGGTAATGCATTTATTTTCATTTGATCATTTTTACTATTTTTCTTGAAAATTTTAATTCAATTTATTCTCTTTATTGTAGGCTTGTAGCCTATTGAGGTCGGATGACGTATTTTGCCAATGTCGACCATCTTTTGTCCGTGATTTCACTCTTAATTCCTTTACTTTGTTGCAATTAACCAATAATATTAGTGAGTTTCTTCATTTTTGGTAAGCATTCTGATCGCTATTTTTTTATCACTGTATATTGCCATCGGTTATCTTAACTTATTGATGCTAAAAATTATATCACATATAATTATTTAGCTCAACGTTGCTTCGAAATTATATTTGGTATTATATGTATGCATGAAATGGTGAACCCCGATCATATTCGTTCTAGTTCCGCCACTGCTCATGTGCAAATGTGGTGACACAAGAAACAATTACAGTCAAAAGCATTCCAACCCCTCTTAACAGTACAAAAGGTATTTAGATGACCCCTGCAAGGAGTGACCTAAAAATGTTTTGTGGAGATTTCACTACATGATTATGTTACAGGATTGTGTGTACAAGAATTCTGAACATACATACGCTATATATAAAGATCATGCATAAGTGATGAGCCAACAAAAGTAAAGGCACATTGGCAGGATATATAGGTCAGCCTAAGAATTTAAATATAACTGAATGAAGAGGAAACAGACAAAGTAAATAATAGAATATAGAAATAAGGGGGAAAAGCACACCTTAGTCTTCCTCAAAGGGGACACATAAACATTGTGGGAAGATGACACTTTCTTTGGGGACATATCTGGTAAATTTGAGAAAGGAGGGGGCTTGGGTGATCCAGGAATTTGGCCTACAAGGTAGGTAATAGAAATGGCATCAGTTAATTCTAAGCGAAGAAACAGCAGTTAAAACTGAGCAAAAGAGCAGAGCATATACTATTAGCATTCTTCTTGTCTTCCAGACGGGCACCAGAAGAGATTAGTGCCACCAGCAAAGGCTTGACTGCTGGAACAAACACCTCATTATAAAAAACAATGATATCAACATGGCGTGATCCTAGTCCCTGTTAGAAAGAATTGTCAGAAGAAAAGAACAACAAAGATGAAATCAGAAGCTTGAGAAAAAACTGTTTAAAGAAAAGAAAAGTAAAGATGAAATATGAAGCTCAGGTACGTACTCCATTGCGATTTGTACTCCCAACAAAGACACTTCTAAAAACTTCTGGTTTACATTGCGGTTCCCTCTTGTAATTGTTGACAATCTCCTTGAACGTCAGCGTTAATTGAGAAACCTGTCAGAAAAGGTTAGTCAGCCCAAATAACAGGAAAGAAATAACATGGAGCTCATTAGCTAGCATGTGTGAGAACCTTTGCAACACCATAGAGGCAGCAAAGAATAAGTTGGTCGATATGTCTATTAAAAAATAGAACTGTCTGTTGATCAAGAATCTGCTTGAAGATATCATAGACACGCTCTGTCTGTTCCACATGTCGGAGCCTTTCACATAAGTTTCTTATTCTAATAGCAGCCAACTTCAAGATCTACGAAAGTTGCAGCCCAGAATTAGATATTTGAATAACAAATATGAATGGTAGAAATAAACTTTTAATTACAAGAAGGCCGTACTTTGGAAAAGAAGATCTGGACCCCTACTTCAGCACATTTTTCATTCCCACCAACAGGGTTACTAACAGTGGGGCTGCACAAGAAACAAGTAGTAAATCAATACCTTCAGTGAAATTATGAATATTTGGTTAACAGAAAATCAGTATGTTTGAACACTGGTACAAGCTGAAATGGGTGACCAAAGTACCAAACCTTGCAAATGTGGACTGGAGAGGATGCCATTTTGCTTTCAAGCTACTTAACACCATCTGGCTTTTCTTTGGTGGCGGTGTTTGCAAATTGTTCTCTACTAATGTGTTCCTGGATTCATTGCATTGTCTCTTTGGTGATTGAGGATCAACAGTGTCATCTGCAACAAAGATGAGATAAATGAATAACCAAAAAGAGCCAGAAGCAACTAGCGAAAAAGAAACAAGACAGAGATTAACTAAGTCAAATTCATAATTGCTTGTTTCAAAGAAATTACTAAGTTCCTATGGTTATTGAACTTTGAAGGTCTTGAATGGTGAACACTTAAATGCCCCCATATTGTCACAGCATTCCTTGTGCGAGAATGTCCAGATCTTATACCTTATAAAGTAATAAATGAATGACCATGTTCAGGGACCATAGTCCATGAACCATAATAAGCTAAACTGTACTGCTACAAATGAACAAGTTTATTGCAACCTGAGGTTTCCTTGGTGCATAATATTTTTGTTTCACATTACAGAGGCAGATCTTTTGATTTTTTTTTTACCATAACTTGTCATCACACATTGCCCTTTTTTATGTGCCCTCTGCAATATTAGAAGAATTACGTGTACTACCATGCTAACATAAACCTTGCAGACAACATCGTGCAACCAAACTGACACCTAACCTAATGCAAGAAACACGAAGCATTGTGCAATCAAATTGATAAGATCAAGTGCAAAACATTGTGCAACCAAACTGATCAGGAGATGTTCAATCTGTAAGTAGCAACCTCAAAAATAAGGAACAATACGTTTGGAGATTGGAATAGTTAATCAAAAAAATTTCAAATAAAGGCTTAAGCAAAGTACCTGGACCAGCAGCTCGCTTTTTAGATGGCGTAACTGGCAAGACTTCAGCATGAATATTCTGCTGTGCTACTATGTCATCAAGAGATGGCATTGGTTCAGCCAAAAGACCAAGGCGGTTTATTTCTGATGCAAGCGATGGCCTGGCAACCACCAGTGAATTATACAATGATGAACCTTTCTCCCATGCCATGCTTTCCAAAAGCTGTTCTTCTAAAGAATTTAAATGCCTTTTCAATTCTCTCGGAAGGGTTTCTTCATGTCTCACAAAGTTCTCGATTATTTTGCTCAAATCAAATGCAGTTAGACCAGTACTCTCCAAGACAGCAGGAAACATCATGATGACTGTCTTATGTGTTGCCAACACTAGTTCAGCTGAACATGCAATCAAGCATCGGTGAAAACGCTCATTTGACAACAATGGATTTAAATTATTTACATTACTCTTCTGTGATTCTGCTCTGCAAATTGCCTCCAACACCCTATAGTACAACTTGGAAGCCTCCATTTTTCTTGCTTCTGCCCATGGAATATCAAATGCATTTGCACAATTGAGGCCTATGGAACCACCCCGATTTCCAGAAGACTTGGTCGGAAAAATTGCTTCCAAAACTATGCTGACCCTTTTTGTTACATCACTCGTCAAGTCTTTATCACAAGACAAAAGGAACTGCTCAAGATTAGAGGAAGGCTTGTCTGGCAACAAAGATATCACCTCACGGAGCCACTTAGCAGTTGTCATGGCAGAAGACACTGGTGTCATTTGCACAATCTTGAGTGAACCCCCATTGGCAGGTGATGAAGGGGAACTAGGGACAGTCAACATGTTCTTTATTGTCCTTGTAGGCGACGCTAGTGTTTCAAAGACACGCTGCAAAAAGAGAGAAGGGTCACAATAATGTGCAACAGGAATACAGTCTCGATTATTGAAAAGATTATGAATTATTCTGGATACCTTTGAGCAGCATAAATTAGTGGAACCTCCAGAAGAGTTTTCATCACTGATTATATTGTCATTATTGATCAAAAACATTTTCAAATCAAGCTCCCCTTCCAAGCAAGTGGTATTACTTAGTTTCTCCAAATTTTCCAAATTTGACTGAAAACACTCCTCATCAAGGAGATCTTTGAAATACATCAGGCCATCTACCACCGTAACAATAAAACAATATTTCAGCTAATTAAATTATAGCCAAATAACCAGAACTCGGTAAGCATTCACACACGCAGAAGAGAGATAAAGATGACTGATGAGAGGGAGGGAGGGTCTTCGAGGTCATGCCTGTATCAATTTTATCCAAATTTTCTGTTTTGCATCCTGAAGCACTTAATGCTTTCTTGCTGAAAAAGTCCTCTATTGCCTTATAAGACTTTCCCATCATTTCTTTCAAGCGATCTTCAGAGGTATGATAGTTATGACACAATGAAGCAAGGAGGTCCACGCCTCTCTCAGTTTGTTTGACTGAATTAGAACAACAAAAAAATTTGTAATGATGTGTTGCATTGCTATACGAATAAATTAAAGAATACAATTGGAAGGAACAATTGACATAAAGTTGAGAATTATTACTTAAGTGAGAAGAACCTTCGATTGTGAAGCACCTAAATTTAGCAGGCACATGAATTAAAAGTATGGCCTGCAATAGATAAAACAATTTTCACAAATTAAGACTAGGAAAGGATAAGGGGTGGTTGTCATTTGCACTTAAACATTAGTACCAGCTTGCATTACTAAGGTTGAAAAATGTATAATGAAACAGAAGAAAGAGAAGCAAACTGACCAATATGGCAACTAATCCATGGATGCAAGATACCAGGTCCTTAAACAATTCTGGTGATTTTGAGCGAAGCATTAAGAAGAGTAGCCACCCAAAACGGATATACTCCGGACTATTTGCAGTTGATCCAGGCTCCTCATCAGTACTTGCACTTGAGAATAGCTCATTAAATGCTTTACGATAGGACCTGGTATATTGTGAGAGCGTACGTCAAAATTATGCTACCATATATAGCAAACAAACAAATCTCAAGAGTATCAATTATGCACCGGTTGTTATTTGTAACACATTTCTAACATACATACAAGCTTCACATCCCAATGCAGGAGAAGAATATCCACTGACAATGCTATTATCAAACTGAAATTGAGTATAAGGCATGTAGCGATTTTTACCTGCTTGCATCAGCCAAGAGATTTACCAAATGCTCCAGTTGCTTCAGCTGAAATCACAAGTTACAACACCAATGCAGAAACAAACAAGTTAGCACCTCCCAAAAGCATCAACTCGTTCAACGCAACAGGACCAACCCTCAACCCACCTCTAGCCGATCTTCCCAATCCGACCCATACCGGCTCCCTAAAACCTGGTCAATCTTCGAAGCAAGCTGCTGTGATTCCTTGAAGAAGTCATCATACCTGCACACCAAACCAAAGACAATCGCAACCAATTCAACCAAACTATAAAGATTACTAGACCACATTTAAAACCATCATAACAAAGCATCACCCACTTGAGCCTGCAACCCTTCAAGATCTCACACAGCCTAACCCCGGAGCCCTCCTCCTTCCTCCCGTTCAGCTTAGCTGCGCAGTACAGCACGAACGCGAAGCACAGCCTCTCCACATCCTCGGGCTGCAAGGATCCAAACTTTAGCACAAAGGCGCGTAAGAATCGAGCATCTCACCACAAAAGACAGAGCATTCCTCACCGATCTGCTCCCGAACGACGGCGACGCGAGGAGCGCGCCCTTCCCCTCCTCTAGCAGCGCCGCGGCCTCGCCGGAGACGGCCTCGTCCACTCCCAGCTCCTGCACGAACCCCCACACCATAAGAGCCCAAATTTCCACCCAGACAGCCGAAAATTCTGTCGTTGGCCAAGAGAGATCTGACCTTGCAGAGATCCGCGAAGCGCGCCTCTACGGCGGGAGGCGGCGAGGGCTGCGACGCCATGGAAGCTACAGGCTGTGCACCCACACCCAAGGCTTCAGAGGCATCACACGGAGGCGGAAACAAGGCAGCCGGCGAAGTGACCGGAGTGCGGAGCTCCGGCGAGCTAGGGTTTGGGGATCGGGATTGGGGGGCAGGGTGAAGGGAGGGCTCGAGTGCGAATTTATTTCTTCGGAGGGGTTTTGGGGAAACCTCCGCTGCCCCGTCTCTTCCCGCCTGTGTACTGTGCGGCTTTTTTATATTTGCGGTATTGTGTATTTTGATAGGGGGTTAGTGGAAAAAGGTGAGCGCTATTGATTTCCGTTAAGTAGCGATGGGGTTATGGCTAAAGCGCCGGAAAGGAGGTCGGTTTCTTCCCCGTGCGCGCCATAAGTTGGCCAATGAGGCGACGCCACCTGGAAATATATATTGTCGTAGTTTACGAATTGATTTCCAACGTTGCCGAAAGAATTTGAATCGAACTAATCTGGCTCCATAAAACCAATTAATTTTAATTGTAGCCTTCTTCACGTAGCAATTCCGGTTTTGACCCCCTAGTACAGCTGGGAAGGGCACGAGGTGGTCTGGTTCATCCGGAGATCGCGCTAGGTGCTACAATATTTACACACTATAGCAAATTTTCAAGCAAAAAAACTATTTAAATAGATATTATATAAATTGTTAAATATAGTAAATGAGCTTGAAAAATAATAAATTTTTTTGTTGAGCCTTCTGACATAATGTACTTACTTGTGTAATTTTTTCATAATTTTTACCACTCTGATTTTTTCTCAAAAATTGCACTTACTACTATAGTAAATGCAATTTTTAAGAAAAATTCAGAGCGGTAACAATTATGAAAAAAAATTATACAAGCAATCACATTGTGTTGGAAGGCTTCATAAAAAAATTTATTATTTTTGAGCTTATTTTCTATATTTAAAAATTCCTAGAAAGTGTCAATTTAAATGATTTTTCTAGAAATTTACTACAGTGCGTAAACACTGTAGCAAATGTACTTGCATAGTCCTCAGGCGTACCAGACCACCTCACACGCTCCCTGGCCACATGAGGTTGCTGGCGCGACCCCCAGGCACAGCAGGGGATCAAAACAGGAATTGCTACGTGTAGTAGGTTATAATTGAGATTATTTGGCCGTATAGGGCCAGATTGGTCCACGATTCCAAGAATTTGTATAACTTTGAAACTATTCATTCCGAGTAGGATTTTTTTGAAAAAAATTGAACATATTTTGTATCAATTTTAGGAAGTAATACAGAGGAGCACAATGATGTGCGTTAGTGCTTTGTATCAACCGTCCGATCTGGAGTGACGGCCCTGATCAAACTGCTACAGTTCACTATCAAACAGCAATCGCCACAGTAATCTGGGGTGAACAGTAAAATATGCCGCTGTTTCTATATAATACCGCAGGTACTGCTCACATAGACTCAAAGCACTGTTGCTACAGTAGCTCTGTGTGCTGTAGAGGATCCGGTGTTTTATCTTAGAAGCTCTTGAGTACAAATGTTTCGACAGCTACTTGCTCGATTTTGCTTTCACTATGCTTAACTACTGGCAACAAGATGTCAACAAGATGTACGCTAACAAGGCAGGTTTTAGTATGTAGTCAACTATTTTTCAACTTCTCAAGCCAATGAATTGCAAATTTGCTGACCTGTGAGTTTTATGTGTGTTTTTTTTTATGAAAGTACTGATCAGGAGAGCTGGATGCTTCACTGATGGCAAGATGAAGAGAACAGAGAAAGGAAAACAAGTGAACATGAAATTCAGCACCTACATACATGAGCAGTGAATGCCGAGCCTACGCTAGACCCAAACAGAACATGTGATTCCTGATTCGGGTGCACGCTACATGGCAATGCAAACTGAAGTTGCGGAGGTTAATCGTCGAACGCAACCGCCTGCATGAAACACCGACGAGCCTTCGAAGCTGCGTTGCTCCTGCATACCATCCTCCTTACATTTTTAATTACCCACTAAGCCTTTTTTGACCTTTCAGAATTTTTTATTTTTTTACTAAAAAACCAGCTCAGTTACATTATTCAATACTAATCTTAACAGCTAGCCCGTACAACAGTGCATACAGGCTGCTAACTAGTTTCAGTCGGTTTCCAAAAAAGCACCCGGAGAATTAGTAGCACAAAAAAAAATTTATATAGGATGAAAAAATTCAATGTATAGTGACTTAGCCTGAGACTTCGTAACCCAATACGAGACTTCACAGCCCAACCCGACGCAGCAAGCCATGACCTAGCCCACAATGAAAAATCATTCAAGGCCTCAAGCCCAGCCCAAAGCCTCATTCACGGTTTCAGCCTTCACGTAATGACCCAGCACCTCCCATCTTAGGGATGGCAATCGGGCGCGGTGGGCACGAGTAGTACTCGCCCATACCTATATCCGCGCCCCCTCCCCCCCCCCCGATTTATACCCACGGGTATGCCCACGAAGGATGACGGGCGAAGAACCTTGCCCATATCTGTCGCCCGTAGGTACCCATCGTCCATGAGCATATCCGTTTACCTGCGAACTAAGAGTCATCATCTGAGAGTTGAACTAATGACAGATACATATAAGCAGCAGTTGTTGCTAGAAAATATAATAGCTATCTTTTGTGGTTCTGTTTAAATTCAATTTCAAATTAGTAGATTTTCTTACTAGGGTCCTCTCCAAACTTATTATGAAAATTAATTATCCCCTAGTTCAGGAACTAAAGAGTCTATGATCAATTCTAAGTAACATCAATAGAGAAGAGAATTGCACAATTGAAGAAGATCCCTCTTAATTGAAGTATTAAAAATACGCATGTACAAGTAATCATGCACCAGGTAATTACAAACAAGAAGTGTTTCTAATGAGAAATTACATAATTACAATCAGTAAGAATTGTCCCGATTATCTTAAAGACACATATCTTCTCGTGGATAAACAGGCGAGACATGTACGGGTGGAGCTTACCCATACCCATACCCGTTTACCCAACGGGCAAAGTGTTTCCCTTATTTCCATGCCTGTGGGTAAAGAAAACATCTTATACCCAACTCTATTAGGGTATTTACCCACAGACATATGGGTAAACGGGTACAATTGACATCCCTATCCCATCTCATGCCTTCACTGTCTTGGTGTCTCCTATCCCAATCCCACACGAACCCTAGTTCTAGTTGCAATTACTGCTGCTTCGCTTCGGCCTCCGGCCTCCCTCGACGGATCCACTCCCCCACACGACAACGCCTCCGGACTCCGGCCACCCTCGACGAATCTACGCCCCACGCAGCAACGCCTCTTGGCTCCGAACTCCCTCTGGCGCGGCAGCGCCTTTGAGCTCTGACCTCCCTCGATAGATCCACATGGCAACACCTCTAGGCTTTGACCTCCCTCTAGCATGGCAACGCCTTCCAGCTCCGACCTCCCTCGACGGATCCACGCCCCATGTGGCCACACCTCCAAAGTTCTCCAGCGGCCAACGCTGCCTCAACTTGAGGCTCCAGTGCCAGCGCCACCGCCTCCCGCTAGCGCCAGCCTCCAGAGCCGCCACCTAGCCTGCCTCCCTCCCGCACCGGTGCTGTTTCCCTGCACCGGCGAGCCTACGAGATGACGAGCCCCGTTCGGCCATTCGCCAATCCCAAACAATTTGTTGACTACTTGACTTGGTCCATTCCCCAATCCCCATTCTCCCAAATCTCCATTCTACCTGGTGGCCTAATCCTATGTGCTATGTTTCAAGATTGCGCTGTGTTTGATGAAATTAACCAAATGAATGACTGATGAATCATGGGAATATGGGATGATTATAGATAGACTGATCTTGCGCTATCTAATGAAATTAACCGAATGAATGAATTATGAATCATGAGATGATTACAGATAGGCCGATGCTGACATGATGTGCTATCAGAGTGTCTGATGTAATTAACCAAATAAATGAATGATTACAAATAATATAGACTGATGTTGTGTTGTTTGGTTAACTTGTAATCTTGTATAGTTGTATGATTTGATGCCTTGATGGCCGATGCTAATTCAAATCAAGGTTGTATGAATTAATCATTGATGACTTGATGCCTTGATGGCTGATGCTAAATCAAATCAATGATGAATTCTAGCTTGTGAATTGTGATTATGTGATATGATACAACTTTGATATTTAGGCAGTAGGCCCAACTGATTAATGATTTAATTTGTAGAACACGACTTGTTAACTGAATTGAAAAATTGAATGCAGATCTGAATTTTGAATGAGCATTGAATGCCATGTGTTTTGCATTTTCTATTTAGGAATTAGGTATACAAAATGAAGGAGAGTAAGATATTGTGATCTTATTTTCTAACACAAACACAATCTCTTACAGAAACAGCTAGTATTGGAGCCAGTAACATGGAGCAAAATAACCCTCATGTTGAGGTAGTTGAACTCAATCCAGATGATATAGTTGCTGATCCTGGGCTTCAAAAACCAATTGAGGAGTTGCATGTGAATATTAGGGATGTTGCTAGAAGGGAGTATTTGCAATTGGGACCATACCAACCAAGTGGGTATAAGTTTCCATGGAAATGACAGGGAGGTCAAAAGAGGTGATTTTAGGAATCCTAGTTGAAAAGGTATGATTGGTTGGAATATAGTATTCCTAAGATGTTGCCTTTTATTTTTACTGTTATCTTTTTAAGCAGTATAGAGCTAAAAACTTTGGTGTTGATGCCTTCACAAATCTAGGGTTTAGTTACTAGAAGAATGGAATTCAATCTTTTGATGACCATGTTGGTAAAGTTAATAATGCTCACAATAATCTAGAAGACATTTGAAGGTTTTCAAAAATCAAAGGCAAAGTGTAGATTATGTGATAGCTGCTGCCACCAAGATGAATGAGAAAGAATATAAAACCCATATTACTGTTATGCTCTCAATTGCAAAATTTCTTTTATTGCAAACTCTTGCTTTTCGTGGATATGATGAGTTTTCTAGCTCAAACAATAGGAAAAACTTCTTAGAAATGTTGAAATGATATAAAGAGAAAGATAAAAACATTACAAAATTGCTTGACAATGCTCCTAGGAACCATTTATTGACTTCACATCATATAGAGAAGCAGTTGTTCAAGGCTTGTGCAGAAGACACCACCAAAGCTTTTATTGATGATATTGGGGATAAACATTTTGTCGTACTTGTTGATGAAGCCTGTGATTAATCTATCAAAGAGCAAATGACTGTTGTTTTAAGATTAGTAGCTATAATTTTTTATTTCTTAGTAAGTGTAAACTATATTAACTATGCTTTCTTCCCTATGCAAGTATGTCAATAATAAAGGACATGTGATAGAGTGGTTTTTTAGAGTTCAACATGTTTCTAATATGACATCTTCTTCATTATAGTTAGCATTGGATGGAATGTTAGAGTCTCGTGGTTTATCAATTTTTAGATTTCTGCTCCATTCCCATTATCCCATACCATATTGTCTTAAATGGCAAGATCAATAAACTGGCACACCAATCTCCCAGTTCAGTTGCAGAACCATTTTTGAATTCAAACTAGCACACATCAATCTCCCAGTTCAGTTGCACTTATAACAAAAACAAATTGGCTATCATGTAAGAAAATAAATGAAATTAAAATATTGATGTTTCATTGCTGTTACGACACATACAGTTACAAAATAAAAAAACACAAAACATAATACAGTTTTTATTTTTATGAAATGAATTTATATAAAAAAATTAGAGTTCAAATATTATAAGTTGTTCAATGTATACATTGATGTTTCAAAACACATACAATAAATTTTGAATTTCTTAAAATAGAATATGAAACATAAAAAATATCTAACATTTTTAAAATCTAGTTCAAATATATAGCATTTGAGTCCAAATTTTCTAAAAATGTAATATTAAAAAAATGGTTAATAGCAGAATTATATGTTTCCTAATATTTTCCCATTTAAAAATTGGAACGAAAGTACTAAATACCACATCTTGCAATTCTTTGTGTCAAAGTAACAAGTGTTAGTTAGTTAAAACGCAAACATACCATTAACATATTAAATAATTTTTTTAAAGTTTAAAAACATGTATAATGATATAGATAACTACTATCTATAATATCTTGTATTATTTATAAATAGTACTAAATATATGTCATATAATAAATTATCTTTTTACATATTTTTACAGACAACTTCTTTATAATATAATATATCTTATTTATTACATTATAGTTAATTACTATATAAAAAACAGTCTAATTTTTTTGCTTTATTTTATATGATAATATTTATAAACAGCTGATAGTAGTCTATTCTACATGGCCCATCAGTCTGCAAGGAGATGTAGGGCCTGTTTTTTCTTTCATGGTGATGGTTTTTATTTGTGGTGATAGCTTTTTTGTTTATTTGCATGAGATTGCGGAAAGAGAGATACTCGCTTGCAATTTTTGATGATACAGATATTAGTTTTTTAACATATACTACAATTAACTTATAGACCTTATTTTAAAAAAATATTTCATTTAAAAATTAATTACTGTAGTAAAAATCAAAAATAACTTTTAGAAACCGCCGACAACAGGACCGTAACCCGCTATTTCTGCTACGCGCGGACCGCCGGAGCGGCCGTCACGTGAAGAGGCCCCATTCGCCTGTCCTCTTCTAGCCACTTCCAGGCGGTCACGCCACGCGTCGCGCCGGCACCACCCGTCCCGTCGCCCTCTCGCCACCTCGCTCCCGTCACTTCCAGACGCTTCGCCACCGCAGCGATATAATGCCGGCAACACAGGGCTTTGCTCAGCTCAAGCGAACTGCGCTCTTGCTCCGAAGGAAGGCACGAACTCTGTACTGACTAGTCCTAGCACTTGCAACCAGCTAGCCACCCTTCCATCACAGATCGCACACGCAGTGCGCGCTCGATCGCCGCCGCCATGGCCATGGCTTCACGAGCAGCCGCCGCTCTCCGCACGGCCTTCCGGGGCTACTGGAAGCCGGCCCCCCGAGCCGCCGCCTCCACGGCCGCCGTTCACCCCGACGGCCCGAAGGCCGGGAAGCCCGCGGGCGACTACGTGCCGGTGTACGTGGCGCTGGGGGCGATCGCGCTGTCGGTGTCGCTGGGGCTGAGCACGGCGCGGCAGCAGCTGGCGCACGCGCCCAACGTGTGGGTGGACAAGAAGAAGCGCGAGGCGGTGCCCGAGGTGGCGGCCCCCGACGTGGCGCTCGACGACGCCGAGCGCTTCGTCGGCGGCTCCCTCTTCCGCAAGGTCGCGCACGTCCAGAACGACCGCTCCCTCACGGCCGGCGTCGCCGACCCCGTCTCCGACTACACGTACGTATGCGCCCATCTAATTCTTCGGTTCAAAGATTAGCTAGTTTGCAGCGTGTGTTGTCTTGATTTCTGGAGATTCCAAGGTAGACGCGCGTACGCAGAGTACAGACTCAAGAGCTCATGTCGATTTGATGACTGTGTTTCAGGGTGAAGAAGGCGGTGACGCTCAAGGATGTCGGGGTGGAGCCGCCGGGGATCGAGCGGATCAGAGAGGGGGTCATCTCGGGGAGATCGTCAAGAGCTAGCGCTTAAGACCAACTAGCCAGATATATATATATATATATATATATATATATATATATATATATATATATATATATATATATATATATATATATATATATATATATAGATCGTCGTTTGATCCGCTGCTTAAGGTCAAATCGAGCCGTTCTTTTCTGAAGTCGATCGGTCGATGCGTTTGTGACGTTGATGTTGTATATATCTCTACATATCGAGTCGGGAACACACTAGTACGTCCTGGAACAATAAACTGTGCTCGCTCAATCGAGGAGCTTCTGTTAGGGGTCATCAGTTTGTACTTACGTCGAATGAAGATAATGCACGTGTATTGGTGATCTTTGGTGTTATCATGACTAGTGTGTTAACGAGAGTTTTATTCTATAAAGTCACATGTATCATAATAAATAGGTATTAATTAAAGTAAAATTAGAATTAAAATAATGAGAATAGAAATTAAGCATATAATATAATTTAAAAATAATATAATTTTATTTATAAACTTGAGATCAATATGGTTAAGAATGTGTAACTTGTCTTGTTCTACTGATTGGTGAGTATCGTTGAAGTACAGTTCTTCGGAATCGTCGCATCTACACCTAAAAATAGCTAAGCAAACTCACTGAAGTTGCGTCGAGCTTCGTGGGCGGGGTTACACGGTGCTAAGGACTCTCGAGGCTTGAGAGGGATAACTAGAGGTGGGGAGGGCTGGGGTGTGGCTCGAGGTTGCTTGGGGGTCCTATTTATAGGGTCGAGGGGGAAGCACTGGGTGAGGATTGCTTGTCAGATTAATGATGGTGCAGATTTGGGGTGAGAAAAAACGAAAGGGGCGGGACATGAAAGGAAGGCGAGCGTGAGATTTTGGGGATTTGCTTCCCGTGTGGCGCAAGACTTTTAAATCCGAAGAAAGGTGAGGAAGGAAAGGCAAGATTTGGGCGAGCTCGGTCACCTGTGCGTATTAGGAAATGGTAGGGGAGGAAGAAAGTAAAGGAAGGAGGAGATGGAGGATGGGGATGACAAGTAGGGCCGAGTGGTAAGAGAGAATGAGAGAATGGTGAGGATAGGCTGGCGCAAGGTGAGGAAGAATTTGGGCGCCCATGAGAGAGAGGGAGTTTAAATCTTGAATTTTTGTTTTTGATTTTTCAAAGTTTCTAAAAACAAGAGAGCCTAGAAAATAGCAAAACAAGCAAATAAATCCTAGAAAATCCTCAAAAATTCTAGGAATTACAAGGAACCTAACAAAAATGAAATAAACTTAATTTGGCTTCAAATAAACATAAATTCTTACTCTAAGCCAAATAAAAAAGAAAAAGAAAAGGCAATAAATTCTAGAAAAGTATAAATAAAATAAGCAAATTTTTAGGATGACACATAGTTTCTTTGCCTTTAGCATGATTTTCAAACCTTTGATCAAGAATGATCAGCCGAGATGGATTGGTACAACAACACCGCATATTGCATGGCTCAACAATAGCAGACAATTCTTCTACTTTAGATACTCTTAGGTTGAAGTATGTTGGATGCTTAGGATCAATAAGAACCATACACTATTTAGCATTGTAACAACGTCTAACATGGTAGAGCGGAATAGTATCCCCTACCTTACACAAAGGAAAGGCAAGGAGTTGCAGTTCTATGCCTTAGCATGATTTCCAACCCTTCGATCAAGAATGAGTAGTCGAGATTGATTGGCACAACAACAACACCACAATATGCTACATTAAAGACATGATTTTGTGCAGTATGTACTGTGGTTACAGTGCCTCTGCCGTTTGCTTTGTGCTTTTCGGTATGGCCCTCTGTCTTTTTTGCGCTAAGGTAGAGGATATGTTTCAAGGTTGATCGGTTGCATCGTCTTTTGTGTACACGTCACGTTAGTTCAATGTTAATTAATGTACTTCGTAATGTCTGCAGAATGGATTTCCTTAGCCATTGAGGCATACTAGATAGGAAAGATACACTACCTGCATCTATGTGGTCAACTGCGAGAACCCAAATCACGTAAAAAAGTCAAAAGCAAGGATATACACATAATTACATATAACAGGGGGCTTTTTCGAAAAACCGATGGTAGGATCTGTACGAAATTATGAAAATAGCAAGGGCTTATATGCAGAAAAACTGAGAGCAAGGGACAATATGTAATTAAGGAAAAAAGGAGGGGTTTTCCGCAAAAATAGTGGCGTGGCATGGTGGGCTTGCGGCATTCCCTTGAGCTTTAAAGAAGTTATGATTCTGTGGACATGTCTTGAGATTCTTCTATGCAATACGATAAATAGATGTCCCGAGGCTTTTCACGTGGCAGCATCGAGAGTAGCATCCATCTTTTTATCTAACTACATCTCTTCTGTATTCGTTAGTACCATATGACTGATAGTATCGGACCGAACCTAATTAAAAGTTGATAGCCTCGATTTTAGTAGTTTGCTCAGCCCATCAACCATAGATAGTAGAGATAAGACCTAATTAAAAGCCAATAGCCTCAATTTTAAGTAGTTTGCTTAGCCCAATCTACCGTAGATACTTATTCTGTTATCCACATGGTATCTCCTGAACCATTCATTCCACTTTTCCATGATATTTCGTTCTCTTGCACTCCCTAATCCATCTTCGCCTCCACTTTCCTCTACCATCACATCAACTCCCCTCCCCTTCACACACCATTCACTCAACCCCGTACAACTCCTCCCTTTATGCCCCTACCCTCGGTGAGGAGGTGGCTCCTCTCAAGGTTGGTGAGGAGGGTGTAAATGGAGCAAATAATTTTTTGGTTTATGGAGCGAATATAGAAGAGATAAATAGGTATCTGGCACTATCTGTGTGTGACTCTTTGTTAGTGTATATCCGTATATCAAGTGATGAGGAAGTATGTTATGAATTCACTTAGGAACAATATAACAATAGGCGGATTACCACATCTAAATAGACAAAGAATACTGAGTGCTCTTCCTTGACATCTCGGTGATTAGTCTCTTTATTTTTACTTTGATTATACTATACTGTTCAATGTCCTGTGTAGGGGTGCAAAAAAGCAGATGATTTTCATCTGACTGACCATCCGAAGGCTTATAGAACGAATACAAAATAGAGAAATGGATATCCGGTATTATCTGTGTCCGACTCCGACCCCAAGAAAAAATACAGAATAAGATAAAGGATGAGTCATATCTGTCTGTATCCACTCTGATTACACTCGTAACGGTATCATACCAAACATCAGTCGAACGAGTTGGGGTGGTAGACATGTGCAAGAAGTAGTTGGGGTGGTCGATGGAGAGTGGATTTGAGCTTGCTGTCACTAGGTGGGGCACCGCAAACTCACCACCTTGTATGGTTCATGACTCGGGCACTGGAGCTTGCGGTCATGCGCTGCCACCACCTCCTCTGATCTTGGCTTGTCACTATCCCTACTCCTTTCCTCATACATTTGGCTTGTTGAAAGCATTTTTGCAATTTGTTGCAACATTTTTTTTCATAATTGCATTGTTTCATTTTGTTGTAATCTATTTCTTCACAAACAACGCATTGTGTTTATTTTGTTGTAATCTATTTCCTCAAATGTTTTGGCAAGAGATTTTTGTTGCAATCGAGGATTTGATTTGTTGTACAATATTTTTTTTGTTGTAGTGGATTATTGGTTGTTGCAACCATTTTGTGCGAGGGGTTGGTGGCTTGTTGCAAATGGGAGTTTTTGTTGCATGTTCATTGGTATGTTGTTGTGCCTCCATGTAAAATTGTTGTAACTGACTTCTCCAGTTGTTCCATAAACATTCTAAAATGATGCGATGGTTTCAACAAAGTAAATTTGTTCTATTTTGTTTTTTTGTGCTAGCACATCTTGTGTTTGAACCGAACAAGGAAATTGTGCACTGTTCAGTTCAGTTACAGGCACTCACGATGAGTTTGATGTAGTTCTACAACACTATGTGGAAGATTTACTTGTGCAAAATTCCTCAATTCAGCATAAGTGGAAGTCATCTCAGATATTGCTAGTGTATTTGGTCATGGTGATCAACAACTGAAATGCTTCGTTTAGAGAATCCACAATTTGTAAATATTTTCTAGACGGCAAGGCTGTTGTAGGAAATCTTCTACAGAATTTGAATGAGGTCATACTTGAAGTGGTAGAGGTGGAGCATCTTATAAATTTTTGTTGGATGTGTTGCACTCAACTGAACCATTTTGTCATGGTGTTACCAGATTGTAAACAATGTCATTGGGCAAGCTGCAAGCTTCTAAATGGCTATAAGGGTGAATTACCCATTCTTATTTTTTCAAGAAGTGATAACATGGGCAGTGACAACATGTGAGCAAGATTATTGACACATTCTGAACTTCATTGCCTTGAAAAGGTTCAGAGCTACAAAACCGTGTGCTTGGTGTCAATATGAAGATGCACGAGAAGGTTCCAACTATTGCTCTTTACATGGCTATAAAACTACCTCATCCTTG
This sequence comes from Melocanna baccifera, assembly GCA_036346265.1. Lineage (NCBI taxonomy): Eukaryota > Viridiplantae > Streptophyta > Magnoliopsida > Poales > Poaceae > Melocanna > Melocanna baccifera. The sequence goes on along the minus strand of CM070707.1, from coordinate 2,991,480 downwards.
ATTACTGTGCAAACCATGCATCATTCAGAGCAATAACCATATTATGGATTTAGTCAAGGAACAGCAAACACCATGGGATTCAGGTGGCTCTACTCTTCAGATGTTCCTTTGTTGGATTGCCACTGGTGGAGTTCACATGTTCAATGGATCAATACCGGCGAGAGAGCAGTGTGATAGTCCTATATTGATGGTTCCTTGCTTAGTTTTGGCTTGATACCGAAGTGCAGATATGTGAACTTTACAAGACTTGAGCACATACAAGTCAACACGGAGAGGAAGTCAGCTCCACTACTAAGGCTCCTATAGTTCTACAATCAAGCAGTTGAAGACCCTTGAGGGCAAGAGTCTTAAAAAGGGGAGTAATGTCATGTACGGAGTTGTTAGTGTAAGGTTATGTTGTGTGTGGGCTGACAGGTGGGGTCAAAGAGAGTGTGTGAGTCAGTGGAGGCTTATGGCCCTGCTCAGCTGTGCGATGAAGCTAGCAATAGCGATGGCGATAGCTTTTTGTATTGTGCTTTTTTGTCATTTTCTATTTTTTTTGTTTTTTTGTGTTTTGGTTTTTTTTCCATATTCTTTTGTATTGTCCGTGATAGACTAACATATCGCTTCTATTTTTAAATTTTTTAAAATTTAATTATGCCCAATAAGCCAACTCAGCTACAGTAAAAAATCAGCCAGGTACAGTAAAATTTTAACTAAAAATCAAAAACCATCACTATTCCGAACGCTACCTATATATGCCTGACCTTGTACTTAGAGGAGGGTGAACTGAATAGAAGAACTAACCTTCCCCCCAAATACCAATCCTCTTACATTCTTCCCCAATCCTGTGAATCTCTCTAGTCCTAGTCTAATTCCTCTAATCCCCAGTCCAATTTCTATCCAATCTGGTCGGGGTGTTGCCAGAACGTAACATAAAGCGGACTTTTGGTTGGATTTTTTGGATTTGGCAAAAACCTCCAAATTCAATTGAAATTTGCTCAAATTCAAAATTTTGAAATTTTTTTGGTTATCACAGTAGTTTAGTTCAACAAAGTTGGATAACATTTCTAGTAAGAACTGTATTTCTGATCCAATTTATTATAAGTTAGCATAAATTAATTGGAGATGCATATATCTGGTTGATCTCTACTACTTAAAAAAGAGAGCTAGTTATGGTAGTTTATCTACCTCTTCCAATTTTCTCTTGCACCTTTCTAAAAAATTTCTAACAAAAACGGAAAAAGCAATGTAGTAAAAATAAATTTCAGTGCTCTAAAAATTCTCTAACAAGAAAATAACAACAGAACTCTACCGGGTGCGCGACAGAGCTAAGAGTATGGAGGCAAAGATGTAGCAGAGGCATGGGCACAAAGGCACGACACGACCGAGCGCGTGGCCGGGTAAGTCGATCCAGATAGTGTCAATTCAAAGTGCTAGGATAATTTGATTTTTTTTATTTATAGCAAAGCACATGCATTCAATTAGTAAATCAAGAAACCAAAATCGGTTCAGCTTCCTTGTGGTTATGGACATCTGTTTATGCTATTTATTTTGCTTTTAATTCGATTTATTTTGAATACATTGGCTCCGCAAGCTTGCAATCTTATCCTTCCCCAATTAACAACCATATTTTCGTCGTAACTGGGTCCATTTCCTGGCGAGAATTGGGCAGCTATTGAGTTGATTTTGAAAATTATGGACCCTACGATACCCGTCGAAACCGGAGAAAAAAATCCTCTATAGGTCCGAGATTCCGGTGCCCGATCCGGATCTCGGAAACAAGGTCCCAGCAGAGATCACCGGTATACCGGTGGTTCTCGGCCGGAAATCCGATCCCTGCTCTTACCTTTCCTACTTCCTAGCCCAGTTGCGTCCGCACCCCCCACCTCGGCGTCGTCCTCGGGCAGAGCTGACCGCCTCCCCGCTCCGCCGCGCCGTGTTCCTCGCCGCGCCACCCATCCCTGTCCAAAACCACCGCGCCCACCCACCCCTCCCTCCCCCTCCTTGGGATCTGCGCTCCACTCCAATGGCGGAGTCGCTGCTGCTCGCGTGCCACCTCCTCCTCTCCCTCGCCCTCCTTGCCGCCTCCCTCTCCCACCTCCTCCTCGCCACCGTCTCCCACCTCTCCCTCGCCCACGCCCACCACCTACGCCTCCTCCGGCACCCGCTCCTCCGCCTCCTCCCCATCCTCCTCGCCCTCCCCTTCGCCTTCCTCCCGGTCTCCCCCACTTCCCGCCTCCTCCCGCTCCTCCTCCTCCCTCCCCTCCTCCTCCCGCTCCCGCTCCCCTTCCTCCCGCCCGGCCACCTCCAGCTCCGCTCTCTCCTCCTCTCCCTCCCACTCCTCCTCCTCGCCCGCGCCGCCGGCCTCCTCGCCGCCGCCTTCCCGACCTCCGACCTCCAGCAGCACGCGCTCTCCGTCGCCGCCCTCCTCCTCCTCTCAGGCGCCGCGGCCTCCCTTGCCTCCGCACTGTCCCCGCCGAGGACCGCGCACCACTTCTTGGCCGAGACGGCGCTCGCCTGCGCCGGCACCGTCGGGGGCCTCTGGGCGCTCCAGAGCGGCCTCGGCCTCTACGTCGACTCCTGCGTCCCCGCAGGGTGCCACCGGCTGATGGACGCCGCCGCCGCGCCGGCCACGCGCTGCGACGTCGAGGAGGCCAGGCTCCGGGCCGTCGCGGTCATGGACCTCGCGCTGTCCGTGCATTGCGTGATCGTGGCGGCTGTTGCCGCCGGGGTGTACCTCGGGGTGTCGAGGTGGTGCGGTGTGGACGGTGGGGGCGGTGGTGCCGGCGGGGGGATGGGGAGGAGGCACAATGGCGTCGGGGGGTCGTATGACGCGCTGCCCATGGTGGCATCAGCCGGGGCGATTGCGGAGATGGAGCATTTGCCATTGAAGGGCGTGGTCGGCAAGAGCGTGGCGCAGGAATGAGGATGAGTTGAGTTTCATTAATTCACTAGGTACATTTGATCGCCTCAGGTAATGTGATCTTGCTCAGATGTTGACACCTGAAATATTTAGCTGTATGGGGGATTTTGGTTGAGATGGCGGCTGGATTTTTCCGAGGAATTGGTGATCTTTAGTTGCTAGGGGAGAGATCTACTGAAAGCTGCGGTAGCCATTGTCTTGTTAAATTGGTGAGTGGAGCCCAATCTAGAGCAGGACCCTTGATACTATTAACAATATGATACTTAGTAGCTTTGTCTGCTTCAATTATGAATTATTTACTTTGCAGTATTTCTTGTTTATTCCTGGCTCCAATAGCTGCAAGCCTTCAACGACCAAGGGGTTGTTTCCCTGAATTGTGAGAAAACTGTGCTTCGTTTGAAGGCTTCTGGGATTCTATCTAATTTCCTTATGAAAACTTCATACATGTGCCAAATGCTTACGCACAACCACTATTTGTCTAATCGCAAAAACAAAACAAAAAACCCACTACTATTTGTCAGTAACCTTCGTTGTACCTTTAAAATTCACCATGATGCATACTGTCTAGTGTGGTAAGTCAAATGATGAGCCGCACCTCCGTGCTCACTCTCCGATACTGATTTGGTGTTTATTTGATAGGATTTTATTTAAGTGCTGAAATGTTTTTTTTTTTTGCTTAACATGGTACATGTTTTGTTTTTTCTTGATTTCATTCACGAGTGCTCCCTTTCTCTGCAAGGCTCCACCTTTATCATGAATTGGCCTCGATTCTGTTCTCTACAGAAACCTTCTTCTCTTTGGAAAAAAATTCCATGTCAATTTCGAACTAATGGTGATTATATATTCTTCTCTTTGGAAAAAATTCCATGTCAATTTCGAACTAATGGTGATTATATATTGTGCTGAAACATGTGACTCCAGCTGTTGAGCGCTGGTGCTGTGATACTGCCTCTTCCATTTACATATCTTCTAGCCATTTTTTTGGCCTACAACTGCAGCTCACCTCGGATGATTCAGCCTTCCATATTCTTCATCTGGTGACCTCAGATTTTAAAACGGAGTGAAAATTTGAGAAAACTTGGAAAGAACTATACTGGCAACCTCATGATGATGCTAGGTGCCTGCATCACATTTACATATTCATAAATCATAAGTGCTATAGACTGTAGACTGGAACTGTACGGTCTGGAAGTGGAGGAACTTCTAATTGCTTTGAACATAGAGGATTATTCAGAATGCCAGGCCATAGGGGTAATGATGCTAGGTTTGCATCCACATAATTTCATACATTTGATATAAGTACTTTTCAATTATTCAATTCAAAAGAGAAGAAAGGGATTATCCAACAATGTGAAGGTAAGTTGTAAGAGCGTTGACAAGAACCATATTCAGTTTTATCATGATTCACTGCATTTTGTAAAACTCTACACTTTTTACTAGTGCGAAGGAATATATCCCTGCTAGTCCTAGACTTGTCATGATGCATCTTTTGTTCATCGTCGTTTGCTACTCTTCTGTAACCTTATCTATAGGTTGCAGAAGATAATATTTTTCCTCTGGGAGTTAGTTGGGTGATTTTTACCTTCTTATTTATCTTTCCCTTTTTGTAAATGAAGTTCAATTTGATTGTAGAGTTAATGTTGTTTCTTTTCTGTTGTCCATCATATATAATTGAATTATGCACTTCTTTCTCTGTTTAAAATGGAGAATCCAGTTAATGCATTTCTGTTTAAAATGGGTTAATGCATTCCTTTTTAATTTTCCATTTGCGGTTACAAGCAATCTCTTTTTCCTGGTTGAAAAATGAAGCAAAACCTGTTAGTGATGTGCTCTTTTCTTATTCTTTCCTAGGTTATTAAGCTGTGAAATTCCCTTTTTATCTGCAAGAATCTGCCATGGGCTTCTCAGAGATATGGTGGGCGGCAAAAGAAGTCCTCGAGAGATACTGACACTGACGAGTAACCACTTATCCTACCAATTGTGCTCCAAATCTAGTACTTTATGGATCTTTCACTTAGTGCTTGTTTGGATTGGTGGGGAAGCCTTTGGCTTCTCATGGAACCAAAGGGTCACTTGTACCTGTAATGCAATGATCGATTGATTGCCCAGTGAGATTTTCTTGTCAAATTGTTGCATGAGTTTATCTGCGGGTGTATGCTGCTTGTGCATATGTATTTCTGTACTTTCGCAGATATGATGATCAAATTGCTAAGATCAGAACAATAATGTCAGCTGTATGATCCACATCTGTCTCTTTCTCTATAATTTTGTGTGGGGATTTCCTCTGTATGATCCAAACTGAGAACTGTATATAGCTTCTTGTACTTTACATGCCCTACAACTTTGGCAACATCTCAATTTGCACCACTAACAATCATCCTTTGTTTAACGTGCATAGCACATCCCATCCTTAGCAATTTTGGCTAACTTAGGGCATATTCTTTTAGACTACGGTTTATTATTTTTGATTGAAATTTTTTAATTTTAGCTGTTCGCGGGAGAGTACAAAAAGAGAGACGTGCGATTTTGGCTGATTTAGATGAAGTTGCTACGGTATCTACTATAATCGACTTGTAGATATCATTTTGAAACAATATTTCGTTTAAAAACTAGCTATTGTAGATAAGCTAAAACATATAAGCTAAAAAGAACAGGCTCTATACTAGTGCTTTTATACTCAATATTTAAGAACTTGTGCTGGAATGAAAATCGTCTTATACACAGGTGTCCCTTCTATGACCAAAAACAGGTGAATACACACATAAAAGTTGGTAGCTACATCTATTGTTACAAGGCTGATCAGTAGTGAGTAGCTCTATTATAGGTGACAACCGTCAATTGGCATAACTGTTGATGGTTAATTTTCTACAACTATATCCATTGTACTATACCCAAATTTTCTACAACTAATGGAGGGAAAGCTATCCTACTCTCATGGCCTCATGTCCCTTTCTGCTTTCTAGGCAGTTGAGTTGAGTCTACATTAATTACTTTATCACTCCACAATTCAGCTCTCTCCCTCTCTATTTTAATTTAGGATTCTGTTGTTCCTTTTGTTTTGGTCACACTGGTTTAATGCATGTATAGAAGCTTTCTGAACACTACATATACTGCCACAAACTTGGCTTCCATTTCCATGTGTTTTGCACACATGCATTAGTGTTACTGCTACTCTACTACTCAAACTCAAAGTGATCGGCACGGCTTTCTTGGATCTCTCTCTCCCTTGAAGGCTCTCCCTTGTAGTTGGAGGCTTCATGTCCACCATTCTTACCTAGGAAAGCCTTCGGGGGGAGGGGAGCCAAGCAAGCCACAGTGTCTTTGCATGCATGCTGCTACTGGACTGGAGCTGTCCATGCTTTGTTAATTGGGAGTGAGATTATTGTTTTGATTGTTTTCAAATCAGTAGATGAATTAATTGCTTTCATTAGTTGCCAGGTAAGTTAGATTATTTGATCGTACCACATAATTTACATAGAAGTTTTCAACGGCAACGCCAAACTAATTCTTAAAAAATGCTATAACTGAGTACTCTGATCCTTACCATTGGATGACGTTGCATAACACTACATCAAAACAAGCAATAAATGGATGGATATATGTGTAAATATATGATAAGTTGTTTTGAGTATTGTGAATAGGCATGTACTACTAACAATCTCACCTGTAACAAGGAAAACTACCGGAGGATAAGAAGGCCAAGAGGTAGCCAAGCTTTGCCTGCCGCTCATGGAGCTCTGCGTAACTGCATGCATTGCAAGTTGCAATCAGATTCAGATATATAGTGCCTAATTAACTTTCTTCTGTTACTGAGCTAGCTGATCATTGTTAATTATATTGTAGGTGCACTACAACACTGTATCATTGCTAGTGCTCAACTTTCCTACTCGATGCATTAGAATTTACCATCAACTGTCCTACTCGATCGATGCATTAGAAGTTACCAACTCTCTCATCCCAGGCTAATTTATGCATATGGGTGCTTGCCGATTTGCCAATAGGCAATAGCATCTGTACAATGAAAGGGACAAGTTGATTGGGCACAGTCAGATCAGATACCAAATTGTGAAGGCAGCGGTCTCTCGTGCTACTTGTATCGAGTGATAGCTAGCTGAGCCAACATCAATCGTTTTGTATTCCATGATCCAACAAAACACTTTCTTGATTTAGGTTAAGGACGTCTCTTGTTCTGGCTAGATGTGTGTTTTCTTACATAGACTACTTGTGTTAAAGTCACGTTCAGGATTATTTATCTGTGGGTCAATTAAGCATCCATGGTTATTTTAGTCACCATGGGTCGGGCTTTGAGGACGCAGTGCGTCCTAAAATTCATTAGCGGACACCGGCTACAACGTCCAGACACCAACTCGTGTGTATATATGTATGTGTGAGATCATATGAAGATCACTTTATGATTGTGATAAGTAATTAATTTTTAGATCAGAGTGCTTGCAAAGATTGTATTTGATTTGGGCTGTTTTCTGGAAGTCCAAAAAATTTGGAAGTACCACGTTGTAAATACGGTCATATCACAGAGCGGTAGTACCGCAGGTATTTATGCAGTAGTACCGCAAGACGGTAGTTCTGACTTTATAGCGGTACGTTATTTCCAGAGAGATTTAGGTAAGGATTTCAAGGTGCGGTAGTACCGACTTAGGGCTCGGTAGTACCGCAGTGCGGTAGTATCGGCATGGTAAGTGCGGTACTACTGATCTTCTCAAAAAAACAGGGATTTGAGGATTTGGTTATTGTTTGACCTAGGTAGTGTTGCTTGTGTGCACACAGGTTTATTGTTTGGTTCTAGATTTATGATCAATATTTTAGTTGCATACTTTTTGCAAGGCGCATTGTTTGGATGAATGTGTCAATTGATGACTTTGCATATTGTGCGGTGCTACATGACAGTTTACTTGTTGTTGTCAGTTGTAGGACTCCGAAGCTATGTCATGGTGAAGCGGATGAGACTAGGACTAAGCTAGGAGAGTTTAGGTCCAAAACGGTCAAGGGATCGGGACTATGCTTAGGAGGAACCGAGGTCTAGACGATCAAAGAGCCGCTGAAGATGACCAAGACTTGCGGGGTAGTTACAAGCCGAGATGACGAGAAACCGGAGTGAGAGCTACCGGTGGTGGATATGACAGGCAACTGCAAGGTGGACCGGAACTAGGCTCAGGGAGTAATTGAGGTCCAGACGGTCAAAGAAACCAGGTGCCATCATATGCGAGAAGAAGTATGCGGTATGTCAAGTAACTTGGGTCGTTTGCAAGCGAGAATGATTCGGTGGGGATTCGGACACGTGAGAGGCTTGGCGATAATTCACTGGGGCCACGTGGAAGATGGCGAAAAATGGGCGATGCTTCGTGGCAAAGGAAATAGGAAGCTTAGTGGAAGGCGATAGAGGGGCATTTTGATAAATTGCCTAGTATAAAAAAGTGACAGTGTGTGAAATCGCAGCGTTGGCCTAAGTGGTTTAGGTCTTGTATGTGCTAAAAATGTGAAGTGGGTCGGGTGTTGACTCACTATTGGGTTAATGGTTGTAAGCCGCTTTGAGAAGCGTGCGTGAGAGAGTAAAACCCGGTGTTAGGTGGGGTTAACGGGTTATCCCTGATTTGGCCTAATGGGTGGATCCATTAGGTTTAAGTTTAGGTTTACAGCCTATATAAGGGGAGGAAAGGCAAGAGCTAGGATTTAAGAAGCTTGGCTAAGCCTTTTAGTTGCTAGCTCCTCCTCCCTCCGATGGGAGATTAGGGTTCTTTGGGTTGGAGCCTTGTGTATATGCTCTTAGCTTAGATATCTGCTATCATGAGGAATTGGCTTTAAAACTATCCATCTCAACTAAACAATACATTAATCTTTGATGATCGCTTTATCTATTTCTTGTTTTGATTTATTTGCTCTTGTTTCAGTTGGTTTTGATATCTCATCTTCCCTCTTCTTGATCCTGCTATGTCAAATACGTGATTGAGATAGAGATAGTCTTTGAAAATCAATCTCCTATCATCTAGGCACTTTGATAGCAAATTCATGAAGAAACTCGGTTTTGCTTGAGTTTGGACTCATCAAGTGATTTTTTGTTTTAAGGGTTTTTAGATCATATTCTTTGGTGTTCTACCTTACTGTGATATATAAAAATACATCTAGATCCATCTTGGCCATCATCTACCCACGAGCAGGTTGTAATCGTCGTTTAGGATTTTAGCTCAATTTTGGTGCAATCTTCCAACAAACTGAAAAAGATCATAACTTTATTCATGATTTTCATGATCATTTATTGGAATAGGTTCTTGATATTCTAGAGTAGATCTCTGTAAAATTTTGTGTTATTTGGATCCACAGATCAAAAGTTTCCTCGATTTTCGGATTTGAAATAGCACTAAAATTACTGTTCATATCCTGATTTAGAGGTCAGACCACCCCCTGTGAGAGAGGTTAGACCGCCCCCTCAATGGAGGTCAGGCTTTCAAATCACATTTTGCTCGGTTTTATTTGGATTTTTCCTTGTGATTACTTGTCTCTGATTTTCATAGCTTCCATAGCTACGGAGTGAAGACCTTTGCTTCCACTCAAAGGAAATGATACGGGGTCGCCCGATCTTCTCGACGTAGGATGGATACCCGCGGGAGTCTTGTTGAATCGCAATGATCCTCCAATACCAATGCAAGGGACGAACACTCTTTAATCCGCCAAAACACACTCGCGTCGATTTCGCCGACCACCAAGCGAAGATCTATCGTGCACCCAATTCCCAGCGGAAAGGCTGAACGATCTTGATTGAAGAACACTCGTAATTCCCTCACGGAATTTCAGCAGCACTGATAAACTCGAACAAAGTTTAATAGATTGATTATTCTCAAAGGTGATCTGAGCCCTTAGACTGCCAATACATGGCTTATATAGGACCTTGGGACGTCCATAGAGTCCACAAACCTAGTACAACTCAACCCTTTATGGTTTTAGATACGAACTCTCACAAAAAGGAAACTAGATTTTACAGCTGTCACATTATTTCGGCCATAACTTTTGATCCGTGATGAATTTCATAGTGGGACCAGATCCATTGCGTAGCCCTTGAAAATATCTTTCCAAGGAGTACAAGAACACCCAAATCGGACTCCGTTTGTGAAAGTTATGACCTTTTTAATAAGTGTCTGTCAGGCTGTCCCGAACCGAATCCGAATTGAATTCTGAGTTGAATCCGAGTTTGAATCCAATTGGCCTTGTGGGAGGTACGAATTGGGCTTGAAAATCTTATCCAAAACTTATAGTTTAAGTCCTTGGACTTCTCCCTTTTGCTCTCCCACTGAATGGGCTTTCTTCCTTCATGTCTTTGACACCTAATGTGGTCATCCTCTCCCTTTTGCGTCTCCATTGCTTTGCCATCGACAAACCTAAGAATGCATCATTTAATGACATGAGGTAGTATTTTATTCTTATGAATAACAACATTATATTTAGTTTGGAATGAGTTTACCTGGCAATGTTTGATGCGGCTCAATAACTCTTTCCAGTTGAATAATATATTTAACTGAAAAGTACAAGACACGTGCGTATCCGCATCATCCTCCCCTTCTTCAAGAAAAGCCGTCCTCGGCTTTTGATAGCCTGAAATTGTACTAAACAAAGAATACAACGTGTATGCGTGGTATATATATTTGTCATCAACACTTCTTCTGCTTAGCACATCATGAACATCTGAAGGTGTAATAAACAAAAAGAACAGCACATACGCATGATATATATAAGAGTCAATTGTTGTGGCATTCTCACTACTTTGCACAAACCGATGAATATAGCAGCGACTAAAAGATGTATGCATTGCAATATTATTTTTCACATCATTCTCCCTCCCATAAAAGAAAGTCGTCCTCGACTTTTCTAAGGATATGGACGGATCATTAACGAGTAAAATCAGATTTAGTTGTTCAGATATAGGAGATAAAATCTTTAGTACCTTCCATGCTTCAACTGCGCTACTCTGATTACTTGTACATAATTGTTTATCAAAGGGTAAACAAATAGGCTTAGAAAATCTTTTAAAACAGCAAGCTCTATTGTTGACACTTATCTCATTGCGATCATGACATGACATAAAAGGTTGTTTATCTATAATATGTAATTTTAAATTAGCAAGCTTATCACATGTAATACAAATTCTGTGAACATAAAATTTGTCATCTACACCATAATCTCCAATCAAATTAAACTTATATGTGTAGGCATAGGTACTAACTAGTGATTTGGAACATGAAATTTCAGCAACATTATTAATCACACTAGATAGCTCTCTAGGATCATCAAACATGATATAGTACAAAGAATCATTAGGAGATATTCTAGTAAGAACTTCCTTATGAGTAATCAATTCCACATTATGTAAATTGAGCAAGGAAATTTCAGAACATGGAATTTTCAGTTGATTATATGAATTCTCACAATTACTTACCTTTACACAATTAAATTCAGCACCAATAGTGTTACCTTGGTGGTCCTCCTCAAATGATGTAGGCGCTGGGTGTTTAAAATTATTAGGATGCACCCACGGGGCAGCAAGCACTTTATCCCTTCCCGTGGTTATCTCCTCCTCATTTGGTTTCAAAGGTGCCGGTTGTTGAATGTTCAATTCTTCATCTTTAATGTCAACCTGCACAATGTGAGAAACAACACTAGAAGTAGATATTAATGTGTTAGTTTCAGATGCATTCTCACTTTGTCTATCTTCTACTTCTCTCTTTTCTTTTGATGTTTCTCTCACACTCTCAATTTGAATGCTCTCAACCTCACATATGGTGGAATCACACAGCTTAGTCCTTTTATCACTCTCACTCAATTTGGCTATGTGGCTCTCATCCTCACATAGGTTGTGGTGTATCTTAGGAGCTATATGTAGTTTTGGAATACTATGTATCTCCTTGACCGAAGGGAAAGTCCCATGCTCGGTCATCTTCTCATGTGTCACACTAGTAGAGGCAGCAGAATTGAAGTATGGGCTGGGAGAAAACTGTGGTGTACGTCTCTCCATAAGTCTCTTCTCCTCTTGAATAGCACAATTCACAAGATCTTGCACACTACCAAAATATTTATGTTGAAGTGTAGCGGCAATCTTAGAATTCAATCCTCTTTTAAAGTATGTCTTCTTTTGTAGTTCACTAATGACACCGGCTAGACGTAATGCATCTTATAGCTCAAAATAATATTCTTGCACTGTATTACTCTCTTGTGTGATACTCTCCAAAAAGCGAAGCAATCCCTGTGCATAAGAGGGTGGCACAAATTCTCTCCTCATGAGTGTCTTCAAATCTGACCAAGATTTAATGAATTCGTTTCCAGATTGTTGATACCACCAACTATAAGCATAATATTCAAATTCTCTAGTGGCACACGTCACCTCTTGGTCTTTGGGAAGCTTTTGAAATCTAAATACTTTCTCCATTCGCCATTCCCACTCAAGATACTCCTCTAGATCTTCACTGCCATAGAAAGAATTAAAGCTATCTTCGACTTGTTGTGGATGAAGTGCCCGCATAACATCATTCACGATGTTCGAGCGTAACACTTTCATTTGATGATTGAATTCAATGCGCATATCTTGTGCGAAATTGTTCATCTTGGTCTTGAGTTGCGCTTTCAAGGTGGAAGAAGTGGTGGTGAACTCATTGCGCAAAGTTCCCCTCAAAGTGTGGAATTGAAAACGATCCACCGGGGTATGCCTCTCTTCTATATTATCGTCTCCACCTGTCATGATTAGTGGCACAAAGAACGCACAAATACCACAACATATATTCGATATGTGGAGTTCACTCTATCTCAGTTTTTCCTCACCAAGTAAAGTTCTTACCTTTCCGAAGTGAATTGAGGCCCAAAGGAAACTTACACTTGGTGCTGGCTACAATAGCAAGTGATGATCAAGCGGATTTAAAAATGACCCACAATTGCACGGCAAAGGATATTTAGTGGGGCTCGGTAAGGAAGTGTTTATCCTACACAATCTGAATTTCACGATGTTGTTGAATTAAGTAATAATCCAAGCTAGAAAACTCTTGTCTATGTGCCAATCCAAATGATATAAGTGAAGTATATGAACGCACACGCAATGATCAATATGACTCAATGCAAACAAAAGGAATGAGCTAAACGAAACAATCGGGAATATTAGCTCGTTTTGCACCAAGTACTAGGAGAGACGCTAGCCAATTGCAATAATATGAAATTGAGGGCACAAGATTGTCCAAAGAAATTAAATACACAATCTGAATTTATGGACTAAGATTAACTTACCCAAATTCGGCCAATGCTTTCTTTTATTTCTTTCTTTCTTTTTTTTTTTGCTCAAGCCGTGTCTCCTCTTTTTTTTTCAATCGGCTGCCTTCTCTCTTTTTTTTGGCTCTTTTTTTATACTTAAGGCCGAACTAGGTTTAATTGTTCGTAGATTCTACGCAAGTCCAAAGTTGTTCAGCAATGTGTAGATAATTCTAGAACAGCTCTAAAGCAATTATCAAAGACTAGTCTCAAGGTTCAAAGGATTTAAGTGAAGATCTGAATATGTGCAACTAAGATTCTTATGGCCAAATCAATCAAGAAAAAGGAAATCCAGATATATTCGGATGTGATATTCTTTCAAGATGCACAAAGATCTTATGTGGACAGCAAGAACAAGATTTCAAAAAGTAAATTTAATCTACTTTTTTTGGATGCTAATTGAAAGATCAACTAGCGGATTTTTCAAGGGTTCAAAATAACAACGATGAAGCAACGCAAAAGGACACTAAGATCAGCACGTAAATAAAATTTCTAATGGATCAAAACTTAATAAAACTCACGAAAATAACAGATGCGAAACTAGGGTTTGGATTTTTTTTTGTTGCAATTTTCGGTTTATTGGACTATAGGACAGAAATAAATCAATCTAAAGTAAAGGGATAAGATCCTACCGAGTAAACCGCGCTCTGATACCAGATGATACGGGGTCGCCCGATCTTCTCGACGTAGGATGGATACTCGCGGGAGTCTTGTTGAATCGTAATGATCCTCCAATACCAATGCAAGGGATGAACACTCTTTAATCCGCCAAAACACACTCGCGTCGATTTCGCCGAACACCAAGCGAAGATCTATCGTGCACCCAATTCCCAGCGGAAAGGCTGAACGATCTTGATTGTAGAACACTCGTAATTCCCTCACGGAATTTCAGCAGCAATGATAAAATCGAACAAAGTTTAATAGATTGATTATTCTCAAAGGTGGTCTGAGCCCTTAGGCTGCCAATACATGGCTTATATAGGACCTTGGGACGTCCATAGAGTCCACAAACCTAGTACAACTCAACCCTATATGATTTTAGATACGAACTCTCACAAAAAGGAATTCTAGATTTTACAGTCATCATATTATTTCGACCATAACTTTTGATCCGTGATGAATTTGATAGTGGGACTAGATCCATTGCGTAGCCCTTGAAAATATCTTTCCAAGGAGTACAAGAACACCCAAATCGGACTCCGTTTGTGAAAGTTATGACCTTTTTAATAAGTGTCTGTCAGGCTGTCCCGAACCGAATCCGAATTGAATTCTGAGTTGAATCCGACTTTGAATCCAATTGGCCTTGTGGGAGGTACGAATTGGGCTTGAAAATCTTATCCAAAACTTGTAGTTTAAGTCCTTGGGCTTCTCCCTTTTGCTCTCCCACTGAATGGGCTTTCTTCCTTCATGTCTTTGACACCTAATGTGGTCATCCTCTCCCTTTTGCGTCTCCATTGCTTTGCCATCGACAAACCTAAGAATGCACCATTTAATGACATGAGGTAGTATTTTATTCTTATGAATAACAACATTATATTTAGTTTGGAATGAGTTCACCTGGCAATGTTTGATGCGGCTCAATAACTCTTTCCAGTTGAATAATATATTTAACTGAAAAGTACAAGACACGTGCGTATCCGCATCAGGAAAAGATTTTGAAAAGCCTCGGATTGAATTTAGGCTCCTATTCACCCCCCCTCTAGTCGCCATCTAGTCGTACAGTTGGTATCAGAGCAAGATTTGCTCTTTGGTTGATGTTTACCGATCATGAGCATGGTAACTAGTAGGAAAACTTGTGAGCTCTTCTTTGCATTTTGCCGCGATGTTTTTGCCAATGATGTTATTTGTGACAAGAGGCTTGAAATTAACTAGAGAGTGATTTTATTTTTAAGAAACCACAAGTGTGAGCTTTGTGGTACATTCTTTATCTCTGGTTGTTCATGACCTAAGGAGAATAATCTTTTAGAGTCCAAGGATGATGATGATATAGACAAGCAGGGTGAGCTTCGACCCATCATAAGCAAGGTAAAACCTCATGTGACTGTGGCTTTGTCCAAGATGAATTTACTTACTCTTAAGGATTATGTGAGATACCTAGATGATAAGAATGCTAGATTGTTTCATATTCATTGTGCTAGGTCTAAATCTCACTTACCATGTGTCAGTTGTGAGTCTTTACATGTGGATGTTGAAATTTTGAATACTTCTCTTGGATACTTAAAATCTAAAAAATGAGAAATTAAAATTAACTCACCACATATATGTAGAGGAGTTTGAGTTTGCTAAGGCTAGGATCAGTGAGATAAGTGTTTCTATTTTTTATTCTCATGTAGTCTCAAGTAACTCTCGTGTTGATAGCCTAGCTTCTCTTGTTTTGTGTTTGTACTAGCGATTTTTCTCATGTGGATCCAATTCATTGCCTTTTTGCATTTTTCATCTCTTGCATATATTGTCTTTCCTTGAGAGATGATGTAAATGTTTTGAGGAGAGAGCGCGATGGTATGAGCATTGAACCTTGTGACTTAGTCACCTTGCATTTGAATTTGGGTCCTTCCTAGTAGTGAGCGTGCTCCTATAGTTGTTGTTATTTGTGTCATAACTTTATATGCTCCTATTTTGTCTAGTGCAACTCTTATTGGCTCCTCTAGTATTGTCCAAGGGATTTCTAGCGATGACAATGTTTCTTTTTCATTTGGTACTAATTCATGCAACATTAATATCGTTGCACCTACTGAAAGAAAGATGGACACAAAGTTGAACCTTGCTTTCACCGTGCCAAATATAAGCGTCGAGTGTACCCTCGAGATCATGTTTCTAAGTCTCTTGGTGTTCATAGTCTTGCCCATGACATGAACAACCAAGTACAGAGCATGAAACCTCGATTTTGGAAGCCAAAGCACGATGACAGTCTTGCTGTTTTTGGGCTTGAACCTAGGGGAGTAGTCATACCCTATTACTCCTATGGTTAGACCATAAGGCGATCAAATCGGCTAAGCAATGGCGGTGTGACCGGCCTTGAGGTGACTTGTCCCTCTTTTCTTAGTTTTCAGTGGGGTTCTAGATCTGTGTCAAGTGGTTGTTCTGTCTCTACCCAGAGGAATTCTTCTATGAGCCTTACTGATGTTGTGTCCTCACAGATCGTGTCTCCTAGTAGACATTTGCATCATTGCTTATTTTGTAAGAAGGATGGGTATAGAGTGAAACTTTGCTTATGGCAGGCCAAACACATGCATCGAGCCTATGCTTCTATGTCTCCAGGTGGATATAGTCGTTCTCATGGCATGACCACTTATGAGCATAGTATGAGGTCGCTTGGCGTACGGGTTCTTTGTCACTTTTCCTTGTGGCATCATCTAGTATCGTGGACATGGTTCTTATGTCTTTGTTTTTAGTCCACGTGCTATCCCAAGAAAAGAATTCTGTTGTTTCTCAAGTGGTGAATCTCGTTTTCCCATTGAGGTGCGCACCCACGGTTAGGAAGAGTTGTTAGTTCTTTTGGTGCTCCTGGTGGTTCTCTTTTTGATACTTTTAAGCAAGGCATTCACCGCTTTCCCAGAGAAAGCACTTGTTTTTCTCGTCGAGTTGTCCACTTGCAGCGTGCCTCCAAGATTGAATTTTCTTGCATGAACCATCCATTGCATCATACTAACTCTCAAACTTCTAGTGTTGGTGTGTCCAAGTTTTGGGTTCCCAAGTAGTTACTTACTAACCCTTCGGGATTCAAGACTCAAGCACTTTGTTCTTCTCATATGTAGGTACCAGGATGCGGGATGGAGAATATGTACTTGATTAGGTTCCGATCTTTTACTTCATCACATAATTGAAATACTTGATGATTCTCTATTCACCTTGATGGCCTCCATGAGGCATGTGTTCTCACATTTGACGTTTCCACCTACTTTGTGAGCTATCCTATATCTTCATGCCCTTATATTCATGTGTTATCATAATTGGCATGTTGTGCTTATACTTATGTTCACTTGTACCATATTGGCATGTATTACTCATGTTTCATTCTTGTCGTGCATTTATGTGTATTTTGCTTGTATATCTATATGCTAGCTTGACTCTTTTGCATTCATTGTATCATATTTTTATGCATTAATTTATTAGATGCTTAAATTTTAACTTGACTTCATGAGCATGAGTTAATTGTTGATTGTGTGTATCAGGAGTCAAGTATCATCATGATTTTGTACTTGATTGTATCTATCCTATTTTATTGCCTATATCTTGTTCCTTATGTCTATTCACCATTATTTATATATGTTAGCATACTTTCTATTATTTTTGTATGTCATGATGTATGTCTACATGATACGTGTTTGATTATGGACATATTGAGCTTGATTATATCTTGGATAGTTTTCTATATCATGATGCTACATTTATTTGTGCCTTTATGTCATTTTTGGTTCATGTGTATATGCTTATACTTGTATCCATACTAGTGTATGCTTTTATGACTTTCTTTGTTATTTGCTATGTGTGTATGGTTGTGAATTATTGAGATGTATGCATTTATTGAACTTATTCATTTATGTCTTAGTGTAAAAATAGTCAATATAACATCTTGGTAGCTTTAGATTGTCCTTATGCCTAGATATCATGAGAACTTTGATTAGTCCACAAGCTTTTTCTAGTTTTAGTTTGCACTAGGTTTTGTTGTCTTAGATGATTTGGTAAGGTCTAGATAAAGCTTGTGTAGGGGTGTGTTCTCATGTGTTTTTTGTCTTTTGTGCTTGTCATACTATTTTTGTTATCATATATTTCAGTTCTGGATCCATACTTGTATATCACTTATCCAGTACTAGGACATCAGTTGTTCTTGTGTTTGAGTTATAGGTTATGGATATGAGGGGGAAGCCATATGGATTGTGTGGATGCTTTGGGTCTCTCATTTGCTTTGAGCGTCTGGTGGAGGTTTCTATTGATCTCACGATGCAGTTTCAGTAAGCTTCCATCACATCATCAAGCAATGTGATGGAGGTTTGCTCCCTTGTGATCTTTAGTTTCTTACTTTTCAGTACTTGGTCTCATATAGCATTTCTACTCTAGTGGTAGGGATGGTCGGTTTGGATAGATAGGAACCAACTCTAGATATTTCTATCTTAGTTACACTTCTTATCTAAATGGTTCTCAAGAATTATTTACTACCTAGTTTGAGCTTTAATAGCAAGTTCATAAAGAAATCCGGTTTTGCTTGAGTTTGGTCTCATCGAGTGATTTCTTATTTCAAAGGTTTTTGGATCATGTTCTTTAGTGTTCTAGCTTGCTGTGACATGTGAAAATACATTTAGAGCTATCTTGATCATCATCTATCTACGAGCAAAGTTGTAATCACCGTTTGGGGTTTTGGCTCGATTTTGATGCCATCTTACAATGAACTGAAAAATGTCTTGATTTTAACTATGATTTTCATTATCGTTTATTGGAATAAATTCTTGATATCCTATACTAGATTTTTGCAAAATTTTATATCATTTGGATTCACAGATTAAAAGTTCCATCAGTTTTAGGATTTGAAATATCGCTAAAATTATTGTTCATATCCTAATTTAGAAGTCAGACCACCCCCTATAAGAGAAGTCAGACCATTTGGAAGTCAGACCGCCCCCTCAATGGAGGTCAGACCACCGGGGGCTTTGAAATCATATTTTGCTTGGCTTGTTTGGATCTTTCTTTGTAATTATTTGTCTCTGATCTTGATAGCTTCCATAGCTATTGGAGTGAAGACTTTTGCTTCCGCAAGGAAAAGATTTTGCAAAATCTTGAATTGAATTTAGGCTCTTATTCACTTACCTCTAGTCGCCATCTAGTCCTATATTACGTACACACCACCTTGACTAGAGTAACAAGTAGTAGAATACTACCATGAAAACCACCATCCCATTTGCAAAGAGGGAGGAGCAAGCTGATCAAGCTACTGTGCAACACAACACACAACGAAGGTGACCAAAAATACATGCAAATTTCACTCCCAGGAATGGCAACATGTACTCGCATCGGTCACACCACCTCGAACTCCCTCCCGTGAGGCCGGCCGGCGACGACGCCGTACTCCATCCCGAACTCCGCCATGATCGCCCCCGTGTCGTCCGCATTCCTTCTCACCCTCTCTCTTCCTTCAAAGATGGAGTACCGCGGCTACTGCATGGTGCATCGCTCCAACGCGCCCTCCAAACCAGCGTCACCGTATATGTCGCTGAAGTCGGAGCAGGCAACGCTGGTGCGGTTGGTGTAGTAGTCGAGGTCGAATCTGGCCTTGGTCATGTTGAAGCTCAGGCTGCCCCGGGTGTTAAAGCTGAGCTTGGACTCCGACGAGAGCAGGCCCAGGGCGTACTGCCCCGACGACGGGCTGAAGTAGAGCGTCGTGGGGTCGACGGTGACCCTGGCCCGGAAGTCGTTCATGCTCGCCGGGATCGGCGAGAGGAAGATCTCGGCGAAGTTGGCCGCCACATCGTGGTTGTGCGGGTTGGACTTCCCCTCGTACCGGTACTGGAAGTTCTCATACGTCATCTGGTTGGTGCAGATCAGGTAGAGGAGTGGAAGGCGGTGACGAAGGTGTAGACGATGAGGAACCCCAACACCGGTGACTCCATGACGGCACGGCCGAGGCTGTAGTTGTACCGCCTCGCGATGAGGACCAGGTTCACCCAGCAGAAGCCGAACACATACAGGCACAGGAACGTCGTCAACGAAGAAGAACATGTAATTCCTCTGCACATGAACAAAGAAATTATCGGGCGCTAGCTCGTGCAACGGTTCGATTTGTGCACCTCGAAAGTCCTGTACCTTGCCGATACACTGACCGACCTAGGGGCAGTGGTGGTCGAAGCGCTCAACGCAGTTGTTGCAGACAGAGCAGTGCGAGCAACGCAGTGGCCGGTAGAGCAGGCACGTGTGGCAGTACTTCACCTTCACCACCACGCCGTTCACGTGCACGTCGCGCGTCGGCGGGAGCGACCCCGACGACCCGCCGCCGCCGTAGCTGGCCGCGGGGGACATGGCGCTGTCCAGCTGGGCTTCGTTGGGCTCCAGTGGCCGCGCGTTCCGGGGGATGATCCCATGGTCCCGCCCCGACGTGAGCACCAGCACGATGACATCCTGCATGTATGCACGTCGATCATCGATTGTTGTGTCAACTTCTTGCACAAGAAATCAATGGACGTATTGATCGATCACTGACGGTGGTGTTACGGCCTCATGAAAGTGCCGACGGCCATGGCCGTCGCCGGGACGAGGGGGCCGAGCGGCTTGCCAATGAGTTCGGCGAGGCGGAACAAGATGAAGGCGACGAAGAGAGCGAGCGGCTTCATGATGAGGGACACGGTCAGCATGATGGAGTTGGCGTCTAGACCGAAGATGAGCCGTTCGCCGAGGAGGAATATCTGCCGATCAAACCAACCAGAGAATGGTTAATTATACCCATTCCAGCACATGCCGCTTCGCAGTCATTTTTAATTTAATTAACGATGGCCCATTTGGAACACGAGAATTCTTTGATACACATGCGAAGGTTGAAGAAACATCAACGGACATTTCTTCCTCTCCAGACTTGGTAGAGGCGGTGGGTGGCGATGGTAGACAAGCTGGAGGCATCGCATCAGAGACATGGCTGCGGGGGAGAGGGCTCTTGAAAAGCATCCTCCCCTTCATCTCCGGTGCACCGGTGATCGCCGCACCGCGTCGTCACCTTAGCCGCATGGGTCCCTCTCGTAGAACGGCCAGAATTGGGGGTGAGGTGAGAGGAGAGGGTGGAAATGCAATGTGCTATCCATAGGAGGAGGCATTGTGCTATCCATAAGAGGAGACATTGTGGTTGCTACTGGGGTGAAAAGAAAGGAGAAATGATCATGGCTAAATATAGAATAAAACAGAAGTAATCTAGAAAGACGAACTTGAAGCTTCTCTCATAAAAAATCTCATAAAAGTAGGGAAGAAATAAAAAATAAATAGCTTTGGTCATATAAGAACGGAGCAAATCAAGAACAATGGGACAATGTACAAAATCATTTCGGCCAGAAATATCATGAACATACATAGAATGCTCCTACCAAGATCAATTGTGCCAGTTAGTACTGTTTATTGAGGAGGGCCAGGAGGAGGTTAAGGCATGAATTTCGCAGGTGTTGGGAAGTGGCCCCACCTAGGCCCACTCGGCCCACCAGGAGCAAGTTCAAGTATACATGTAAATAGAAAGCAAGTTCATGAAGGCCATGCCAAGGAAATAATGTTTTTGCCCTCACTGGTTAGAATCAAAGGGGATAATTTAAGTAAACCTTCTTATCCATAGCTATAAATATGACCCTAGGGTATCAGAGAGAGAGAGAGAGAGAATATTTTGAGTGTAAAAAATGGACTTGAGTTGAGATTAAGGGTGCAAACGGTACAGATTAATCCCAATCGATCCAGTATCGAATCCAATCAGTACCAAATACGGAAAGGTAATTTAGTATTCGATGTCGAACTCGATCGGTACTGGATAGTTGTTGCTGGATACGGTAGCGAAAATGGGATAGCTAAAATCCAACTGAGCGTCGGCAAATGGTAAACCAGATACTATTCGACCAGATATCCAACAAGCAAGTTGCCCCAACTGGCCGAGCCCATCAACCATCACTGACACCAACTAGCCTAAATTTTACCTAAGTCCTAACCTAACTGCAGAGTCTAGCCACTCTAGCCAATCACCACCAACTCTCCCTGCTTAAGTTGAACTTGCATATGAATTTATTGATTTTCAAATTTATGTATGAATTTATCGGTTTTTGAACTTATGTATAAATTTATTATTTATGTTGAACTTGTGTTGTGTCGGCTATCATACTTAAGTAATCTAGATGAATTTATTGCTAGTTCAAGGCTTGAAGTGATGGTGGTATGGTTCAATATATATTCTTTTATGTATGTACATACTATCCATCTATATTATCCGTTTTCGATTCGAAATCATCATGTATCTATCCCGATGGTACCGTATCCGAAACTTTGAATACTCCGAATTGTATTCGTATTTGGCCTTATCGCATCTCACTCTAAATCCAGGAAAAAAATATGGTTAGAATATGGTGTGAACAATATCTATCCGAATCTGACTCAATTGCACCCCTAGTTGAGATTGAATACTAGCCACACTCTAGGCCTCTTCCCTCTCTTGAGTTTTCGGCTTTGGGCACCCCTCTCGAGCCTCTTGAAGCACTAGTATCCACTATTTGATGTGTAACCATAATAGTTGGTGTCATCCATAGGGAATGGTGTAGAAGCTATGAGCTGAAGCAAAGGTGCTTGGGCCAAATGGTGTCGAAGAAGAAAATGACGTCAGTCCCCCAAACGAAAGATGGCCATCGAAGTCGTGCAAGGAGACAACTCCATGGAGGTGAAAGGGCTACCGCTCACCCTACAGGGGGTCGCACTATCCTAATTCTTCTTGATCACCCCCGGCTCCATTTAGATTTGGGAGCAGGTTCACGACCTTATGTACAACAACTTTCAAGGCAAGTACATAGAGGTGGTCAACACCGACTAGCTCTTCGCATTAAAGCAGGCCCTCAAAGAGAAGCTACAGGAGTACTTTGGACATTTCATGAAGGTTAGATGCCAATTAAAACTTATCAATGAGATGATAATCATCAATGTCGCCATCCGAGCAAAAACCCATAAAAATAGTGGCCAAGCTCTTTGACAAAATGAAAGAATAAGTGACGGCCAAAGAGGACACATGAGGTGTGAAGTCAATGTCGTAGGCCCGCCACTAAGGCCAAGCCCGCCCCCTCTGTCCCAAAGGAGGGCACAGACCTCAAACAATGAAGGGGGCTCGACATCAAAGGAGGTGGCAACAAGGTCTCTACCCCCCCGAAGGTTAGAGCCGCAGTAGAGGAAGAGGCCACGACTGTGGAAGGGGGCGAGGCTGGGAGGACAAGCATCAACAGGGGGCGTGGTATGAAGTGCACAGCAAGGGGGAGCACACAGCGCATGAATACCCCACAATCACAGTGCTCCACAAAAGCACGACCAGGGATCATGCCCAAGACACAAGGATACCAGTGGTGGCACACGTACAATAGCCCCAGAAGTATCACTCACCGACCCCCACTGAGCATGCTGTAGATAGAGGCTGTCGACCTAGACCTCACCGAGTGATCAACGCCATCATAGGGGGGTCATCCCTTGAGTTCCCTTCTGAGAAACAACAGAGGGCCTATGCACGTCGGGTACACCATGTCTCCGCATACCCAGCATAGGTGCCCTCAGCCATAGGGGTAGACTTCCCTCACCAAGACCCGTTGGTTGTCATGGCCAACATTATGGGGTACGAAGTGAGAATGTTCCTAGTAGATGGGGGCAACTCCGTGGACCTCTTGCTCATTGATGCCTTTGATCAAATGGGTATTCCACAAGGCAGGCTCCAGTGGCTTGAGATCCCACTGCAAGGCTTCAGCGAAAGCTCGATTAGGGAACTAGGCCAAGTAGCGCTCGAAGTAGCCTTTAGTCAAGTTGAGCAAATTAGTGTAGATATGATTAACTTTAACATTGTGGATCTCCCTTATTTGTAGAACTCTATACTGGGAAGAGCTACCCTAAACTCGTTTAGGATGGTCCCGTACTACAACTACCTATGTATGAAACTCCTTGGAACTAGAGAGATCATCACAGTAACCAATGACCAGGACCTCGCACGACAAATTGAAGTGGGCACACAAAGCCCACATAGGAAGGTGCACACATTGAGTGAGAGCCTTGCCCCTCCCTCAGATACACTCCCTCCCTCCATTGTAGGATGGACACCGAAGCCAAACTCGGATAGCTAGGTAAAAAAGAATACCGCCCAGCCGCGATAACCCATCAAAATAGGTCTTAGCGGGGGACAATCTGGCCCAAAGGCAGAGCAAGGCCTGGTTACAGGAGTCGATCGGTCTATCATTGAGCACAACATGGCGATGCACCCCAATGCGAAGCCCGTTAAGCAAAGAATGTAGAGAATGTCCCTTGACAAACAAGAGGCCACCAAGGTAGAGGTGGCCAAGCTGATCACCTCCGGCATCATTCGGGAGATGGTCCACCTTAACTGTGTCGCCAATCCGGTGCTTGTCAAGAAGGCAAATGAGAGCTAGCGTATGTGCATCAATTTCATCACCCTAAACAAGGCATGCCCCAAAGATAATTACCCCCAACTATGCATCGAACAGGTAGTGAATGTCACAGCTGGGTGTGAGATGATGAGCTTCCTCGATGCGTATTCTGGGTATCATCAGATTCACATGGCTAAAGAGGATGAGGAAAAAACCAAATTGATCATCGTCGATAGGACATTTTGACACATTAGGATGCCCTTCAGGCTAAAGAATACCGAGGCTACATTCACCAGTCCCATAGCATTGGTCCTCACATCCCAACCAGGCTGGAATGTCAAGGCTTGTGTGGAAGATGTGGTTGTCAAGAGTAGGCACACGGCTTCGCACATGGTAGACCTCCATACGTGAAAATTCATCTCACAAAGCATATCAATCCCATGTTCTTCTATACTCATGAATTGTAAAAGATGGATAAAATTAAGGTATTGCATATTAAGTCATGTGAAAATCTTGCAAATTTACTCACTAAGTCATTTTCAGTATCTAATTTTAAAAGATGCGTACATAGAATTAGAATGATGAGATTTAGAGAAGTGCATAATTCAGGGGGAGATTCTTCTCGAGCTCACTATGAAACTTGTTCACGAAGATCGAGTACCCAGAGAATAAATCCTGTAGATTAAATGAAATTGGGTGGATTGTACTCTTTTTCTCTTGATGAGTTTTTCTAAAATTTCTTGACCAAGGTTTTTTATGAGGTAATTCGTGCAACACAACATAAAATGTATCATGTACTCTTTCTCTAAATTTTTTTTCACTGGGTTTTTATGGAGTTTTGATGAGATATGAACGTATCGGATGAATGCCCAAAGGGTGTGTTGGAAAACCTAGGCCTGGGTCTGCAAGCCTAACCCATAGTGGGCATCCTTCACTTAGTCTATAAATAGAGGTTCTAACCATTATAAAGTTGCATGTGAACAGAGAAAGAAATAAAGAAAAGAGTTTCCCTCTTATCTCTTTGTGTACAATTTATTGTTTGCAATATTTTATATTTAATCCTTCTCTTTTGGATAGAAAAAATTGATCGGATTAAACTCGCTAGCAACGATTGCTCAATAAGATGTTCACCTTTTTAAGTTGGTTGTTTGCCACAAGTTGCATGGCCGTATGTTTTTCTTAGAACATGGAAGTCAAGCAAGCCTCTTGCTCTTTAGCTGATCAAATCTTCAGACTTTTAGCTCCAAAAGAAATCTACCAACCTTTTTTATTCTTGTTAACAAATGATGTCCTACTCCGACAGTCAGAACACACCGACACCAATGAGTGTACGGGCCTATTCTTTTCAGCTTCTCAAAACGGTTTTTGTCTTTTGCTACAGTACCTAACTTTCAAACGGAGTATTTTTTAAGATGGAGTCTACAAGTTAATTATAATACACGTTAAAAACCCAACATCTGTACCATCCAAAAATCGCAAGCGAGTATCTCTCTCTCTCTCTCCGTAATCTCTATCGCAAATAGCTAAAATTCAAAAATTTTAGTTAAAAGCCATAAGCTATAGCCAAAAAGAATAGGCATGTACAAGTGGAATAAGAAGAAAAATGGGAGAAGAAAAGGAGGAAAGAGACAAGTGTAGTGATGAATCATGGCATGCATGTGTTACTCGAGGAGAAAGTTAGATGAGGAATGGCAGATATTTGACAATTTCTGTTTCTATCTGGTCACGAAAAAGGTTACTACACGAATGGAACCTAATTATTTCAGAGAAAGTGGAATATTTGAGTGCTTTTTTATACATCTACCATCAACTTTCTTGCTGACATGTATGAGTTGAACGTAATCTCAAGATATGGACTTTTATCCATAATAAAAATATGAATTTCATAAGTTTAAACTAGTTTTTACCATTTCAACTTCTTTTTTAAATAGTGCATTTGAACATTTAAAAAAATTGGCAGAACCGAACAAAATTAGAGATCAACCTTGCAATCTCTACTCTTCCTCTTGCAAAAAAATACTTGTATATAAGAAATAAAAATAAAATACTAAGACAAGTCAAAATTCTAGACAGCCAAGAACACAATAACACTAGATACTACTCCTCCGTTAGCCTGAAATGACTGAGATCCAAATCATCCAATGATACAACAATCCATCTACCAATCAAACAAACAAGGGCATCATCACATGTGCAATTAATTGTGGGAATCACTTGTTAGTATTTGAGTTTTTTTAGGATTTAGCACTCGAATTTCTCATTGTATGATTTTCCCTCGAGATTTGTGCTCCACCTCCATCTCCGGCAAAGGCTCCGACGAGCTATGATTAGAGTCTGGGTTGGGTTCACTGGAGTCCCCTAGGTTTAGAGGGAGTCCGGGGGAGGTGGCAAACTAGTGGTGACGTGCCGGTGCCATGGGTCGGAGGTGGGCGGTGGGTGGTAGCCGACGGGTGGAACGACACTCGGGCATGGAGTCGAGTTAGGTTGAGCGGGGATGTGTGGGGGCGGAAGAGGTGGCTGACAGTGCCGGCAACCATGTTGGGAGGCGAAAGTAGTGTGGCGGAGGAAGGGCGGCATGCACGATAAGGGTGAGGGTACAAGTTAGGGAGAGAATGCAAGTGGCTAGAAAGAGAACGACGGAGGAGATGGATGCGTGGGGCTCGTCGACATTAGAGGTGACACTGGCGAGACGATAGAGGAGGAGGCTAAGACTGTAAAAAAAACTCGAGGCTCGCGAGCTACTCAAGTTCAGCTCGTTCTAGGTTCGATTCGAGCTCGGCTCAAGCTTTAAACGAGCCGAACTTGAGCTTGATTTCAAGCTCGCGAGCTTCATCGAACCGAGCTCGAATAGTTCGTGAGTCTCGATTCGAGTTTAAATAGTGATACATGTTAACTCTTATCAAGGTTACCTGAACCGAATTCGAGCTCTAGTTTTTCTTCTTATTGAAAATTAATGTATATTTGAATTATTTTAACTGTTATCGAGCTTACTCGAGCCGAGCTCGAACTCGAATCTTTTTTGTTTTTAAAAATTAGTGCATAACAAATTATTTTAATTGTTATCGAGCTTCAACGAACCGAACTTGAATCTACTCAAGCTTAGACCGAGCCAAGCTCGAGCCTAGGTTCAGGCTCAGACCCCAACTCGAGCTCAGCTCGAGCTTCTACCGAGTTCAAGCCTAGAAGGCCAAACTCGCTCGAGCTCGGCTCGTTTACAACCCGAGAGGTGGCAAGTAGGGCGGCAGCAGAGGTAGATGTTGTAGGGTTTGGAGGTGGAATGAGATGAGAGAGTTTATATAATCAAGGGGGAGAAAGATGTTCATTTGATCTGACTCTGAATGTTAAAATCTAAGTACTTTTAAATAAAATATCTTTTAGATTTTATCAAGACATCCATTAATTGCTAATTGCTGTAAGATCCAAGAAACCAAAGATAACAAGGTCAAACCCTGAATACTCTAGATCCAGTAGCCTATAGCCCACAAGTTTTGACACCATACCAAGCTCTAATCCTCCCCGAAAGGGGGTATTTGTCCAAGAAACCGGCCATGTCGGCCGCCGGTGCCGAAGTAGGCCAGTGCATCACAGTCAGGTCCGTCTCCTGCCGTGGCGTCAAGTCCTTCGTCCCCTTCCAGAAGCCGCCGCTCTACGCGGCCGTGTCCCTCGGCGGCCACCGGGAGAAGACGCCCGCCGACACCGACGGCGGCGAGAACCCGGACTGGGAAGGTGCCGTCTTCGCGTTCGACCTCGACTACGCATGGGCGGGCAACGGTCTGCTGCAGTTCGAGGTGAAGGCGCAGGTGCCGCTCCTCGGCAACAAGCTTGTCGGCATGGCCAGCGTACCGGTGGCCGACCTTGGCCCCGGCGACGCCGCCGCGCCGCGGCATGTGAGCTACCAGGTGAGCTCCCCCGACGGCAAGGCCAACGGCACGCTAAGATTCGCCTACGCCATCACCGGCGGCAGCGGCGCGTATCAGCAGCCGCAGCTCTGCCTTTTGCCAAATGGCGCGAGGCCGGAACAAGATCTGAGCGCGGCGTATCCAGCTCCGGCGATACCAAACTTTGCTCCACACGGCAGCAGCTACCTGCCACCACCATCTCCATCGCCACTAGTATCGGCTCCACTGTACCCGCCGCTCCAAGACTTGCTGCCGCCGAGCAGCTACCCTCCTCCGCCGCCGCCTTCTATGATGGACCCACAGTATCCGGCGCCAAATTTTCCACCAAACAGCAGCTACCCACCGCCACCGCCGCTAGCCACCGCATATCCATTGCCACTGCGTCTCATCAGACACTGTTCGGCGCCTCGACAAGATATCAGACTACCGCCGCCAGCGCCGAGCAACTATCCGCCACCACCGCCGAGTGGCTACCCGCTGCCGCTGCCGATGAACCCAGAGTTCCCGGCGTCCAATTTCCCCCCTCCGACCAGCCGCTATCCGCCGCCGCCGCCAGAGTCAGGCCCAGAGTATCCAGTATTGCCAAGATCGACGCCTTCGCCAGTGCCAAGCTCAGTGGACCATGCATTGCCGTACATGGCGTCGCCGAGCGCTCCGCCGTTGCGGGACGCGGCGATCACCTGCCCGACATTGGCAGCGCGGCCGCCGCCTTCCGGTGGCTCGTACTACCCTCCGCCGGGGACACGGCACCCCGAAGAAGCGGCGAGAACGCCGTACTACTACCCTCCACCTGGGACTCGCTACTCGTAGGAGGAGTTGTGCGAGCGAATTTGCATCTTGTTTCCAAAAAAAGAATGCTTAATTTCTTTTCGGACCTGCTATACATCGGCATTTCTAGAGTGGCGTATATCTAAATTATATCCAGCTTGGAATTCGACCGGGTTCCACCTTGTGGGGTTGATCAAGCCCCGCCATCGTTTTCAGTGAGTTGCTAGTTGGCTGGTGGCAGTGTGAGGCGGCTAAAGATGGTAAGCGCTTGGGCTGTTCATGCCAACCTTGTCGAGGAGGAAGAGGAGTCGAGTTAGGTTTTCACAAAGACTGTTCATGCCATGCCAACCGTGCCTGATGTTTCTGCCTAGTGCTCGTTACAGAACCAACGACTGGAACCAGACTCGGAACCTCGCAACAAAGACGAAAACCAAAAAAGAAGGAAAGTTCGGCCCAGAAAAGATACAGCTGGGATTAACTTTCCTCTCTTTCTCGAGAGTACAGAACTGGGCTTATAGATCTGAGAAGAGACTGTTCGGCGGATGGGCCGGCATGCAGCCCGTTAGTGTCCTCTCCTCCTCCTCCCCTCCCAAATGATCCGATCCAACTCCCCGTTAGCATCAGCACGTACGGTAACTACTGTTAGTTTTTTCTAAATAAATAAATTTGAAAAAAATACTATCATAGATAATGCAAAGAAATTAGATGAAAAAAAATAAAAATCTAAAAACGATAAAATTAAGAAGCCATAAAAACGTTTAGAGCGAGGCCTGTGTCGGCTGAACATAAGCTGGGGCGGCTTGCCAAGCAGGCACGCACGCGCGGGGCCATGGCTGCTTCTGCCGTTCTGCGTCTGCATGCCGTTCGTTTCCGCTCTCAGCTAGCTGCCTGCTGCCTCTGTTGCTTTCGCATGGCTTGCCTTGTCTTGGCCTGGCCATGATGCATCATCACGACCATGTATAGCCTGTACATTACATGGCCAGCTGCAGTGGTAGCCACTAGGTACGTACTCTCTTCTAGTTTAATTGCTTACTCAGGTGTGGAGTATTTGTCATTGACTGATTGACTGGCTATGGAGCAAGTGGTGCTCCATGATTTGGCCTGCAATCGTCCTTGACTTGTTTATGATTTGGCATCAGCGTTACTGACATTGGATCGATCCACTCGCCCTTGTTTACTTATGTGGCCGGTGTCGACTATAAAATTTTTTAACTAATCTAGTTTTTATTTAAAATACAGGAATATATCGACGATTATATTGTTTAAAAAAACTAGTCTCCTATCGTCCAATCGTTAAGCAAAAATAATGCAGTCGACCAACCGTTATACACCATTAATACAGTCATCAAACGGTTGGGCGATATGTTCCAATCACTCAACAGTTGGGCGATATGTTTTAGTCACCCAACGGTTGGCCGACTGGATGATTTATATAAAAACTCAACGGCAATTGTCCCCCCCCCCCTCGGGCCGGCCGAGTGAGAGAGAGGAGTAAGAAAGAAAGGGGAGAGGAGAGGAGAAGAAAGGGAAAGGAGAGAGAAAAGAAGAGAGGGAAGGGAGAGGAGGGAGGGAGAAGAAAAAGAGTGAAGATTCGTCTGTAAGGTAATTTTTTATCTTTTATTGTATTTTATTGTAGTAAATATATATAGCTTATTTAGTGTAGATAATAATATAAGTAGCACCCTTAGAAAATTATAATTAGAGGAAAAACGTAGTAAATTAGAATCTTGTTAATTTGTATATAAGTAGCACCCGCAGAAAAATGTAATTACAGAAATAAGTGGTAAATTGGAATCTTATTAATTTATAATAGTATAAGTAGCACCCATATAAAATTTTAGTTAGAGAAAAAAGTAGTCCTTGAGGGAGAAGTAGTGTTGTTTGTGAGAAGTAACGGTGTTTTGTTGGTGCATGTGTGACCGACTATTATTTTGTTAATAACTAGAAAGTCGATTGGTTGTAGTGGGTACTCTGCCCGAGTGCATAAGGAGGATGAATGGTTTGTGTGAACTAATTAGTTCAAGTTAGTGTCAGAGTCGGATAATGTCTGGTATGGAATATCTCGGCCTTCGGGTTGCATCGGAATAGTGTAGTGCATGTTTATTATGGCATGTGTCTTAGAGATTGAATGATGTCTTATCCATGCGGGTTGCCCAAAAGAAGTTGTATTGGGCCTTACCAACAGGTATCATCCAGTTGGTGGGAGCAGTTCGGGCACCCAGCATGTTGGTGAAGAAGAGGCTCTGGAGGCTGCTGTTTTGAATGGTGAGGAGGATGTCGCTCATGACAAGGCCAACACGGTAAATGCATTAGACGAAGATCAATCACCGCATGATTCCGGATGTTGCCACACTAAAGGATGTGAAGGGCCATCTGTAGAGTCATCATATTACCAATGATATCGACGAAGACGTTGAGTAGACGTTGTGGGCGCTGCGGCCAGGAGGGGCACACAGCCAGATGATGCAAGGCACCTGTTGAGGAGTAGGCACATCAGTATGGTTTGTTCTTGCGGTGGCTGTCGCAGTTTCGGGTACGTGCTTACGGCCCTCCCCGTTGGGCGCGCTGCACTCTTGTTTTCGTAGTACGATCTTACTAATTTTTTGCTTGTACCTAGGTTGAGCGAATGTACCCGACCGCTGATAAGGAGCAGGTGTCAAACAACATAACAAAATAATTTTTCCACGTATAAATTCCCGATTGCATCATAATACCACTTACTTTCGTACATACCAATCGTTGCTATGTGAATTGTCCTCAAAGAAATTTTTAGAAAATTTCTTACACTACAACAACATACGACAATCACAAAAGGTAGGTGCCATACGTGGTGTTTAATTTTCATGCTCGTGCCATATGCGACGAGGGAGCAAACCACCGAAAGCGAGGTACCGTCACGTCTGCTCCCCACATGCAGTTGCTTTTCGTAATTATCGGGGCATCGTTAGCGCATGCTGCGCTCCTGCGCTCGCTATAAACTGGGAGCTCACTTACAGTCGTTCTTTCGCAATCTCTCTCACAGTCGCTCTTGCAATCTCGCAACTCTTCGCTGGCGGTTAGCAGTCATATTAGCAAGTATTTTCTATGTAATACATATGTGTGTGCATACATATGTAAGTGTATATTTATGTAATTATTTATTTCATCATAATTTTTTATTTATAGTATTGTATTACCATTGTATGTATGTATGTACGTATGTATGTACATACGTATAATAGTATTGGTAGCGCAACAGTAGCCTTGATAGCGCATAGTTGCAGAAATACCAAATGGCAGTGCTCTCGTAGTATTTCATAGTGGATTTGCATCTAAATTATGCTGAGATGCTCTCTCTCTCTCTCTCTCTCTCATGGATTTTTTTTGTTATTTTGCTTGCAATGTTAGATTGATAAAATTGTCTTCAAGCTTTTTGAGAAAGTTCGTAGTGATTAACCTCTAGTTTTTCGATCACAGGTAAATTATGTCTTCTCTCATAATAGTACAAGAGAATATATCTTGGATATAACACTTTAATCCTGAATTTCAGATTCTCGGTTAGTTGTCCAGTAGCTCTACTGACATAGAGAACTATATTAGATTATGTGTATGTATATTTAAATCATCTTTAAGAAATAGTTCATATGAGAATGCATTAGCCCAGAAATGCAAGGGAAAAAAGAGGGAGGGGAGAGAGGAAATATATACTACGTGTCGGCCTGAGCTTGGAAAGCATCAGTACCTCGACGTGCGTACGTGTCCGTCCGTGGTTGGATTTTGGCGTGCACAGTGAAATTAAGCCTCCTGTGCCCGTGCTGCATAAACATCACATGTCTCCACGAGATGGCAATTGGTACCAGATCCTAATAGCGATGACTACTGCCACTTTCATAAGCCAAAATTTATTCAAAATATATTAATTTTTTGATATTATTTTTTCTTTACATTATCTATGAAGATGTTACGATATTTGTTATTGTTATTCATTTTTAATTAAATATATTAGAAAAAGCTAATAATCATTATAGTATCATTTTATCTAAAAACCACAACACTTTGAAACAGATCTCCAAACAACCGATGGTACCGTCTCTCCTCCGGTAGCTGCTCTAGTCTCTCCCTTTGACTTTTTTTTAAAATTATAACGAAGGACGCACACTTACTCATACTATACACTATAAGCACACAAACGTGTACATACTACTGAAACATATGCTAGAATTTATACGAATATTATCTGATAAATTCTGTATTTATCCGGTACATCATGCTGCATAAACACAAGCTTTCTCATAAAAAATACACGTATGTGTGGTATAAGACACCCAAAATCTGGCCGTACGTCCTTCTCTCGCTGACTTGGCAGCGGGGAACCGCGGTGGTTGGAGCAAGCAGCCGAGCCGAGCCGAGCCGCGCGCGGGGTGCGTGGCGCAACAACAGTAGGACGAGATGGCCCCACCTGCGTGCAACGCGACGCCACCGCACGCGGCGCGTGCAGATATAGGCACATGCACGGTGGGAGCCTGGGAGGCACAGGCGCCCGCTCTGGCCGCTACCTCGCCCGCCCCCGCCTTGACCACGCGCGCTTCACCTGCGCGCACGCAACAGTCGCTTGCCCCTCTCGATCTCCTCTCCCCCTCTCTTTTTTAGATTTTTACAAGGGTAGTAATGCACTGGGTATACGTAGCGTGTGCGTGCCGGCTCTCCTCTCGGCGTTATTCTAACGCGCCAGCTTCACCCTGAGACGTCTGTGGTTGAGCTCTTTTAGATTTTAGCTTTGATTTATTATTTTTTATTATAGTAGTTAGTTTTTAAATAGTATATCTTTTTAAGATAGGGTCTACAGATAGATTGTAGTAACCACTGTACCGAGTTTAATTATATGATCAAAATCACATGCAACTGTTTCTCTCTACGTAGTGTCTCTCGTAAATAAAGCTAAAATCAAAGCCAAAAAATCATAAGGCAAAAATTAAAACCACAGTTTAAAAAAATCCTCCTCATATTCGGTAATGTTTGGAGTGCGTGAATCTCGTAAACTCGTTCTAAGCAAGAATCGAACTGTTTTCGCACGAAATACCCGTTGAGCGCCTGATCCTGCGTTCAAGCGGGCCCTCAGCGTGAAGATCGAGCATGCCCGGCGAAATTGACCCCGGTAACAGTAGCGTTGTCGGTTATTTTCCACAAGCTGAACTGATGACAGTCGTTGCCTAACTCATACCGGGGTTTCACATGCATTTTACGACTTGGAGGTTACACTGTTGCAGGGAAGAAACTCCAATGAGACTTCGTCACCTTTAAACCTGTTGTAAGTAACGTGGTTTTAGTATAAATTCAGAATTAATTCTAGCAAATTTAATATAGACATAAGCATGACTACAGCTGAATGCTAATATGAACATACACATAACATGTATGACTAAATTCAGTATGTTAATAAGATTTTGAATGATATATATTACTCTCAGAAAACTAGTTGTACAAGATTTATTCTTAGCCATCTCTACCATGACAAAGCTAATATTGATTATATATGACAGTTATGGATTAGATTTTGAGCTTTAAATTAAACTTTGTTATGAAAGAATGCTACCAGATCATGAATGTATGTTGCTGAACAGAATAAATGACCTCTTTAATCAATCTAACATTCAAACAACATGAACAATATTGATTAAAACAGGACAACAGTATTCGGATATCAACTAGATTGACTGAAGCTTAATCTCAAAACTGAGATAACACAATGAGCATCAAGAAATATACAACAATATCAATGATCAGAGCATATGAAATAGCAAGCAAGCCGAAAGCTCAAGATCCATCTACCCTCATATTCATATATAATTTCAGTAATATGTCATTTCATCACCAAGCAATCTAACCCATAGAACCTCTTTGCAACTTTCAATCATGGATGAATCATAGATATCAGGTATAGATCAAGCAAAGAGAATAAACAGCTAGTGTACTCACAATGCCAGTGATACTCAAAATCACTGAGACAAAATCGAACAAGGCAAGGCACGCATGCAGTGCT
Source organism: Melocanna baccifera (assembly GCA_036346265.1). NCBI lineage: Eukaryota > Viridiplantae > Streptophyta > Magnoliopsida > Poales > Poaceae > Melocanna > Melocanna baccifera. The sequence goes on along the minus strand of CM070707.1, from coordinate 2,956,521 downwards.
GTCCTAGAAAACCAAGCGTCTCGCTATGCCGCGCAAGAAGATGAAGGTAGACGGAGATACAATGCCACACTTCAAACTTTAGGTAGCCAAAGTTGGAAGTCGAGGGTCGGGCACATACCGCACAAGACTAACGAGAGCTCCGGCCAAAGAGCACCCGAGAACACAACTCAATTTTTCCTTCTCAACTCAACACAAAAACCAAATCCAACCCGCAAATGGAAAATTCCCCAATGTTCCTCCCTCAGATCTCAAAAGAGACGATGCAAAAAACAATAGGGAAAAGCCCAGAGGAGGCGATTCGGCCTTGCACAACCACCGGCGTCAGAGAAACACCAGGTGAATCGGCTGTCCTGAATCCCAAATCGAGAGGAGTAGGAGATTGAGGGGAAGAAGACTCACTGCATTCAGTACTCAAGAGAGGAAAGGGAGGCCGCCTCTTATAGAGGAGCGGAGTGGAGACCGGCGGGCTACTACCACAGCCAATGCCAAAGTACTTAGGCCGGTGGCGACTCTATCGCCTCTGCTGCCACCGGCAGACGCAGTCGGCCAAGAGAACCAGACAAGCCGAACACCTCCCCCAACAGGTGAGACCCCCTCTTATTTTTTTTCTTTTTTATCAAATTGAAATATTACTCAATTACCCTCAGAGTCCAACAAAACTTTCGTTACATCTCATCAATCTGATGACATGTGGTAGAATAAATCAATTTTTACTTGACCACGTGTTATGATTTAAAATCAATCCAAATAAAAATATAAAAGTAAGACTATATTTATATTGACTTCTAAAAGCTGCTTTTCTACAGTAAATATCTTTTCTATATTGCCTAGTTTTCAATCAGAGTGTCTTTTTAAGATGGGGTCCACTAGTCGATTGTAGTACACACTATAGTGACTTCATTTATATTGACCAAAATCATATATAAATATCTCTCTAAATTTTTCTATAAACTATTACTGTTTATAAGTTTAAGGGGGCGATCAGTTTGGCTTTTTGATCGTTAGCGGCTGCTTTTTCATCAGAGGTGCATCGTAGCTACGATGACCACTCTGATAAAATTTATTTTTTTGGTTTTTTCGTTTTTTTTTTGAAAAATTACTTATACTTTTTTTCGGTTTTTTTTATATTTTTCTATATTTAATTATACTCAATAAACTAACTCAGCTACAGTGTTTTTTCAGCCAGTTACAGTGTTTTTTCAGCAAAAATCAAAAATCATCGCTATTCCGATCACCCCTAAACTTAAAGTTAAAACTTACAGAACGGGCGTCGGAATCAGCTGATCATCCATCATCTTCACGCACAGTGCTCACCACCGCGTGCAGTCCTAGGTAAGGTTTATAGCGGGAACACTAGTACTCGATAAAGTTGCACTATCATGTCAGGGATTTTGTTCTATTCTATTTCTGTCTTCTTATTTTTTTTATTAATCTTTTTAGGTTATTTTGTTTTTTATTTCTTTGTATTATTTGTAATAATACAATTTTATTTATTTTTTAAATTTAGGCTCCACTCCAGAGCGCTTCTGCTTTTATCTTCTAGCTTTTAATTTCTTAATTTTATCGTTTTCTATTTTTTTGTTTTTTGTATTTTCTTTTTTCTTTATTCCTTTGTACTGTTTATGATGATATAACTTTTTAATTTTTATATTCAATTACGCTAGAAAAACTAACGGCAGCTAAAGTTTAAAAAAAAGTCAGAAAACCAAGCTTAAAAACCTAAATAAATATTATATTAATTACTCAGAAAAAACTAACAGATGTTATAGTGAAAAAAAAATTAGAAACCATGGCTTATAAGTCATATTGATCACGGACACTAAAAAAGGGCAAAAAGAAAGCAAAAAAAGAAAGCAAAAGTTGAAAGCAAAAGTAGATCTAGGTTGCATCTGGGTTTTTGCACATTATGAGTGGCTGAAAGCTACAGAGAGAACTGTATGTAATAGTATAATAATACACGAACCTCTACTGATTGACTATACAATAGGCAATTGGACAATGGGGAGTACTATGCTACTGTCTATGGCACAAGCTGATGTATGGCTAGATAAACAATCGCGGATGATGGAGGCTGGAAAGCCCGGATCCAAGGCAGGGGAGGCCCCATCTTTGACCGTTAGGTCAAAACTGTGCAGCTAGCACATTCTGAGAGCCTATATGATTTTGATTTTTGCACAGTACCACCACCGGCACCAAGCTCCGATGAATTTGAGTTCGAAGAGATTACCTTAGATTTTTTTCAGCTATAACTGATGATTTATAGATATAACTAATGATTTTTAGTTCTAACTCGAGTATTTGTACAAACAAACCAACTATCGATAAACTGTTTTGAAAATATTACCTCCATAAACCATTTCGAAACAGTGACAACGAAATTATCTTATTTATTTATTCAGAGAAATTATAAGTTGAAAAGGCATGCCCATTCGGATCCTTTAACTTATGCCTCGGACCCATCTGCCACCTATCGCTCGTAAATAGCAAGTGTTCCCATGGCGTGTTAGACTACTAACAGTATACTTACTCCATTAAGTGAAGCAAACGTTCATGTCGACAGGTTGGTGCGACTGCTAGCTATGGTACTCATTTTCCTGATAAGTGAAGCAAAGGAGAAGTTCTACGGGTAGATCAAGTAGCTTTGACCGGCTTAGCACACTCGATTGCCCACTTGAGAAAACCACTCGCATTTTGGACCGTCAGATTTGTATCGAACAGATCTCAACCCCTCTCCCAAATCCGCACCGCCACGCTCCATGCCACGCGTAGAAGGTTTGCCGGAATTGAGAAGCCTCGTTCCCGCAAACAAACTTTCGATCAACAGTCACCGACAGAATGCTTATCTTACGCTCGAACGCGAGACCCCACCTGTCAGCCACTGTTCTCTCGTGATAACATCTCGTCTGTGTGTGCATGTAGCAAGATAATGCTCCTCTTTTTTAAAGGAAAGAATGATATTTGTTGTGCTAGTACGCTTACTCCGTTGTTCATAGCATTGACAGGTTGGGGCCACTGCTGCTAGCAAAGCAAAAGGGAGAGGTCTTAGCTATGGTCTAATTCTTCCTCTTTTTATTTTTTTTGTTATTTTACTTTTGACTTCGATTTTAAATTAATAGGATGACTTCTTTAAATAATTTTTTATTCTAAATCTATGTATCATCTACGTCTCTCCCCTCTATTATCATCTCGAAAAGCCCCTCTATTAACATCTCAAAAAGCATAAATAAACACTATTAGCTGTAGCCAAAAGATATCGACTACAATTTAAATGAGTAGAACCATTAGTGAACGTTAAGGAAGGTGATTAGCAGGCAAATTAGTATACAGTAGTCTGGTTGTTGGGGTTGGATCGGATCTGCGTGATCGATGCGAGGAATAGAGTGAGCTGGAAGTGCGCCCATTTCCGATTTGTTTACCTCGGAGAACGTGCTCTCCTCGCCTTTAATTTGCATTTCGCCAGCTCATGGCGCTCCATTTTGACCACGGTCAAATCATTTTTTTTTGCACGATGCACTCCGTGAATCTCGTGCGTCCAATGTTTCACAGCCTGTTTACTGTTCCAGCAGTGATATTCTGTACTAACTCCGAGGAATTCATTGAGCAAAATTACCGAACAAATGATTAGTGCGATTACGCAATGCATGGAGGAATATTCGGACCTTTCACTCTTTTCCGTTTGGAATACCGACGGACAGAAGAAGAGGATAACAAGATGGCGATTCGATTTTTTTATGCCTAACATGATGCGCATTTTGACCATCGTGTCATATTATTTCAACACAGTCTTAAAACACAACTTTAACGACTCAGTTGTATTGTGATGTAATTTAAATTTTTAATATAGATTATGGTATTATAGAAGTATTTTGCAAGAATCCATATATATAATTTTTTATATATATTTAATCTAAATATTTAAAAAGATATATATAGTCAAAGCTTTTGCAATTACCACAAAACAGCTTGTATTTCTATTGTATTGTCCGCAACTCGAGTACATGCCATACCACCCCTTCCTGGCTAGAGGGAGGATGCCCGGTTCAACTTAGCTTTTTTTTATGACTTATAGTTTTTTAATATAGTTTATTTATTTTATATTATAATTGATTATAGCTTTCTTTGATGTAATTAAATTTTTTTAAAAAAATAGATTATCCCACCACAGATAATACAAAGAAATATAGGAAAAAAGAAAGATTAAAAAATTAGATAAAAATTAAAAAATAGTGTACTAGATGATAAAAACCAGAAAGTGAAGTCGAAACGAGGAAGCTTAACCTGCTGATTAGATTCGTATTCGTATTCCCTGATGACTTCGGTACTGAAATTCGTGCGCGTGCAGCGCGATCTTGGATGGTTCTGATTTCACGGACAACTTCACCGACCCATATTGGATATTGGGCAGCTTGGAACAAAAAAACTGTAGCGTTCATGCCTCTACTGAGGTCCTGATCGTTTCGATTTTTTTCGATTTTAGCTTCTAGTTTTAATTTTTTTTCACTATTCACTATACTATTCACTAACTCAGCTATAGTATTTTTTCAATCAACTATAGTGTTTTTTTAATTAAAAACTAAAAATCATCGTTATTTCATGTAGTAGTTAATCAATGGCCCTCGCCTTCCTCAACTCTCGTAACGTTTGCGTCCGCTAAAAAAATAATGGAAGTCATCTTCCACTTCCTGTGTGCGCCAAACAGTAGTATATCCGTGGGTGTGGGCGCACACAGACACGCGGAGACGCCGGTGGTACGGAGCCGTTCTTTTCACCGTATAGCCCTACAGCCTCGAACAAACGAGCCTATAGCCTACAAATTTCTTAAACAAAATAATAAAGTAGTTTTTTTTGTATAATCTTTTCGATACAGAGACGGATCATTGAGTAAATCTTTATAAATAGATTTATTATGATAGCTTTTTAAAATAGTTTAATAGTTTATTATGAAACTTATTTTAAAAGTTATCGGTCTCTGCTATAAATCCTAGTTAAAAACTCACCCTGTACACACCTACACAAAAAGATAAAAGCAAAAAAAAAGGAGAGAGAGAGAGGAAGAAATGAGGTAGAGGACAATGTGCTCGATCAGTACGAACACCATGTACAAATTAGCACCAAAATCTTTTCTGTAATTACAAATGAGAGGACGCACTGCTGCGTCGTCAGCTAAACCCACATCTTAATTAATCACCGGCCCCCTTAATTACACTCCCGGAGACTGATCAATCATCCGCACACGAACGTGGTGGTGGTCGTCGTCTCCCGCCGCCTCCGGCTCCCGAGGAACGGCAGGCCCCTCCTTTTCCTCCTCTCGCCGCCGTCGACGGAGGCGGCGGCCGCGACCACCACTTCTTGGATTGTCTCCAGCTTGGGAGCCCACCGCCGCGCCTTGCCGTACCCGACCAGCTCCTCGTACTCCTTCTCCAGCCTCTCGTCCCCGCGCAGCACGGCCGGCTTCTTGGAGTCGCCGTCGGCGCTTTCCTTGGCGACGACGTTGTCGTCGACGAGAAATTCATCGGAGAACTTGATCTGTAGGGTGCCGGAGGCGGTGCGGAGGAGCTCGAATGGGCGGTGGGAGCTGCCCTTCTTGCCCCCCGCGGCCGTGGAGATGAGGAGGAGGAGGGAGGAGGCAAGGGAGACAAAGGAGAGGACGGAGTGGAAGAGGTGGGCGGGGAGGAGGAAGTAGGCGTGGCCGGGCTGCAGCTCCTCGGCCGGCGCCACGGCCGGTATCTTCTCCCCGATGAGCAGCGCGTCGGAGCGGCAGACCAGGTGCCGCGGGTGCTGCTGCATCAGCTCCCGCGCCGTCACCGGCCGCCGGTACGTCCGCACCCGGCCGTCGCACCCCACCAGCCTCACCGCCTGCTGGTGCTGCCTCTCCTCCGCTTCCCGCGGCGGCGAGGGGCACGGGGACGGCGTCGAAGGCGGCTGAGAGAAGCAGGACGGAGCGGAGGAGTGCAGCGCCACGAGGGACTTCCACTGCTTCATGGCTGCGTCTGCTGGAGGCGGCGGTGCTGCTGCCGTGGTGGTGGAGGTGCGAGCCGGCGAGGTGGAAGAATGAGGATGCGGGTGGGGTGGTCGTGGGGAGGAGGTATAAGAGTAGAAGTGGAGAGGGGTGGGAGGGTGTGGGCCCGCGTGGGGCGTGGCAGGTTTGACGCTTTGACCGGCAGTTTTTTTTAGGGGGTTTGGATCTAGCAAGGCCTGGCCTCGTCGGTACGTGTGACTTCTCTTTTCTTTTCAGAGAGAGAGAGAGAGAGAGAGCGGGGCCGGGGGCGTGTGTTCAAAGATGCGGATGTGTCGTGGGGTGGGCCCCGTGAGGAGGTGTACACGTGTGAGGAGAGCGCGCGAGACGGACCGGACTCGGGTCACTGGCACGGCAGGGCTCGGCTCGAGCGCACGCACGCACCGTGGGTCAAGCCCAAGTGCTCGCTCAGAATTGGAAATCCGTGTATAATAATCTCTTCGATAATGCTTCCCTATTGACCCGGAGCGATCTCAGACGTATAGCTGTTTGAATGGGTCATGCTATTATGGGTCAGTCTGAGATCTATTAGTATAGATTTAACTTAAACACGATATAGTCAGATGATGGGCTGTACCAGCACGACCCGATAGACCGTATTATGCCTGGGCCGAGCGGCCGGCACGCTGGGCCGGTATAGTACGGCCCGTTTAGGTCACGAGGTCCAGCTCGTTTATTATAATTTTGTATAATTTTTCTGTAATTTTTTATTTTTAAAAAAATTTCCTTAATTTTATACATTTTTTTGAATTTTTTTTCTCCTTTTCCGGGTAAAACGAGCCAACCGTGCCGGTACGGCTCGTTTAGCTCTATTCGTGCCTGTGCCGGTATGGCATGACACGACCTGTTTATTATCCATGCATAAACGTGTTGTGCCTACCTCGAGCCTGTGCCGTGCCGGCCTGGCACGGCCTGTTGGACAGCTCTACTCGGACGTGTCTAGTATTTAGATCTACCCATCTTAGCCTATGATTCATCTTCAAATCCACCCATCACCATGACTCTAAACCAGCACTCTCTCTCTCTCAGCTCCTCCCAATCCCCATTCCTCACTTATCCCTTCATTTGGCTCTTCTTTCTAACCGCTTCCTCTCTGGCGACTTGCCAATGGATGGATGCTCGACACCGTAGACATGGTCCTCCCCCTCCCTCCTCTTGACTGGTAAAGAGAGGTCGACGCAGCATGCCAGAAGTGCACCTCACTGGCAGTTGGACGAGCATTAAGGAGATGGATGGCATGTGAAAGTGCTATCGACGAGGTGTTGGGTGACAAAGGGCACTGGATAATTGCCTTTAGCTTCGTCAGATCTTGAATTATCAGCGACGAGCATCAGGTTGGCTATCTCCTCCTCAGACGTGCATAAGATGTTGCAATAGGTTATTCGTATTGTTGTGAGTATTTGTTCCTATTGTTGCAATGATATTTCTGAAGTTTTGTGTGGATTTTCAAGTTGTTGCAAATGTATTTTGCGATTGTTGCATCTACTCTTTCATAATGTTGCAAGGTTTGTACTAAAGATTTTGTGTTGATTTGTTGCACAAGAGTTTTTTTATTTGCTACAATAATTATTACTAATTGTTGTATACAAGATCTTATATGTTGCATGATAACAGAGCCATTTGTTTGTTCCTATATTTTATTTGTTATATTTAAATATTTTTTGTAATGGGTTGCTATTTTTGTTGCAATATTTTGTTGTACGAGGATTTGCTGCAACCAGAGCTTTTTATTGCATCAGTACCAATGGTCTAATGTTCTGTTGCTTAGTTTTTTGCTGCATAGATCTAATGGTCTAGAGAGGGGCTCTTAAGTGAGATCGAGCGGACGGGAAGGGCGTGCGATGAAAAGTTTCCCATGTATGTACCGGGGCTGGTGTTTTTCTTCACATATCTAGGGCATTTGAATTGGCAAATTAACAAATCCATCTTGCAATAGCAAAACAAGAAAATTTTGCAGGGATATTTGTCACAAATTAACTAAACTTTGCGTGCTCAACTCGTAACATTTATGTCGGCTTCTACCCAAAGGCGGAGGTTTGCCATTGATTGACGCCACTTTGCACGCTTTTCCATTAGTGCGTGCAGAGCAAACTCTCACCCATGCAAGATGAGTTCTGTCCACTATGCTTCAGGGTGCAAGTGCAGACAGGGATAAAAAATATCTCGGCGGTATCCGGCCACCAGCTACTGGTCCGGATCAGTAAAAAAAATATCACTCCAATTTTTTAATTTAAATTGATGAATAGTAATTTCGGATGGTAACCGATTGAAACTGGTCAAACAGGACGGTAGGTAACCGGTTGAAAACTTGTCAAATTCAAAATTGTACTTTAAATTTGATAATTGATTTAGAAGTTATCTCGAGCAATAAATAAAACCAAATTATGTGTACCCTATATATTTTCATTGCTGAAATCCTTATTGTTATTTGCTAATTGTGCAATAGACTTTGTGTGCACACCGGGATAAATTATCCAATGTGAATTCATCACACTTTCATAAGTTACGTTTATATTTATGGAAAACATGTAAGGCCGTACATGCATGTGACATCATGCGTATTGGTACCAATTAAACACAAAACATCCCTTGATAAAATTGATGTTTTGGTTCCCTTAAAAATAGTTTTTCATTTAGTTTTTTAAAAATAAATTTAATTAGAAAAAGTATTTTGAGCATTGATCCTTTACAAAAGTTGAGTACTAAAATAGTAACATATAAATGTAGAAAATGTAAATACCACACCATTGCTACGACCTTCAAGTTTTGATACGAGAAGTGCTTTAGGCCCCATTCCCACTAGCTTATGGCTGTGGTTTTTAACTGAAATTGTACGGTAGTGACTGGTAGCTTTTTATGAGAAAAAATGTAAAAAAATCATTATATAGTTACAAACAATGCAAAGGGATAAAGAAAAAAATAAAAATAAAAAAAGCCAAAACAGTTAAAATAAACCAAAATAATAAGTCGATATGTTTCAAGTGGCTTATGACTTAAATAAATTAAAAGTCTAAAAATTTAGAAGTTGAAGCCGTTTAGAGCGGACCTTTGCTCTTCCGAGAAGTGAAAAACACAAATGCCATGTAATACGTTGCGTGTTCTAACATTTCGATACAGTAGCAACTAGCAGGCGAAACCTTCTAGAACAACGGGGTTCAAAAAGCAGGTGAGTATATATGTCGACAGGCAATGGGCCCAACAAAAAAAAAAGGTTTGCAAAATGTGTTCCTGATTGCTGATCGATGACGATGATCACTCCAGATCACTCTGCACTCTGCAGCTGGCTATCATCGCCTGCTTCCAAAACAAGCATTCATCAATAGTAAAAGGTGGTTTGTTAGGTTTGCTTGGCTTGGACCAACAGGCTAGCTCGGTGGCTAGCCAGCCCATCCAACGATCATGTGTCGTTAGCTCGGTACTATCTGTCGGGTGAGAACTCAGTTTATGAGTTTAAAGTAAGTTTCTGTTTTTGGTTCTATTTTTTTCACTATTCAGTAATTTTATTTTTTTTCTGTTTTTAAAGATTTTTTTAGATTTTTTTACCTTTTTTCTCGTATTCCTTTACATTGTTTGTGATGGACTAATATACTTTTTCTATTTTAATTTTTTTAAAATTTAATTATGCCAAATAAGTTAACTCAGTTACAATAAAAAATAAGTCAGTTACAGTAAATAAACCATAAACTATCGTTATTCTGAACGCCCCTTGAATTCAGGCTAAATGCACAGATTTATCTGTGAGAAAATACATATCCACGCTTCATAATATACTAAATAAATTTACGATTTATCTAGCTATCTCTGTTCTATATCTAGTATGTATTTCAATAAAACATAATATATGTAGCGTATGGCATAAACGTGCATGACCTAAGAAAATATGCCGAGCCGAGTCCAAACGTAGACCGGGCTGATGTCACCGTGGAAATTGAAGCCGCAACCAAACCAACCGTCCAGGGCATCACTCTTCTCGTTGTCATGTAGTTAGCCCCACGAGAGAGACTTGGCCCCATCATTAATCAAGTGTGTTACCTTCAGTTGAACTGCACACCAGAAAAATCGACGAGTGGTTATATATGTGGCCAAGTCTTTACATGCTTCCCATTTTTTCTATTGTTTTTGCATTCTTCAATTCATTTTATTTGTAGACCACCCGACACTTTCTAATTGGAGTCAAGAGTGTTAGTTTGACCCTTTATTTATTGAACACATTGCCTCCTTATGCTTTATGCTCATCGCAGAGCTACGTTAATATTGTATTATATTCATATTAATCATGTGTTCACATTAATCATACTAGACTACATATATATATAACTTTTTATGATTTGAATCAATGAATTACATAGCGTGATTGTCCTAAATATTCTATGTTCTTATGGTATCAGAGCGGTGTCGCTTCTGAGCCGCCGCCTCCACAGTTTCCGTCACATCGCCCTTGGGAGATGATCTCGTCTCTATGATCTCTCCCGGGGGATGCGCAACCCGTAGTTTAAGTCATGTCGCCGATCATTCGATCGGCTATCAATTAGAGTTTTCACCGGTCATTTTCAGATCGAGTTTTCTCTACTTCTTCTTATCATAGATCGGTTTGTGTCGCCCTACCAATCCGTCGATGTTCCTCAGCTTCGAACTTCATCGCCTTGGGTTTGACCTCTGTAGCGCCTCCTCTCCTTGGATGACGTCGTGGCATGATGCATCGCATTTGTTGACATGGCCCTCCCTCAGCGGTCTTCCGAGCGTCTCGTCTACCATCGTTATCACGCTAGATTATCATCGTCAGTCCATCATCTGCACGAGCCGTCGCAGCACCGGAAGCGCGTCACCCTTGGTCATGTCCGCATTCTTCATGTACCGATGTCATCACAGTTCGCAGACATCTTAACCAACGAGTTGCCTACCTCTATCTTTATGGAGTTCAGATCCAACCTAAACGTCCGTATTGCCAACGCTCAGACTGCGGGGGCGTGTTAGCCTAACTCTTTGGTTACCGAATGTCTCATGTCTTCGTACTTTGTGCTCACCGCAGAGCTGCGTTAATCTTGTGTTATGTTAACATTAGTTATGTGTTTTTATTAGCTATACTAAATTATATATATATATAATCTTTTATAATTTAAATTAATAAATTATATAATATAAAATCTTTACTATTATAAAAGAAGAAGTTGGTGGTTGTTGTAGCATCCTCCTTTTATTTTTAGCCATTTGATTTGATCGGACCATCCTCGTCGCTCCCACGCCTCCCCTCGCTCCCACACCCCACGCCGCCTCTCGCTCCCCGCCTCCCCTCGCTCCCACGCCTCCCCTTGCTCTCCTGCGCGCCGCCTCCTCCCCACCCGCGCCACCGTCGCCTCCTCCTCCCCTCCCCCCGCGCGCGCCGCCTCCTCCCCCACCCCTCCGCTCCGCCGCCTCCTCCTCCCCACCCCGTGTCGCGCCCTCCTCCGCCCTCACCACCTCCGCCCCCCGCTGCGCCGCATCATCCTCCCCGAACCGCCTCCTCCCAGCCCGCGCCGCCTCTGCCTCCTCCTCCATGGATGCCTTCCTACCTCCACTCGGCGCCTGCCCTATGCGCCTCCGGTCACCATCCTCGGATCCGGCCAGCCCGCCTTCGCCAGTCGGCCGCCGCCTCCTCCCCTCCCTCCCACCCCGTGTCACCGCCGCCTCCTCCCCTCCCTCCCACCCCGCGCGCCGCCTCCTCCTCCGCCCACCCCTCCGCTTCGCCGCCGCCTCCTCCCCCCACCCCACGTCGCCGCCCTCCCTCACCGAGAAGCACCGCCGCTTCCCCTCCACCCCTCGACCGCGTCGGCCCAGGAGCCGCCTCTCTGCGACATCTGCCAGGTGAGAGAGATGCAAACGCCAAACGGAAAAAGGCTACCTTTTGCGCTGTTGTTGCTTCTTACAGCTAGCCAACTCTGAATTCTGAAGCGTGATGAACGTGGTGTCAAACCTTGAACTGCAGGAGAAGAGAGGGTTATTGTTCTGCAAGGAGGACAGGGCGATCTTGTGCCGAGAGTGTGACGTGCCGGTGCACACGGCGAGTGAGCTGACGAGATGGCACGAGACAGCACAGCCGGTTCTTGCTCACCGGCGTGCGTGTCTCGTCGGTGCCGGTGGACTCCCCCGAGCTACTACCGTCGCTTGCGCTCAGTGGCGAATCCAGGATGTTCCTTTTCTTACAATATTCCTATGAAACTCTTGTATTCGGTATCCTAATATTTGCTTTATGAGATATAGATTTCCAATAAAATGTGGTACTTCCACTAAAAAATTAAGTAGAACTAGATACTTCTCGATTAATTGGTGGCATTCAGTTTATGAAGGCTTAGTGAATCATAGTAAAGTCCCACAATACAAATGGTCAGCAATTGAACCACAAGCTGGGTTTCATTGATTAGATAATAACAAGGGTGTTTGCATATAGTTATAGCAGATTGCATTCAAATCACATCATTATCTTGTGTTGTTGTTAATGTATTTGTTTTCGTCTGACAGGTTCGATTAATCAGGTGGACATCCACAAGTTCTTCCACACCAATGTTGACATATGAACAAATTCACTTGGGTAGGGGGCACTTCCAAATGGTCAGGTAATAGCAGTGAAGAGGCTCTCACATAGCTCACAACAGGGGATAGGAGAGTTGAAAATGAGATAGTTTTGGTTGGGAAACTTCAACACAAGAATCTTGTGAGACTTGTGGGTGTTTGCTTGGAAAACCAGGAGAAGTTGCTTGTGTATGAATACATGCCCAATAGAAGTTTGGACACAATTCTTTTTGGTATGAATTTCTCTTTTTTCAGTACAAGTTGGTTGGTCTTCATTGCTCCAGTTGACATAAATTTTTTGTTTGGGTGACAGATCCAGTTAAAAGCAAGGTATTAGACTGGGAGAAGAGATTCAAGATCATAAATGAAATTACTCGAGGTTTACTATACCTGCATGAAGAATCTCAGTTGAAAATCATTCACCGGAATCTCGATTGAATATTTGGGGGGCACATTATCTATTAGCAAGGTACTAAATTTATTGTATTGTATATTTTAATTTGTTCTCTTCCTATTTACAAATGAATTTGATATTCCAATGGCAAAAAAAATAGTAGATATATCTTTCGTATGTTTATATTGTGCTATAGCTTTAACAGTAGAGCTTCCCCTCTATTTTTATCCTGGATTCGCCACTGCTTCTGTGGGTAGACATAAGTCTTGCAGTTTCACATAGACTTACAGCATAGTTAACTCCACCAACAGATTATTGATTGTGTTTAGTTTTGAGTTTGCAGGAATAAGTGCCAGAACAGAACTCTCTGCACGGAGAAGCTTTCATTAGTTCTGCCTGAGATGTCACCATTCGTACCTCGGTAATTTGATAGATGTGCTGTTGTCGGGAACTCCGGGGATCTTCTTAAAACTAAATTTGGGGATGAAATTGATTCTTATGATGTCGTCATTAGAGAAAACGGTGCACCCATCTAGGTTTTGTAAGATTATGTCTGCTGCTCTTGTTTTTCCACTTGGATATGCCCTGACTTCTTCTATTTGCATTGCAGAACTACACGGAATATGTTGGTACAAAGAGTACATTTCGCCTTCTTAATAGAGGATCTGCAAAGGCACTAGATAAAGTTGTTGAGTTAGATGGTAAGTTTGCCAGCCATCTATTTTCCTATCAGTGTGATTCGGGTAACTTAGCTATCATATTTTAGAGAGTAGGGTGCCTTTGGTACATGTTCTATGTTTTCTTATCTGCCTGTTGGAACTCTTGCTATGCAGGAACTTCCAATAACCAATCCAGTATACCTCATGCTAAGCACATCATTTCGTTCCTCTGCTAAAGGAACTGGGCTTAAAGCCCTTGAAACATGATGATGTAAGAAATAGTTGATATTTATTATTCAGTTTGAGATCATATTTGATAGTATACATCATTTTTATTTAGTTTTCTGTTACAATGTACGAACACCTTACTAGTTATTTTAAATATTTCACGCTCTCGTAAGCAGCGAGATGAAAGTGAAAAGCTGCTGCACAGCTACTTATCCACGCGCGAAAACACAACCTTTTCTCCCTCCATGGAGCGCACGCATGCCTCGAGATCTCCTTCTCTTCCACCCCTTTCACCCACCGGCCGTGCGTGGCGTGTGCACGTCTTTTCTCGCCGGCCGCGCGCCGTTGCGGTAGCAGAAGTGCGTGCATCGAGACGTTAAATCCCAACTTTTTTACAGCGCGTAGCACAAGGTGGCGAGTAACACCCAGATGAGAAGAGGCTATCCCTAGCTCTCCCCCCTCTCTCTCTCTCTCTCTCTCTCTCTCATGCATGTGTCAATGAGTGAGTGAGAGAAAGAGATTCAGGAATACTACTGCTGCTGTGATTTGGCAGCACGAGACTGGAAAGGGCTCTTTTTTACTCGAGGTGAAGAGATCGAGGGAGACGTTGGAAATTGGTCTATGAGAGGCTTATTTTCTTTAAAAATTTCAAAGCATGTATTTCTGGTAACTTCTTCAAAAATATAATACATGGTATAAGAATGATCGGACGAGAAATTTGACTAGATACATGTGCGTGCATGTGTGTATTTATATATTTTTAGGTGAAAAATCATATGAATTGTGGCCGCATGGTATCATAACGTATCTCCTGGCACATTAAATCTACCTTTTATTTTGCTAATCATGCATTATATCTCTCGTTTATTATTTTATAAATGTGATTTAAACGGCAGTTATAAGTGAATTAATCGGTTTAAATTAAGTTAATACCGTCAGTTCCTAGAGATTAATTGTTGCGTGTCTTTATAAGGATATCGAGACATCCAGGCAAAAGGATAACCTGAATTTCTTCTTCATTCTTCTGTCTCTTTGCTGGAGCTGTACTGCGGTATTGAGTAGCTGGACCACACTGATCTTCCTCCTTGGCATGCACGGGAAAGAGAGTGAGTGGTATCTTCGAGCTGTTGCCGTAAAGAACACCTACACCAGGGGGCATTAATGATGTTTCTGGACAACACACATCTGCATGACCGTTCGCTTCACTGCTTCATATACGTTTTTACGCTGCATCAAATTTGCACTGCTTTTTGCTTTTTATGAAGCGCAACTATAAGTCATTCACATGATCTAAAGTACAATAAGTAGTCCGATGTTAAATTTGTTTATTGTATTATTATTATTTTACTATATTTATTTTATAGTAAAATTTAGAATTAAAAATATTATATACAAATCCAGTAAGGGAGAGACGTGGTCTTCGTCTACGTACGTTTGGTCCGGAGGCTGACTACCACCACCGTTGGGCGGAGACAGCGGCAGGTAGCGCGCGAAAACTCATGCACGGCAAACGAGGGCAGTTGGCCGGCGCGTTCAACGACACCGTCCCGGTCTGCTGCGTGCCGCTCCGGTCCACGGCCTGGTCCAACTTTGAACATTTGCTTGTTTACTTGCTGTTACTACTGAACATGCTTGGTGGACTGAATTTGGCTAACTAGGACCTTAGGGTAGGTTCGGTACTACTTATAGCTTATACTTATATAATATAGTTATAGTAATTTTTTAAAAAAATAGTGTATTTTTTAAGACGGAGTTTAAAGTATAAATGTAGGAAAAAAATATACTGAGTTCAGTAGTACCGTCTAAAATTATATACGACTATTTTTCTGTGCGTACTCCTCTCGCAAGCAGACCAGAATTCAAAAACCACAGCCATAAAGCATATACTACAGCCCAAAAGAATCAACCCTTAATTTGATTGAATCGTACTCTGGTCGATAGTCTAAACAGACTATACACTATCTATTATTATATACTAAAAGACGATAACAGGCCTACGTTTACAGTTGCTAAGAAAAAATAAATATACTCAAAATTCTCATAAAAAAGCAAAACATATATCCCTAAATTTGGTGGGACAGAAATGTAGAAGGTTAGTTTTGATACTAGTTGATTTAGAGATATAGTAATATATCTATATCTATACTAATTGTAAATTTAGATAAATATCTAGCCATATATTTGGTGGATCTAAGTTATAATAGCTCAGATTAGAAGAAAATAATCTATTTCAAATGCAATCCAAATTAAGAGAAATTCAGAATAAAAAATAAAGAAAATTAAAATTTTGATTTTCATATTACTTCCAATGTAACATCCATAAATAATTAAAATTTATAATAATAATGATCAAATTTTAAAAAGAGGTCATATCAAAATAAAAATTATATTTTTATACGAATTTCAACCTAAAACTAAAAACAAATCCATACCAAGTACAATCTAAAAAAATACAAATTCAAAATAAAATTAAAGAATGATCAGATATTCAATTTAGATTGTACTTTAATCTACCTTTTGAAAAATTGGGATTTTTGCAAAATCCTACCTGTAAGTTCTATACTGTAGCAAATCCCTCCCCCAGCACCCAGTGACCAATTTACTCGTTGAAACTCCTCAAAAACAGGAATAGCTAACCTAGCCATCTCTCGCTGAGGCCACCATGTTTGAGTCCATCTAGTCTATGAAAATCCTCCCGTGCAACCGCAACATTACCGATTGCTCCTGATCGTCCTTCTTATTTATCCATCTATATATTCTCTCACGCTTGTGTTTTTTGACAAATGCACCGCCTTGCATGTGGGTTTTTTGCAAAAATCCCTAAATAATTTGGTATGGTGTATATTTGTGTACATGTTTACCTTTAATTCTATTTTCTTAGATGACCAGGAGAACTGGTATCTTTTTTAAGAGACAATTTTTCTAGTCAATCGTATATATGACACTGTTGTAACTTCTTTTTTTTTAAAAAAAAATTTGGCCCCAGACGCCGTTGCACATCTAGCCCCATTCTTGAGCCTGGTAATGTGTCCTTTGCCATGTTACGACAACTTGGTAGGTACTTATCAAGCTCTCCTCACTTAGCGGGATGACGTGCCAAGCCGACCTAAGGCGGTAGATGATTAATTAGTGTTAATCATGCTTACTTAGTGCTAATCATGTAATATGATGCTTAATTAGTACTAACCATGCTTAAGTTAATCACTTAATTCTTCTTCGTTGTCCTATCGAGCCATGGTTGCTTGACAGGTTTGCCAGGCTCTAATGACTCGACAAGATCTGTTGAGATGTAGTAGCGCGGTAGGTGACACGTGTCGCCTAACACAACTGCCAAACTCAAGGGAGGGTTATATTTGCAATGACAAACGTTCGGAAGCTAAATTTGAAAAAAAAGTTGCTACGGTGGTGTCAGAAATGCAAAGGATTCGTTTTTTACTCAACATCTCTTTTTTGCACTTTGCAACTTGTATAACTTCCACTTACGCAGATGATCACGCTACTGCATATGTAGCTATTGACAAAAAAGAGAGTACGTTTAACCTAATAAATGTATTCTATTCCGTCCTTATGCAAAGTATAGGAAAATATCTTTTTTAAGCAATGCAAAAAGAATTATAAAACATGCATGCATACGCAAAGTTTATTACTCCTAGTGTGACATTTTGGAAGCATTATCGAAACGGTTCTCAAGCAATATTGACCATTAATTTCTAATATATTTATAAGATACTGTAAAATTATAATATTATAAAAATACTTTTTTAGATAAACATACATATATCATTTTCACATGTCTAATGTAAAGTCATACTAAATATATCCATAGCCAAAGTTTGAAAGCTGCACCTATCTTGAAACGTCTCTCATTGTGATCGGAAGGAGCATGTTTTTCATCTGTCTTATCTATGGAGGCGTTCGTTTTAGCGATGATTTTTTGCTGAAATTTTATTGTACCTGGTTTTTTTTACTGTAGCTGATTTAGCTTTTTAGGTATAATTAAATTTAAAAAAAATATAAAAATAGAAAAAAATATGTTAGCCCATCACGGACAATGCAAAGGAACACGGGAAAAAAGAAAAATGAAAAAAGCCCAAAAAATCCAAAAAAATTAAAAAAAAACGAATTACTGAATAGTGAAAAAAGCTGAAACTAGAAGCTGAAGCTAAAAAAAAATTAAAACTAGAAGCTGAAGTAAAAAAAAAGCTGAATATTTAGTCCTCTCTCTTAGACATGTATCGTTTGAAACAATTAATTGCTTATCTATTACAGGGGTACCTTCGTTTCTCAATTCAAATGCAAAACTAAGTGAGATAGTTACTCACACGCATGCACGTTTAGGGGAGAGAGCATGCTTGCGTTCCGTGAGACCTCAGTGTCTCCGTTTAATCTCAGCATGTGTAGAGAACGCATATGAGTATGAATGCGTGTATGATGGTGTGCGTTGTGTACGCGCGTCCGCTTGGTACCTTAAAAGAAGTTTAGGTAGCATTTAGTTTGGTGTTGGTTTATATATATATTTTTACTATAGTTAGTTATTTTTTACTATAGCTGAGTTAGCTTATTTGACATAATTAAATTTTAAAAAATAAAAATAAAGAAAATATGTTAGTTCATCACGGACAATACAAAGAAATACAGACAGAAAATAAAAAAGCTCAAAAAATCTAAAACAACGAAAAAAGACGAAATTACTGAATAGTGAAAAGCAGAATCTAAAAACTGATTTTAAACTGTTTTAAATGGTGCCTTAGTCTTGTTATCTTTTTCTCCATTTTACGTAGCACTTTAGGCTCCGCTCGTTTCAGCTTTTTTTCAGTTTCAGTTTCTAACTTCAACTTTTTTTCACTATTCAGTAATTCGTCTTTTTCTAAAATTTTTTAGATTTTTTGGTTTTTTTGTATTTTTCTTTTTTCTCATGTTCCTTTGCATTGTCCGTGATGGATTAACATATTTTTTTATTTTTTTAAATTTAATTATATCTAAAAAGTCAAATCAACTATAGTAAAAAAAATCAGCTACAGTAAAATTTCAACTAAAAACTAGAAGTCATCACTAAAATAAGCGGCTTGCATGCCCTGTAAGGGAAGGCGAAAACACACGTACCCACACGAGCCTCACGCTCGTACGTACGCGCACGAGCTCCCATGCACACGTACGTACTTGCGTAAAACCGTGCATTGCCCTTGAGTTTTACAACTCCTGCGTCCCTGCACAAGGAATCTGATCAGCCCATGTATGCTTCGGTTAAAGATAACCATTTCCACTCCTTTTCAAATCCACTTTGAGCGCCCCAGTTCCAAGCCAAGTTGAGCTACACTAGGAGCTTGTTCCTCCTCATGGTAGCAAGCCATATGCCAAATCTCTAGGACACACACTTCACAATGCCTGGTATGCATGCATGGCCCCATTGGTCTCGCAAAATAATAGGGCTGTCTATTATACAGATAACTGATTTTTTTATTTACTCTTAATTACTTTTTTTATCTATTGAATGAGTATCCTCTAATAGCCCGTGTGCACTACAAGAGTAAGTGTGCGCACGGCTGTTTGTTCGTGTTCCAACCTTTTGTATGCTTGCTTGTTTGCTTACCAAGGCTAGGAGGGATCTTGTTTCTTGAGAGTGCATGTGATGTGTGCCTGGGTCAAGTTTGATACAGAGAAAGAAAGGTTGATTGGCTAGTGTTCCCTTGATTTGAGGTTTTAGCGAGAGGGTGAAGGCCCTTTGATTCGAAGGATTTTAAAAACGCAGGAATAGCAAATACGTAGGATTAGAATACCACGATATGTTGAATTCTGAAGGAAACAAAACTGTAGGAATTCTTTCAAAGATGTGTTTAATTGGTTGTCTCATAGGAAAAATATAGAAATTTTGATATTAAGTGTTAATTGATTAGAGAGAGAATAGAGAGAAGTTGTATTGGAACTCTCAAATAAATTCCTAACATAAGGTTAGACCTCATGCTAGAATTCCTCTAAAATTTGTAGAAATTTTCCTATCATATAAAATTCTTTTGAAGCAATCCTACAAATCAAATACCCCTCATAGAATTTTTTTCCTTTGAATCGAGGTCCTCCATTTTTCTTTGAAATTTGTTTGAACCAAAGAGACCTTAAGTATTGAGATGGGACAGGTGGATAGGAATAGGGGATAGGCCCTAGAAAGAATTCTTATGTAGTACTAGCCATGGGGTAGTACTAGCTAAGCTTAATTAGCTTTATCCGAGTTGGAGTACATGGAAGAAATCGATAAAAATGTTTCTTCAGAATTTGTAAGTTAGTAGTACTTAGTACATTATATTTCAGCTGGCAATAATTATAAAAAAGACTTCTGTCAAGTTCGATGTAGGTGGTTATGCACATTTGGATAAAAGAAAAAAAAGAATCGATGTTGCCCTATATAACTTGAAAAAAAAAACATTGGATTCACCATTCAACACCACCCATTCAACACCACCCGAGTTATTTTAGGAGCAACATGATGAACGAGGAATGAAGGGTTGAAAAACTAGCATTTTAAAAAAAGACTAGAACAAATTAAATAAAAAACTACAGTACGATTAGCAAAACTATTAAAGAACTATGGGTGTGTTCTTTTGAGCTGAGACTTATGGCTATGGTTTTTTACATTCTAGCATATTTGTAAGACAGTATGTAGAGATAAATAGTTATATGTGATTTTGATCAGTATAAATGAACTCGGTATAATTTGTACTATAATTTACCTGTAGACCCCGTTTTAAAAAAATACATCATTTAACGACGCGTTACTATCCATCTGTACAAAAGCTATAAACACTTTCAAACTGGACCTATATTTTGAAGGACATGTATCACAGAATCACACTAATTACTTCAACAAAACGTTTCACACTAATTGCCTTCTGATTCCGGCACTTTGCTTAACCATGCAATACATGCATGCATGGAGACCTCTAGATCAATTAACAACCACACCGTGACACAGACAGACAGACGGAGAGAGAAACTCGAGGACAGTAAAGCTGGTCAGTTAGAGGCAGCAGCTGTGGCCAAACAAACATCAACGCAGCAGTCAATTGCTAGCACAAGCACCCATCTTATCATCTGCAGACTATTCCTACCGCCCCATGCATACACTGACATGACAGTGAGTCTCATGACCACGGATCGCATCGCCGTCACTGAATTTACCGATCGATTGTTCCGTTCCGTTCCAAATTCTTCGTTCCAACGCATGCGCTTGGACTCCGTTTCAAAGCTTGCATCTCTCTCTCTCTCTCTCTCTCTCTCTCATCTCTCATGGCTGCGTGTAGCTATCTGGCTGACGCAGCCGGTCGTAGACTCGTAGGTTGGTTGCAGCCGTTCAGCATGGAGAATTGGAGATGATGTTGGACGAAGATTCTTGACTCGGATCACCTCAAACTGACCATTGTTATGGAGGTATGTCGTTGCATTTTGGTCTCTGCAGTCTGCAGTGGCTTCCAGATGCTCGTGTGTCACGGTACTGGAGACAGTCCCCGGTCCGACGAGAGAGCATGGAGGCGAAAATTTTTTGCTTTTTAACCTAAAATTTAAAAAAAAATTTAACCTAAAATTTAAAAATTTTTTATAAATAAATTTCTGAGAAAAAGATTTTCAAAAATAGCCCCCCCGACACGGCGCCAAAATACATGGCATCGTGGGTACATAGCACGACGCCAAAGCATATAACGCCGAAGTACATGTTTTAAATACAGACGCCATGTGTTTTAGCGCTGTGTCGGAGGGTCTATTTTTGAAAATCTTTTTCTCAGGAGTCTATTTATAAAAAACTTTCAAATTCTAGATTAAAAAGCAAAAATTGTACCATGGAGGCGATCTGGCTGGCAAGAGGGAGAAGCGGCCCAACTCGAGGAGGAATGGGCCATGTGACTTGGGCTCAGCATTTTCGAAGCCGGCGTGGGGGTGAAACCGAAGCCTTCTTAGGGTGTAGCCGAGAGCTGCTCGGGCGTCGAACTCGTAATGCGCAATCAACTCTATGAACTTCCCCCGCCTTGTTCCTCCTGACTTCCTGGTCTCCAATTCCTGCTCGATTCCGCTACTGAAGCCTGTAATAGCCACTGAAATCTTGTGATATCTACCGAATTCTGGAAGGGAACGCAACAATCGTCACCCCACCCGGTCGGCAACTCAGGCGCAAGAGATGGATCAAATTCCGGAGCTCGTCGAGGCGATCAAGGCGCAGAGTGAAGCAGTTGTAGCCCAGCTGGAGTCAATCATGGAGCAGCAAGCGCAAGGAGAGGCGATTTACCGAGTGGTGGAGGAGATCAGGCTGGCGGTAAAGGAACTCTAGCAGTGGAAGCCAGGGATGGAGAAGGCGGCAGAAGGACTGCGCTTGGAGTTGGGTGAGTTACACGATCAAGTCCAGCGAATCGCCCATAACCCTGTGCTCGCCGTGCGCCCGGTCGACCTACCGGGGATCATCCCCAAGCTGGAAGCGCCGCCGACCACGATGATCCTCCCGGTTCCGTGGCCGCTCGAGAAAGTGCCGTGGGGTTCTGCCAGTGATGGGAAACACGGGCTTGAAGGCCACCGCGAGGAATTGATGAGCCAGAGGAAGGAAATTGGGGAAATTTTCCCGCGCCGCCTTCGGGCAATGGTACGTCGCATCTGCTAACTTCCCCTTTCGGTTCCCATGAAGATTCTGAATTCTAGCTTAGAACCACCATGCACCACCACCCAAAACCACCAAAACTTGATTTCTTGCAGTTTGATGGTGGGAGTACTAGAGCCTGGCAGCCTAGGTGCGAGAACTACTTCCGAGTGTGTTCAGTTCATCTGGAGCTGAATGTCAGTGTAGCCACCATGCATGGAAAAATGTATCGGTTCAAAAATTTTATCAATGGGCAGCGATATGACATGTTACCGCTGGTTATAAAATTTTTATATGGAAATTTGAAATTTTGAAAATTTTTGATTTTCTGGATGAATCTGAATTTTTCGACCGATATAAAATTTTACTAGTCTCCATCGATAAGACCGATAACTGCCGGTTACTGGCGAAATTTCTGTGATAGAAATTTCCTTGCCATAATGTACTTTGTAGGAAATGCTATACTTTGGGTGCAGTCTTCTAGTGCTCACTTGCATTACCGTACCTAGGAACCCTTTGG
Organism: Melocanna baccifera; assembly: GCA_036346265.1. NCBI lineage: Eukaryota > Viridiplantae > Streptophyta > Magnoliopsida > Poales > Poaceae > Melocanna > Melocanna baccifera. The sequence continues at coordinate 2,933,547 of CM070707.1, read as the reverse complement.
TACCATAGTCCACTGCTGAGACGGAGTATGTAGCTACTGCTAGTAGCGTTCTTAGGTTCTCTGGATCTTGTCTACTCTTTGAGACTATAGGTTGGTTTTAGATAGTATTCTTTTCTATAATAACAATAGTGCCATAAACATTGCCAAAAACCCAGTGCAACACTCTAGTACGAAGCATATTGATATTCGATATCATTTCCTTAGAGATCAGGTAAACAAGGGTGATGTTGTACTCCACTTTATAGAGTCTGAGCAACAGATTATATATATTTTCACTAAGACTTTTGATTCTTTTTGTTTTGTTTCTTTGTAGGGAGAATTAGGGGTTATTAGACCTTTTAGCTTGTTTTGAGGAGGAACTTGACTCTTTTGCATCTATTTTATTATATTATATTTTAAATTTAGCAATTTACATTGTAATATAAATACATGAAGTTTTGACTATTATCCTTACGTGATATAATATCTTGCTTTATATCTTACCATGTCTTGTGCTAGTTTGCTCGATTTATCGTGTCTTTCTATGTGTAATTTAGCTTTTACCATACTAATTTTATTAAATGTGAGAAACTTGAATTACACCATATCTTATTGGATGTTGTAACTAGTTTTACTCTAGTGATCCTCTTATAATTCATGCTATATCAAATAAGCTAAGTTGAGTCTTGAACATACATTGAACTTTAGATTGAGTTATGCTAGTTCTTTATTAAGCATGAGTTAGTATTAACTCTTTGTTTTTGAACTAAGTCATATCAATTATAGCTTCTTAGTTTTATTTAGTTTATTGATATGGTTTGGCTTATTTTTGGATACCTTTTGTTAAACTACGAACTTGAGCAACTTGATATGCTAAAAAATTATTTAATTTTAGATTATTGCTCATTTGATTTTAGTTTTATTATATATATGGTTTGCTATAATCTAGATAGCTCTTTCACATAATATAGCTTGATCTAATCCTTATAAAATCACATTGGATAATTTTTGTGACTCTTAATGCTAAAAATGAATAAAATACAACCACTTTATTTAATTCATGCTATATATTATTATATACATCTTGATGACTCCCTTGCCAAACGGGAGGGAAATAAGTAAAAATGCATATCTAGACCGTGATTTGGAGTTTTTATACAAAAATTTGTTAAATTGGAGCTTTAATGACTTGCTGTGATTTTCTTGATCTTTTGATCTCATCTCACCATGACCAAGATTAAATAGAACAATTATTCTTTCATATAGACTAATGTGACCATGCCACAAGTGCATATGACAATAGCTCCTAAGAATAAACAAAAGGTGAATTTATTTTTTCGGTTTCAATTTGTTTCAAATGAGAATTTGATGCTACCTAAAGATGAATATATATATATATATATATATATATATATATATATATATATATATGAAGCCTCTTTTCTATACCCGGGTATAATTACACCCTATGTCGTATCTCACAACGTAGGGAGTATCTCGCGTAATGGAGGGTATGTACATATAGTATACGATTATTTAAGACCATCTAGGTGGTATGAACAATTTTTCAAAGGTAGTATGTATATTTTTTTGACATACTCCTTTTTATGTACGTATATGAAGATATTTACAAAATATGCTAAAAACTATGGACTCTCTTGCAATTTTTTCATGTGGTTCACATTGAAGTATCTTATAATTAGTATACGAGTATATCCAAGGTGATAAAGGAGTATTTCAAGTTCGTTTAGGTGGTATATTAGAGGTGGGTGTAATTACATCTGGGTGTAAAAAATATTTTTCCTATATATATATATGTAGTTATACAAAGAGGATTGCAACAACGCTATATTTATGTAGTTAGACCAGTATGTTAAAATCAAGTCAATACCTTTCCCAACTCTTTCTCAAGGTCACCACATTACTTTTGGATCAATTCATATAAGAGTTCAAGTGGGACATATTTTGGAATCCAATTCGATCTCCAGATCAATTCGGATTTAGCTTGATAGGTCCGATTTCAAATGTGCATAACTTTCGTATACAGAGTCCGTTTAAGGTGTATGAGTACAAGATGGAATCTCATCATCTTTTGAATGGATCCAACTCCACCATTAGATTCCTTTCATGCACGTCGTAATTGTCAAAATAATCCTGTGCTGATTTAGCCTGATAGGTCTAACTTCAAATGCATATAGAATTCGCATGAAGAGTCCATTTGAAATGTGTGAGTACACCTTAGAAAGCTTATATCTCCCTCTTTTCGATAGATCTAGACCCATTCCAAAATTTATTCTGTGCGCATTGGGATCAGCAAAACAATCTTTTAGTTTTAGAAATAGAGATAGAATCAGATATGATTTGATTAGTTTCTATATGTTAAAAAGTTTCCATATTAACCAGTGTGTGGTGTAGCAATTGTAGGACAGACTTGGTAATTTTTGTCAAGTAGCCTTATCATCAATGTCATATAAATCAATCGAAGTTATCGTTCTCATCGAAAGATCAGGCCAAAACCTCTTTATCAGTTGGTATCAGAGCACAGATTGCCCGATGAAATCGCCCTACAAAAATAGTTAATTTCCGCTGTCCAAACCCGTTGTACCTTTCAATTTGTTAGTTTCAGTTTGCTAAATTAAACTTGCGTCTGTTTTAGCCTTATCTTGTTGCTATTTTTGTAGGTATAAAAAATAAATCTAAACAAAAATCTCATCAAGCAATCTGTGCTCTGATACCAACTGATGAGGGGGTTTTGGCCTGATCTATAATAAGAACGATAACTTCGATTAATTGATATGACGTTGACGATGAGGCTACTTGACCGAAACGATCAAGTCCGTCGTGCAATCACTACACCACACCCTAGTTGATATGGAAACTATTTAACACTTGTAAACTAATCAAATCATATATGATTCTATCTCTATTTCTAAAATCAAAAGATTGTTTTGCTAATTTCGACACATATAGAAGGAAAATTGGAATGGAGCCAGACATGTTGGAAAGGAGAGATAAGTTTTTCATGATATACTCACATATTCCAAACGGACTCTTGATGCGAATTCTATGCGCATTTGAATTTGGTCCTATCAGGCTGAATTAGCATGGGATAGTTTTGATGATTACGACGTGCATAAAAGGATTTTGATGTTGAAGCTAGATCCATTCGAAAGATGATAAGATAAGTTTTTCATCTTGTACTCATATACCTCAAACAGATTTTGTATGCGAAAGTTATGCACATTTGAAATTGGACATGTTAGGTTGAATCCGAATTGATCTGGAGGTCGAATTGGATTCCAAAATGTGTCTTACTTGAACTCTTGCTTGAATTAATCTAAAAGTTATATGGTGACCTTAAAAAAGAGTTAGGAAAGTCGTTGACTTAGTCTTGATATACTGGTCGGCTTTTATTTAGGAGGACCCCAGCCACGAGCGCATAGCATTGATACAATCCTCTTTGTATAGCTGTATAAAAATATATTTTCATCTTTAGGTAGTATCATATTCTCATTTGAAACAAATTGAAGTCGATAAAATGAATTCACCTTTTGTTTATTCTTGGAAGCCATAGTCATATGCGTTTGTGGCATGGTCATATCATGGACCTAGGGTGAGATTTCCCGACTCAGTTGGTGTATTTGAAGCTTTTTGTGAAATTCCTGTCACTTTCAATAGCTTCAATTCACATCTACCTCAAATGGTCATCTTTGAACCCTCACATGCTTCTTGTGACCATTTTAGGCTCTACTTCCGAATTTTCACTTTCTTTTCTAAATTCACCTCTAAATTATTTTTTTTTAAAAAAATTACCAATAGATTCATCAAGGGTGAGATCGAAGGATCATGTGAGAAGGTTTCTGAATTATGTTATGATGAATCATTGTCAATCAGGAGTCTAGAAATTTGGAAATGGAGCTTTTGCATTTTTTTTTGGAAAATTGGCTTCTAGCCTTCTATTGACCATGATGTGCAACGATGACCATTTTTGAGTCATACTATTGAGGGCCGCACCACCCCAGGGTCATTGTACGTGAAGGCTTGCTTGTTCACTGTTCTTTGTCCTTGCACACATGCAATAGTTACTTTGCTGGTGTTGAGTCAATGCATTTAATTGACCATGCATGTACGAATGCATGCATGTGTGTTGAATGGGTTTGAAGAGGCTTTGGCCGTTTGCATTAATTGTACCTACACGTTGTTGGGTCACTTGTGTTCTGCATGCATGATTTTGAGTTGACTGATGAGGCGTTAATTGACTTCCGGACAAGTAGTTTAATAGCGCTTCAACCGCTTTGTTGTTTCAGCCTGACTGTACGATGGCAGTTGTCTGACCGCTGGAGCCATGCGGTCAGATTTGGCCAGGGTAGAATTTTTCGGCCAGTTTTTTGCTTTTTGTATTTTGAGCTGTGGAATAGATTTTAGTCATTTTCTTCAGTAATTTTATGTTACACAAACTATGTTACAGCTAATGTGTGTTAAATTGTGAAGAATTTATTCTCAAAAATAATTTCTTTATCTTTGGATGTTCAGGGTTACTTGGAGTCAACTGTGGTCAACGACGAGGATCAACGCTACGCTTATAACGGAGCTAAGACCTAGAATGATCGAGGGCTGGCATAGAAAAAGCGAAAAATATTGAATGCAAGTTCGAACGGCAAGATACATCGTGTGACTTAGTCAGTCCAAGTAAGGTGTGATCCGATGGAACTAGAACGGAAGAGACTTGCCGATGTATGGCAAGCCAGTGCTGTACCTACACATGGCAAGTATGTCGATTGCTTGCAATGAAAGGAGATGATCAGATCAAGGAAGGGTATTTTGGTAGTTAGACCAAAATATCGGAAATGGCTTTAGAAGAAAACTGCGACATGTGAGTAGTGCTTGGAAAGACAGTTTAGGTCATGGAGAATCTAGTTTGATCAAGATAGATCAAGTCTAAGGACTTAGCGGATTCAGGTTTATGTGCTTTGAAAAGCGTATATAAGTGAACATATGTGTGTGATTATCGAATCTCCCCCATTGTACTTAGTGGATAGTACCTACTAAGAGTTAGATACTCGACTATCACAGACGGTTAAAAACAAAGACCGTCTGTGATATACACAATATCACAGACGGTTTTTGTTACTAACAGTCTGTGATATGATTCATATCACAGACGGTTAGTAACAAAAATAAATGCGTGATATTGTGTATATCCTGATTTGTTAATAACAAAGGCCGTCTGTGATATCGTTCATATCATAGACGGCTCAGTCTTTGAAACCGTCTGTGATATATATATCACATACGGTTTTCAACAACAAACCATCTATGATAGCAATTGCAACAACAATTTTATTTGCTGTTTTTTTGGATAGCCTCAGGATATGCTAGCCATGGCCTCTGAAAGCAAGCAAGTAGATTACAGGTAATGACAGATAAGTTAATTGCAACTCAAAGTGAATTACGAATGTAACAAACGGCCAGCAAATCATATACATATATAGAATAAAAATCGTTACACAGATATGACAAATGAACTGTTTAATTAAGCACAATTGAGTGATTTGTACAATTGAATCCAGTGTTTTAACATCTAATTATCACCATTGCCGGGGTAGGACTATCCAGCCTTGTTTATGACCTGTGCTACTAAGAATTCAGAGAGTTTTCCACGAATTTTGACTAGTTGGTCATGATCATATGTATTTTCATCGAAGTCCACCTATTGTTACTAGGAGCAATGTTAAGTTATTAATTAGCATGTGTGTGTGTATATATACATATATAATCAAATAATAATAATTATTGGAAGAACCTGACAAACATCTGGATCATTGATCTTAGTATCCATGATTTCCTTCATATGACGGCAAACGTAGAATCCACATACATTCCCCTGTAGCTGCTGATGGCATTGCAAAAATAGAATTACGTACATAGGTATTGTCAATTCTAGAGCATTATAACAAAGTGTGATATAGGATTGTTGTGTTATAGCGGGTACAAAAAATCGCGTGTTGTATCGTAGCGTGTCACTGGATTTGTTGTGTCTTCCTCCTAGGGAAACGTAAGTAGTAAACGACCTACGTGATTCAAAAAAGTTAGCCTCGGTCATTACAAACGAAGGAAATATTACAATAGAGTTATGTATGGGGGAAATGAGTTTACCTGTTAATTACTTCTTGCACATGACTAAAGTCGTGGTTGCTCCTAAGTAGGGAATCAATGTATATTATCTTGCTCCACTTTGGTACAATCACAATCAAAATCCAGTGTCGCCTAGTCATGTGTGTCGCTATAATGATTAATTCTAAGTTCATGCTGAATATAAAGTACAAATGAAACATGTGTGGTAACTAGTGAAGCACTTACCCTTGGTTGAAGGGTACTATAACGTACTCCTTATCGTTGTGAGCAATCAATCTCCTCATTATGTATTCTTGCACGAAGAATATATTTTCGTTGATAGCTTTCTCGGAGAGCAAGTGAGGGTCGAGGAAACCCACTGGTTGTCGCGATTGCCGGACTTGTTGGATCATGTATCTATACATAAGGAAAGAGTAATGACATTTACCAGTATAACATGAATATAATACTTTATTGTACAATACACTTACAGTGTCCAACATCGTAGAAGTGAGGCGTGGAGTTCGTCGAGATTGAATAGTAAGAATAAGTCTTCGAATGTCACGACGATGTAGCCCGAGTTGTGGAGGAAATGCTCCTCCGTATATCTCAGAGTGAATGCACTCTGCCGGTTTGGCTTCATATTGGATTTCTGCATGTACCAGGCATGCAATGTATTGCAAACCAAACCAAGCTAGGGTAATTGTAACTCGGGGACCAACGACACTTCTAGAATGAACTTCCATGGTCCGGGACGCGCCTTAATTTTCTTCGTTTGAGTATTAAAGCCTCGCTTACGATATTTTTTTGGTGGCATCTCGGCGGGAGCCGATGCAACAGGCTTCGGAACTGGAGCTGGAGGTGGAGCCACCGGAGCCGATGTGATAGGTTCAGGGTGATGTCCCTCTTGGGACATGGATGTGGAGATCGTGGCACGGACAAGTCGAGGGCGATGTCCCTCTTGGGCCACTGAATGGATGTGTGGACGGCATCCCCTAATGTCTTAATCTCTTTGTTGGGGGATTCTTAAGAGGGATGATCTTAAAAACATCATTAATGATGTCCACCTGGACCTTTATGAAACCGGTCTCTACTTGTACATCGTGCACCTGCTTCCCTGACAGTAATGGATACGCCATCCCTCGCCCAACGTCAACGGGAATAGAGCCAACAAGCCTGACTCTGAGGATGAAAGGCATAAGCTCCTACATAACAACACAAGATAAGTTAAGACGTCTACCAGAGAGATCTATGTAGCATTCTAAAGAGGTACATTACCTGAATATCATCGATAGATAAGTGGGCGTCGCTATGTTCAGTAATCTATGTAAGCGGGGTTCTTGAAAGAGACACCCGAAGATGTGGTTGATGACCTCGCTCTTAACCAGAGTACTGTGTCACAAGAGTGTTCTTAAAATTCTTTCATGCTTTTCCCATTGCGAGGAGCGCGTGCTATTGTACGAGTCCCTGTACTTCTGCTGAGATCTCGAACGAATTTGTAATTTCTTCCCATAGCAGATTTTTGTAATACTTTGCCAAATCTTTTCAGTATGCTATGGTGATGGGGACCCGTTGCCTTCCAATTATCCTGTAGGTAATCCGAAATGATGCCGCTGCTTTCTTTGGTTGCAGAGGGACCCCATCCGGAGAGACCACCGTGATGGTCATTCGGCCATCTGGCTTTTTCGATACTCCTCGGCCACGCTTAGTTTTCCCAATCTTGGAAGCGTGAGACCCAGATGACGACAACGAAGACTGTGTAGACGCCATCTCTCTTCTAAGAAAAAACAAACTTCAGTGAGCTATGGGCCTTCCAAATAGACCGTGTAGCTAACAAGTGCAGCATATCCAATTCATTGAGTCCCCTCCTTTTGGTAACTGCTGATTAAGTGCTAGAGTGAAGTGTGTACAAACGTGCAATGAGACTAGAGAAGTGACCAATGATGCTATTTTATCCTTTTAAATTTAGTAGTATTATTGGGAGTGACCATCTCTAGCTATAGCCGCAATCTTAGTTTAGAATTCAGTCTCGTCTTCTTCTTCGACCTAGGTTTTGGATCAAAAACCTATGACTATTGGTGGACTTACTTATGCAAGAATATATACATACATACATACATACATACATACATACATACATACATACATACATACATACATACATACATACATACATACATACATACATACATACATACATACATACATATATATATATATATATATATATATATATATATATATATATATATATATAAACTTTTGCTGGAGGGGAATTACAGAGTTCGCCTCTCGACATCTTGTTTGGTAAACTATACATGGGTAGTTGAGAGACAAACTATACATGGGTAAGCACAATGTACATGGGTACGCACAATATATACTAACTTATATTAACTTAAGGCATGAAAGGCCAACTATAATTTAGAAACAAACTATACCTAAGGACAATCACACACATATCAATATATATATATATACACACACACACACATATCAATATATCAATATCAAAGTACATGATTAAGAAGCAAATGTTGCATATATATCGATATATGAAACATGAAACATGAATAACATATCTTAATTATTCTATATGAAACATGAAATAACTATATGAAATGAATCTAAAAAGATCTTCACATCATTTTTAAGAGAAAGATCTTCACATCATCACAAATCAGTTTCACCTCAAATACATGAAACAACTATCCTCATAAGCTTACATTATTCTATAAAGATGACATTTCATCCAGAAAGATCTGATTTAGAAAGGAGGGCTCGGGGGAGGAGGGCGTCGGGCTCCAGGGGAGGAGGGAGCTAGAGTCGGGGGACGAGGGCGCCGGGCTCGGGGGAGGGAGCGACGTCGGGAGGGAGCGGCGGTGGGAGGGAGCTGCGTCGGGAGGGAACGGCGGCGGGAGAGAGCAAAACCTACCAGGGGCGCTGAGTGCGGACTCTGCTACCTGGCTGCGGATATTTATGGGGAAACTATCACAGACAGTTCCGTAATGGAACCGTCTGTCATAGTTATATCACAAACGTATGTGATATTGGAATATCACAGACGGTTCTATTAAATAGAACCGTCTGTGATATGCATATTATCACAGACGGTTCTATTTATAGAACCATCTGTGATATGAGATTATCACAGACGGTTCAATTTATAGAATCGTCTGTGATGTATTATCACAGACGATTTTTTCCGATAAACCGCCTGTGATAGTTCACTACACCTAGTTCTTATTTCTTGAGTCATTTTACAATTACAATGGAATATAGTTACATTTATGAAAAATGCAAACATAATCATAAATATAACTATTTCTTAGTTTATGAGTCATTTTACAATTACAACGGAACATATATAGTTACATTTATTACACTTGGCTATTTCATTTTAAATAAAGCCCTTCACGATGATCGACACGCATATAGCTTGCTTCATCGCCTTGTTCTTCCTCGAGCCTGATGCCGTCTCCAAATGGAGGCAAATCATCAAATTGATTGTACTCTTTCTCATCCACAATATTCTCAACCCCGACAATCCTTCTTTTCCCTGAAGAATTACATGGCACTTCTTATTTGCCGAGTCGGTTACATAAAATACTTGAACAACTTGCCTCGCAAGTACAAATGGTTCATCTTTGTATCCTACACATTTGATATCCACGGTAGTGACACAGTGCATGTCAACCTTTACACCCTATGGGAGTTGGATCCAATGGCATCGAAATAAAGGAATCTTGAAAATTACGTAGTCAAGCTCCCAAATTTCCTCTACAAGCCCGTAGTACGAGCTTGGACCAGCAGTACTGACGTGCGCATCATAGGCATCTATGCGAACACGTAAGTTCTACACTGTTCTCTTTCTATCTTGATCTGTTGTATAAAATATGTAGCCATTAATGTCGTATTCTTGCCATTTCATAATTGTAAATTTTGACCCATTTTTCAACTATTGTAGTGTTTCACTTGACGACCTCCTAGTCAATTGCGCCTTCAACCATTCGTTAAACTGATAATTGTGTTGTCTCGTGATCTAAACTTCTGACTGGCCTGCATTCTCTCGACGTGGTATGTCCTTGTGCTCTTTAATATATGGGGTCACTTCAGTTATGTGTTGTAAAACCATGAAATGGGCTTGAGCATACGTATTTTGATCCGGAGTTATTGCTTTCCTTCCGATAGTCCCGATACGCTCTAGCCTCCCCTCATGACGAGATAGAGGTATACTTATCGGCTCGACCTGAGCCATGTACACATATCAATGACCTTCTGAGCAATTGTGTTAAAGAAATAACATAGCCTTATGATTGTCACTCGAACCTTGTTCAGCAAAATATTTCTAATTGCAATAGGTAGCATTTGTGTCATTAGCACATGGTAGTCGTGAGACTTCACGCCAATTAATTTCAAATGTTCCATGGAAAACAAATTTCTTCATGCTGGTGGAGTGATCGGATGGAACTTTCACACCACGTAAGAACTGGCACAGTTCAGTTCTCTCAGACTTAGACAAAGTATAGCAAGCTGGGGGAAGGTACGTACGGCCTTAATCGATCTCTATTGGTGCTAACTCGGTCCTGATATTCATGACGACCAAGTCACGTCTTGCGTTAACACCATCCTTTGTTTTATCATGAATGTTTAGTAAGAGACCAATCAAACTGTCACATACATTCTTCTCTACGTTCATGACATAGATGCAATTGCGAACTTCTAAGTGCTCCCAATAAGATAAGTCTCAAAATATCGACCTCTTTTTCCACATGTTCTTGGTACTAAGTCATTATCTTTTTTTCGTTAAATTATTTTTTCATCTTGCGGTATAGGTGATACTTTGGAAGGAACCTACAGTGACGCATGTACATAATTTTACGCGAGTTGTTCAACCACACACTCTCGGTATAATTTAAGCAGTGCGGACATGCTTTGGCTCCTTTTGTACTCAACCCTAATAGGTTATGAAGGGTAGAAAAATCATTAATGGTGCAAAACAACATGACGTGTAGAGTAAAGTTCTCTCGTTTGTCCGCATTCCATACATGTACCCCTTTGTTCTACAGTATTACAAGATTTTCTACCAATGGTACTAGGAACACATCAATATCGTTGCCATGTTGATTCGGCCCTTGGATAAGTAGTGACATCAAAATATACTTCCGCTTCATACACAGCCAAAGAGGAACGTTGTACATGCACAGAGTCACGGGTTAGGTGCTATGCTGGCTGCTCATGTTACCAAAAGAATTCATTCTATCTGTACTCATCCCAAATCTTATATTTCTCGGTTCCACATTGAAATTTACAAACATCCTATCGATGTTTCTCCATTAGGCAGAAATAGCAACATTCTTATCATTCTGTATTTCTTACGCTGCTCCCAGTGCCAACGCATCAATCTTACATCATTGTGGTTTGCCAATAAATGCTTCAAACGGGGGATTATAGAAAGGTACCACAACACCTTAGCAGGAGGTCCTTGCTTCACTTCGATGCCCATCTCATCATCAGAGTCATTTTTATGCTTGTATCGGGATCCTTTGCACACCGAACAAATATGTAAGCTAACATACTCTTTACGGTACAGGATACAATCATTCGGACATGAATGTATTCTTTCTACTTCCATTCTTAATGGACAAAGATTCTTCTTGACTTGGTAGGTGGTTCTCGGCAATACATTTTTCGTTGGAAGCATATTCGCTAGGAGACCTAACAATGCCATGAAACTCTTGTCGGACCAACCATTACTTGCCTTCAATTTCAGCAATTCTAGAATTGATGACAACCTCGTGTATTGCGGCTTGCAGTCCGAGAACAAAGATTTCTCTGAGTCCTCAATCAAGCCCTCGAATTTACCAAACTCTCTCTCACTATAGTTCCTTTCTGCATCTCGTAACATCTGATCCAGATTGTCATCCTGTGACCTATCCTCATGATCAAAAGCACAGTCCATAACTGGCATATCGTTGTCTCCCTTGACTGTCATAACTATCTTCTTGTGTACTCTTCTCTTCACCGTGACTGGTCCAACATTTGTACCCTTTTCTGAAACTCATTCGAATTAAGTGAGTTTCAATCTGCGCTAAGTTGCTAAACATCTTGAGATTATCACAATCAATACGTGGACAGTACATATATTTCATCCCCTTCTTCCATATATCTATCTCGGCCACTCTTCTAAAAGCAGACACGCCATTAATATACTCTTCACTCACACGATTCTCAATGTACATCCAGCTTCGATCCATCTACGCTACACAAGTAACAAATGGGTGTCAAAAATCATTATTACCGCTACTACATAGCAAATCAGACTAGCTATATATACTTACACGTACATGACATGCATATAAGTTATTATAAGTAATTGAGTACTAATATCTGATCAGATCACTAAGAAGACGGCGACATGTTTTCACCCTGAACTCCCTAAAGCCGGCGCCTTGCTCCACCGATGCAGCGCAATGAAGACAGTTATTATATAAAAGTCGTATTATCATATATCTCATGTATTAGTTATTATATATAAAACTTAATTAGGATCTTTAGTTACCCTTGCATACGAGTTTTTTCGAGTTTTTTTTATCACCCATACATATTTCTTGGAACTAATTACCCTTAACACTACTAGTTCACGACGCAGTTGGACACCATTTTAATTGTTTACCACCCTAATTATCATGTGCGGTTGCACACCATTTTCATTGGTTATATCTGGCTTAAGTATGGCTCAGAATTGACTCGAGTTTGTTACGAGCCGACTATTATGACTCCACTCTCTAGCATGACATTTGGCTCAACTCAAATTGAGCCCGCTTATTTTTCTAAGATGAGCATAGCTGAGTTTAGGTTTTGCTCATTTCAGTTTCTAATTACTGACTTCTAGTTTATTATTTCTAAATTTCATTTTTTCTGTCTTTTTATCTTTTTTTCTGTATTCATTTGTATTGTCTATGATTGACTAACCTATTTTTTCTATTTTTATTTTTTTAAATTTAATTACGTCAAATAAGCTATCATCAACTACAGTGAAAAATAAACTAGTTACATTATAAAATAAACCATAAGTCAACTTATTTAAACCGAAATATGTGCCCAAAGTCTAGCTTGCTTGAACGTGATTCCTTTGCAGCCCTAGTCCAGCCCTAAGTAGGCCCTAATGAGGATTCAATCAACCCAACAAATAAAATCCATTTAACCCTCACATGCTTGTTTGGAGCATACGAATCTTGCCGAAAACTATTTAGGCCCTATTGAAACACAGGAATTTCATGAATTCTTCGAGAGTTTCATAGGAAACAGTTCGTTTTACACCAGAATTTTAACGAACAGAGCTCAATTCGTTTGGAACCTAGAAAAAATCCCAATGTTTCAATAGGGATTAAATTTACCCCCAACATTTCAACATATGTAACAACATATATTACCTGAGAACTATCTCTTAGTGGGTGGTGAACTTGTAGATATATAATTCTACTCACCAAGATTTTAGGGGGCGTTCGTTTTAGTGATGGCTTTTGACTTTTGGCTGAAATTTTATTGTATCTGGTTTTTTTTTACTGTAGCTGATTTAGCTTTTTAGGTATAATTAAATTTAAAAAAATGTAAAAATAGAAAAAATATGTTAGTCCATCACGGACAATGCAAATGAACACGGGAAAAAAAGAAAAATGCAAAAAGCCTAAAAAATTTAAAAAAAATTAGAAAAAGATGAATTACTGAATAGTGAAAAAAAATTGAAACTGAAAAAAAGCTAAAACGAACGAGGCTATAATTCTGATGTCTATCTATTACGTATATGTAAGTGTGCTTTAGTAAGAGTTTTGTGAGGACGTGAATTTATCGGTTGTCTCAATCTGTGTCTACGTGGATGTTAAAAGATATACTCGCACGGGTGCGTGTGGAGGTGTGTTCTTGTGCATCTTTTTTTGTAATAAAAAAAACATATGTTACCGAGCTCGACTCGGAACTTCATGGGCCAACCCATAGGTCCAACTTCCCACTGCAAGCCAGGCCCACTTCCTGACTCCTTGCAACAGTGGGTAATAACGTCACGTGCTCGCGGTAGTCTTCGTCTCCTGACAGCATGGCACGATCCGAACCGGACGATCGAGATCCGACCGTCCACAGCTGGAAGCCACGTCACCGGCCCCGCTCCGTGCCCCACTTTCCATCTCGCCGCACGCCGTCGCCGTCTCGCCGATACAACAACAGAAGGCGGGCAAGACACGCCGCTCCGCTCCGAGCAGCGTCTTCTCAGTGGAGGGAGGCCGAGAGGTCGGCAGCAATGGCGGCGAGGAGGGGGTGGGTGCGCGGGGCGGTGGCGTTCTGGGCGGTGGCGCTTGCGGTGGCGGCGGGGCGGCGGTACGGGTGGGACGTGGAGGCGGCGGTGTCGGCGTTCCGGCGAGCGCGGGGCACGCTGGGGCCCTGGGCGGTGCCCGCCTACGTGGCCGCACACGCGCTCACGCTCGCGCTCTGCCCGCCCTACGCCATCTTCTTCGAGGGCGGCGCCGCGCTCGTCTTCGGGTTCCTCCCGGGCGTCGCCTGCGTCTTCTCCGCCAAGGTCCTCGGCGCCTCGCTCTCCTTCTGGATCGGCAGGTCGAGACGCACCTCCCCCTTCCCTACTTTCTTTGTTTGCTGCGTTCTTGGATCACTTCTTTTGGCTGGGCATAGGCGAAGAGATCTACATGTGTTGTTATCTTTGTGCGCGTGATCTCGAAATTTCGAGGAAAAGTGTGTGTGTGGCACCGATCATGGCGTTCATGACAAGAATAGTGAGAAGCGATCAGATTGGAGATGCCTTTTGGAGAAAAAAAAGCTGACATTTCTGCTCTATTTTTGCTGGCTCGCTTGCGCCCTTGGAGTTGGAACGTTGTAGGCCTGTATCATGTAGAATTGTTACAGCTTTGATTCACATGGGTCACATGGATAGGGTTAGGTTGGTTCATATAGATAGCAATGGGAGGGAATTAGTGAAATCTAGGGTAACTTGGCGCATTTCTTGTTGATATTTGTGGGTGAGAGGTGGTTTCTTAGGTGTTTGTGTGTTTCTAGAGTCGAAAAGATTCAAACAAAATTAGATGGAAATCTCATTCTTTTGCTGTGCTTCTGTACTTGCTCGGAATTGCGTATGGTAATATTTATATGAATTCAGGAGTTGCTGAGATCTGAAAGGCTACCCGATAATCATAGGAGGAATGGTGTGCTTTTCTACACCAGCAATAGGTGACCACAATGGAGTGGGGTTAAGGGAGTAAGTTGGTCTCCAATCCAGACTAAAAAAGAGGACAATTGGATGGATGTTGGAACCGAGTGTGAGAGAGTAGGCTGGAACTAGCAAAAGCACCATTCATTGAATGTAGTTGAGCACTTATGCTTATTACAACTGATGAATTTTGATGCCATACATTCGTAGAACTCACTTTAGGAATCACCACATTGTATAACTCTGGTTTATTTCATCATGGCAAGTGTTTCAGTAAGGTGTTGCACAGATTATTCTTTAGTAACTACTTGTGTGCTGACATTGTGCTTTCTAAAAGGCTTTAGTTGTATTCTATACATTGTTCATGCCGTAGGCTTCTCAATGTAAATACATAATGCTACTAACATACGATATAAACATAGCAAGGAATCAATTTTCCAGAAAGATTGGCACAACACGTAGCTATATAGAATAAAGAACAATATATTTATTTTAAGTGCCATGTACATAGAGCTTAGGAGGTTAAAAGTTAATTTAAACTTAGCAATTGGTTTTATAGATGAACCATGGGCTAGGCTACTTATGCTCAGGCTTTCATATGGTTGGTGATGCAACGCTGGTGTGGTGTTGAAGCCATGTTGGACAGTGGTATAGTCACTATAGTGTCCAATATAAGCATCTGCAACCTCCTCAACTATACCTACCTTGGTCCTGGATTAATTTTCCTGTTTTCAAGCAAAAGAATCGAGCCATTTCGTTGATGATTATGCTGTGAAAATTGAAAACAAATTATGAAACTCAAGGTTTGCGGCCTGTACAGTTGTACTTCTCAATCTACACATCACATGCAATGCACCAATACATGCAGAACAAACTTATAGCTGAAAAAGGCTTGACACAAGCCATAATAAATCTTCTAAGCTTACATGCAACTCCTTTTGTTTTTAGAGGAGAATCACCAACTGCTGAATTGCGTCGCTGTTCATCTGTTTGTATCTCTTATGGCAACGTGTCGTACACCGGTTGCTATAGTGGTTGGCCACCACCACTTTGATTTCCTGGGCAACAAACTCAATCATGCTCATACTATGCAAAATACCGAAATACTTTCTGGCTAACTCCTCTGCTATTGTTCATAAAGTGAGATAGGCCTGTAGAGCTCTAGAGAACAGCAATGCAGATCTAATTCTAGATGTGCATATGCCCTTAGGGTAATTGAAAAATGATGATTAATTCGTAGAATATAATTAATTCATTACAATGAATTCAGTCTTGGATTATTCTACATCCTTCTGTTTTCTTTATTCTTGGACAGGAAAGGATGAAGTTTCTGTGAAGAAGCCACATAACCTCTTTACACTATGCAGGGATCTAGTGGTAATTGCCCGCATGGCCTACTCTCTAGCAATGTTCATCTGCTAACATTGGCAGATTGATGTCCCGAAACACAAAATTTTCTATCAGCTTCTGTAGCCAGGGATGTTGTAGCAAATGATTACAAGTTGTAATCATTTGTGGATCTTACTTTCTGTATTGCTTGTTTACACACACTATTGATTCGTGATTTCTAAATTCTATTCTGGCCCTCTTTTGAAGTGTATCTTTTCTGAATTTCCTCAGGGCAATTTTCATATACTTCACTTCAGCAATGGAATGGTTACAGAGAAAAAAGTACTTCCATGTTGTGGTTAAAGGAGTTGAGCAGGATGGCTGGAAATTTGTGCTACTTGCTAGGTTCTCACCTTTGCCTTCCTACATCATAAACTATGCTCTATCTGCCACCGATGTTGGATTTTTCAGAGATTTTCTCCTTCCTACAATTTTTGGCTGCTTACCAATGATCCTACAGAATGTATCCATTGTAAGCCTTGCTGGTGCAGCGGTGGCCTCCACAACAGGATCTAAGAAATCCCATATCTACTCTTACTTGTTTCCAATAGTAGGAATTGTGTCCAGCATTCTCATTTCTTGGAGGATTAAGCAATATTCTTCTGCCCTTGTTATTCCTGAGCTTAAAAATTCACCTACTAATGGAAAGGCCAATGGGGATGCTAAGCTGGCTTTGTCGCCATCTGAAAATACCACTTCCGGGAAAACTAGGAAAAGAAGGTGATTGTCGTGGTATCTCAGTATATTCGCATTATGATGAATTACCACGAAGTGTCAAGTGTCAGATGCAACCCAAGATTCCGCTTTGGTCGATGACTACAGCAAACTATGTTCTCTGTTTCATGCCATGATTTTTGGGGCGTTTAACAGATGCTCAGTCAGCTACTCTCTTGTTTCTGCATTTGAGTTTTTTTTTCCTTTTCTGACAGATGCTATTGTAAGGTGAAACTTGATAGAAGCTCAGATGATGTACACTTAAGTAGAGAGTGATCTGGTGGTTTAGGCTTGTCTCGTTGAATTGTATCCAAGGAAACCAATATTGGTTTTCTTCCCAATTTGTAGTTGTACCGCACTCAATATGTGCACAATATCGTAAAGATCAGAGATGTTCTTTTGGATGAGAACTCTGTTTGCTGTTATAACGTAGAACAGCTGTTGGGGCATTCTTTATAAGCAACTGTATATGTACTCTTCTTTGGCCACAATCCAAAGCAAATTCTGCAGTGAACTCCAAGAATCTCATACAGGGTACACGGGCTTCTGACTCTGGTTGCCCTCCTTTCTCGTCACATTATTTAACCCATGTTCCGCTCCTCCCACCTTTGCGTCCCAACAATTCCAAGAGATGAAGCTCTCAACTGTCCTGTGTTCCTACGTTGTTCTCCTTGTCCTCCATGTGCCAGAAAGCCTATCAGATAGTCCACCTCTGCAGGATTTGTGCCCTACGGCACCCCAGAGTGAGAGCAAGCTGTTCATGAATGGTTTCCTCTGCAAGCACCCTAGCACCATAATGGC
The DNA here is from genome assembly GCA_036346265.1 of Melocanna baccifera. Lineage (NCBI taxonomy): Eukaryota > Viridiplantae > Streptophyta > Magnoliopsida > Poales > Poaceae > Melocanna > Melocanna baccifera. The sequence goes on along the minus strand of CM070707.1, from coordinate 2,915,336 downwards.
GTCTGATTTCAAGACACTGCTTCTGAACCGTGCCGGAGATCTCGACAACCTGGTCAGCTCGTCGGTGAACATCGTCACCGCCGCAGAGCTCCCTGGCCTGAACACCCTCGGCCTGTCGATGGCACGGACCGACGTCGCTCCCGGCGGGGCGGTGCTCCCCCACTCTCACCCAAGAGCGTCGGAGATGATGTTCGTGCACGGTGGCGGCGTGGTGGCCGGCTTCTTTGACACCAAGGGCAGGCTGTTTCAGAGGACCCTTGGCGAGGGGGATGTGTTCGTCTTCCCCCGCGGTCTGGTCCACTTCGTCATGAACTATGGTTTTCGCCTCGCCACAACGTTTTCGGTGCTCGACAGCCAGAACCCTGGTGTGGCTGGCATCACCCATGCTATGTTCGCAGAGGATTCAGATGCAGTTGAGAGGCTGATGGCCAGAATGTTGAGATCTAGAGAGATGGGAATGAGTGGTAACAGTACTGTCAGCTTGCCATGGTCTTACTGATTATGGGATCAAGACAGTGGATACAATTTTAATGAAATTGATCGATGGACGATGATTTTCTGGTTTGTAACTGGTTGTGTGTGTGCACACGATTTCAGTCCAGGGGTGTTGGATAGTGTATAGTAAGTGATGCGGTTGATTAATTTCTGTAGAAACTGTGGTCCTGAATCTGAAAGATAAGCATTGCACCACACAGAGATTAAGACCAGAAACTTCTGTTTTTTTCCTTTCGGGTGGCTGATCATAGATCTTATGCCTTCCCTCTGTATGATGTTGCTATCTCATTTGTGTTGCACAGGCCCATTCCGTTATGCGATCTTATGTCAATTGTGACGCGAAAAGTGCGTCAAGCAACAGCCATCCTCTGCCAGTCTCTGGACTGTAGCCTTCCTTTGCCTTTTGCTTTACTCGGTGGAACTTTGTACCATTTGTTTAGTATTTGCCTTTTGCTCCTTGAAAGTGAGGATATCTCTTTCCTTTTTCCTGCCTTCTTTTCCACTCTGAAAGCTCATCTCCCTGATTAAGGTATCTTACTTGGCCAATGTATCATACACAACTTTGTGAGATGCTTTTGTAACTGATGTTGTTAATCATTGAGGGTCACTGTGCTGTATTGCTGCCCACAGGACTAACTGGATAACTTGTCAGGTGATCAGTTGTCTTAAGCGATAGAAGATAACATCAATTTGAATCCCTCGTGTTCTTGTCAATTGTTTTTCCATCTTGTGCTCAATTACAGTGCAAGTGGGGGACCACTTGAAAAAGAAACTCGTGGAGTTTATGCATTTGCTTTTCGTTTTAGCTGACTTGGTTCCTCCATCTTTTTCAGGATGAATTTTTCATCATTAACATCTTGGGATGCAAAATTTTGGAGGACTTTGAAACGTCTGTTTTTCTTCAGCTACATATTTCCTCATTGATAGTGATGATTCATGAAAATGGCTTTTCTTTCTTTTGTACAAGCAAACAAATGAGGACTGATGGTAAGACTGGTAGTATTAAAGAATACATACATTGATGAACAGAAGACCAGATTATTCAAGAACATACCATGGTGGTTGAGAAGGATTTCTTGGCTTGACGAACTACTCCATAGGGCCAAACAAAGATATACCCACAATTTTGTTTTTGAAACTGTATGAAATACAATGTACGTACAAGTACTGCAAATATATGCTAAATATACAATATTGACCTCAATAGACAACAGTACTATTATTTTTTAAAATGTTCAGCGGCAGTTATTCTTGGTGAAAATATTTTATAAATAAAAGATCGTTGGATGTTCAGGAACAAATAATCTCCAAGATGATCCTGGAAATGAAACTTTTGTCAATTTGTATGTCATTTTGAAGGACCATATAAAGGTCCAGGATAGTATTATGATGAAACATTGCAAGTTGTGTGGGGGTGGATATTTAATTTTGTAAAGATTATATTTTGTTTAAATCGATTTCAGCATTTTTTAGGCAAATCGGTATAACCGCAGCGGTTATACCGCTGACCGGTAGTACCACGATGATCAAACTGTAGAGTGGTAGTACCATAGTTTACTTGCCGGTAGATTTTTTAAGAGAGGTCCTGTTGCGGGGTGCGGTAATATTGACATGTGGTGGGCGGTAGTACTGGCCCAGATAAAAATTCTTGGATTTTGGGAAATTGAGTTATAGATTGATTTGGGTCTACTAGTGCATTGTGTTGCATAAAGTATGTTTTGACTAACGTGAGTTAAGTTATGAAGAACTTGTGTCCAAAAGTGATTTCTTAGTTTTTGGATTTGCAAAGTTGCTTAGAGTCAACCATGGTCAACAATGAGGATTAGAGTTATGCTTATGGAGGAGTTGAGGCCCGGAACGATTAAACATACCGGGTAAGATGGCTGAGCTCAAGCATGACACAAGAAATGTGGAAAATATTGAAAGAAAATTTAAGCGATGGGTCGCACATGTGGGTTGGTCGGTCCAAGTGAGTTGTGATCCGATGAAACCACAACGGGGGAGACTTACCGACACATAGCTAACCAGTTATACATCTACACGTGGCAAGCATGGCGACTGCTTGCATGAGAAGATGAAGACTGGGTCAAGAAATAATATTTCGATAAGTTGACCAAAATATCTGAAACTATTTTAGATTAAAACCGTAGCGCTTGAGTAGCCCTTGGAAAGCGGTTTAGGTTGAGAAGCTGTGAAGATCGAATTGGATCAAAGGTTAAGGACTAAGCGGATTAGGGTTTATGTGCTTTGAAAAGCATGTATAAGCGTAGTGCGCGAATAAAATCAGTGTTGTGTGGGGTTAACATGTTTTTTTCTTGTGTGCTAAGTGGATAGCATTCATTAGGGTTGGATGAGGCTGGTTGCATTGTCTATTTAACGGGTTGAGATGGAGACTTACTGGTTAACCATCCAATCATCTTAACTTTATTCATTTAAGTCAAGTGTTCTAGAGTTAGAGTTTGAGAAGTATGAGTGTTGTGGCATGTTCTCTTGTCTTTCAGGTGGAATAGCTATAAAACATTTATCTTCAAGTAGGAATATATTAATTTTGTTTATTTCTAAGAATATCTTTTGTTTTGGTTGATTTGCTTTTAATTTGATTAGTTTTGATTTTCTTTCTCCCCTTCTTGATATTGCTGGATACCAATGATATGTGAGTGATAGAGATGTCCTATGGAAATCAATCTTCATACATCTAGTCATTAGGTTTGTCAAGTTCTTGAAGTTACCCGATTTTGCTTGATTTGGTCTCTCCGAGTGATTTCTTAATCTAGTTATTTTTGTTTCAATTCCTTGGGTGTTCTAACTTATTGTGACATGTTGGAATACATCTAGACTCATCTTGGCCATCATTCACTCATGAGTAAGTGGTATTCACCATGTTAGTTTTTACTTAGTTTTGGTGCAACATTCCTTCAAACGAAAAAATATTAAAGTTTTGACAACGATTTTCTTGATTGTTGATTGGAATATGTTCATCACATTCTAGAGAAGTTACATGTCAAGTTTTAAGTCATTTATATATATAGATCAGAAGTTACATAGATTCTTAGTTTTTAATAACGCTATTTTTACTATTCCCAAGCTGGTTTTACTGTAGCAGTGCTACCGATGAACTATAGCGGTACTATCGATTTATTGCAGTGATTACCATTTTTACTATTCATTTCTTCAATTTTTAGCTTCTTAGTTTGCTGTTTTTTGTATTGGCTTTCTATACTAAATCTATAGCTTTGTAGTTATCAGAGTGAAGGATTAACAAATACTAGTGGAAAATTTGAAGGCACTATTCACCCCCTCTATTGTTGTACTGGTCCTACACATTTTTATATAAGTGATGATAGAATCAGGCAAATTGTTGTTAATACAATCCATCATAGTGTTGGTCATAGGTATTATTCTTTATATAGTCAATACTCAATTATTGAAGTGATAGCAAGAAAGAATCGATCACGTAAGTATTTGGGTTCGCCACTAAGTCAAACTACAAATTTAATTAGGACATCTTTATCTTGAGTCTTAGATGGCTACATGACAGTGAGATACTACATAATCTTGACGAAGAGAATTGTGTATGACAAATCCATTCACCTTATTTCGGTTATAAATCTTCCTTGTAGAATGGAAATTCTAACATCAAGTCTAGATTTGCTGCCTTATCTTGTAGAATTTGATAACCAGAGTTGACAGTTCTAGGGCATGCTATCAGCAATGGAACAGGGTCAAATCTCTACTATTATAAAAGTGAGGGTTTATCCATTCACCCCTTCCCTCCACGCATCTATCGAACCATTGAGCCCTCTCACCATCGTCCTCTTTTACTGTCTTGTCACAACAAAAATCAGCTAAAAAACCCAAAAAAAAAGGGTAGAAAAACCCCCTATAAACCACTCACCAACTCTCTACAGACTGCAACCGATGGCAACTGCCCCCCGATCTTCCCTTATCCTTCCTCCCACTATTCTCTCCTTCTCAGATCGGGTGACCCTTCCTCCCCCCAAATCTCTCTTGTTCTCTACTTCTCTCCTTACACCCCGTAGTACTCCCCAACCGAGGGTCGCCATTGCATAACTCATCGTGCCAGTAGCTGACCTCGCCACTTTCCACGTCTATGCCTCCCTTAGCCTTGGGCGATTGTGGTGACGGCCTTAGGCTATTGTGGCACAACAATCACCGACACCATCCACGCAGTGGCCCCGGCAAGCTCCAACTGGAAGTCAAGGTAAAGGCAAGCGCCGTGCGAGGCTACGGCGACAGATTTGTTGGAGGCTGGCGATGGTGGTGTTGAGGTGTGCGGAGATGGTGGTTGTGTCCCCCTCTCTAGTTAGTGTAGAGCGATGATGGCAAGGGTGAGCGTGAGGAGGTCACGAGGTAGGGTCCAAATCATGTGCACGAACCATTGAACCAACCAAGCTCGATGCGTGCGATCTCGGTTGCGGCATCGCAAATGCTGCGGACAAGGAAGCGCGGGGCGGCGTGTGTCCGCCGCAGGCATGGTGAGGGCATAGAGCTGTGGACAATGCCGGGGCATGAGGTGCGGCCCAATAGGTATTCAACCACTTGAGGAATAGGAGTTTGCTGCTTCCGCCTGACGCTCTAGTCGAGTCATCCGTATGATCATCATGTGATACTCTTTCTTGAAATGCTATTGTGTGTCACCTAGGGAGTTGATGTTGGGGGCCAAACATTGGACAGGATGCAATTTTTAATCTTTATTTGAATTATAAGGCTCAAAATTTCACAGGAAGTAGTATAAATCCTATGATATTCCTTTGGAATTCCTCCATTCTAAATAAGGCCTAAATATTAAAATTTTCTAAAGTACACTCCCTTCCAAACAGACCTGAAAAGATTCTATTTCATGAAAAGGAGATGTGACCCATCACAGGTAGTGTAGGCTGAGCATGTCTACTGTTTTTTTTAGTGCAACTTTTTAAAGTCTGCTTGGAACATAGGAGTATCATAAGAAATATTTCAAATATTATTGTAGAAATTAGAAAATCTAAAAGAAACCGTTGTTTCAATTTTTTGATTAAATCACTTAATAATAGGTAAATTGTCTTGAGTTTTACCAAACACCATATCAAGAAATTACTTTCATATTGCATGAGGCTGGAGATAAATATGTAACCTTATATTTAGTTATATCTATCACCTTTTTTTGAGACACCGTTGCAACGTACAGGTACTTTACTTGTAAATTGTAAACAGAGAGACACCGGAAGCGAAGAGAAAGAAAACCTCATTTATATTGCTGAACAATTTGTACGTATGCTTGACAGCCTTGTACAAACATTATTTTGTCATAAGCTGCGCTCTGCCTTTTCGCAATGCACTTCAAAATATAAATGGAATAAAACACCAAAGGAATAGAAAGAACAGATATTCCAAAAAGGAAAACGAAGACAACTACCCAAGTTGCTCTGTGGGCCAGGATACAATCATGTTCATCACTCTCTAGAACCCTAATCTGTTAGTAGGACTCAGTGGTTGAGGTTGCTCATGGTTGTTGCCCACCAGATAGTTCTCCAATATCAAATGTGGCTTGCAGCTCAACTGGTTGCAGCCACAAAAGGTGTACTTTTTTCTTGCAATGGCCCAACTTTCTTGTGCAGTTGTGCTTGTCAACATGCCGATACTTTTGACCTGATTAGGCCAAGCATGCTCCTAGATATGTACTAATTGATCAAACTGTCTACTCTAAGTAACACGAAGTAATCTGACAAGATCTGTACAAGGGGCATTGGATTATTTTTCTAGAGCAAAAACTGATGAAATCCTGGCCCTACTGGTTACAATCAAGCAATACCTACTTTGACTAGTCCCTCTACTTCCATATGCATACGCTATACGTATAGAACTTTGGTGGTATGTACTAAATTAACACGGTCCTGCGAAAACTTCTCTGCAGCTGGTTGATCACAGAAACTAGAAATTCTCCTTGTGGAATTCGAATTTTGTGCTGGTCTTTCTCGAGAAATCTTGGGCGAGCTCGCGCAGCTCCTTCGTCAGCACCGGCGCGCCACAGTAGAACACTCCTGTGATATCCAAGAAACAGAGAGTTCGGTGTCAATTCAGAAAAGAAATACTACGTGCACAAGCTAGGCTGCTGATTGATCCTGCTGTTCTTATCTCTAATAGGCGAAGATCGAGCTGAAAAGATCATGCCTGATATGACACAGGTAGGTAAGGGAGCACCTCTTGAAAATACCTCATGCATGTACTGTTAATGTGTACCTAGAGTTGTAGACTGACTCTATGCTCACTATTTCTTTAGTGGTTGTAACTATCAGCAAGTAACAATGATTGGTTGATCCCTAATCTACAATATACTTCCTGTTCAATCTTACATACTACTCCCAATATTCAGTTTTGTGATATAGTATACCATTTCCTAATGGACCAGTTCTGTGCTCATAATTTACTATCGGTTGTAACTATCAGCAAGTAACAGTGATTGGTTGGTCCCTAATCTAGCAGGTGCCTGTTCAATCTTAGTTAGCTACTGCTCCCAGTCCATGACTAGTCCAAACTGAAACACATACGCCTCAAACTGATACTGATCATGCATGTCCTTGTCAACTAGGTTCCCAGAAGAAAGTTAGGCCAGCTCGAGTACACATCAAGCTCAGCCTACCATCAAGTTTGGTAGAGTGCATCTCTCACTGTGTAAGATGCGTGGAGGTAGTTTGACCACGCGGCTTTTCATGGTCTCTAAGATGCAACTTCGATCATACCATGTTACGGGGGAAGTATGGAACTACGATATGCTGTCGGTTAAAGTTACTGATGCCTTGTGATATTGTGAAACGGAGGGAGCAGTGGTTTGAGTACTGACCGATGCGCTGGTCGCGGTGGTTGAGGGCGATGCGCTTGTAGACGGAGCGCCAGTTGGGGCGGGCGAAGTGGGTCTTGACGCGGGTGCCGGAGACGACGTCGACGCCGTGCTTGGCGTGGTTGAGCGACTGGAGCATGGCGATGAGCGCGGAGCGCGCGTCGCCCTCCTCGTAGACGCTGGTGCAGTAGTTGTGCAGCTCGATGACGCTCTTCTTGTCCGTCTCCGCCACCTCGTCCATGACGCCGCGGAACCACTCGAACGAGCCTTGCTCCCGGGTCACCCAGTAGAAGTAGGCGCGCCGCGTCCGGAACGACTGCGAGTTGCCGCTCGCGTCGCCGGCGCCGGCGCCGGGGTTGCCGGACTCCACATCGCCGTCGAGCTGCTTCATGTTGTTGATGATGTCCTTGATGATGGAGATCATCGGCGTCGCGCCGATGCCGAGGCCGACCAGCAGGACGACGTCGTACTGCTTGTAGTCCTGCGCCGGCGCGCCGTACGGCCCGTCGATCAGCACCTTCGGAAAGCTGCAACGCAGAAAGCATTTGTTAATTTCTTTTTTTTTTTGGCGCCAAACACATTTTACTATTATCGCGTTTACTTTTACAAATTAGCAAGCTAGTTTACCAAGATAGATTCACATGATTACTTTTAAACAGAAGTAAGTTTTTTTTTTTTTTTTGCAACGAAAAAGCACGGTAGTCAAACATGGAGGGCTACCCAGTAGAAAATTGGGAATCCGACACGTACAACTCTTTCTCAAGGATGCACATGGAACAGGAAAAGAGAATGTTCTTTCGCAAATATAACTTTTCTTTTTTTTCCCTGAAAAAAAAGAAGTGGTTGAATACATCGGCACCTTAACCTTATCATCAACTAATGGCCGTCGTCCAGAAACACACAAACAATATTATCTCCTCTTCTACCCGGCCGGAATATCAATCGCTAGCCACTCGTCAGTCACAACTTTACTTAACCTTGCCAATTATCATGTGCAATTATGCACCGACTAAAATTACTATTGCACCCGATGACAAAGACCCTGCAGAGCTACATGCATGGGAATGGAATCCACTAGTACCAGTCAGACTTTTCCATGTGAAAAATGTATATACGTATGTATGTACAAACATGCGCATCTAGTACTCGATATCACTCTGACAAACATACATGTGTGAATGCCATGTTTGTGGGACATCTACCATCACAAGGGGCAATATGGGCAATGCCTGATGCAAGAAATGATCTCATATTCTTATGTTAGGCCCTGATCGTTTTGACTTTTTTCGATTTCAGCTTTTTTTCACTATTCACTAACTCAGTTACAGTAAAATTTCAATCAGCTACAGTAAAATTTCAACCAGAAACCATCGCTAAAACGATCACCACCTTAGTCGGTGCAAATTTTCTTCCTCGATCTGTCATGCACAGAGATCTTTGGAGTTTGAAGGTCAGAGAAGGTGGCTACCGACTCATACCACACTACTAACATAATTTGGCACGTGTGAAATCAGAGGCGGCAGCAGCAGTAAGCAGCACATAATTTGTGCGACGGCCACTACCACCCACCCCCGTCCCATGATCGAGCCGCACACACCTGACCCTGACCGGAGACCTGGTCCGGTCCGACCCAACCCAAACCCAGCTCAGCACCGTCCCCATCCGCCCACACGCCGCAAGGCTGCCCGGATTGGACCACGGCGATGGCAGAATCGCAAATGCGAGGAACTTTCATCGCGACAAGCCAAAAATGTTAGAATTGGGTTCTGTTGACCGTGTTCTCACCTCGGGTTCGACATGGCGCCGTCGCGGTCGTACTCCGCCCGGAGCAGCCCGCTCTTCCCCTCCGCCGGCGGCCGGCACACCTGCACGTCGCGCGAGCGCACACAGTTAACCACACGCGGTAATTATTGATTAGCTTAATAACACGGCTTCCGGTGATTAATCAGCATGAACACGGGTAATAAATAGTAGTAATTACGATCCATCTTCAGAGATGGGCATGGATAATGTTTGATGGATTGACGGCGAGATGTGATTAGCGCGGTACCCTTGAGAAGACGTTCTTGAGCTCCCTGGTCCAGTCACCAAGCGTCCTGATGTGGACGCTGACGTAGTCGTCCCGCGGCGCCGACGTGATGGAGAACGGGTGCCTGGTTCGTCGCACGTCGTTAGCGAATGATTCACCAAACCAATTGAACGAATTAAGCATCTCATCTTTATTTTCTTCCATCCCTTAAAAGATGCCTGAAGCATCGTCTAGTTGACTAAGAACTTATTCTTTTAAACTGCAATCAATAGCTTTTAGGCTTTGGGTTACATTTTTTAAGACGACAATAGACAATAGATATATCAATATGAATGACACATACGATTTTAGATTTAAGCCATTTGAAAAATTCGATTCAAGAAATCTCTCTATTTATTTTAATTTTTTTTAAGAAACCAAACCTAAAAAAAAAATATGACGCTTAATCAATTGCTTAGAGTAGGCGCTACCCTACTCTTATTCAGGTGTGCGAAATGGCTGAGCAGACGGCTCGAATGTGATTCTAAAGTAACAGAGGGTGAAACGGCTTGCTTACCACTGGAAGGGCGAGACGGCGGCGCAGTTGACGAAGATGTACTGGCCGCTCTTGTACCGGAAGCCCGGCGGCTTGGAGAAGTGCAGCGACAGCACGTTGCCGGGGTACACCGCCACCTTGAGTATCTTCACCGGCCGCACGCTCGAGCGCAGCGCGCGCGTCAGCCGCTCGCACGCGTACAGGAACATCGGGACCGCCAGGTACATCCACGTCTGCGTGCGTCCACGTCACCCGGTCAACCACACGTGCGCACGTACGGAACGTGAGCGTGCAACGCGAATGTACTACTAGTGCTGTGTTGTACGTACCGACTTCTTGTACCACTTCTTGGTGAGGTAGAGGTAGTGGCCGTGGACGATGAGCAGCGCGTAGACGACGACGAAGAGGTGGTGCGAGTACCAGAAGGCGTTGAAGCCGGTGAGCCGGTTGAGCGGGCGCGGGAGGCGGAGCCTGCCGCGGCGGAACCACGGCGTGGCGAGCGTGAAGGCGATGGCCATGAGCACGAGCATCACCAGCCCCGTCCACCCCTCGATGCCCTTGACGAACCACCAGTAGTTGGGCGGCCGCTTGGCGCCGAAGAAGGGTATCATGGGGACGTACTGGGCGTCGGTGGCGTGGAGCAGCCGCGGGAAGTCGCAGGTCAGGTGGGAGATGATGTGCAGCCCCGCGCCGACGGTGATCCCCACGGCGATGACCTTGTGGAAGTTGAGGTTGTCGTCGAAGGGCACGACGCGGGCGACGGCGGTGCGGTTGCGGACCCAGGTGATGGTGTTGCGGCAGACGGGGAGGAGGATGAGCGCCATGTTGAACTTGAGCGTCTCGGCGCCGCCCTTGGCGACGCAGACGCAGTAGCCCATCACGTCGAACACGGCGCGGCGGCGGTACTGCAGGAACTTCCACGTGAAGAGCCCCGCGCAGATGGAGAACCAGAGGAGCATCACCCACACGCGGCGCCAGTTGTCCTCGAGGAAGTAGCTGGCCCGCCGGTACCACCGCCGGAGCGGGTTGGGCTCCGCCGTGGGGCGCAGGCTCTGGCTCAGCATCTGGCTCAGGTTCCGGCTGTTGGTCGTCCCGATCTTCACCGACTGGCTCGGCGCCTGCAGCAGCAGCATCTCCAGGTTGTACAGCTCGATGTAGCCCAGGTTGCTGGGGTCCAGCTCCTCCATGATCAGCCGCGCGTACTCCTCCGACTGGTCCTGCACCTTGGACAGCTTGTTCGCCGACGCGCTCAGCGTGATGATCTGCCAAAAAAAAAAAAAAGAGGGTCAAATCTTTGCGTCAAATTTTGATCCACGAAGCACCACTCCATGCACGGTTGATTGATTGGTTTGGTTTGGTGAGTGGGAAGAACTTGATGGAGAAGACACATCGAAGTCAGCAGAACGTGCTGCGCTGGTGGGTGACACTGACGTGCAATGGCAATCAGGTAGAGTACTGTACTACTAGCAGATTTGAATCCAAGAAGAGGAAGAAGAAGATCAGAGGAGAACACCGGGCATTGCTCTTCTTGGAGGGGCACCACAACGAACCAACGAGAGATTATCGGGGAATTTACCTCCTTGACCTCCTCCTCGGTGATCCTCCCGTCCGCGTCCTTGTCCACCCTGAAAATTAATTAAGGCGTCATTAGTAACTGGTCGATTAATTAAAAGGGTTGTTAATTGATTAAGGTTTGTTAATTAAGTGTTAGTTAAGGGATTAATGGGGGGATTAAGTAAGTATGGCTTACATGTCGAAGAAGGTCTGGAGGCGGCTGTCGAAGCTGGTGTCGGAGATTTGGTCCCAGAACTCGAGCAGCTCCGCCTTGCTGATGCTGTCGCCGGATATGTTCCGCCGCCTCGCCAGCGCGTCGAACAGCTCGCCGGCGAACTCAAGCTCCTTCATCCCTGCAGTGATGTTCATAATTCACCACGAATTAAAATCGTGTAGTACTAGCTGGATGAGCAATTGTAGCTAGCTAGCTAGAGGATCGCTACTTACCGATGCACTGGCCAAACTTGGAGCGGTGGAGGAGGCCATTCTGGGAGAGATCGTCGAAGCGCTTCTCGACGGCGGGCCAGCCGGAGGCGCCGTCGGTGCGGCTGATGAACTTGAGTCCCTTGAGCGCGTGCGCGGCGGCGGACTTGGAGCGGTCGATGCGGCCGGCGCCGCGGCGGTTGATGGACGCGAGCCGGCGGAGCTCCTGCGAGACCTGCTTGATCCGCGACGAGGCGTTGCGGATGACAGCGTGGCCGAAGGACGAGGACCGCTTCTCCAGCGTGCGCGCCAGCAGCGTCACGTCCGAGTCGTCGGCCCCCGCCGCCGGCTTCACGCTGTGCACCGCTACGGAGTCGTCGCGCACGTCGAGGGTGATCTCCACGTAGTCGTCGTCGTCGTTGCCGCCCCCGGCGCGACGAGGGGCCGGCGCCCCGGACGGCGCGGAGAGCGGCGCGGACACGGACTCCGCGAACCGCGCGCTCTTCCGCGCCCCGGACCGCTTGCTCAGCGGCCCGCTGTGCGGCACGACCCTCTCGTGCCCGCCGCCCTCGCCGGTCTCCACGATGTCCCCGCCAGCGCCGCCGCCGGCGTCCGCCCTGTTATGCATGGCTTCCGGCGCGCCGGTTCCTGCCCTCAGCTTCCACGAAACAACGTGACACGGGCGTAGGATCTGGAGCTAGCTAGCGGAGGTTACTACTCGATCGATCTCGTTAATGGCGGTTTCGTCTGTCTGTCTCGGTGGGGAGGTGATCGTCGAGGTGGTGGATGGATGGATGCGTTTGGCGAGGAGAGGGAACGGGCGGAGACGGGTATTTATAGCGCGGTGAGGTGGGCACCGCCGTCGCCGTCGACCGTCGTCTTCCTCTTGGCTGCGTGGTGGGGTGGTTGTGTAGTCGCATGGTAAGGTGTGTGTGTGTTTGGAGGGAAAAAAATCCGCGGTCAAGAGGCGGCTGACGCGGATTCGCCGTTCCTGTGCCAATTTGGGCTACGTTCCTCCCCTCTTTCGTTTCTGTTCTTTCGAGTTTTTTTTTTTCTTTTTGCTTTGGATTCCTCTAAAAATTAAAATAAATATATCTTTTAAAGTGAATTCTTTAAATAATTTCTAAGTCTAAAATCGTATGTGCTATCTACGTCAATGTTTTCGTCACCTAATATCACCTACATCGATATCTTCACCATCCATTATCATCTTATAAAAATGCAGACTAAATCTATCAGTTATAATCAAAAGTCATCATCGGCCGTAGTAAAATATCAGAGGCCTTCATTTCACCTATTCCCCCTTTTCCTTTCCTTTGTTTCCTTTCCTCTTTCTGTTTGGTTCGTGAGATCCATTCAACTCGAGCGGTGGCATTTCAATTTTATTTGTGTTGTATCTGTGGTGTGCGTGGTGTTGCACATGTATGCATTTGTGGAGTATGTGTAGCTTCGATCTCACTCCAAACGGCTTCAGACTTATGACATATGGTTTTTATCTTTTCTAGCTTTTTCGTTTTTTAGGCATTTTGTATTTTACTTTTTTGCTTTTATTATTTTGTATTATCTGTGTTAATACAATATTTTTTATTTTTTATATTTAATTATATGAAATAATCTAACAGTAATGATAGCATAAAATAAATCATAAACTCTGGCTTGTAAGCCTCGTTCGTGTCCGTTAGCTTGCGACAAGGAGAGGTTTTAACCGCTGAGCTATCCGTGTTTGTTACTGTGCATAGCTTAGGGTCTGTTCTTTTCGACTTCTAAAAGCGGATTTTGGTTTTTGCTATAGTACCTAACTTTTAAACAGAGTATTTTTTTTAAAAAACGAGGTCTACAAGTTAATTGTAGTGCACATTAAAAATCATATATCTGTACAATCCAAAATCGTAAGCGATTATCTCTCTGTTCGTAATTTTTATTGTAAACAGTTAAAATTTAAAAATTTTAATCAAAAATTAGAATTCATAGCCATATTAAATAGATGCTTTAGTTTGCTTGTTAGCTGCACGAAGAGGCAGACGCTAACGCGCTCTATCATTGAGCTACTCTCTATTTCTTTTCTCCTCTATTCCTACCTTCGCGTCCGTTTCCCACGCGCACATTAGCCTGCCACGGAACCAAACGCAGAGACTTGCGATTCTACACGGCCGTCTTTACCGGCTAGGCGGCTAGGGAGCGTTCAAGACTAGTAGAGATTTCGTGTTCTACTCTGCGCATTGAAGTCCGCTTGCTTATCGTAAGTTGTACTTTCTGTGCTTTTTTTTTTACTTAACGTATCAGAAACCCTACCATCAAATATTCTAAAGTTTCATCGATAAAACTATGTAAATTAGCTATATAAAAACTATGCTATTATATTTGTTGTTAAAGTATATTTATAATATTATAATTTTGTTAGAATATATCTGAATATAAAGATATAAAAATAATGGTCAAACTTGTATTTATGAAACCGTTAAAAATAAAAAATGGAGATAGTATCTTTTATGCTTTGCCACCTTGGACCATTTTGAAGCTCTCCTTCTTCCTCGTTTTCCTCCTCCACCCCTCTCACTAGCCATGGCAAGCTTCTTGTCGACCACCATTTCTTCTATGAAAGATGCCGCGGACCACGGTTCATGATCTCCTGGAGAAGGCTGGCATAGGAGAGGGTGCTCAACGGGATTGAGAGGCCTTGGATGGGGAGGTCCGTGAGGCGGCAGCAAGGAGGCTATGGGAGGAGAGGGAGAGCAAGAAGCGATGGAAGGGGAGGATCGGTAGCGAGACCAAGAGGGAGGAGGATGGGGTGGTGCGTGTGAGGAGGCACAACGGGTGAGAGGTCAAAAATACTATTAGTATGCTCTCTCTGTCTATAAATATAGATTGTTTTTATTTTTTTATAGTCTCCAATGTAAGACTTTAACTATAATTTACTATTATAGTATACTAGTAAAAATTATAAAAATATATATATTATAAAAATATTTTGTAAAATAAATTCAATAATATTATTTTATATAGTTAATCTATATACATTAATATATATTAATAGCTAAAGCTTAAAAAACTTGATCGTATTATATTTATAGACAAAGAGAGGAGTGTATACACATCCGTACTGCAATGGGTTCCATCTACCGCCAGTCTCAAAAAGGAAAGTACCATCTACCGCTTGCCTGCAATTCTACACGTACACGCAGTAAGTATGCGCACGTTACGTGCACGTACAATACGGGCATGTGTCGTACCGAGATGCTGCCCGTACACGGCGCAAGGAGCTACTACCAGTCTAGGCAGGACGCATGCAGCTGCCACTAGAAAACTGTACCACGTACGTCTTGACAGAGCCTTCCCCGGACGTTTCTGCTTCGATGCAGGTGATGCTTTTATGGAGTGATTTTTGTTAAAATTATATTATAGATTTTATTTTAAAAAATATTTTATTTAAAAGTTAGTTATTATAGAAAAATTAAAAAATAATTTTTAAAAACTGAAAAGAAGAGACCTATATATGTGTCTTCTTTCTTGTTTTGACATACACGTAATATGTTTTGGATGGGTCTATTTCGGCTGCAGCTAATGGCTTATATAGCCCTAGCGTAAATGTCTATCGGAATAAACTGAATACTAATAAATTATTTCGAAAAAACTATTTTAATAAACTATTTAAAAATATGATAAAAAAAGTCATCCGATTTAATTATTGAGGAGAAGTTTAGCCGAAGAGAAGACTCTTTGTTAGAGATACATGTCTCCGAATAATCTGATCATATTTTATTTAGATCATACAGTACGTTTCGTACCCAAATCGAACTGTTTGCGTGCATACCAAACCAGTGTCCTTTCCAGGCCTTTTTTGGTTCCCGCTCCACGAACAAAGAAAGTTTTTTTTTAAAAAAACCGTTTCTAACTATAGTTTTTTAAATCTAAAATTATGTGTTATTTATATTGATATTTTTATCGTTTATTACTATATAAAAAATATAACTAAAATTTATCAACTACAATCAAAAGCTATCAAATCCAACAAAAACAAAGCAAAAACCACCACGCTTTTCCTCGGCTCTAACTCGGGTTTTGCCTAATGTTTATGCTTCGGTTCAGGCGATATGCGCGTTCGATCTGCTTGTCGCCTCTTTCGCATAGTGGGCTCTATCAAAGTTGCTTTTCCTGTGAAATTATTCCGTTCGAAAGGCAATAAGGCTACGTGTACACGGTGCTCTCTACGCCTACCAGAGGGACCGTAAAGCACGCGTGGTTGGCTACTCGTGGTACCGGTGCACGCATTGTTGCTTCGAGATTTTCCGTCATGGAAAATTCGTATGAACACTTTTAAACAGTTTTTTCCCTTTCGTATCTAGGATTTTCTTATGAAACAATAGCATCACTCAATTTAGCTTCTGCCTTCTGTTTTTTTTACTATTCGTTAATTTCATCTTTTTCTATTTTTTTTACTTTTTAGTTTTTTTACCTTTTCTTTTTTCCTTATATTCCTTTGTATTATTCGTGATGGGTTAACATATTTTTTCTATTTTTAATTTTTTAAAATTTAATTATACTAAATAAATCAATTTAGCTATAGTAAAATAATAATAAATTAACGCTATTCTGAACACCCCTTTTATAGTATCTAGGATCGACTAACCTGGAAAAAAAACGTCAAAGCTAGTGTCTGTCATCGGTAAAAGAGATTAGATCTTTTCTTTCTTCAAATAAATAACACAAGGAACTTCGTTTTGTTTGACTGC
Organism: Melocanna baccifera; assembly: GCA_036346265.1. Lineage (NCBI taxonomy): Eukaryota > Viridiplantae > Streptophyta > Magnoliopsida > Poales > Poaceae > Melocanna > Melocanna baccifera. Next base: position 2,898,735 of record CM070707.1, on the reverse strand, counting down.
ATGCATGCGTATTGCCACTGCCCTCTCTTGGAAAACTTGAAAAATTCAACGTCTTATTTCTTCCCGATTGGAAGGAAAAAAAGACCTGAATTCATATATTTCTCCCATTAGTTGATGATAAGATACCAAAGTTGTTTAAAATTGCATTGTCTTTTATACGTGGATAGTACAAGGGTAGGTGTGGGGTTCTCATGGTGATGCATAGTTCTCCTTCAACATGACTCTGTTAACTGCCTTAAAAAAACTTAATTCTGCTAATGAAACCTCATTTTCTGCACTTCTGGATAAATTTATGGTACAGTTCACATACATGGAAATGCAAGAAGGACGTCAGAATCGCATGACGTGCTAATGGGAGACTTGAAAGTTGGAACTATTCGTACATGTTAAACTAGTGATTGGTTCCAGTTATTTGTTGCCTAGATCAGACAACTCCGAGACTTGTTCTATTCAGAAATTGTCGCCCATGTTTAGGGCATGTTCTTTTTAATTTTTTTAAATGGTTTTTGATTTTTGCTATAGTATCTAACTTTCAAACGAAATATTTTTTTAAGATGGAGTCTACAATTTAATTATAGTACACGTTAAAATCCCAACATCTGTACTATCCAAAATCACAAGTGAGTATCTCTCTCCGTAATCTCTGTCGTAAATAGCTAAAATTCAAAATTTCAACCAAAAGCTATAAGCTGTAGTAAAACAAAAAAAGCCCTTAATAGTAAGTACAGAGTGAAGGTTGATGTCAGCCAAATGTTGTCATTATTTCAGATCAAACAAATCCTAATCCCAGGTCAAAAAACCGGAGGGTTTCCTCAGAGATTGTAAGCATGGATAGCTTTGTATACATTTCTTTTAACTCATTAATTACTTGCTCCTGGTCATCTGCCACACTGCTTTTGCTGTCAGAGTCTTCACTCCCCACTCGTTTCAGTTTCAGCTTCTAACTTCAGTTTTTTTTCACTATTCAGTAATTCATTTTTTTCTGAAATTTTTGAGATTTTTTGGGCTTTTTTGCATTTTCTTTTTTTCCGTGTTCCTTTGCATTGTCCGTGTTGTGCTAACATATTTTTTCTATTTTTACATTTTTTTTAAATTTAATTATGCCTAAAAAGTTAAATCAGCTACAGTAAAAAAAGCTAACTACAGTAAAATTTCAGCCAGAAATTATCGCTAAAATGAACGCCCCAATATGCAAGAACTGCCTGTGTCAAATATCTGACAAGGTCTTTGCCTCTTAGCTAGGACAGTTTCAGATGTATGCATGCGTGGTACATGTCGGATTTTGTCAAATTGTTTGACCTCCTCGGCATGAACAGCTGAACAAGAACGTTCATGGAAATGCCGCTGTGGTACAGCACTTCCACTGCCTGCGTTCGCGCATTCTTCCCTTGGCTGCTTCAGATTTCCTTTTTTTTTAGTCGTTTTCGAGCTCATTTTTCCTAACTGCATTTAGGTATGCATGCATGGATGGACATTTCCACATGCTTTAGTTTAGACTGAACACTGAAGCTTCTTAATTTGCACGAGCATGAATATAATTAAGCTGTTCAAGGTCCGTACAAGTGGCATGCATGCATGCCAAAGAAGTTTCTTGAGAATACTTTTGAAAGTTTGTAGTATTGTTGTTAAAAGAAGGTTGGTAGTGCCGAGTAGTATTACTTTGGGCAACTGGTCCTTGTTTTTGTTCTTGATTTCCAGAGGATACTACTGTTGTATATTGGCAAATATTAGTGGAGGCAATCCTTTGAAAAAATCTGTATTTCTTTTCAGGAGCCCATACCCTGGTTTCTGGGTACGTTTTTATCGGCTGCAACTGATGGCATATGCTTATGGTTGATGTTTTGATCCTAATATAATCGCTTGTACGAATAAACTGAATGCCGATAAGACACTTTAAAAATGTTATACGAGACTTTGACTCTTTGGGAGCACCATGGAAATGGTTCACCTACCACACATTTAGGCCAATTTTTGGGCCACAATTTGAAGTTGGTCAATTAGTTGATCGTACACGCTACTACAATCTAATCCATTTTAGCTGCAGAGAAATTTGGAAATTAACAAGATGTTAACTGCGCTGCTTAATTATTGGTTGAATAGGTCTTTGATATTCAAGGACCAACGTTACCTTCATTTGATTCATTCTTGGGAGTGGGTACAATTCCAACTGGGACTTCTTAAAGGAGACAGTATTACTACTGATAATACATCTCTAATATCTACTAAAAAAGAGCAGGAAATGGGGAAAGATATTGGCTATACGAGGGATCTGTTCATTTTGACTTGAACTTCTAGCTTCTTGCTTATTTTTTATTATTTCTAAATTTTATTTTTTCTGACTTTTCAACTTTTTTGAGTTTTTTATCGGTTCTTTTTTTCTATATTTATTTGCATTATACGTGATGGGCTAACATGTTTTTTCTATTTTTATTTTTAAAAAATTTAATTATACCAAATAAGTCACCATCAGTTACAAATACAAAATAACCTAGCTACAGTGCAAATTCGGCTACAAGCCACTATTTTTCAGCCCAACTGAACGGGCTCTAGGTCACCCCACTTGAACTATCGAAAACCTAGATTGTATGTTTGGCATGTCTGTAAGTTTAAGCTCTATTATGTTGGTTTTGTGATAATGATAAATACTATTGTGAGACTAATATGCTTATTAGTAATGATATTGTCTAGTGTCTTTTGGATGTGACAAATGACAATTGATTTATGAGACTAATGTGTTTGATTGATTATGATATGGTTTAGTCTCATTTGAATAAAAAGGTAAAATCAAAGAGGTATGTATTCGACACTTACATTCATTTACATCTTAGTGCATTTCTTGGATCCAAAATATAAATTAAACTCCACCAAAAGTCTAAGATGAATATGTGCATATGTTTTTATTATATATTATTCTATGCACACATTTAGGGGGAGTTCACTCTATGTTTTGTGGTTTTTATTAGTATTGATCTATATTTTTTTCATATATATTAGGATCTCTACTTTGAAATATATCCTCTAAGTATATAAAACTTGTGTAGTTCATATATACTCATTTGACTCATATTGTTTTATACTTAATTATTTGTGTATGGAACTAACATGATTATCAAGTCTTCAAACACCACGGTAAAACATCGCGTGTCAATTGTGGTTTGTTCTCTTGTGCTCAATTTACATTCAAGCAATTTATATTTATAGAATTAAATTGATTGCTTGTCACCCTAGAATTGCAAACATTTGACATAGACTTAGATTGTTGGTGCACTTAGGTGAACCTAATTGATTTAGGCCTTATTTGTGCTAAACCGATTTGTTTTACAATTCCGCATTATATACTTAGGCCCTGTTCTTTTGCGGCTTCTAAAAGCCGCTTTTGGCTTTTGCTACAGTAACTAACTTTTAAACGAAGTATTTTTTAAGATGGGGTTTACAAGTTAATTGCAGTACACGTTAAAAAACTAATATCTGTACCATCAAAAATCGCAAGCGAGTATCTCTCTTTCCGCAATCTCTGTCGTAAACAGTCAAAAAGCCATCAGCCTCAGTCAAAAAGAATAGACCCTTAGTTTAGCCAAATAGAAATTATTTTTAATTAGAAGAGAATTTTTAAAACCGCCTATTCACCCCACTCTAGTCGGCCTCTTCGATCCTACACTGCCCCCACTTCCACTTCTGCCTTCCTCTTGGCTTCTACGTTGAAGCTGGAGCTAGTAGCAAACCAAGCTTCTTCCTGTTTAAGGTAGTGCTCAAAGTAATTTTAGCTTTTGGCTGAAAAAACATTATAGTGACTGAAAATACACTATAACAACCGTTAGGTTTTTCTCGGTAATTAAATTTTTTAAAAAGAAAAAAGTTATATAATCATGAACAGTGCAAAGGAATAAGAGGGAAAAAAAGAAAAAGCAAAAAAGTTTAAAAAGCCAAAAGGATGAAATTAAAAAGCAGACGTGTTCCAAAAGTCAAAAATCAGAAGCAAAATCATTTGGAATAGATTCTAAATTCTCTTATGTACATCTGTGAAGATAAATGGATCACCACACAAGCAGTGATGCCTAGAATTGACTAGCAATTGCCATTCTAATGGATGATAACTCCCTATCAAGTAACAGTTCAACTTGACAAACTAGATTACGTGCCTGTTTCAAATAGCAGCCCTGTTCTTTTTTGGCTCCTTTCTTACAGGCTTATAGCTTAACTTTTTATAATAACTAATTTTTAAATAAAATATTTTTTCAAGATAAGATTTACAAGTTGATTATAGTAGACACCGTCTCGACTTTATCTATATCAGCTAAAATCACATATAAGTATCTCTCTTCGTACTCACTTTCATGAATATCTAGAATTAAAAAAATCAAGCAAAAAATATAAAACACAGCCCAAAAAAACCAATCCTTTGACTTTTAAATAATTTTTGGCTTTTGATTTTTTTAATAATTATATTTATTAGACTAATAAAATACAGTAGGAAACAAGTCCAGTAAATCTATGGGCAACCCAGAAGGCTGTCGATAGAATACTGAGACGGACGGGATTCTGACATGGACAAGCCATGCCTACGCATTTTGGCTCAGCTCGATCGTGTTCAGCTGACATGACCGTGAGTACAAAGCTACTCTGTAAACTTATTATTATAAAACTATCACAATATTATACTTGTATAAATTAATTTTATAAAATCATACTTATTTTTATCCAACATTTCAAAGAACTACATTTTCATTATTTGGTACTGTCCTGATAAAGTGGGTCTACATGTCAAGTTGGGTCTATATATTGTTAAGACTTTAGCACTGGATCCCGTTATATCGATGTGGAGAGTATTATTACGTGGCCAACCAACATGGCATGTGTGGCAACCAGGGAGTGGCAGCAATCTCATCGATTTTTTTTTAAAAAAAAATCCACATGCCACATCAATTGACCATGCAATAGCACCTTCACGTCGATGTAAAAGAATTAGGTACTGGAGTTTTAATGACACGTAGACTCACCTTATCATAACGGTAGCAGGAGATAGAAGTGCGGTTATTTAAAACAATTGACAATAATATGTGTAGTTTTGTTGAAGTAATTTTAAAAAGTATAGTTTTGTGATAGTTTTGTAAAAATAAATGTTGTTTTGTAAAATTTACTAAACTTAATATAGTATCAAAAGTTCAAGATCTAACTAACGCAACATTTTTAAAAATAATTACAGTCCACTTAAAATCCACAACCACATTACAAAAGCATAAAACGAAAAAGAATAAAAAGCATATATAGCAAGCAGCCAAGAACTACGAGAAACATTACAAAAGCATGACCCATATATAATTAACATCGTCAAATTAAATCCGCAGAACATTAGGTTTGACCTTGCACTTGACATTTTCGTTGCGTGTGAGTACGCACCAAACGTATAGCGTGCCACGTAGGCGATGTACACATCCACATCACAATTGCAAGGAAAATTTTGTTCACACGGCGACGAAATATCCACCTCATAAAATATGCCGATCAATCGATCAACATCTCAACAGGTGTAGGTTTGGACCGATCTTGCTCCCAATCTTCAACGAACGAAAAGCACGATGATTGATCGCATCACCGTCGTCTAGTTAGCTAATCACGGTTAATTTACTGGTTAGATTAGGCATGATATGATGAGACTAAACCCGTGGGCTAGTCTTCAGCGAATATGTTGACTCTTGTTAATCTATGTACGCATCTGCTTGACGGAAACCGATCGAATATGTTGAATATGTTGACCCATAACAGAACAGAAAATGGAAAAGAAAAAAGGAGACGATTGATGATGAGTGGTTGGCCTGTTTTTTTTTTAACTTTTGATTTCTCTAGAAGTTAAAAGGCTAAACGTCAAATAAGGTGATCTTTTAAAGTAAATTCTTCAAATAACATTTTGAGTATAAAATTGTACGCGCTATCAGCCATAACTCACGAGAACACCTGTCAGTTGGCTAGTCAAGCAAGAATCGTGCATGTTGCAGAGCTGCAACTAAAGCATTAATAAAAAAGTAATTATTGAAGGAATATTTGTACTGTTAATTTGGAGCTATGATATATATCATATATGATTCATGAGTTGTCCTTCAATGATCTTTTTTAAAAAATGAGTTGTCCTTCGATTAATCCACGCAAACGCATGGTCGTTGCGTGTTGAAACTAAAGCAATGACACGACGAGCTATTGGCCATGTTCTTTTATGATGAGCTATTAGTTATGTTTTTCTAGATTAGGACCGGTTGTTTTTTTAATTACGATTGATATTTTTTACTGTGTTTTTGAGACTACAATAGACGATAAAAATACAGATGAATAGTATATATAGTTTTAGATTTAAAAATCATTTAAAAAAATTCATTTTAAAAATAAATCCATTCGAAGAAACCGAAAACACAGCCATTCATGTAAATTAAGAGATCATGCTTTACTATCTGAAATACAGTTCGTTTCTAATCTGAAATACAGCCATCCCGCTTGTTTCGGCTTTTTTTCGGTTTCTGCTTCTAGCTTCTGCTTTTTTTCACTATTCAGTATTTCGTCTTTTTTGAATTTTTTTAGATATTTTAGGCTTTTTTGTATTTTCTTTTTTTCCTGTGTTCCTTTGTATTGTCTATATTTTTCAAAATTAATTATGCCTAAAAAATCAAATCAACTATAGTAAAAAAATCAATTATAATAAAATTTTAATTAAAAACTAAAAATTATCGTTAAAATGAGCGCCCACCTGGGGGGTCAATCATCGAAATGACTGGATGGGACACGGCATCAGCGTGCACACATGCCTGCCGCCATTGCAAGGCCGCTACCTGCGTGTAGAAACTTAATTACGATCTAGTTTAATTACTGGATTAGGAATGGCTAATGACGACACTTGCGAAACGAGCACGCGACGGCAGTATCGTACGGTTGCAGGATCGACGATTGCCCCTCTGATCAATCGGTCCATCGATCGCTTCCAGAAGAAGCCGCTACTTGCTTGGATATTTATACTTTTTCACAAGCCAAGACTCCGCTGAGGAAATCACTAAAGAAATACATTACCTATTGATAATTAAGGTTCATTTATATTAACTTTTGATTTAAATTTTTAGTTTGGGCTTGTAATTAATAACAACTTATAAAGAAGCTTACAGAGAGATCCTGGTACGCGATTTTAACTGATATAAATAAAGTTATTATAGTGTATATTATAATCGACTAGTAGACTCTGTCTTCAAAGGATATTCTATTTAAAAATTAGATACTATAAAAAAATCATTTACTATATAAAAAATATGTTTTAAAAGCTACTGTGAATATGGCCAAGTTTTCCCACTTCACATTGTGTACATGCTCTTGTTTGAGTCGTTTGACTCACGTTTTGCACGTGCCGTCCACGGCCTCTTCTGCGTTAGTGCGTGTACTACTCTAGATGTTTGGTGAAGCGGATAGGGAATAGCAATTTCGCGTTGGTAACAGTGCTAATACTTCTGTCAAGCATAGTAATTAAGTAACAGAGTTGTTTGTTTAGGCTTTAAAAACAAAAAAGCAAAAAAAAAAAAAAAACTGAACAAAAGACTGCCTTTTAACCAAGCTATTGAAAAACGATAAACCACTTTACAACTATAAACCAAAATCCAAAAAAGATATACTTATTTTGACTTTGACGGATTGGAAATAGATCTTGCCACTTAACTTTGTGAAAATTACTCACTAATACCATTATTTATATTTTTCTTTCTTTTTCTAAATTGAATTGTGATTACCAAGGTTACGGTTATAAATTAAATTACTTTTGATTATTATGTGTTCTACCGATTGTTGTTGTGATTTTACTTAGGCCCCGCTTGTTTCAGCTTTTTTTCAGTTTCAGCTTCTAGTTTCAGCTTTTTTTCACTATTCAGTAATTCGTCTTTTTCTGAATTTTTTTAGATTTTTTTGGCTTTTTTGTATTTTTCTTTTTTTCCCGTGTTCATTTGCATTGTCCGTAATAGGCTAACATATTTTTTCTATTTTTACATTTTTTAAATTTAATTATGCCTAAAAAACCAAATCAGCTACAGTAAAATTTCAGCTAAAAACCAGAAGCCATCGCTATTCCGATCACCCCTTATTTGCTCCATTGTTGGAGTGATACTAGTCGTGTCCTACAAATTGATCAATTCGGGATTATATGTCACTGTCATTAGTCAAATCATAGTACAGTGCATGGGACAAATCATGCATATGTATGATGACATTATCATTGCCAAATTTACAATAATCTAGTGGGTTTTATATTAATTGGGAGGAATCCAACGACAGGTTTGACTTGTAAGCAGTTTCTTTGCCTTGTATGTGCAAACGTTGTCCAAGGCGTGGTTAGGGTCTTAGGGATGCGCATCAATAATGCCTGTTTGCTAGCTCAATGTTCACAGTTTGCTTTCATCACAATACATGTATGTCATCACTACCAAATGACTAAACGATATGCTTAATTTACATGTCAGAGTGGAACCGAACAATACTAGTAGTACTCTGCTTCATGATCGAACGAATCATATTTTTTTTCATTCCAAGTTCCAACAACTGATCAAACAGCTCAGAGCACGAGTATATATATAATAAATTTCCGTTATTTCTGAGTTCTCATCTGATAGGACGATATATTTTATTGTAGTAACACCTTTTTTTTAAAAAAAAAAACTTTCTACTCCTTAAGTTCTGAAAATGTCATTCTAGTTTCCAAATTTTGTTCTAGTAATACTAATTTGTCATGCCATTAGCTACATACTAAATGATCACGAAAAGCATACCTCGATGTCTCAGAGAAGTCGTCAGTGCAGGGATCAGTAGTACTAACCGGAGAAGCAGAAGTCAAAGGAATAGGAGGCTCAGAATCAGATAAAACTCAAGGACGACGACTATAATGGAAAGGAAAAGTATCTAAAGGGGGAGCTGGTGAGGGAGGAGGAACCTGTGACGGTGGCTTTGGTGACAGAGATGATGATGGCAGATCAGAAACTGACTCATTTGAAGAGAGGATAGTTGGAAGAGAGAAACGAGATACTCTCTAAGGAATTTGAGGATGATGATTGAGTGAAAAAAGAATAGAAGAAAGATTGATCCTCAGCAAATGTAACATCTCGAGAAAACCGAATGCGACAAGTAAAGGGATCATAGTAACGATAGCCCTTGTACTCAAGACTATACCCAAGAAAAATATATTTAACAAACTGAGCAGTCAATTTGGTACGCTCACGAGGTGCTAAGAGAACGTAGCAAGTACAGCTAAAAACATAAAGATGGTCATACTTGGGAGGAGAACCAAATAGAATTTTACCAGAGTACTTGCCCTAAAGGCAAGAAGAACGCTAAAAATTAATGAGATAGACAGCAGTTGAAACAGCTTCACCCCAGAAATGAATAGAAATAAAAGAGGAAATCATAAGAGTGCAGGTTGTCTCAATAATATGACGATGGTTACGCTTAGCAACACCATTCTAAGCATGGACACCTAGATATGATAGCTGAGAGAGAGTGCCTTCAAAAGAGAGAAACTCATGAAAGGCTGTGGATAGGTACTCCCCTCTTAAGGCAAAACGAAAAACATGAATAGCACTAATTGTGTATGAACCATGCAAGCAAAAACCTGATATATAGAAATCAATTAAAAATGATGCTTCATGAAATAAACAAGTATATCAAGAGTAATCATTAATAAATATAACATTATGTTTGTGACCACCCTTCGAAACAAAAAGGGAAGGACCTCATACATCAGAGTGCACTAAAGCAAAAGAATGACTAGAACAAGTAGTGCTGGAAAGGTATAGAAGTTGTATCTGTTTGCCTAGCTTACAACCTTTACAATGGAAACTAGCATCTACAGTAACACGACCTAAAACACCCTACTGAGCTAAAGTGGACAACTGAGAATAACATAGATGACCTAAACGATGATGCCACTAGGCAAAAGATGACACTGGAGTGGCAGCAGCGGAAGTGACAGATGATACGGAAGCTGGAAGGTGTAAGGTGTCAAGAACGTAAAGGCCCATAGATCATCTACGTCGATGGCCAGTACCAATTACCCTTTTGCTTTAACGATTCTGCACATAACAAGAAATATCATCAAAACAATGAAATAATTTATATCAGCCAGCTGACTAACAGACATAAGATTCATGGATAGCTGTGGAATAAAAGAAATAGCAGGAACAAAAAATTTGGATGTGGCAAGAGAACCCTGATGTGTAACATAATAAGATGTACCATTAGCTATCTGAATGAATGGACTATCCTACACTGGCTAGCAGGACACAAGTTGAGAATAATCAGAGGTCACATGAAAAGAAGTCCCTGAATCAAGTACCCAAGGTTGAACAACATTGGAAGTAGACTGGGAAGCAGCTGAAACTAAGGCAGTGTTCGCAGAAGGCTCTGACTCAAGGACTAGAGCAGTGGAGGTCTTCCTAGTAGATCCATGATGGTGCTGTAAAGGAAACCTCTTACGGTACTCAGCCAACATCTTGCGATGAAGGGCAAAACAGCGATCAGATGTACGTCTAGACTTCTTGCAATAGGAACAGACTACATCTCCTGAGGAAGAACCTCGGTGCTGAGAGGCAAGAAACTGGTGTGACTCATCAGTGTAGTAGGTGTGGCAAGAGAGTGAAGACGTGTCTCCTCAGCAATCAGATGAGCAAGAGCATCATCCAAGGTAGGAAGAGTTGGGCAGCCAAATAATTGAGTGCGATTGTACTCAAACTCTCTGGAGTGACCTTTTGGGGTCATAGATGCAAGTTGACTGGTGATGCAAGTGAAGGCTCCATAGTACTCCTCTATAGACATGTCCTGTTGTTGAAGATTGTGCAGACTTTACAGCAAGGAGAAACGAAGTGCGCCACTAGGTTGAAGATATCATTGTTCAAGATACTTTCATATCTCTTTGGCGGAGTGGTGATGCTCAAGCCTCATTTCAAAGTGAAGAAACAACACTTAGAACCAGAGCTCTCATCACCTTAGCATTAGTGTTTTTTTCTAGCCTTCTTGATAGCATCATCAGCCCTTAAATCAGGAGGATCATCATTAAGGTGATCTTCAAGATCAACTGCCCTCACAACTGTCATGGTCGAGAAAGTCCACTCCCTCTAGTTGGAACCGTCTAGTTTGATGTCAGTGACCAAGAGGTAGCCATCCTTTGCCATGGTAGTAGAGAACATTAGAGGGGATGATCCTCTGCTCAACAGAGACAAAGAAGAGGCGGATGAAGAGGCCTATGATGACTGGAAGACTCAGCGACTCGTCAGCAATGCAGCACGAACAGAGGAGAGGTAGGGACCGGCCGTAATACCTGCTCCGGCAATGGAGAGGAAACTAACAGCAAGACCTACTCCCTCTGCTTGGCAATGACGAAGAAGAAGCCACCTGCGACGTATCACTTCCTCTACTCGACGACGACAAAGAAGATGCAACGATGGCGGGGTGAGGTGGCTGTTAGCTAGTGATAATGCACAGACAGTGCATAAACTGCAGCAGAAGAATAGGCTAGTGGTGAGCCGTAGCAGAAGAAGTGGCTGGCAATGACTAATGGAGTGAGGAATCCGTTAGCTAAGTGAAGAAGCTGCACTGATAGGACGAGCCACATCGGCAGGAGGATGAAGCCGCATGTTGACTGGGTGAGGAAGCCGCACTAGAGGGATGAGCCACATCGGCGATATGATGAAGAAGCACCGGTGACGATCGGGGTGAAGAGGTTGCACTACACGAAGCTGGCAACACGCAAGTCAACTGGCGGAAATGCTTCAGTGATGCGGTGGAAGAAGAAGAGGCTGTCGATTGGCAGCAACCGACGACATAGTGGGAGAAGTTGCGACCAGCGACGTGGCGAGAGAAGCCGTCGCTAGGATTGGAACTGTGGCTCTGATACCATGTGAAGTAGTATACTGTATATTCATTTATTGTTGATTATACAAGAGAGTATATACAAAAGGGGTTATGGTTACTGGCCTCATGGGCTTTATACAATGAGCATCATGGGACGACAAAGTTAAGTGGAACCATGTTGTTTTCCTCCCCTATTTTGTAGTGTAGTTAAATCAGAATTAGCTTAAAGGAGCAAATGTCAAAAGCAAGTCATGAAATGGACGATGAAGCTTGGCCCTCGTTCACTGGAAGTTGATCCAGGCTGTTCATTGGTTGATTACATATATGTGGCTGGAAATGAGCACCCACATTTTCCACAAGGTTTCGCCCTTTCACGAACTTCTAGTACGAATGAAGGTTGCACAATTAAGTTGATACCAAATTCTATTTTTGAGTATTCAATCCATACATTTTATTGCACTGCTATACTCCTCTCCCTACTTATCATATCATTAGCTACTAAACAAATCACATTCCCAAGCTCCCTTTGATACATACATACATACATACATACATACATACATACATACATACATACATACATACATACATACATACATACATACATACATACATACATACATACATACATACATACATACATACATACATACATACATACATACATACATACATACATACATACATACATACATACATACATACATACATACATACATACATACATACATACATACATACATACATATCATTGAATTGGGGACGTTCGGAATAGCGATGACTTCTGTCTTCTGACTGAAATTTCATTGTAATTGACTTATTTTTACTGTAACTGAGTTGGCTTATTGGGCATAATTAAATTTAAAAAAATGTAAAAATAAAAACGGCATGCTAACCTATCACGGACAATACAAAGGAATGAAAAAAAACAAAATACAAAAAAACAAAAAAATCACTATGAGACAAATATGCTACAGTAGCTTCATGGCTCATCGTGCAGCCCAGAATCCATCGCGTCGCTGTGTTCAGCACTGCTATTATGCGTGCAAAGCGAAAGGCCATGCCTATCTATCCAATGTGTGTTGGAAAAGGGTGAGGCCAAAAAAAAATCTTTACTATTATAAAAGAAGGAGTTGGTGGTTGATGAGTCATCTCTTATTTTTTAGCCATTCAATCTGATTATAAGATAAAATCTGGACCGTCCCCACCCCCGCGCCTCCCCCTCGCTCCCCCTCCTCTACCCGCCCCCCTCGCTCTCCCACACAGTGCCCCCCCGGCCGCCTCCCCCTCGCTCCCCCCGTCCTCCCTCTCCCCTTGCCTCTGCACGCCCCCCCCCGCCGCCACCGCCTCCCCCTCGCTCCCCGTCCTCCCTCTCCCCGCCTCGCACGGCCGCCCCTCCTCTCCCCGCCGCCCCTTCCCCTCTGGCCTCCCGTCGCCCCCTCCCCGCCGCCTCCTCCCCTCCCCCCAGCCCACGCCGTCCCCCCCTCCCCCCTGCCGCCCCAGGCCAGATCCGCCGTCGGGCCCGCCTCCCTCCTCCCGAGATCCCTCGCCGCTCCCTCCTCCCCCTCGCCTCCCTCCTCATCGTCGTCCGCCGCGCCGTCCGGGAAGATCGTCGTGTCGGAGCGTGGCTGGTCCAAGGTGGTCAGCATGCTATCGTCCATGCGCCCGTCCGTGCTCGCTGGCGCCGCACCCGTGTCCTCGTCGTTGGTCCGGCCACCTTCCTCCCGGCGCAGCGTGAGGGCGCCGTATTGTGCAGACCCCTCCTCCCCACCCTGCGCGCCGCCTCCTCCCCTCCCTCCTACTCCGCTCCGCCGCCTCCTCCCTGACCTTTCTTGGGCGGTTCCAGGGAAGGGAGGAGCTGGTCTTGTCTGGGATTCACCAGATCCGACATCGCTAGCGGCGGCGGCAGTGGTGGCGATGCCATGGAGCCCGACGCGCTGCTCGACTTCGTGCTCTTTCAACTCTCCCCCCGCCGCTCCCGGTGAGGAAGCCGGGAACTAGGAAGAGAACAATCTCGCATTTTTGGTGGGTTCGTGCTGTTCTTGTGGGATAAAGGTGGTGCCTTTGGGTCTCTACGCAAGTGCGAGCTGGTGGTGTCTGGCAATGGGCGGACGGAGAAGATCGCGTCGAGGTCAGTGAAACTGTTCGTGGCAAACCTGCGGGCTGCAGAGGAGCGGCGGCCCACTGCTACCGCCAATGATCCATTTGCACTGAGCGGCATGTCGCGTGGCCCTCGAGAGGTTTCTTGATATGGCTTATGTTGTGTTTTTCGAGTTGGTGGTGTCGAAAAGATTGAATTTTGATAGGTGTTTGGTTGGCTTATGCTTGAAGATTCGTGCGCTTCGTGAGCACACCGGAGGTACTGGAGATGGCGAATACCTCTGATGGGGAGATGTCGCAGCTGGAAGGGGCTAGGAAGATTTATGCACAGGGAGTAAGTGCCAATCAGTTGTTAGATTGTTTAGCTTGTGTGCTTTATGATGTAGCACTTGTCTAAAATGGTATACCTTATGCAGGTCTTGGAGGTGCTATCTCGGGTGGAGCTGGTATGCACGATATTGTTTAGTGTTCTTTTTTTATCAAACGGGGTTTAGATTAGTTCTATGTCTGATCATACCTCCTGTAGTTCTCTTTATCATGGGAACTTGAGTCCGTCTTAGCTTGGGTGACTCAACGGGTTGGTGGTAAAATCCGGGGAAGCAAAAAAGGAAGATCTTTGATTATACCCTTATCGAATTGGCACCTGGATAGTTGGCTTGCATGAAGTTGGATAAACTTTTGATTAATGACAAGATACATTCAATGCCTCTATATCTATATAATTCATCGCATGAACCAATAAGGGAACATAAGAAATAATCTATTTCTAATTTAGAAGAAATGAAAAACATAGTCAATCACTGCATATGTTAAAGGACAACTTTGTGTTTCATGAGAATTGTTTTAATGTGGCATCGTTAGTCATTACAGTTATGTATGGGAATATGCGCTGCTTCTCAATGTAATTTATGTAATCTCTTGTCGTGTTTTTTGTTAGCTGAAAATGTTACAAGCTCAGCAGCAGCTGCAGACATTACAAAGTACGCTCCTCTCTCATCTCAATCGTTGTTCATTTACTTCTCCTTTGCCAAATAAACTTGATTTAAGTGACTTAAAGATTATCACAATTAGTTTGTTGAGAGACATAAAACACATTAAGTGCAGTTCCTGCTAGGTGTACACTCTTGTGTGCCTATTTATGGTTTGTACACTCTTGTGTCTATTATTAGTGTTGCCACCATGTCAACTCTTACATGGGCACCAAAACTTTTTTTATTAACATTATGCATTTGAAGGCATGTGGTAAAACATCTTTCGACAGCGCAGGGGGGAGGGAGGGGAGGAGGCGAGGGCGGCGCGCCGGCGGAGGAGGGAGGGGAGGATGTTTTGTTTAATATATGATGACGTAAGAAAATGTTGATATTTATTATTCAGTTTGAGATCATATTTGATAGTATGCATCACTTTTATTTGGTTTTCGTTGCAACGCACGGGCACCTTACTAGTAAAATAAAAGGTGGAACTATGGAAGTACAGAAGCTTCACCGATATCGCACCATAGGACGACAAAGTGAAGTGCCCTTGTTTCCTCCCATTTTTTTTTTGTGTGCGCATTGTAAGTCAAAGGTGGCTAAAAGCAGCAAACATGAGCAAATATCGAAGATTGTCGTCGAAATTCATGCCTCAGCGTGATGACATGCCAACTATGGAAGGAGGAAATGGACGGCTCTGATTGGCCCATCAGTCTCAGGTGATCCAGGCCGTTCATCGATTGATTAGATGGCTGGAAATGAGCGTCCGCGTTCTCTTCGAATCATCGCCTTTTAAAGAATTTTCCCTAAGACTTTATCAATTGGACTGCAACCGGCATGCATGCGCGCCAATTATAATTATTCAAACATCTCAGATTTCCACGGGTTTCCCATTTCGACGCGCCTCGGCAAATGGATTGCTCATGTGGTATATCTAGCCCTTGCTGAAAAAAAATCCCTGTGAAAATGTCGTCAACAGTAGTAAGTCCACATCAAATTCGTCAGAGCCAGTATGGGGGTTTCGATACATGGACGGTTTACATGTGAAACAAATTAGAATTTCTGAACTGCCAACCCCTCCAAGTCAGCAGCTAGACGGCCTCTGTCTTTTGCATTCCTCCCCATGCATGGTATAACGCTGGGCCCGTCGACTTGTAATAATTATGACCGGTTTATATTAGCTGTGGCTGCTAGCTTTTAGCTATGACTGATGATTTTTAGTTAAAAATTAATAATAGTGACAAGAAAGAAGTAGCCTTTGAAAGAAGGGGTAAACGGTGAGGAAAGTGATGAAGAGATACGTGCGTAAAATAAGAATAAGAGAAGTATGATGCATATACGTCCCTAACTTTTTTGTTTTATCTCTAAAATAAAAAAAAGTGAGAAAGCTGTTTCATAGACCCTGTGGATCTCACAGCTATTCACCAACCTCCTGGCCAATGCATGCGTGGCATCCCGATGCCTGTCCATCGTCACCCACTTGCACTTGCTCACGTGCATTTGGGGTAAGCAAATCGTCACGAGTTTCTTCCTGGTTAACGCGGTGATCAAGCCCCAAAAAAGAGTCTGAAGTTTCCTGGTACATCTCGAACGAAAGTAGACGTGGAATGCGGTTCCTGGGGCCAGCTGCAGGGTTTCCACTGGACTGATCAACCGGTTCTCAGAACCCTGGGTACAAACTGTGCACCCATGCAGTTTCTTGCTCGGACTCAAATCTCACGTGTTCACTTTACGCGCTCTGATCCACGTTCGCTATATACATAGCTAGTGCTCTAAATGACTTAAAAACTATACCTTTTGGCTTCTAACGTAGTCTTTTAATTGTAATGGAAATTTAGCGGCTGTTAGTTTTTTTATGTTAAAAAATATTAAAAATAAAAAAATAAAAAAACATAGGTATATATTTTAGGACTATGCAAAGTAATAAAGGAAAATAATAAAAACAAAAATGCCAAAAAAAACCAGAAAAATCAAAATTAAGAAACCGACGCGTTCTGAGTGATTTCTTGCTTCTAGAAGCCAAAAGTTGAAGCCGTTTAAAGCGGGGTCATAGGGTGGGTTCTTTTGGGCTGTGGCTTATGACTGTGGTTTTTTAAATTCTGACTTATTCGCAAGAGGTAGTATGTAGAGAAAAATGGTCGTATGCAATTTTGGCTAATACATTTTGTACTACAATATTTATGTAGATCCTATTTTGAAAAAACGTAGCGTTTAACGGCAAACTATTGTAGAAACGTAAGCCTAATTTAACGCATAAGCCGTTTAAAGCAAGGTCATAGGGTGGATTCTTTTAGGATATGGTTTATGGATGTGGTTTTTAAATTCTATCTTATTCGCGAGAGGCAGTACACAGAGAGAAATAATCACATATAATTTTGACTGATATACTTTATACTACAATATTTATGTAAATTCTATTTTGAAAAATATAGCGTTTAACGGTGAGCTACTTAGAAGCCTAAGTTAACGCACATTTGAACGCACGCAGAAGCGGTGGCTTTAGCGACCGCAGCGGAGGCTCGAAGTCCTATCGAGCTTGGGAAGGAACGTGAGATAAGCAACGTCAACACGACGACCGGCGAGGCCAACACATGTCACCACCGCCATTTGGCCAGTTGCGCCGGCCGGCCCTGCTCGAAAGCGAAACCGCTTCGCTGCAGCGCTACAGCGTTGCCCATGGGCGCGTGCAGGCATCCATCAGTCCGGCCGTCAGGGAGATTCAGCTTTGGCTGCTGCTTTCGTTTCAGTTTTTCCTTGCACGGCGAGAGCTAGCTTGCTTGCTAGTTGCTGCCAGTTCGATCGAGTTGGTTCATGGCTCCAGGGGTTGGTAAAGGCGCACTACATCTCTATTGTCACTAGATTTTGGCAAGTAAAATAATCGGCGAAAGTATTTTTTGGCATTCGATGTAATCATGAGGGAAAAAATCAGGATTTGATAGAAATAAACCTCTAAAAGATACCGACTAAAGAAAGGTAGATGTAAATAAAGAAGTCATCAACAGGAAATTGAAGACAAACAGTGATTCTATCCGAGTAAAGATTGAGTCGACACGAAGCGAGAGACCTGAAGCATAATTCAAAATTGTGTCGGTTGTTTTAGCCTATAAATACCCTGTACCAGTTGACGGAAAAAAGCGCACACGCCAATATTTACTACATTTTTGTGTCTACTTTTCCTGTACCTTAGGAGTAGGTTGTAGTAAGTAGAATCTTATTTTTGTAATTCAATTTTGATTAATATTGCTTCGCATCGATGTGTCAATATGAGTTGTACCTATCCCCTATTTCGAGATTTGTTTCTGTTCATTATTGTTTCGCATCGATATTTTATTTAGAATTGGTTTTCATTCAGATTTACCTATTATCGACTTTACCGATTTGTTAGAAAATCGATTGTCACATCTCATATGTTATTAGAGGGCACCTTCCATAGGGTCATGGTGTTGTTGTTAGGAATTTTTTGATGGCAACAATCTCCATATGTCGTACGTGACAACGTGCAAGACCCAATCTCGTCTCCTACTATTGATGTAAACTATTTATCTTTGTGATATCCTAATAATTAAGGCTCTGTTCTAATTGATTTCTGCTTAGTAAATAAAAAACTTAAAAGGTAATATGAATATCCGGCTTCTTCAATTCTCTCTCTCTATCATCTCACTTCGAGGATAAACACAGGGGGTCATGGGTGCGTCATGCATCCTACTCCTCTTGCTCATGTCATACATATGTATCTCTTCATCACTTTTTTCATGTTCACTCTCTCCTAAAAGCCACTTATTTTAGTCATTATTATTCATTTTCAGCCGTTTCTAAAAGATACAGCTAGAACCCATCAGCAAAAATCATTATGAAGATCTCAACATGACACGACCGTGAAAAAAAATACTACTATTTGCTGGGGTATGATAACAAGTGGACATTGGGTTTATTCGGCTCTGTCAGTGAGACAATGAGTGCTATTTTTCGTAACCATAAAAATTTTAGGGTCCGTTGTACATGTATCCGAAGGACCTGGGACAATTATATATTGGACCATATAGCATTGCTTCTGTGCAGGTAGCCGGAGTCGTTGTTCCCTCGTGAAACAACGTGATCTTTCGCCGCAGGCTCCGACTAGCTAGCCGACTTGGGTTGTCTGGGCCTCTGGGGTCGGTGGGGTGCAGTCAACCTAGAATCAACCAACTGGCTAGCACTACCCCCAACATTTACATATATCACTCTGGAAAAATTACCGGCTAAATTGATATTACTCGAAGAAAAACCTATAGGACATGTGACATATAAGACTAGTTCCTTTCTTGGAAAAAGTAAGCGTTTTTTTGAAGACTGAAAAAGAAAAGTTTTGAAGAATAGCTTTCCAATTCTTGTTTCTCCTCGTTCTCAGGTGGTCTTGTTTTCACATGAGGTCCAGCTCCAACAAGCTTAAGTTTTCGGTTTTCTGTTGTGGCTGTTGATTTTGACTGAAATTACAATGAAACGATTGTTAGTTTTTTCTAAATAATTTAATTAAAAAAATAAAATAAGAAAAAAGAGAGAAAAACACGGATATGTTACAGACAATGCAAAGGAATAAGGAGAAAAAAAAAGCAAAAAGATGAAAAAAAATCAAACAAAAACCTGAAATAAGAAGTTGCCATATTCTAAATGACTTCTAACTTTTAAAAACCATAGATGAGAAACCAAAGCCACCTAGAGCTGCCCCAAAAATTAAGAAGTTGTAAGAATCTTAGGTGGCGACCAGAGAAAGAGCGCTGAAAGAGTTGTTCGTTTGTGAAACCTTGAATTGGGTCCAAGTCCAACCCAGTCAGGCCTAGCTGGCTGCTAATTAAGGCGCGTGGCACTGCCCTACAAATTATGGCAAACAACTAGTCTTTTGGGCCGTGTTATTTGTCCGATCGCTGCTCCACGTACGCAGCGAATCGTTGACCAAATATCGCTGCTCCCGGGAGGTTTGACTCGACTTTGATTTGCATGCGCTGCGGCGATTGGGGGTTGGTGAGGACGAAGAGGAGAAATCTTGTTCCCATGCATGGACATGGACCCTTCCTTTGCTCCTGGTTTGCAGCAGTGTTAGCGAGTCAGCATCTGATCACTTAGATTGTTCTTCTTCATCTGATCTGGAGCATTTGCTCTGCAAGCATGTTCAACCTAGCAATTCAGCAGATGTTGGGCCGAGAAAAAGCCCGAAATCTTCTTAGGGGATGATCGTTTCGGCTTTTTTCGGTTTCAGCTTCTAGCTTCAGCTTTTTTTCACTATTCACTACACTATCCACTAACTCAGCTACAGTAAAATTTCAGCCAGCTACATTGAAATTTCAACCAAAAATCAGAAATCATCGTTAAAACGATCACCACCTTAGTCGGCGTAGACTGCGCTGTACTGTAACAGCACGGAGCTGATGGACAAGAGAGGTTCCCTGAAACGTCAGACAGGCACATCCATATATGATGCTTCTCCTCCTACCCATTCTGCAGGCAAGAAGGCGAAAGCTCCTCTTGTAGCTTTGTCAGCTTTCCTTTCCTTACACGAGTTCACCTGCCGACGACTGACAATTAATCCAGACTCTCCAGAGGTCGGCAAAGCTCCACTGGTTTGTTCATCTTTCGTGCTGTGCGAAGTCAAGAAAGGATCATGGTCTTTGTCGATTTCCATCCCCACACGACAGCATTGCTTCTGTTCGATGAGGTTGGAAGAATGTTCTTGTTAGAGCGTGAAAAGTCTAAAGCTGCAACTTCCAACTCATGTTTTGGTCTGAGGAGCTGATGAACTAGCTGGTCAGAGCGTTAGACAGACAATTACTTGCATCAGATTATATTATATATATATATATATATATATATATATATATATATATATATATATATATATATATATATATATATATATATATATATATATATCCCTACAAGCTACGAAAGAACCCTATTCATCTCTTGCCAACGGAAGCTTGGATAACTTTTTTTCCTTCTCTAGCTAGTTCAGGAGCGGTCGCATTGTCAAACGAAACCAGAAGGAAGTTCATTGGAAGAATCTTAGGTGGCGACCAGACACAGCTTAATTAAACTATTATACTATACTAGACTACTAGTAGTGGTAACTTAGTTGTTGTGAAGCCATTGCTTACGTAACCTACCAAGAAAATGGAAAACACAAACAGACCCCACTAACTCAAATCACATGACTTTGGCAGCTTATGGCTTTTAGCTTAATTTTATGAATTCTGATTGTTCACCAGAGAGTACAGAGAAAGACACCCGCGTGTGATTTTAACTGATACAAATAAAATTGGTGCAGTGTCTACTATAATCGATTTATAGACCTCATCTTAAAAAGACACATTGTTTGAAAGCTAGATACTGTAAATAAGTCATAAGCCGAAAACAAGAGAGTCTTTGTTTGATATTCACTTTATTCTCCTTTTTTTTCTTTTTCTTTTTCTTTATTTCTTCTTCACGTGAATATAAAGAACAAGATATGAACAAGTTTCGATCTGAGCTTTATAACAGAACAAGTTTCGATCTGAGCTTTATAACAAAGGCTCAGTGATCGAAGAACTCCAGCGAATTATAAAGAAGGACAAGAACTTCATGATGTTGGAGGAGCAGTACATGAAGAGCATATCCGACCACTCGAATGAAAAGGTTGAGCTTGAAAGCTGCATTGAAGGTTAGAAAGAATTTCTCAGCTAGTGTATTTATACTGGCTAGAGTATACTTTATACGAACTCCCTTCCCTTTTTTATGCAGAACAAGCGGCAAAGAATAAAAGGCTCCAGGAGGAGCTCGAAGAAAATCAGAGGGCAGAACTAGATGAAAGAACGCCTAACGGAGAGGCGGTTGCGTGTTAATCTTGGGCAATCTTAAACAGCAAGGGTACAGCAGTATATATACACTTAAGATAATGTAACCGGCCAGCCTAATACAATGGAAAGAAACCTGAATTTTCTATCTATAGCCAGTCGGGTTAATCTCAAACTGTATTGGTTACAGATACATATATGGAAATCTAACACTCCCCCTCAATCTAATCTTACAAGATTTAGATTGTTCTTAAACATCTCAAAAGACCTCACAGCAAGAGCTTTAGTGAGACCATCAGCAACTTGATCCTTGGTAGAAATATATTCAATCTCTAGAAGTTTTCTTGCCACTCTTTCTCTCACGAAGTGATAATCAACTTCTATGTGTTTAGTGCGTGCATAAAACACTAGATTAGCAGACATGTATTTAGCTCCAATATTGTCACACCAGATTTTCACAGTTTGAGGTGCTTGAATCCCAAGTTCTTGTAACAATGTCTGAATCCACATGATTTTAGCAGTTGTATTTGCTAGAGCTTTGTATTCAGATTCTGTACTTGAGCGTGACACCGTTGCTTGCTTCTTTGCACTCCATGACACAAGATTGGAGCCCAAGAACATAGCAAATCCTCCTGTGGACCGGCGATCATCAAGGCTACCTACCCAATCTGCATCTGAAAAACCACTCACAAGTAAGGATGAGGATCTGCAAATTTTAAGTCCTAGCTTAACAGTGTGCTTGAGATATCTCAAAATTCTCTTAACCGCTGCCCAGTGTTCTGTGGTTGGAGCATGTAGAAACTAACACACCTTGTTTACTGAAAAGGAAATGTCTGGTCTTGTCAAAGTCAAATACTGCAATGCACCAACAACACTTCTATACTGTGTAGCATCATTTTGTCCAAGTAAAGTGCCCTTATTAACAGACAATTTCTCAGAAGTAGACAAGGGGGTAGTAACTGGTTTGCAGTCACTCATTCCTACTCTTCTCAATACATCTGAAGTGTATTTTTCCTGACTCAATAATATTCCATTTTGTATTTTACTTACCTCAATACCAAGGAAGTAGTGAAGGTCACCAAGATCCTTCAGAGCAAACTCCTTTCCAAGATCCTGCAACAAAGCTGAAGTTGCACTAGGCACAGAGCTAGCCACAATGATATCATCAACATAGATTAACACAAAGATAGTCACCCCTCCTTTACTGTAGAAAAATAGAGATGAATCTACCTTTGAAGCTTTAAACCCAATTCTTGTAGCTTAGTGCTTAGTCTTGAATACCACGCTCTAGGAGCCTGTTTTAACCCATATAATGCTTTATCTAACTTACAGACATAGTTAGGTAAGGAAGTTTTCTCATACCCTGGGGGTTGTCTCATATATACCTCTTCTTCCAAAACTCCATGGAGAAAAGCATTTTGCACATTCAGCTGTCGCAGACTCCATCCTCTAGACACCGCAATAGACAAAACTATCCTAATAGTAACAGCTTTAACAACAGGACTAAAGGTATTCTCATAATCTATTCCATACCTTTGCTTGAATCCTTTTGCCACGAGCTGTGCTTTCTATCTGTCTAGGGTTCCATCTGCTTTCCTTTTGATTTTACACCGCAATAGACAAAACTATCCTAATAGTAACAGCTTTAACAACAGGACTAAAGGTATTCTCATAATCTATTCCATACCTTTGCTTGAATCTTTTTGCCACGAGCTGTGCTTTCTATCTGTCTAGGGTTCCATATGCTTTCCTTTTGATTTTATAAACCCATTTACAATCAACAATATTTCTTCCTTTCTGAGGCGGAACCAAGTGCCATGTCTTATTTCTCATCAGTGCTGTATATTCTGCATCCATTGCTTCTCTCTAGTTTTTATCACTTAACGCTTCATCTACAGTTTGAGGTTCACCAGAAGATGTAAAACAAGTATATCTGATTGTACCATCAGTATATACCTTTTCTTTGCGTATTCCACTTTGCATACGAGTATGAGGTCTGATCGGTGCAGAAGGTCCTGGAGGATCAACCTCCAGCGTATACGTGTCTCCCCCTTGGTGCGGAGATGTAGTACCATCGGTGTGTCACTCTTTAAAAGCGCCCAATATTGCTACATCTTCGGATGAGAATTCTTCCGTAGGTATTAATTCTTCCGCAGGTGGCAAGTGGGAAGCTGTCCCCGCCAAGACAACCGTGTCATCATCTGATTGCACGGGGACACACACGTGGGCGGGAATCGTATCAGCCAGCGCGTGTGTGTCACCAACGGACTGACTTGATGTTGAGTTTGTATCGGTCCGGTGCGCAACTTCCGAAGAAAACTCCACCGTATTGTGTATCCGATCCTGAGACCGATGTAGTCTGGGAATCGGATCTTCTGATCCATTGTCTTGATGACCTGTATAGTTTCCACCTGCACTTTCTCCATGAAAATCATTAGCAGCATTAGGAGAATTAACCATATGATCAGTCCGAGTTTCTCCCCATTGATCATCGCCGTGAGAAACAAGGTCAGGTGGAAGAAGAGAAATTTCAGAACGTAAGCGAGCACCAGCATTTAAGTTCATGTGAGCAAAAGGAAACACTTTTTCATCAAATGTAACATCCCGAGAGATATACACTCGACCAGAGGAAGGATCAAGGCATTTGAAACCTTTGTGAAGTGTACTGTAGCCAAGGAAAACACACTGCTTTGATCGGAATTGAAGCTTGTGAGTATTATAGGGACGGAGATTCTGCCAACATGCACACCCAAACACTCGAAAGGAGATATAATTTGGTCGTTGTTTGAACAGCCGACATAAAGGAGTTTCAAAGTTGATGACTTTGCTAGGGATGCGATTAATAATATATGTGGCGGCAAGGAAAGCTTCATCCCAAAATTTTAATGGCATAGAAGCGTGAGCAAGCAATGCTATCCGAATTCTATTATGTGGCGATGTTTCCTCTCTGCTGATCCATTCTGTTGATGAGCATAAGGACAGGAGACATGATGAGATATGCCAATTTTATCAAAGAAGGGGTTGAGTTTTTGATACTCTCCACCCCAGTCGGTTTGAACAGTTATGATTTTGCGATTGAAAGATCTTTCTACCAACTTTTGAAATTCATGGAACTTGTCAAACACCTCAGACTTGTTCTTAAGAAGATAAATCCAAGTGAACTTACTGTAGTCATCAATAAAATTGACATAGTATTTTTTTTCCATTGGCAGAACTGGGAGCAGGACACCAAACATCAGAAAAATAAGTTCTAAAGGATGATGAGACACACTTGAAGATCTAGAATAAGGTAGCTGATGACTTTTTACCTTTTGACATGCATCACAAACCGATGCTTTATTGGACTCAGAAATACAAGGTAAATTATTTGTGCTAAGGATTCTTGTGACAACTGGAGTGGATGGATGACCTAGGCGATTATGCCACCTCGAGAAGGATGGCTTGACAAAAAACACGTGCTTTGTCAGCGAAGAAGGAAGGGAATAGAGACCTCGTTTGCATCTTCCCTTAAGAATCGTATTCCTCGTGGCTCGATCCTTGATCAAAAAATATTCAGGGTAAACCTCAAGAAAAGCAAAATTATCCATGGCTAAACAATGAGTAGTATGAGGTTCTTTTTAACTTGAGGCACATGAAGTATATTCTTTAGATGCAAATTACGGCTAGGGGTAGAAATAACGGAATGATCAATATGCTTAATCTCCATACCTTGACCATTTGCTGCATGAATCTGGTCCTTCCTTTATATTTTTCCCGAACAGTCAACTTGTCGAGTTCTCCAGTGAGGTGATCAGTTGCGCCTGTGTCAAGATACCAATTGGTATCCACTTCATATGCATGGGTAGCAGCAGCGACATGCCTCTCATCAGGCACGTAGTTTTGATCAAACCGATGCCAGCAGTCGGATGCCACATGACCCTTCTTGTAGCATACTTGGCAGATGGATCTGTTGTTGCCTTGCTGCTGGTTTCTGCCTCCTCTGCCGCGTCCATCACACCAGTCATTGCCGCGACCTTGAGACAAACTGCGACCACATCCAGTGCCGCCGCGATTTGGCAGTCCACCACGCCCACGGTTCACAATGTTTACTGAGGAACCGCTGTTGCGAAGAGTTTGCCTATTCTCAAAGTTCAATAGTTGGGAATATAGATCTATTAAGGAGATGGGTTATATCCTTGCCATTAACGCGGAAACTACAGGATCAAAGTCATCGTCTAAACCATTCAATATGTAAGCCACCAGTTCTTCCTCATTAATTTTCTTGCCAGACGCAAAGATCTCATCTCCAAAGGACTTTATCTTGCCAAAGTATTTGGAGATAGTCATATTACCTTTGCGTGTTGTCGTGAGGGAGAGACGAACGTTGAGCGAGCGCGCATGCGTCTGAGACGTGAACATGCTCTCTATGGCACGCCAGGCCTCAACCACTGTCTTGGATGCAGCGATCTGAGTAAGCATCTCCTGTGACATTGATGAGAAGAGGAAGCCAAGAACCTGTTGATCTGTGGCAAACTACTCCTGGAAAGCCAGATTGGGGATCCTTGTCACCTTGTTATCTTCCTTCTTCTCGATCTCCGTTGACGGAGCCACGGCCGTGCCGTTGAGGTGGCCATCCAGTCTTGCGCCTCGTATAGCAACAAGAACTTGCACGCTCCATAGCGCATAGTTGTGTTTACTCAGTTTCTCAGAGATCTGGAAACCAAGCAAAGGGTTGGAGATGGCGACAGTGGAAGAACTAGCCATGACGATGACTAACTTCGATTTTGAGAAAGCTCTGATACCATGAAGAAAATCAGAGGGCAGAACTAGATGGAAGAACGCCTAACGGAGAGGCGGTTGCGTGTTAATCTTGGGCAATCTTAAACAGCAAGGGTACAACAGTATATATACACCTGAGATTACGTAACCGGCCAGCCTAATACAATGGAAAGAAACCTGAATTTTCTATCTATAGCTAGTCAGGTTAATCTCAAACTGTATTGGTTACAGATACATATATGGAAATCTAACAGAGCTTGCTGTTAGTCAGGAGGAGACAAGAGTAGTTAAAGTTAACTTACAAGACAATGTCTCCCTCCTTAACAACACGCTCGATAGTCTTGGTTCTGAGATGGTTCTACCTCCAAGTGATGACCTGGTCGGGCATGTTAATTGTCTTGGCCAGCAAGTCGGGGCCCTCCAAAAATTGATCGCTACTATGAAGAACAACTAGGCCTAGTTGATGAAAGAAGCTGTGGAGAACTGTAACATCCTGATTTTTGGGGATTTTTAAAACCTTGAATTTAAAAATAAATTTCTAGAATTTTCCTGAATTTAAATAAAGCTTAAATGGAATTTTCAAAAGTTTTAAACAATTTCATATGAATAAATTAAACTTCAAAATTAGCTGAAAATATTTTTAATTAAGTTCCTTAAGTCACAAGAAATTTTCTGGAATTTTCTGAAATTAAATTGAGCTTCAAATGAATTTTAGAACTTTGAAATGATTTAATCTGAGTAAAATAAACATTAACATAAGTTGAAAATATTTGATTTATGTTCTTCAGGTCTCAAGGAATTCTCTGGTATTTTTGGTGAATTTTTGGGATTTATTTGCTATTTTTCTAGAGCTTCTTTTCTTTTAGTTGATTTTCGGGAAAAAGAAATCGGGGAAAGAAAATCCGCCGCCGTCCGATCTGTTGCCCTCCCACGTGTCACCCATCCGCCTCCCTCGGCCCCTCCCGCTCAGCCCGGCCCAGCCCAACCCACTCCCGCGCACCCGCGCCCGTCGTCGCTGCGCCACGCGTCGACATCCGCGGATCTTGCGCGCCGCTCTCTCCCCGCCGGCCGATCGGGCGCCTTGCCATGCGGCGTGCATCCGCGCTGTCCGTCGTCGCTCGCTCGCACGCGTCGCCCGCAAACCCTAGCTCCCTCCGCTCCGCGCCGTCCGATCGCCCGCGTTGGATCTCGGCCGTCCGCGATCGCGTCAGCATCTCGCCCGCGCGGTTCGCGTCTGGACTCGCTGCCAGCCGTCCGATGCCGTCCCGGGACATGTGGCGATCCCTCGTGCGTCGTCTCCGATGGAAACTCTCGCCGCCGCCGCCATCTCCGCGCCGTGACCGAGCCGGTCTTCCTCGGCGTCCGTGTTTAAAAGCGCAGCCGCCTCGCAGCCTCCCTCGTCCCGTGCGCCGCCGTCCGGAGCCGCGCCGCGTCTCGTCGCCGGCCCTCGCAGTCGCCGGAGGTCGTCCCTCGCCGCCGGAAGGCGCCGCCTGTCGTCGGGCCCCCGCTTCCCTCGCCGCCGGTGAGCCCGCCATTATCTCCGTCCGCCGTCTCGGCGCGGTCGTCGCAGCCAAACCCCACGCCGCGCCGGTCAAGCCCGCTCGCGCGCGCGCCGCCGGACCCGCGCCCGCTCCTCGGTTCCGCGCCCGTCGCGCCGCGACGCCCGCCTCGTGCCCGCGGCGCGCAGCGTCGAGCCGCCACGCGTCGGCCATCGCCGCGCCTCGCCACCAAGACCGCCGTCGGATCTCGGCGGAGATCGGATCGATCCGGCCGTCGAAGCGTCCACGTGGCGCACCTCGGCCGTCCGGATCGAGCAGCGCGCCGCGCGCCGCGCGCGGCTCGGCTCTAGCCCACGTGGCAAAGCCACGTCAGCCCTAAGCCGACGTGGCAACCACGTGTCATGCCTTGTCAGCCAAAACCGCCCGCGGTGACACGTCAGCTTGCCACGTGTCAGTCTCTCGGGTTGCCACGTGTCAACACCAGATTGTGCCACGTGTCGCAATCCCAGTGGTGCCACGTGTCGCTCCCAGATTGTGCCACGTCAGCCCTTTTTTTCAATTTCTGGGATTTTCTCTGAAATTGATTTTCCGAGAGGCCGTTCTCCTCCGTCCTAGCTCCGATTGACCCCGTTCTTTTTTCTAAATTCATCTAAAATCGAGCTCTAGCTGTTGGTTCTGGTTTTGTGAATTTTGGAGTTCATTTGCTTGTCATTTTATGTGTTTCTTTGTTTCCGGTCGTTTTCTCTCTCGTTAGATTCGGATTCCGGAGGAGCTGGTTTCGCGCCAGAAGACCAGGAGTACCCCGCTGAGCGTAACGAAGGCAAGTCGTGTCCCTTGATCATGTTGAACCCAATTTTACAAACTATTATTTAATTATTTTGCTTTAAATTACATTGCATTGCTATTTTTATTCAAACCTTTGCACAGGTAGCTATTGTCCCAATTGCAATTATACCTCCTTGACACTTTGAAATACCATGATGCCTTTGTCACCATAGGTTGGGAGATTTATTAGTGATGCTAGTTTATTTATCACATGGGTTGGTACGATTAGATTGCTTAGCCAGTTTATATTTACGATTGGTCTCATCACGCATGTTAAATTATTAATTTGGATTAATGACATATGGAACTGTGGTTGGTGCCACGTGTATTAAAATTTGTGCCACGTCATTGGTGTGACGTTGGCTTGGTTATACAAATTGGTTTTGCACTCGGGCGAGTGATCGTGCAGTAAAGGGGGGAAGTACAATTGTACTTTGGGGGATATGGTAGTCTCGCCCGGGTAATGTTAAGGACTTAACTTTGTGCGCCATTGATCTGAGCCTTACCGTGCAAACCACATATGCAGTATGGGACGGACTGGTGACTAAATTGGGGTTTCAACTGTAATCTTGCCATTGAGATGAACATGGTTGCTGATTTCCATGTGGCGCAAAGGGTGTGATCACGAAACCTAGCGGGCGGATTAAGTTGTAAACCGAACTTTGTAAAGGCCTTGTTGTGATTTTCTTTAACGTGAGGATTATCACATCGTGTGGGTGCAGTTGTGCAACCTCTGCAGAGTGTAAAACTATTCGAATAGCCGCGTCCTCGGTCATAGACAATGCTCGGTGATTTCACACGAGGGGTAGTTATTTGTGAAAACTTGTGAATTGTGGTTGGACGGTGAATGGTTATTTCACTGTTGGTTTAGCTTATGGATGGGAGGTCCATAAGTGGTTGGTTTAGCTTATGGATGGGAGGTCCATAAGTGGTTTATTCCAGTTCCTTTGATTATTTATTAATGTTTTACTTAAAGTTCGCATTCAATCTATTTACTGTATTTCAAATGTCATTTATGCAAATAAACCTTTCAGCCATCCTTTGGTAAGCCCTGCATACTATATTGCATTCATTTGTTACAAACGACTTGCTGAGTACCAATGTACTCACGGCTTTATGCCCAATGTTGCTCAGTCGAGGAAGAGGAGTATCACCAGCAGGAGGTTCCAGAAGGAGGTTACTTCGACGACTTCACGGACTAGGCTTCGCTCTCCACTCGATAGCCTGTGGGCTTGTCGATTGGCCGCTACGCTTTATTTTGGATTTCCGCTGCTAGATTCTGTTAAGCCCTTCGGGCTAGTCTATTGTAAGCTTGGCCATAAGGTCGTACCTTTGATATTTTATCGATATTCGAGTTTTCCTTTATTATTGTCGTGTGTATGACTGTGATGACATCTATGTTTGACTGTGTGCACTAGCGTGATCCTGGACTAGTGCAGTTTACACAGAGAGACCGAGTTTGCATATTCGGGTCTCGACAAGAACGGAGTATGTTTTGCCTTGGCAAAACTCAAGGCCATCGACCGCAACCTGAATTTCCTTCTAGTCAAAGCTGATTTGGACTACAATAAAGAGGAAGCCAACATATACATTGAAGAAGTTAGGCCAGTAGGAAGAAAAGTAGTTGAGGACATGTAGGGGGGTCTCCATCCAGCAACCAAAAGTCTGTTGATTCCGAGGAGTAGATAGATCAAAAACTGTAAAACTTGATTAAAGGTGTGCTTACCTGGGATTTGGGTGTAGGTTGTAGTCTCGGGTGCACTCTAGTGAAATCCTTCCTCCGAACCCGATTCGTTGCCTGCATTTATTGTGTAGGCTATGGTTTAAATTAAGGACATATATGAGATGCTATGCCAATGTGTTCTTATGGAAATTCTTTGGTCAATTAAACTAAGTGTGGTATTTATAATTAAATTATGTCTTATACCTGTCGTTTGTTGCTATTTTACTCATGTTAGAATATTCTGGTTTAGTATTTTTGGATAGTCAATACCTAGTTTTTGCAGGATAGATACTATCTAATTAATTATATATGTAGATTTACATGTATATATGTACCTATATATACTCTTATATCCTTGGTACCCATACGTGTATCCTTCTACACTCCCCCTCAACCAACTGAATGGGTCGTTGCCCACTACTTCCTATCACTCCTTCTCTCTCTCTTTCGCACTCTGTTTGCTCCACTCCCTACCGCCGACTCCACCTCATCGCCAAGCACCATTGTCCCCTTCGCTAGTTCTCGGCTGGCAAGTGGTCAGCTTCTTGGTGTGACATCACTGCCCTCTCGCCAACTATTGGCCAATAAGCGACCAGCCTACCGAAGGGCTGTCGCCATCCCCATCTGCACTCCTCTCTTCACCTCTCACTATGCACTATCCCCCTTCGCAGGTAATTGCCTCTGCCTCTCCACATATGGCTCAGTCGGTCCTGTTGGCCGTTGCCGTCCTTAGGGTCATCACTCCGTCCTATCATTGGTTGGATCTAGTTTGATGACAATGGTTCCAGATGCGGTCACAGGGACCTGAGTCCCCTTACTATATCTCTCTATTTTCCCAATTTACTTTCTTCATCTTAATTTTCTTGGATTTACATTTTTGATTTGCTTATTTATCTCCTCGATTTGTTCTTGGTTAATGGTGGGGGTTCATACTCAAAGTGGGCATGCCATGGTGGGGCTTGGGACCTTTACTACACTAGGGAGCAGATTGGGGTTGCCGAGCATGCATAGGTGGCCTATTGCAAACATAGTTGGTACCACTATGGCTCTCCCTCTGGAATACCTTATTCTCCCTCGGTTCCCCCTTCTTCCACTACTCTATTCTATATGTGTGGATGGTACTTGCTATAGTGTGGTGCAGTGTATGTGAGGTTGCATGTGCATATGGTCCTATGATGGCAAAGACAGGGATTGGAATAGATTATGGGGATACCTTGAGTTGATACTGTTAGGTTCAATTTGGGTAGGACTGGTGTTGCCTTCTACCTCCTCCCATGTGTGTGTGGTTTGGCTCTCCTTCTTCGTTCTTTTTGGCCCTAGTCTGCTGGTTCTTCCACACGGCCTTCTCCTCTTGGCTTAGCCCTTCCTCTTCACTACCACCTCCCTTTTTTGGGTTGGCCACCTTCCTTTGGTCCGGCCGATGTGGCTCACTCCATCCCCTCTTCTACTTCGCGGCAATGTGTTAGGGATTTGGGGGAAATAGGGCAGGATCTGGTGGTGGTTTGCTTGCCCTAGGGTGGTGCTATGGTTGTGGGTGAATACTAGTCTTTCTCTCTCTCTCTTGGTCTGTTGCTTGATCTTATTGTAGGATCAAGGATAATCGATTAGAGGGGGTGAATAGGAGATTCTAAAAATTCTTACCTTCTAAAACTAATTAACACAATTAATAACTAGGTAAGAGTTCAATATAATTTTAACCTATACAATTCTAGTATAGCTAAGGTACTACAAGCACAAGACTCTACACAAATATCTCTAGCACAAATAAAAATACAATCACACTGATCACAATATACTAGAAATACAAGTATGAAGAAAGAAGACAAAGAAATAACTAATTGACACACGATATTTTACCGTGGTGTTTGAAAATTTACTAGTTTTCCCTAATCCACGTTGAGAAAAATCCAAGCACCTTGGACTGGCTCTACGAATTAAGCCTCACTCCTCAATCACTGGTAGTTGTCCTTCCTCCACTCCGGAAATGGTGGACACTAAATCACTCACAAGATGGCGTCAGGCGTCTTCACAAGCTTCTTGAAGAAGTCACTTCGCAACTTTCGCCAAGTCATCTAGGTGCCGGTAAATACCAAAAGTAATAGATCAAGCTTCGTTTGATGGTGATCAAGTGCCAATGATCAATCTAAAATGAATATGCACTTAAATTGGCTCAACTAGCTCAAATGAATGCACAAGTGAAATTGAAGTATGAGAGAGGTGCTCTATTGCTCAATGTTGTTAAATGAAGTGTCTAGTTTGGTCCTTGAGTTGGTGGGGGAGTATTTATACCCCTGCCAACCAAAATAGCCGTTGTAATAACTTATCCTGGAAAATCAGGAAGAGCGGTAGTACTGCTGTGCAATTTGTGGAACTACCGTACATTACTGTAGCAACAGTAACGACTATATCAGAGCGTCGGAACTAGCTATTGAAATTCGGCGTGGTACTACCGCTGCTGTAATCGCAATAGTTCTGATTTCTGGTAGTTCTGAAATTTGGTGTGGTACTTTTATTTGCTTTGAGACCAGAAGATGGTGCTCTCTGGAAAAACATACCGCCCAATTTTTGGAAGCTCCAAGTTTTAATAGTTTCATTTCAGGGGTGCGGTAGTTCCACCGTTCAGATTTCGGTACTACTATTTTCAGAAAAGCTAAGTGTTTCAAAAGGTACTCTTTGGAAAAAGCGTACCACCAACTTAACATCGGTAGTTCTGGATTTTAGTAGTTCCGCACTACCACTCTAGTCATACCATACTATGGTAATACCACTATTTACACATCAGTACTACCGATTTTTTTGACAAAGCACAGTTGGCTATCAATTTTAATTTGAAGTATATGCATGATTCTAAATTAATCCAAATAGCATAAGAACATGCTATCAAGTTATTTTCTACGATCTCTCTTAATAGCATGGTATTTAACATATAATCTGGTCTTCCAACCTTTCTTCTAAGACCAGTAAAATCAAAAAGGGATCCTAAACTACTTGTACCTTTGTATTAAACCATCTCGATCCTCATGTTGACATTTAGCATGCATTTTCAAGTTGTCACATGCATCATTATGGACCAAACCTATTGAATACTTAACAAACACATTAGTCTCTTATTCATATACTATTATTAATTACCAAAACTATTTTTAGAGGCTCTCAAATAAAGTTCTAAATGCATACATAAACCATAATTAATTAAAGTGGCGCATGGTTAACTTCAAGTTACTATCCATAACTTCTCTTTATAGTACGACATCTATTCGACAAATTCAGTTTTTTTTTCACTTAAACACTAAGATCGGTAAAAACTATAAAGAGATCCTTATACTGCAATATACCTTTGTCTTAAGCCATATCTTGATCTATGTCAATCTTTGATCACCTTGGCATGTCTTTTCCATAACGTCAACAAACTCCGGGACTACATCTTTTGATCATTTTAATAAAATATGTTAGTCCTTTAGGAATTATCGTTATTAATTATTAAAATTATTTTTTAGGGACCGAGATGCTTCCATAGGTTAGATACGTGTCAGGGAGATATGAGGCGCACGTATCGTATTAACTACTTCCGCACATAGCTAGGCCTGTTCTTTGCGGCTTCTAAAAGCCTCTTTTGACTTTTGCTACAGTAACTAACTTTTAAACGGAGTATTTTTTTAAGATGGGGTCTACAAGTTAATTGTAGTACACGTTAAAAAACTATTATCTGTACCATCAAAAATCGTAAGCGAGTATCTCTTTTTCCGTAATCTCTGTCACAAACAGCTAAAAAGCCATCAGCCGCAGCCAAAAACCATCAGCCGTAGCAAAAAAGAATAGACCAAGTGCGGTGCGTTTAACATCCAGTTGGAGGATAGATTCCACATATTCGATCACAAACCTCTCCAACGAGGGAGCTGTGGATGCTTGGCTTATTTTTATTCCGCTTTAGGCGGAGCATATTTTTCCTGGCCCGGGTACTCGTACGGGCTGTGAGAACAATTCTTTTATTCCGCCAATCACTGTAGGCATGGAGTCTATCTATTATCAAATCCTTGTCAAGGGGACTAGCAGGGTATTCCGTTTTGTGGCTGATGGGTGAGATAGGCTTTGATTTTCTTAAAGCACAGTGGAATGAAATGGACTTTTCCTTTTTTTTATTCTATTTCTAAAAGGTTGCAGCTTGCAGGTGAAATACATTTTCGTTCGCTTGTTGTCCGCATGCCCTTGTTTGCTTGTCCCTGCCTATCTGAAACCGAAACAGTGCTGCGCGACTGTGCGGAATCAGGCACCAAAAAAATAATAATAATAAAGCTAGGCTCCCGACAGGGCGGTGCCTAGCTTGATTTAACTCGAAACTCGCACGCAATCCTTTCACGACACGTCCAGGAAGTGACTTGCTCCCTGTTTTATCGTTCTTGCCGCGGTACATCATTGGGCGTTTGGTTCAGGTTCAAAGTTCCCGGCATGTTCCAGAAACTGTCTTTTGGTGAGGTGATAGAGTTGTATATGTATCACTCTAACAATTAGGACTCAAATTATGTTGCTCATCTTTATATATATATATATATATATATATATATATATATATATATAAGCGTGTTTTCAGTGGTAATTTTATGAGGGTACGGATTTCTCCTCGACCTCTGTTTTTTTAGGTGTGTGTCAAGGGAACACGCTCGTGTGTGTACGCGTAAGGGAAAAGATATTGGTTTGCAAATTTTATTAGAGTGTAGCGATAGAACCACAAGCCAGTGGTTAATGGATTTTTCAAAAGATTTTTAATTGAAATTTGAATTTTTCAGACTAAAAAGAAAAAACTTGAAAATTTTGCAAATTTCCCTTATATTTGATGAAAATTAGATAAATCGAATTTTTATAGAACCCCACCGATAACTGGTGGTTTTCGACAAAATTACAGTGATAGAATTTTCCCTGACGTGCTTGCGCGTCTTCCATGTAATGTAAAAAGTATATACGTGGAGGTGGCGTAATAGAAGCAGGTTTTTATTGAATATAAACCTATTTAACGGTATTTTAAAGAATAAACCCTATCTTAACTTATTTCTAAAAATAAAACACCCTTAACACACCATCCTTATTTTTTGCACCATCACGTTGGGCACCGGCACAACCTACGGCGGCTATATATGATGGTGGTGGAGAAACAGGAACAGTTTTTTGTGGTGCTCATTTAGGTCTTTAAACTCGGGTTTATGGTTTATTTTGTATTATAATATATATTTTTTTGCATTGTAGATGTTGTTAGCTTTTTCAACGTAATTAAATTTTAAAAATAAAAAAAGAAGAGAAAATGGGTTATATCATCACGGACAATGCAAATAAATAAGAGGAAAAGCAAAAAACCAAAAAGCTAGAAAAAAATGAAATTAAGAAGCTAAAAACCAGAAGCCAGAAACTAAAGCTCTAATTAGTGGTGCCAAATATCAAATAAACTTTTTTATAACAGTATTTTGATGAATAAACCTTGTCACACAGTGGGTAGGTCCACCGTTAGAGTTCTGGACCTGTGGCAAAAAAAGAGCAAAAGGGGTCACACTACCAGAACGGTGTGGCACTCTTTCCCAGCCCCAGATCACCACCAAACTCGGCATAGCGATGGCGAAAGGGTCGTTTTGGAAAATAAGTTGAGAGGAGGCCGGCCTCTGAATGGGTCAGCGATTTTACTAGTAAGGTACCTATGCGTTACAACGGAAAACGAAATAAAAGTAATGCATACTATCAAATATGATCTCAAACTGAATAATAAATATCAACTTTATCTTATATTATCATGTATCAAACAAAACATGTATGTTCATACTCGTAAATAAATGAAGCATCATATTAGTGAAGTATGATAGAATAAGCACCACATATACAATAATATGTACAGAAATGATAGTAAACAATATTTTTTCATAATATACTTAATACATAAATAAAATAAGCATCTCGGTGTCGGTGGCGGGAGAGCGGGGGGAGGGGGCTGTGTAGAGCTCTAGATGGTTCAGATTCTATGTTATAATCAGATCAAATGGCTAAAAGTCTTTTGTACCCAATTCTAGCCCAATCACTTATGTTCCAAACAACAGTTACAACTTTGTTACTTGTTCCAATGATAAATACAGATCTAGTTAAAGTGTGCTCATATGCATACATCTATGTCTTGACTTCAATAGAAAGCATACCTTTTGCAACTGTGCAAAACAAGAATGGTTTCATGCCATCCCTAGAAAAGCGGCAACACTCAATTTTCTCATCCTGCATAGAAAAATAAAGGGACAAAAGGTTAAAATTTAAGCCATCTCAACAAGGAAACATGAAATGCAGAAGTTTATCATAGCATACTCAACAACCCTTATAAACATAGTTTCGAATAAACTATTAAAAACTGAGTGGCATAATTGGCTTTTCCGGAAAGTGGTACACACATATTGCTACCATCTTTGAATCTGGTGACAAGCACACATTTGTGAAATACAAGTGGTTCAATAATAAAGGTTATATCACTAATATTACTTCCTCCATGAAGCAGATCTTTGCACAGATATTGATGAGAAAAAGCCCTCTGCCTAAATTGAATAATGTGGTAAACATAAACAATAAGAACACAAATTTATTGGAATGTAAGTTGAATGGAGGGTCTTACAACAATGAGAACTAGGCGTCTTCCACTTCTCGGCCTGACTGAGCCTTCTCATGGAGTCCCTCATATAAGACTTAAGGAGAGTGCAGTGGAAATCGCTCAAGCAAACCAGCCTCGTGAGCAATGTATATAGCCTCTATTACATTTCCTGACTTGACCAATTCCTCAACAACATCTGCAAAGCAACACCCAAATAGTTGTGTCATATCTTCTTTTCTCCTCACTAAAAATGCTAGTCGTAGAAATTTGGATCTGATGACTAAAAATTAATTAAATCATCTGCAGCTACAAACTCAACACAGAGCCTTCAAGAAAAGGTTAATATAATTTAAAGCAATTGCACAAATCAATTCATCAGTCTTTAACCCACATTAGGAAGAACATATTGGTTAGTAAACAAAACGTAGGACCCATTTATATGCAGAAAATTCATAAATAACAGAAAACCTATTGAATCACTGTTAGCTTCAAGTTGAATTGAAAGATACAAAACTTCAACCAGGTCCGGCCTAGCTAACAAGGGCCATTTCGAAACTCATTCTTTAATTTGTGGTGGCCTTTAGCTCAGGTGTTAGCTCATGATGAATTTAGTACCTTAAAATTACATGTCCTAAATACAAAGTATACCACCAAAAAGAAGCAATACCATCACTATCTCATAATACAACTCAAGGAAAATATCAGTGTCACCACAAAGTAAATTTAGCATGTTTCAAATGATTATTTAGATGCAGAAATCACACCACCAAAACAAGCATATAGAGTGAAAGAAATCAAAGCTTAAGTTGCTAAGATGAAGGAAAAAATGTGGATTCAGAAGGAAATCCTAAATCCTTAAAGAATGTCACAATCCTCACATGTAAATATAGAGGGGGGGGGGTCGTGTCGGCTACGAGAGAAGGGAAGAACCAAATATTTTTCTCCTTTTCCTCTTTCTCTAACCACCGGTGGTTCAATTTGAGCGCAGCGCCGTCGGCCTCGGCTCCTCGTCGTCATCGTAGTAGTCACATCCAACGCCGCCGCGCTGCGGCCGGGGCGAGTTGAGATCGAGCGGAGCGGAAGCGGCGGGGCGGCGGCGGCGGCATCCGTGTAGTCGTCGTCCACCACTGAGGCCGAGGACCCGCAGTCGCTGCGGCAGTCGCCATCGGGGATCGGCGGGGCTTGGAGCGGCGTGAGCGCGGCGGGTGCGTTAAATGATATGGGGAGGAGGCGCGCGGGTGGGAGGAGGTGGTGCGGCGGGGGGGTGAAGAGGAGGGAGGCGGAGGGTGGGGAGGGCGAGGCGGAGGCGGCGGTGGCGCGGGGTGAAGAGGAGGGGAGGCGGCTACGCGGGGTGGGAAGGAGGCGGTGCGGCGGCGCGGGGTGGGGAGGCAGAGCGGAGGGGAGGGGCGGCCAGGAGGCCGCGGCGGTGGGGAGGCGTGCGGCCGAGATGTGGGTGGGGAAGGCGGCGGAGGTGGGGCGTCGGCCGAGAGGTAGGCGAGTCGGCCGGAGAGCGTCGAGGCGGCCGGGAGGTGGCGGCGGTGGGGAGGCGTGCGGCCGAGAGGTGGGTGGGGAAGGCGGCGGTGGTGGGGTAGCGTGTGGCCGAGAGGTAGGATGCGTGGGTGGAGTTTTAGATCTGGATCGGAGAACAGATGGGAAAAGGTGCAGCGGAAGAAAGGATCGGCGTGCGGGTGGGAGGGAGGGAGTGGAGGGGTGACAAACGGTTTGGATTTTATCTTATAATTAGATCGAATGGTTGAAAAGAGAGGAGTAACGACGGATCAACCACCAACTTTTTCTTTTATAATAGTAAAGATAAGTGAAGTACGTGCAAAAATTGCGGAAACGAGCTAGGGTTACGAACGAAATGACATGGTACAGGGACCCTGCACCTCAGGCCTTTCCAGCTCCCGTGGTAACAGCGCGTGCGTGGTCGAGCGGTGTCCGGCGATCGAGAGATCGACCCTGCCGGCTGGACGGACGGGGATCGACGGCGTGCATGCATGCATGGCACCGTCATCACGAGATCAAAACAAGCTGTCCGTCATGGATGATGATGATCTATCACTCACTAATGTTATACATAAAAATGAAGCTGCTGCATATGGGGGTGATCAGAATAACGGTGATTTATGATTTTTTTTACTGTAACTGATTTATTTTCTAATGTAGTTAAGTTGACTTATTTGACATAATTAAAATTTAAAAAATTTAAAAATAAAAAATATGTTAACCCATTACGGATAACACAGAGGAATACAGAAAAAACAAAAAAAACCTAAAATTAAAAAAATTAGAAAAAATCAATAGTGAAAAAAACGCTGTGGACACAAACGCCAAACACGGATGCGGTATTGGGCAGGGTCTATATATATATATATATATATATATATATATATATATATATATATATATATATATATATATATATATATATATATATATATATATATATATATATATATATATATATCCCCATGAGGTGCATGGACGCAGATGGGAGAGGGGGTCGCCATTGGTCAGGGTCAGGCCCACGCTGACACCGCTGATCTGCCTGCCTGGTCGAGTTGTGAATTGTGATGTGTTTTGTGCTTTGGTAGCTGCCTTTCCTCCTGGGTTGCCTGCCTGTCCTGTCCATGATGCAACTGATCTTGATGCCTCGGTACGTGCGAGCACATGGGCGCTAGCTAGCATCGCTGCTTGCGAGCATCCAGTTCTAGGTTCCAAACTGTTCGGTTTGAAGACGAAGCTTCCGCCGGTGGATACCCTCGAGGGTGTTTCAGATGCATGGTATCAGAGCTAAACACAAAGTATGTAGTCGTCAAGGTATTACGAGAGATCTCACAAAAAAAGAAACTAATGAATTGTCAGAGTTCCCCAGCTCGGCTTGAGATCGGTTGATTTATGAAGCTTCTGCCCCGCTCGACTTCTGTAAAACCCAGCGATAGCTTCTATCGATCGCTTTTTTTTTATGTGCAAATTTTTTGTTTTTTTTGTTTTTTGCGTTTTTGTATTTTATTTTTTTTCTGTAATCCTTTATATTATCCGTGATAGATTAACATGTTTTTTCTATTTTTAAATTTTAATTATATTAAATAAATTAACTTAGCTATAGTAAAAAAGTTATAAGTTATGATTACTCTGAACGCTATCAATATTCATCGGTACATTGTGGTTTGCCAGGGTGTTTCTATCAGCCCATAGTGTATCCAGGACAGACGTGTCATGCATGAGATCTGCAGGATTTTGCATGATTAATTTGGTAGGATACATCACCTGATTCTAAGCAAGTGGGTGTTGCAGTCCAGTGAAGGTAGCTGGAGACGCAACCCTTTTTTTCAGGTGACCTTTTTGACTGCGGCGTGGGGTCCTTGACCTTGCCACGCACGAGCCTCAGCAGGAGTCTCTCAGTCGCAGCCAACACTGTCGGAGACATGCAAATCAAGGTGCCCAGCTTGGGGCTTTGCTGAGCTGATCAATTAATGGATCGAATCATTTTAGGGAGCTCTCGGGAGACACCTCAAATGAAGGCTGTTAATTAGACCCAGTTTGCAACGCGCGAGATTTAGGCTCCGCCTATTTAGATTTAGGCTTTTGATTTTTATCTTATTTATTAGTATTTATAATTTTTTATTTCTTTTATTTTTTGGTATTTTTTGAACTTTTTTACTGGTTCTTTTTCTTGTATTTATTTGTATTATACGTGATGAGCTAATCTATTTTTTCTATTTTTAGATTTTTTTAAATTAATTACGTCAAATAAACCATCATCAACTATAATGTAATTTTAGCAAGTTACAGTACAATTTCAGCTATAAATCATCATATTTCAACCCAAATAAATGGCTTGTTATATAAACTCTCTTGAGTAAACCATTCAAATCTCTCAGAATCCCTTCGGGAATAGTTTTGCTATTATATTCGGAGCAAGGTGTTAAGGTATAGACAGCCGTTTCTTGTGGTAAGTGATACCTTTCATAACACCTGTAGACAAAATTAAAGGCAACTCATACAACGGATTATCACTAAGTTGTTCACATAGGAATCCCACAATTTCTACGTTGTAACGCCCCCGTTTCCGGGAGCGCCAGCAAACCCGTATCCGTACAGATATGCACAGTTGCGGGATACCGTATAGCAATGATAGCACAACAGAACACATTTACAGGCAAAAGAGATCCCATTCATAATTACACATATTGCACTTCGGCTAGGTTTTGACGCAACGGCGGCAAGCCCAAATATAATACATCACAAAAGTTCCAACAACGCGCCTGAACACGACTAAGGCCTAAAACCACGGATCTTCTGCAGAAGCTTGATCGTCGGAGTCCTGCTCCACGAACTGCACATTGACCTCCTGGATACCTTCTGATGTTGATTTGCAAGCAGTGAGTACAACCGTACCTAACAAGTTACAGGGGTAAACTCTAAATAATTACATGCATGAATTCACAAGGAAAAAGGATAACAAGGTTTATTATTTTATGTGGATGCAGTTTTAAATTGTAAACAACTTCAGAACGAAAACAATAATAATAATTAAGAAATTGAGGCTAAAACATTAACTTCTTTAATTATACCGATTAAAACACCACAATACTACTTATGCCTCATTACTGGATTCACCCATCAAACACAACTTCATTAACCGGAAGCACGGCGTATTCGAATACAATTAATATTCACTCTGCAGAGTTGCTCAACTTTACCCACAAGATTTCTCAATTACTCATGTCATACAATAGACACGCTCATCCAGCGTGCGACTGAATCGAGAAAATAAGGTTTTTCGCTGCTCAATTCTTTAGTAAGCCTCCGCTCGGTAGACCTCCAATTCAGACCCAGGGGACACATCTCCTATCCAGGCCGAATGTTTTCCCTGTCCCGAATGGAACCTACCGTATTTGGTATGCTTATACCCCCTCCTATACCAAACACTTCCTTCTGCACATGCCTAGAGGTAGAACGGATTTGAGCAGGTACTAAACCAGGATTAATAATTCAATACTCGTGGTTGAGCGATCACTGTGCTTTATACTCAGCATAAGGGTCTAGTCCTTATATTTTCCCTCGAGATTGCCAACCACAACCGATATCGGCCAATCCTGAAACCGATACCCGTTTGCTGCACTCTCCACCCTAGGGTAGGGTCGTGGACTTGTCCGCTGGGGCACTCCACTGCTTCCGCCCTACCCTAGTTCACTTTTAAAATATTTGTTTACCGACGAACTACCATTTCAAATGATAGCTCGTTATTTTATGTGAAAGTGAACACTGATTACTTATAATCTAATTTAATAATACTAAGGTTGTCAAGGTGAATGTAGCCTCAAAGTAAAGCAGGGCATTTTACGGTGGTAGGATATTAACTAAATAACCATGTCATTCTAAGCCTTTATTTTAATCAAATACATTTAGCAAATAACCATAATGCAAATATCATAATTAAATAATACGAAATCGTGGGTTCAATATGTTCAAAAACATGTAACTTGCCTTGCGGTTCAACAACTTCAACCAGATCATAGACTGTTGATGGTTGCTCCGAACCTTGCACTGTTGCTTCGGATTCGTCGGGAGCTAACGCAAAACACACCAAAAAGAAATAATCAATTTCCGTGCTTGCAACTAAACAAGCTAGGAAAATAAATAAAATTCTATTAAAAAGAAGTAAAATACAAAAATATGCAAATGGGTTAGGTTGGTATTTTTGGCAGTGGATTTTGGGGTTTTAGGCTGTGGAAATGGGCTTAGAATGGCGAGACAAAGCAAACGAATATTTTTCTGTAATTTTCTGGAGCTGGGAAATCAAATAAGTGCATTTGCCGGAAATGCTACAGTGATGAACAGTGCCGGCCCGGCCCGAATTCCGCGCGGGAGCGCGCGCGCACGCGCGACGCGATTTGAATCGGCCAATGGGCCGTCGGCCCATCCAGCGGCGCGAGCAGCCGTGAGGCCAGGCGAGCGCTGAGAGCGAACGCGCGGGGCGGGGCGGTCGGATTTTGAACGAGTGGCCCGGATGGGACCACGCCGGCTCGGGGGGGTCTTCGTCTACCTCCGGTCGACCATCGCGGCGAGGAACAGAGCGCCGCCCCGGTTCCCGATTCGACCTCGCCCGCGATCCTTAAGGGCTAAAACCGGTACCGACAGGTTCAGTGAGATGAGGGGGCTCCATTTTTGGGGTCTGACCGATGAGGGAGTTTAAGATGGGTGTCGCGGCCGCGAGGGAAGGTGGCGCTTGGGGTGGCGGCTCGGAGAGGTTATGGGGACGCTTGAACAAGAGGGGCTTCGATTTCACCATCAGTGGTGGTTGGAAAGCAAAGGCCATACACAGGTTTAGCTCGGGGACGTCTCAGAAGGGCTGGCACCGGAGAGGTGGCGGCGGAAAGAAGGGCTCACGGCGTGGGCTCAAATGACGAATGCTCTCAAACAAATGGCTTGAGATTCTTGAACATGGCACTTGGAGGATGCTCTGGCCGGGTTTAATTGGATTTTTATCGAGTGAATCGGGGAATTG
The DNA here is from genome assembly GCA_036346265.1 of Melocanna baccifera. Classification (NCBI taxonomy): domain Eukaryota; kingdom Viridiplantae; phylum Streptophyta; class Magnoliopsida; order Poales; family Poaceae; genus Melocanna; species Melocanna baccifera. The sequence continues at coordinate 2,855,076 of CM070707.1, read as the reverse complement.
GTGTCGGGGCTTACCGGGACCAGGGCAAGATGGCGCGGGTGCTGCGGCGAGGGCGAGATCAATCGGCTGCTCTGGGAGGTTCACGGGAGTGACGGGAGGTGGTCTGCAGCGGCAATTGGACTTAAAAGGGTCGGAAGAGGCGGTTTCAACAGTGGGGTCCCTCGGGAGCCGCCGGCGCGTGGAGGAGGGAAGTGGGGAGGCGGTTCCAAGGGGCGTGAACGGCAGGGAGAGCTGGTGTACAATCTCTGCAAAGGTTTGGCGGGGACGTGACAGCACGGGTACGGCGGAGACGCGCAGACGATCGAAGAAGCTCGAGTGCACGGCGGGGAGCTCCTCCGTCAAAGGTGGCGCGAAGGGCGAGAAGGGGTGGCAAAGCCGGTAGAGAGGGAGGCTCTGGAGGGTGGGGACCACGCCTACAGGAGCTGACGCGGGCACGGACGCCAGAAGAATCGCGGCGCCGCAAATCGATGGCGGGAGGCGCAGGCGCGTGGACGCAGGAGAGCGAGCGGGATCGTGCCAGCGCAGGAGGGGCAAGGAGGGGTTGGCACGAATCTCAAGAGAGAGCAAGGGCAAGGATTGATTAAGGGTTCAAACAAGAACCAAGCAAAGAAATTCAAAAATTTTTAATTTTGAGGTTGTTTCATACGTGTCATCCACAGAACAGGCTATGAAACGTGTGGGATACTGACAGCACGAATGAAACTATAAAAAAACTCAGTTCATAATAAGACTGCATGGATGCATGTTCTTCCTTCCAGCTGTGGGAGCCTTGCATGCCATGCGTTCTTCACCCGGTTTGCCCAGCCCGCTAGACACGGGTTTGTACGTACAACCGTGGCGTTACAATCGGTTCCTTCTCTCTCCTTATCTTCCTGCTCAGGGAGTCAGGAGTGAGATCAGGCTCAGCTAAGCCCTAAGTCGAGTTAGCTGTTCTTAAGTCGATTTGGGCTTTTTGTTCCTAAGATTACATGTCCAAATCACTAATTCTCTATATACTTTGGTTTCTAAATCTCGGGCTCTGATAGCTTTTAGCTACGGTTGATGGCTTTTTAGCTATTTACGATAGAAATTACGGAAAGAGAGATATTCGCTTGCGATTTTTGATGATACAGATATTAGTTTTTAATGTGTATTATAATTAACTTGTAAACATCATTTTAAAAAATACTCCGTTTAAAAATTAGTTACTGTAGCAAAAATTAAAAACGATTTTTAGAAACCGCAAAGAACTGAACCATAATCTAAATAGCCAGTGCTCCTATCTTTCATCTCATGCACATATAGAACAACACATCATTGGTACACGCGAGCATTCATGCACAAAATCAGGAATTAACAATATACAGTGTCGTTTTTTGGATGCAACGAGCTGGCGAGCTGCACACATATTCTATATTTTTCTCAACGGTGATTTACATAATTTTTAAAGTATAATAAATAATAGATAGATGTTATTTATCTTTTTATTTATTTTAATATTAATGCTATTTTTATTAATAGAGAAAGTATATAAGCTTGAGATTAGTGATACTTTTATCAATGAGAAAAGTATAAAAGCACTGCTTTGGATATAATTAAGAGTAGTTACCCTAGCCGGTTTTCGATCCAACGGCCGGCTTGCATGCACACGTGTAGTTACTCTACTGGGAACAGCATCACATACGTACATGGATGGGTAACATGGGACCAAGCTGACAACATGTGCGGGTCGTCGTCAATGGGGACCATGCATTACATCCGCTTCATAGACCAGAGTCCACAGCAACCATACGTGGCATATGGTATTTGTTTTTGTTTTTACTTGTGTGGAGTGCTAACGGCCTGTAAAAAGAAGTGGATAATTTTTATCTAACTGATTATCTGAATGTTTATGGAACGAATACGAAATAAAAAAATAGGTATTTGGCACTATCTATATTCGACTCTGACTCTAAAAAAATAATACAGAATAGAATACAGGATGAGTGATATCGATTTGTATCCGATCCGATTGCACTCTTAATATCAGCCATCTATAAACCTTATCATGTAAAATTTTTGATGATATGGATAAGACAAAATGGGAAGAGAGAAAGAAGCTATCTATCATACAACAGACGATCTACAAGGCTCTTATAAACAATACAAAATACCATTATATGAGTTGATGTCTGTAACAGATATTTTGTATATATGTATAAATGAGAAAACAAAATCTGTTATATATAAAAGTTAATGATAGGTTGTTTACAGTCGCTAAGAAAAAAAAGAATATGCTAAAAATTTTCACATATAAGAAAACATTCCAACCCTTTATTAGGTGGAGCTTCATGGGATGAGGAATTGAGAGGGTGATACATTGATAGGTGTTCACTTGGTTATACCGATATAAGCTATGTGATGTATATTATGAACATATACTGTAGACAAGCATTGTAATAATAAAAAAGAGATAGTGATGATGATATATATGAAAATATTATATTATGCTATATTTATTATTTTACTATACAAATATTGGGGAAAATGTTTTGATTACAGGTGAAAAGTATTTAAAAACAAAGTAAGTTTTTTCTCTCATAATGTTTAATATTAAAATATCATAAAATATGTTTTGCAACAATCTATTTTTAAAAAGCAAATCACATATGTATTATCAAACCATGTGAACAACTCTAAGGATGATGCCCACTATACTAGTTATACGAACTGTCTTGGGTGATGTTTGTAAATGACATGGAGAACTAGTATATAGACAACATATGTGTCTTAATGTGTACTAGCAGTGGTAGCGCAGCGCCACACCACGTCAGTTACCATGTAGATCAAAGTAAAAGTGAAAACAATTTGTGGGGAGAGTTTTCACAAAAAAAAATTATCCATACGTATTTTTGAGAAAACCGGAAGTCTTTTCTGTAAAAAAAAACTAAGGACTCGTATGTATTTTTGAGAAATTTGCAGGTTTTATCAAGCAAAAGGTTGGAAAATGGAGGGTTTTTTTTGTAAAAATGCTGACGTGGTAGGGATCTTTTTGTAAAAATTGAGAAACTTTATGTTATTTTGCAAAATTGGAAGGTCTTTTTGCAAAAGTATAACATGGCATGGGAGAGGTCGGAGCACCCTCGGCTATAATATAGAATTATTATTATTCCACTAGCTTGTAGTAGTAGCATGTGGCACTGGTGGTGATCGGAATAGCGATAGCTTTTGGCTTTTGCTGAAAAACACTGTAGCTGAGTGGGTTTATTGAGTATAATTAAATTTTAAAAAATTTAAAAATAAAAACGGCACACTAATCTAGAGCAGACGATGCAAAGAAACATGAGAAAAAAAAATCAAACAAAAAATAAAAAAAATATTTTTACTGTAGCAGGTACTATAGCTACAGTATCTACTACAGTAAAAAAATCGCCACCGCTAAAGATGGTATAAGCCCATCCTGAGCGCCGCGAATCAGATGAGCCTTCTTGTTTAACCCAGTAAAAGGTAATGTGCCCCCGACATTCTCACTCGTTAGCCGCGCCACATCCATGGAAGCCAAGCCACGGGGCACTTAGGGGGTGATCGGAATAGCGATGGCTTTTGGCTTTTAGCTGAAAAAACACTGTAGCTGGCTGAAAAAACACTGTAGCTGAGTTAGTTGATAGTGTAGTGAATAGTGAAAAAAAAGCTGAAGCTAGAAGCTGAATCCGAAAAAAGCCGAAATGATCACCCTCTTAGCCATGACAAACTAGTATTCCAAAACAACTTTTCTTTTTCATTGGCCCCAAAACCTTTTAACACGTCTTCACACGGTAACCTCTTTAGTAATTAGTACTATACTTTAGTAGTATCTAACTTTGCTACTAACACTCCACTCTGATTTAGGTGATGACTGGTTGGACGTGCGTGCCTGGCTGGAGAACGTTTGGAATAGCGATGATTTCTAATTTTTAATTGAAATTTTACTGTAATTAATTTATTTTTTTTACTGTAGCTGATTGACTTATTAGGCATAATTAAATTTAAAAAATCTAAAAATAAAATGGTATACTAACTTAGAGCGAACAATGCCAAGGAATACGAAAAAAAATAAAACAGAAAAAATACTAAAAAAAGAATAAAGATAAAGTGCTACAATATTTTGGACACACGCTACAACGATTTCATCGCTTAACGCCGTTGCCCGTCGCTCAACTGAGCGGGGCCTTAATCATCATCCCCTACCCCTTAGGTCTTATTTGGCAGCACATAAATTTCGACTTATCTCTAGAAATAGGTCAAGATTTTAAACTAAAATCACACTCGTTCTCAGAGGTAGGCTGAGTTTTATAAGCTGACAAACAAGACCTTAATGTGGAAACTTAAGACTACGTAAACATACGGAAATTTGCTCACTGTTAGTACACTGATCAATTTGGATTAATTCCAAATAAGCTAACATAGGGATGCTCAATTAGACTTAGTAAGTCATAGCTTATTTTTATTGTAACTGATTTATTTTACATTGTAACTAATAGTGGTTTATTTGGTATAATTAAATTTAAAAAAATTAAAGCTAAAAAAATAAGTTAGCCCATTACACATAATGCAAACGAATATGGAAAAAAATCGACAAAAAAACTAAAAAATAAAATTTAAAAATAATAAAAATAATAAGTCAAAAAAACAGAAACTCGAGTAGAAATAAACGGGCTCATAGACTAACTAGCCAAAATTGTCCATGGAGAATGCAAGCTGTGAGGTCTATAGCTGCAAGACGAATTGGACCGGGACATGGTTCGTGTCGGTAGCGTAGACCCGGGCCTTTTGCCGGCACGGGTAGAAATAGAACGCAACCGTGTGGCGTTAGATTTGGAGATTCGGGCTGGCCTTCGATGGGGACGCGCGGCTCCTGATTGCGATGTGAGCATTGGGACATGCATGCACGCTGCCGCTGCCTGCCTGCCTGAACGCCCATGTGACCTGCATTGACTCCTGCTAGCCACTTCACAGTCTGGTGTGTGTATGTGTTCGGCGGTGCAGAGCTGAACCTGTTGGCGATTTTGGCAACGAATCAGGAATCGTAGCTAAGGTGGGTTCGTTGCAGAGATTTTGGTTCTAACATGAGTATTCGTACAGATAATTTGATAAGTTATTTTAAAAAAATTATTCTAATAAATTATTTTAAAAAATAACGAAAATATCGTCTCATTTATTTATTCAAAAAAAGCTATAATCTTAGATCTCGATTGGTGCGTGAGAATTTTTTTTTATTCCTATAAAAATTGAACTAATTTATATGAGATTGCTATGAAATTTTGTGTTACAAGCTCGTCAGTGCCCATGTGGTGGATGCAGCTAGCTGTGAGCTGAGCTAGATCGCTGCCACTTGATCACTGCCACTTGGCAACAAATCAGGAGTCGTAGCTAAGGTGGTTTTTTCGGTCGCGGAGATTTTGGATCTAATACGAGTGTTTGTATATATGAATTAAATACAGATAACTTGATAAGTTACTTTAAACAAGACTATCTCGATAAACTGTTTTAAAAAATGATAAAAAAATTATCTTATTTATTTATTTAGAAAAAACTATAAACTAAAAAAACGGGCCATATTCTTAACCCCAATTGGTGCGTGAGAATTTGTTCTGATTCCTCCGAAAATTAAACTAATTTATGTGAGATTGCTATGAAGTTTTTTGTGTTACAAGCTCGTCAGTGCCCATGTGGTGGATGCAGCTATCTGTGAGCTGCGCTAGATCACTGCCACTTGGTCACTCATCGAGTAGCACTACAGGGAACAAATTAACAAGCGCCTTCTCCTCTCCCAAATAGATTACTCCATCTCTCTAATGCATACACCCGCTCTAGAAGCAGACCAAAGCAAATTTTCATCGAAAGAAACAGAAAAAGGCCCTGGCTCTCACTATAAAATGCTCACACTCCTCCGCTCTTAGCATCCATCCATCGCCACCGCTAACCATTGTTGCCTAGCCAGCCTAGAAGCGCAGTGAAGCAGAGGACGCAAGGCGGTGATAGGATGGCGACCGCTCGGCGCCTCCTCGCTGTGGCGGCGGCGGTGCTGGTGCTGCGCGGCGCGGCGGCGGCGGCGCCCAGGAAGCCGGTGGACGTGCCGTTCCGGAAGAACTACGTGCCGACGTGGGCGGAGGACCACATCCACTACATCAACGGCGGGCAGGAGGTGCAGCTCTACCTCGACAAGTCCACCGGCACCGGCTTCCAGACCCGGGGCTCCTACCTCTTCGGCCACTTCAGCATGCACATCAAGCTCGTCGCCGGCGACTCCGCCGGCACCGTCACCGCCTTCTACGTACGCATTGCGACCATTCCATCTCAATTTCTAGCGCTCGCTTTGTTTTCTCGCTACATTACGTGTTAACGGAAGGGAATCTGTTTCTTGCATGGATGGATGGACGCCATTGCTGCAGCTGTCGTCGCAGAACTCGGAGCACGACGAGATCGACTTCGAGTTCCTGGGGAACCGGACGGGACAGCCGTACATCCTGCAGACGAACGTCTTCTCCGGCGGGAAGGGAGACCGGGAGCAGAGGATCTACCTCTGGTTCGACCCGACCAAGGACTACCACTCCTACTCCGTCCTCTGGAACCTCTACATGATCGCGTAATCATACTGCTTACTACGCATTGGCCAACCTCTCTATGCTTAATCAGTGCATGCTAGTTGCAACATCTTTCTAAACTACTTGTCTCTGTGGTTAACACTGGTTTAAATATTTGCGAATAACACTAGACCATGCTAGACTGGTTGATTTAGCATTAAGGTTGAAGCATAATTTTTAGAGCCAATCATAAAAAACCCAAATAAGCGGGGCAAGTTGAAACTCACTGCTCAACTACGACACATACCATTTTAGATCCATTCTAAAAAAAACTATGGTTTCTGCCTTTAAATCAGTTTGGAATACGTGAATTTCTTAATATGGTTATTTTTTCTTTTTTGATATTATCTATAGAGATATAACGGTATTTTTTATTATTTATTTTTTTAATTGAATACATTTCAAAATCCTTAAAATTATTAGAGTGTCATTTCAGAAAAAAAAACATAACGCTTTGAAACAGGTCTTAAGCTCACTTTATGCGAACATATTACTGTAAGAAAAAGATGAGAGTTGTACTCCTGATAAGATGCTTTGAATCCATCTTAAAGACGTGGGAAGCTGCAAAAGATTATTGTGCATGTGCAATAGATGCAACCGGCGTGTACAAATCCGAAACCAAGCGTAAGAACAGGACGAACGCACAAGGGTCGGTCGGGAGGGGAGGTCCACTGCTCCATGCACGTGTCAGTCAGTCGCGTAGACTCGTGGTGTGTGCACTGTGCAAAGGGGAGCAGAACTGAGGCACCAGTGTTATGGAAAGCTATCTTGTACTTCTTCAGCTTTCTCTAGGATGCTAGCAATGGTCCTTTTGACCGTAACCTACAGTACTAGTGGTACTAATAATAACCTTACTCAATTACTGCATCAAATTTACGCCTTGCAAATTACTCCCTCCTTTCTTTGTACTTAAAGTTTTTACTTCTCACGGTCATCGAGATACAAGTTTGATTATTATTTTTTAAGATTTTATATTAAGATATATTAATGAAATTATAATACTATAAAAATATTTTATAGTATGATCCTGCATGCATACGTTGTTTCCTTTTCCTGCGAAATCGATGTGGAATAACCATGGGATGAGCACGGCAAACAGGTTCTTGGTGGACGACACGCCGATCCGGGTGTTCAAGAACAGCAAGGACCTCGGGGTGCGTTACCCGTTCAACCAGCCGATGAAGCTCTACTCGAGCCTGTGGAACGCCGACGACTGGGCCACCCGCGGCGGGCGGGAGAAGACGGACTGGTCGCGGGCGCCGTTCGTGGCGTCGTACCGCGGCTTCCACGTGGACGGGTGCGAGGCGTCGGCGGAGGCGCGGTACTGCGCCACCCAGGGCGCGCGGTGGTGGGACCAGCCGGAGTTCCAGGACCTCGACGGCGAGCAGTACCGCCGGCTGGCGTGGGTGCGCAGGGAGCACACCATCTACAACTACTGCGCCGACCGCGACCGCTACCCGACCGTGCCGCCCGAGTGCCACCGCGACCGCGACCTCTGAGCCGTCCGATCGCGCCTCGACATCCGTGCACCGCGCGCGTGTACCACGGCCTACGGCTGCTATGATTATGATGCACGTATTGATATAGATGGGGTTTGCTTTGCTTTGGGTTGGTGCTGCATGTTTGTGCTGTGCTACGGTGTGATCGATCAGCATCGACGAGCCTGTATGGAACCTGTGTGATTCTGTCAGATGGGCCAAGGGCATGTATTTGAAGAGTATGGTCGTCTCACAGCAGATTGATGATATTGGCATTGCATTGATCTTTTACTAGCTGCTCGTGTTTTGCTTACTTTATTAGTAGAGGTATTCATGCGTCTGTTGAGAACAGTGTTGGTTTATGATTTTTTTATTATAGTTGATTTGTTTTTTTACTAAAGCTGAGTTAGCTTATTTAACATAATTAAATTTTAAAAAATTTAAAAATAGAAAAATATATTAGTTCATCACGGACAATGTAAAAGAATACGAGGAAAAAAGAAAATACAAAAAACACAAAAAATAAAGAAAACTAAAAAAGATGAAATTAATAAATAGTAAAAAAGCAGAAGTCAGAAACTAAATTGAGCGGTGCAATAGCAGAAGTCAGGCTTACAATAACGAAGGCACAATCTGCACAAAGATTTTATGCCTCTGCGCCATATGGTGCGGATATGACCATGCTACTGGTAGGCGGTACGTCCGTACACACGTCACGCTATGGCCGTCGATAGATAAATAAATATCGTTAAGAAATCGACGAAAAATAGATAAACGATAATGTAATCCACACAAATCAATCACTAAAAGACAATAGATTAATCACAGAGATACCAATTGAGAGAGAACACCAGGGCGTAGTCTTTATTGATTCTTAGATTTTTGATTTATTTATATAGTACAATGCCTCTCTATTTATAGTCTAATCTCATCAGGGATAATTCTGGTATTTGTCCACATCAGAACCTTTTATGTTTCGTACCACCTCCCTTGGGTGAATACTACAACATGCACATGTCTCATTAAAAACTTCTCACAAAAACTTAGCGGGAAAAAAGAATGGAGAAAATAGTACATTGCATCTGTTCTTTATGACGCACTTGTTGTCTCATGAAAAAACTTTACATGAGAAAAACTTCAGCAAAAACTCACAAAGGGAAAAAGAGTGCAACATTTGGATATTCAAGATTATGTAAGTCTTCTAGTCTTACATAAAGACTATGGTTAGGAATTTACTCCCCTGAACCTTGTAACTCTCTAAACTATCTTATCCCTTGCCTCAAAACATTTATGAAAACTAGAGACTGGAAAAGATTTTATGAATAAATCTATCAGATTATCATAACACTTTTATCTCTCCATTCTTTTAGAGCCCATGATGATAAAAGAATTTAGGAGCAATATATTTCGTGATATTACTCTTAATATAGCCCATTCGCATCTATACCAAAACAGGCTGCATTATCTTCATAGATAATGATAGGGGTCATCAACGATGTTTGTGCCACACAGGTAGAAAGAAAATGTGACAACTTAGAAATGTATGCTAAGGGCCAACATAAGGAGCAAAATGGTTTAAGATAAAGGTACAAGCAGTCTAGGATACCTTTTTTATTTTACCGACCTTAGGAGAAAGATTGGAAGACCAGATTATAGGTTAAATACCGTACTATTAAGAGAGATCATAGTAAGTAACTTAATAGCATGTTATTATGCTATTTGGATTAATTTAGAATTACACATGCACTTAATACTAAAATTGATAGTCAACTGTACATTGTCAATTAAATCGGTACTACCGTAATGCGGTATGAACGGAGTGGTAATGCAGAACTACCGAAATTTGAAAATACCGACGTTAAGTTGGCGCAATATTTTTTCCATAGAGCACCACTTTGAAATACTTAGTTTCTCTGAAAACGGTAGTACGAGGATTTGAACGATGAAACTACCGCAAAACGATATGACTGCACCCCTGAAGCAATACTACCAGAACTCGAAAGTTCCAAAAATTGGGAGGTATATTTTTTTCAGAGAGGACCAACTTTTGGTCTCGAAGCAAACGGAAGTACCGCACCAAATTTTAGAATTACCAAAAATCGGAACTACTGCTTTTACAACGGTGGTAGTACCACACTAATTTTTAACGACCAGTTCTGATGCTCTGATATAGCCATTATTGTTGCTACAGTACAGGTGCGGTAGTACCGTAAATTGCACAATGGTGCTACTACTCTTCCTGATTTTTTAGGATTATTTTAGCTAACGGCTATATTTGGTTATTGGGGGTTATAAATACTCCTCCACTAGCTCAAGGACAATGTTAGAGACTTCATTTTACATTCTTGAGCAATAGAGCACATCTCCTATACCTTAATTTTACTTGTGCATTCATTTGAGGTGATTGAGCTAATTCAAGTGTATTTTCATTCTAGATTGATCGTTGGTACTTGATTGCCGTCAAGGGAAGCTTTAATTTGTTACTCTTGGTGCTTGTCGGTATTTAGACATCTTGGTAGGAGGTGCGAGATGACTTCTTCAAGAAGATTATGAAGAAGCCTGATGCCGTGTGTGAAGGTTGGAGCTCACCTTCTTGAAACGGGAAAGAGCTACCACTAATGATCGATGAATGATGCTTAATTCATAGAGCCGATCCAAGACACTTGGGTTTTTCTTAACATGGATTAGGAAAAGTTGGTAAGTTTTTGAACACCACGGTAAAACATCGTATGTCAATTGGTTATTTTTGTCTCTTGATTTCACACTTGTATTTATAACATATTTGTGATCTTTGTGATTGTCATCTTTATTTGTTCTAGAGATATTGTTGTGGATACTTGTGCTTGTGGTACCTTAGCTATACTAGAATTATGTAGGTTTATATTGCATTGAAGTCTTATCTAACTTTAAATTGTGGTAATTAGTTTTAGGAAGTAAGAATTTTTAGAACCTCCTATTCACCTCCCCTCTAGTCGATTATCCTTGATCCTACAACCAGGTTGACACTATTTGTAACGCATCAAGTTGGGTGAACAGTAATGGGTTTCGATTGATCTTCATTGGCTAAATAGGAATGGGCCAGTTGTGAATAGTGTGGTTTGGCCCATTCAACTAATTGGGCTAAGACATGTTTTGGATTGACTCGACTGGCCCAACTACTCGCCTGCTAGGCGCGAGGCCCTCTCTGTCTGAGCTCGCGCCCATGGCTGCTTGAGCAGAGGAGAATAGCGGCAACAACAATTGAGCAACAGTGATGGTGAGCAACAGCAAGCGGTGGTGAAGTGAGCTAGGTTGGGATCTGGGCAGCCATTTTGGGCATGCACGCGGTCGGAGGTGGTCTGGAGATGGCTGGTTGCGATGGTGCCTCGTAGGAGTAGGACATTAGCATGGCGGCATGACGGTACTGCTCTGGCTAATTCAAAGGTGGCTCGAGAATCTATGATGCGTAGGGAGTCTTATGGTGGCAATGGCTCGACTTGGTTTGGCTTGCACGATGTTGGCCACGGTGGCTACACTTGGTGGGGCTATGGTGAATGGTGCCGCGGGCCAAAGATGCCAAGATGGTTTGGGGGAGGCTAGGGATAGCATCATGGAGTTAAGGAGGTTGTATAGGCTTGTTTAATGATTGGAATCAAGGCTACAAGGAGAATTAGGTTTCGAAGCTCACTAGCGAGAGCTCGGTGGAGACGGCATGTTTGGTCGGAGAGGAGAGGGAAAGACTTCATGGTTGGGATTCGGCGCGAATGAAAGTGAGGGAGCTACTTAGTTTAGCTTTATAGCCGATGGAGGCGGTGGCAGCAGGAGCACATCAACAACATGATCGACCTGTGGATGGCAGCGTGGGCAGTCAATGCGTTTTGGTAGTGTAGCGGCAGTGCTGGTAGTCATGTTGGTGGCACGGGAGATGAAGCTCGTCATTGGCGCAGTTGCATAGGGCTGGTGAGGTGAGTCGCAGAGCCGAGTGCATGTCGAATGGCTGGCAACAGAGGTGGTAGTAGCAAGGTCGGTGGTGGCAAGTGAGTGGCGCGTGGCTTGGGATGGTGTGATGGCAAGTTAATGGCTGGTTGACAAGGTGGCGCGACTGTTGAGCGAAGGTTGATGGGATTTGTAGTGTTAAGCGGTGAAGGCGAACTGGCGGGCGCGCGAACAGCAGGCGGCCGCGCGGTAGGAAGAACATGGGTGAAGGCGCCAGGGTAGAAAGGCGCTAAGGACAAGGTGAATGTTGTTTTCCCGAAAAGGAAAGCATAAAAATGCAAAGAGACTTCCAATTTGGCATATTTTCAAATTCAAATAAATTTTTAATTTTTTGAAAAATTAGGATATTTTCAGAGATGACCTCATCGCATTCGCAAGCAAGTCAAGGCCGTCCAAGTGACAGGGTTCCATAGCATCCGCAGCCATATCCTCCGGAGCGAGGCGGCCCTTGAGCGTCTGATCGTTGATCCGATGGTCAGGGTTGCCTGGGGCCAATCGCCTCGTGATTTCACGCAGCTACATTGGTACGCGGGTATTGGAAGGACCCTTGCCAAACGCTTTTGTAACACTTGGGAGTTTCCTGACATTGCGTTGGAATAGTCTCACATTGGTTGTAGAAGGGCAAGAGACCTAACTTAAAAGTAGGGGAGTCTCTCACCTTATTGGCTAGTTTTTGGGGTAAGAAAGCCTTTACGATCTAATAAGTGGTATCAGAACCCGATTCTAACATCTCTGGCCTAATGGACACTAATGTGTGAATGCTTGCTGGACTTTGCCCCTGAGGGACCGTCGGTGTACGGTGAAGAGGTAGTGAACGGCTGAGGGACACCAATGTGTGAAGGGAGAGATTGTTGGAATAGTCCCACATTGGTTGTGGAAGGATAAGAGACCTAACTTAAAAGTGGGAGGAGTCCCTCATCTCATTGGCTAGCTATTAGAGTGAGAAGGCCCTTACCTGTAAATATTTCAAATCAATTGAGTGGGCAGCATCAAAAAATTTTAATTACAATGGATGACGATGACGATGATGCACATATGCATACAGAGGGCGATTTTGTAATGCACGTCTATACAATACTAAACTAGATGTAGTACACGTCTATACAATGCAGAGGTAATCGTTGATATGATGCGACAGCGACAAACTTACCCGCTGCACCGTAGCAATTGGAGATGAAGCTGATCACCGCTCCTGTCTTCCTCGTCACCGTGCTGGTCCAGCTCCTGCCTACCATAGCACGGTCCAGCTCCCGTCTACCATGGTGGCTGCGAATCACACTACAAAGGTTCATTTCAAAAATGCTATGGCTTTCGACTAATTACAGAAAAGATTAAGAGAGTAAAAAAAATACTTATGTTAAAAAACCATAACTTCTACCATAACTTCTATAAACAACTTTTAGAAACTACCTAGAAAAAACACTCCACCAAGTTCCCGATTCTAAATGTCAAAAGCTGTTTAAAACAGCACCATTATCTCTACGTCGACGGCTTCCCGGACGTGCAACGCCGTGCAGCAGCTGGCGCCTCCCTGAACGTCATCACCCTGCGGAAGGGCAGCCGGTGACTGCGCGATGGACAACCGTGAATGTCTGAGTTGAAACAAGCAGGCGATCGATGACTCACCTTATGTAACTGAAGGGCAGAGAAGTATGGACTGCTCGATCTAAAGCATCAGACAACATAGGCACCGTCTAAGCGGCACTCGATCGAGACAGCACGAGAAAAAGCAATAGCGAGGCATTTCAAGCAAGTCTCAGAAGAACTGTACAATCAAACTCATGGGAAAGAAGCATTCAGTATCGTTATCGTTATTTCCATCCTTCACACACTGCTTGGCAGCACGAAATACGTAAAGAATAAAGTGTGATGTTCCCTTGCTGCTATTCACGCTTATTGCAAGTAATGAAATAGTGGGGCAGCCATCTATGTAGGCATGGCGTGCCACAAATGATCTGCAGTTCTGCACAACGAGGACGAATGACAGCAACCGCTAGCCCTTGTGCCATCATGGAGAACAAGCTTAACTGGAAACAGTAATGGGCTCGGTGGCTTTCCTCAGCCATTCCTTCTCCTGCTCATTCAGATGAGGTTCCAAGATTTTTTGGCAATCCGAGTGATACGTGTTTACCCATTCGATCTCTGCAGGGGTCAGCAAGGTGGTGTCTATCAGTTTCTTCTGGTACGGAGCCTGCACAACAAAAGGAATTCGTCAGTAGATGAGCAAACAAATGACGCATGACAAACAAATGATGCTAAGTCTATTCTATTAATTCGCTATGAATGAGAACTGAGCTTGAAGGCCTTGATCCCTATGCATAGGAATCAAGATAGATGATGCTGCTCTTATGAGAAAGGCTTATGCAGGAACGCATGATTGGGATTCGTTGTTAGAAAACCTTTTGCCCATCTGCTGAGTACAATGGTCCTCGTGCATAAGATCATTGCTTATGTATTAAATTTTACTTATAAAATAGCTAAGAAAATATACAGGGCTCCTATAGATTGAAATTGAAGACCAGAATACCAGATTATCAAAAGCTGAACCTTAGAAAAGCAGCTGTTTTTCCACAAATGTATCAACTTCCCCAAGTTACTGACATAAAAGAGCTAGTCCAAAATGACCGGAATGAAAAAGGAGACTATTCTTTAAAGGGGAAATGAGAATCACAGTTGACATGATGGAGACTGAACCACAAGGTGCAGGGAAGAGAGCTGTCTATTGTACAACAGAGAGAATGACGAAAAAAGTCATGGATAATGACATGAACAGATGATAATAGAAACAGCCATTTGTGACCTGAACATAGTCAGATATTATTGCAGCACCGAGAAACAACAAGCAATACTTACCCATGTTATATGTTCGAATGTCAAATAACCCTTCTCTCCAAAATTAAATTTAGTATTGGCCTCTTTCACTATAAGAACATTCTCCAACCTTATGCCAAAGCTTCCATCTTCATAGTAACCGGGCTCTGCAAGGAAAGATTATGCAATTTTAAGTTTCCTAAAAATCCTTGAAACCAGAGAATGTTGAAGTACCAATGTAATTTCATAACTGTTAAATAGTCTTGATAAAAATATGAGCAGTCAAGCTTTGATCTTTACTGACCATCTGTTACAGTCATTGATGCTTGCAATGGTACATTTCGAGCAGAAGGTCTGAAGCTAATTAGATGAGGACCTGGTTTGAAAGAAAAAAAACAGATTTGTTATTTCAAGGTGTACATACAATCAGATGAATTAAGAGAAGATAAGAGGATGAACAGGGTCATCTAACCTTCATGAACATTCAAATAAGATCCAACTCCATGGCCTGTACCATGCCGATAGTCAAGACCATCTTTCCACAGTGGGGTTCGTGCGAGAATATCAAGAGCATGCCCTGCAAGTATTATTGAGGTTTAGAATGAAATTAGTTAAAGCATTTCATCACAAGTCAAAATAGAAAATTATTGGTTTTCTTAAAATATAACCAGCAAAAAGAATATAATGCGCGAGCATTGTTGTTGGGAGTATAAATTATTAACTTCATCACATGCAGCCACTTCCTAAGTTCCTATAGTCCATTTTTCCTTCGGAAATTTGTTGCTAGGGAAATACAGCGGTTTGTTTCTCAAACGTCCAGTTTTTACTAATCACAACACAAACTCAATGGCTATCAGAATTTTTGTTGCAGAAGTTAAAGGAACATTGAGCAAGACCTTTAAGCATTGAGCAAGAACTTTGGAGATGAGAAGTTCAAAATCTTTCCAGCCTCTTTTTAAGTGATTTTGTACCCCATTACTAGTATATTTACTAATGTATATTCATCATGTTCACAAAGGTTTCCTTGTATCATCTATACCATGTAACAAGTCATGCATTAATTGGAATTTTGGATTGCGTACTCAAATGTGACCTCACTTCAGACTTGGCTTAAACTTGTCCTGAGTTGAGGGAAATATTAGGAGACTCACATGAGGCATGTCTAGGCCTAGTAATGGGTTGGGTTGAAATGGACGAAGTGGGTTGTGTTTCACTTCGGGATGGCTTTGAGCAGGTGGAAACGGGTTGGTTTGGTTTGGGTTTCCACTGAAAATGGGTTGGTTTGGTTTGGTGTGGGTTTAAGATTTTCGGGTTCAAATGGGCTCAACCCATGGGTTTGCTTGGGTGGGTTGGTATGGGTCGGTGAGTTGGAGAGGTCGTGAGGGATAGGGTTCCAGGTTCCATCTCCGTTGTTGCTGCCTAGTTGCCACTGGCCGATCGCCCTTGTTATGAATATTGTGTGTATATTGAAAAAGCCCAATAAGCAATATATATAGAGAGTACAAGAGGATATTATAGGGGAATATATCATATACGAATAAGAAAACACAAACGTACAAGGAAACAACTAAAACAATCATATTATATCTCTAATACCCTTAACACCCCCTTCAAATGGAAAGCATATGTAATAGCATTACATTTGAAAAGAGTTGTCACTAAATTAATAAAAATCCAAAGTCCGAGTCTTAATAATGTCGTTGTAGCGTGTAGCTCTTGAAAAAAAAAACTATCAAATCAAGCCGAAAAGGAATAGATAAAAGCATAATAGCACAGATCGAAACCCAAATGGCGGCAGAGCAGTGCACAAGGTGTAGAAGAAGTGTGGCGGCCTTAGAAGCTCGGGGCGGCGGCATTATAACGACTTCTACGATCTACACGCGACTCAAAGAGAAGAGTGGCGGTTATTGTCATGCAAAATAGAATTTTTACACTTCCATGACTGACAATAAATTTGTGGACTCCTATACCTTAGACGAACTAAAAGATAGAGACTACAGACTTAAGATGGACGCAACGAAAGATTCAAAAGAAACTAAAGACTCAAAGAGAACTAAAAGGGCTAGCAGTAGCCAAATTCAACAGATTCCACAACCATTTCTTTTCTCTCCAACCAAACACCCCCTTCCCCTCCTCTACTCTCCCTTCCCCATTTCACTTCCTCTAGCTTCACTCCCAGCTGAAGCTCTCTCTTCTTCCTCATTCTTCTCTCCACTGCCAATAGACCATACAAGTGGCTCCGGGCAAAGATGTGAGTGGTGGCGCGAGCGCCGACGCGGAGCCAAGGGTCACCAAGCCCATTGGCATGGAGCTCGTTGGCTCAGGCCAGGGGTCGCGACATGGAACGCGGGTGCAAGCGTAGAGGAAGGTTAGGGACGCGACGGCCGCGCGGGATCCCGTCAGAGCGCCATGCCTGCCGGTGTGGGCGAAGAAGACAACGGTAGGCAGACGGCGGGGCTCCAACGGGTGACCTCCCACAGCGATCTCGCTGAGCGCACCGACGTGGAGATCGGCCCACGGCTCGTGGCTCAAGGTATGGCCAGATCCAAGTGGATCAGAGCCGAGGAGGGCTTGACGAGGCTGGGCGCGGGAGAGGGAGGAGGCGGCTCTCACGGGCTGGGCGCTGTGGGATCCGGCGGTGGCGGTGGCGGTGGCTCTGCTCGAAGGAGGAGATGGTAGCGGCCGCGGAGCTGGCTGAGCGCCTCCCCTCCAGATCCAGGCGAGCCAGCGTCGAGGAGGCCAAATCTGGTGCGGAGTGGCCACGCTAGCAGCTACGACGGCCGGGAGGTGGGAGTCTCAAGGAGGCAAGGAGGGCGCAGGCGCGGGCGGGCGTGTGCCGACGGCGCAGGGCACAGTCGTGGGCGGCCAGGAGACGCAAAGGCCGGATCCACGGCGGCGGTGTCCAGATCCGAGGTGGTAGCCACCGGGAGAAGTGGCCGCCTCCAGGAGCGGAGAACGATCCTCCCGGGGAGCAACAACAGTGAAAGTAAATCGAGATCGAGGTTAGAGTTTTAACCTAAACTCTGATATCATATTATGAATATTATGTGTATATTGAAGAGGTCTAATAGGCAATATATATAGAGAGTATAAGGAGATATTATAGGGAAATATGCCATATACGGATAAGGAAATCCAGGCATATAAGGAAACAACTAAAACAATCCTATTATATCTCTAATACCCTTAAGAGCCCCTTCTACCAGCCACTGCGTGCCCCTGCCGCCAGATCTCCACCCATACATCTCCACCGAGCCCTCTTCTTCCGTGCGCCGCCACGTCCTCCGAGCGCTGCTATGTCCCCCGGAGCTCTACTGTTGACATGAGAAGAAATCGGGGTGTGTAAGGAGCTTGTGGATGCGTTTGGAGAGCGCGGCGCAGCACACGGCGGAGTGGGCGGGCAGGCTTGAGAGGATTTCATCGACCAGGAAGTGCATGTATATGAGGAGTAGCGGTGCGTGGTGTCGAGGCTCGTGGGTCTCCTTGTCTAGTGCCAATGGGCGATGGTGCCTTACTCTTCATGGCAATAGCCTTTCGCAACTGCAGGTACCGTGAATTAATAATTGTCTCGAAATTTTCTGTATTTTCAGTGCCTTGCATTGTGTAGGTTAGAATGGTTTGAACCCATGGGTTGGAACCCACCTGTGGGAGTTGGTTTGGGTTGATTTTGCTTTTGGGTTGGTCTGGTTCAGGCTTTAGCAGTGTAGAAGTGGGTTGGGTTAGTTTGGCTGGTCTGCTTATTGAGGAAATGGCCTCTGGTGGTTGTGGGTTTGGTTCCAGTCCCCATTAGGAGGCCTAGGCATGTCTCGTGAGGTTAAAGTATACTTACAGAGAAGCAACATATTTGAAAGGGAAAATGAATTCAGCCAAAGGTAACTTTTTAAACCAAGGCAAATATTGTGGCAGCTTGAAGCATGCTTCAAAATGATGAAGGCACGACGAAACAGCCATAAACAAGCATCTTTTTTCAATATTTTGATCATTTTATCTGTAACAACTTTGCTACACAGTTCTATATATATGTATATATTTCTCAAGAAGGCATGAGAGTTCATATGTAAGAACACCAAAAAAACCCACTTACCTGTGGTCCCATTAGGAAATACAGCAGCATCTAGCGCGATGTGACCTTTCAAGACCTATTTTCAAGGTTCAATACACTTTACTATTAGAAATGGATCAAATATAAGTAGTTAAATAAATCAAAACTAATGTGGAAATTATTCTAGATATGAATTGCGATAAAATCAAGCATTCAAGACGAGGTCCATTCTATGTAAGGGAAATAAAATAACATGCTTAGTAACATGCCTAGTTTTTTTTTAAAAAAAATCAATCTGTCAGTTTAGCAGATTACTAACATGACTGGTTCAACACCAGAATAATAGGACAGACATTCAGGTAAAATAAGTATCCAATAAGAAATGCAATACAGAAAAACCACAAGCATTTCAACATGTGTCAGAACAGAACTATGAACATGTAGCATATCAGTATTCAGTTTCTGGATTGTAACTATAGAACTATATAAACGCTGTATTGAGAGTTTAGTGAACAAGTATTATAATATCAGAGCTAACAGGTGATATGGCTGCTTCTTGCATGCTGATCAAGCTTAGGGTGTTTAGTAAAACACAACAGTCTTATTGATCAAGGCACTAATGTGGAAAAAAACAAGATAGCAATCTCAGGCCAAAATTGACTGTTTGACACTCATGTGTGTCTATTGAGTTGCATGCACCAACCAATTCACCCAAAAGCTTAAGTTGATGAGGAAAAGTGGGCAATTCACTTATACTTCAACACTCCTCCTCACATGTAGGTTTCCTCAGGCCTAAGACATGGAATAAAAGTGGGCTGCAATTATTATTTTTAGTTGCGCCAACCGGGTCTCGAACTCAAGACCTCTTGGTTCTGATACCATATTGAGTTGCATGCACCAATCAATTCACCCAAAAGCTTAAACTAATGAGGAAAAATGGACAATTCACTTATACTTCAACAGTGTTAGGTGCTTTACAAAAAGGAAAACACATGAAAGCAATACAAGGACTGATGTGATGCTTCAACAAATAATTTTGCCAAATAACTTACAGGATGACACAGCAACTGTCATCCTAAATTTCTAAATAAAAAACAATAATTTTATTGTGACAAAATAGAACTTACAGCTGTGTAGCATGACTTCTCGTGGTCTGAGGGTTTACCAAAATGCACAGTTCTTGTAATGTCTGTAGTACCATCCAGGTACTGCATGTATACCATTACGGAAGTCATTAGATTCTAAGATGTCTTCTAACAGAAATTACCGTTCAAGACTGAAATGTACTCAACCTGTGCCCCAGAGTCACACAGATATATTTTATCAGCATCAAGTTCAGCACATGTACTTGCTTCAGGTGAATAGTGAATTATTGCTGCATTCGGCCCCACAGATGAAATTGTAGGAAAACTCAAACCTTTGAAGTGCTGCAGAAATATATTAATGACTGGTCAAAAGTTGCAGTTTATCAAGAGACTGAATGCAAAATGATCCCAAGGAATGCTGTTTAAATAGATATTCGTTGAAAACGTCCAAAGAAAAGATGTTCCATTAAAACATGTTTGTCAAGCATTTCAATACATAGTAGTTACCAATGTCATCTCAGCATAGCAATTGTTTAGTTATGCTTTACCAATTTACTCCAAAAAATAGTAAGCATCCCTCTAAAAATTACACAAGACAAACAAAGTAGGTCAAAAGTAGATTTTGCACTTTATAGTTAACTTGATCTCAAGACACAATTTACAGGAGTTTTAACTTTCAAACATACATTGCATAATCAGAGTCAGTAAAACTGGGTCAAAGATAACTAAAATGAAACTGGTTACTGTTTAGCAAATTGGTAAATTCCAATAATGGTAGAAGTGATACTTTTTTTTTGGATGAGAACAGTAGGGGAGAGCCCTACTGAAAATTAAAATTGAAAGAAGTTACAAATATTACAAAAGAAAAAGAGGACCACAGGACCCCAAAAGGAATGAAGTAAAAAGAATCATAGAAACCAAACAAACAGCAAAGAAACAAGAACAAAACCCTGTCTCACTATCAATAGCTGTTTATAAATAAAAAATATCTAGAAATATACTGCACTTAAGCTTGAAAAGGCTGATGCTGGTGCAGCATACCTGTTTCACTGCACGAAAGCCTTCAAGTTTATCACTAACAGAAACCTCAGTTAGTTTTACTTCCCTACAGAACAGAAATAAGTGATTAACACAATGAAATGTGCATTGGAGTTTGACAAACAATAAAATAAATCCAGATGGTGATTGTTACGATGCGGAGCTCAAACAAGGTATCACAAAACTGATATATCCTGACATAACCAAAAAGGTAGACTTAGAAATGAAATTCAAATAAATCATTCAATAGGACATTTTAAATCTAGCAAGATACTTGACCAAACTAAAAAACTACAGGGGCAGTTGCAGTTCTTCACTATAGCAGACCTACCACGGAGGCAAGATTCTTTTATGTATACTGAAAAATCAGACAAAACGTGCAGAGAATTGGAACGACAAGGAATGCGCCGTATAGAAACTTGCTGTATAGTATTGTTGTAGCAACAATACAAGTGCACACTAGTAAAATACAATGCAAATGCTACAACATTTTATTTAAAAAAACGATAGGCTGGAGTGCTGGACAAGCATAAATGCAGTGGAAAACATGCCACATGATCAGTAAAAACAATCAGACAAAGCAAGTAGATAAAGGGTGGGTTCGGCTCCACTTTTGCTTTTGCTTTTCACATCTTGCTACAGTAACTAACTTTCAAACAGTGTGTCTTTTCAAGACGAGGCCTACAAATCGATTATAATAGATATTGTACCGAGTTCAGCTACACTGGCCAAAATTGTCTGCAACTATTTCCCTCTTCGTACTATCTCTCGCGAATATCCAGAATTCAAAAGCCATATGCCAAAAAAACACAGCCCAAAAAAACCCACCCAAAATGCACACCTCCAAATGGAAATAATGAGCAGCTTGAATGAAAAAAAAGAACAAATTATAACTGCACATCTCATATTTTAAGAACATACAACAGGGTAGGCATACATGTAAAAGCATGACGCTAAATCAGGCAGTCAACGAGGTAAGAACAAAAACATGGCCAACCTTTGTCATATGGTCTGAAAATACAGATGAAAAATAGATTGTCCTAAAAGTATGTTTAATGTAAGCATGTGTTTACTTTATTTTATATGTATTTTCTATTTCATTTATGATTGAAGGTGGTAGTAGGCACTAGGCAGAATTGAGATGCAAGCGTGAAAATATATGAAGGAACCACATTTTAATTATGATCCAAAAGGATCATCTGTCAGTACCACTACTGATAAAATGGCACTACGACCCCTCAGAATCATCATTAAATAATCAGGTATATTTGGTTAAAATGAAGACTAACTAAATTCTATATCTCAAGTTGATGTTTGCCATGAAGCCACTTACAATCTTATATAAGATGTAGGCACTTTCAAAACAAATTCCTAGTCCACACAATTATGTAACATGGCTAACAGCGCTAATCAAACCACAGAAAAGCTCCCCTATTCTTAATGATCCGTGACTCCGGATTGGTATAGGTTAAAGACAGATCATATGATGCTTAAAACAAACAAGGACAACAGTAGGGTACACTCACAAATGTTCCTTTTTCTGTGAACCATTGGCCTCCCTGAAGTAACCAGAAGCTCCATAGTTCTCTTGCATCTGTCATTAGATATAACAAAAATAAGAACGCCAGTGCAAGTAGCAAATAACAGTTATCGCATTGGATAGGATAACTAGTAAGCTTGCCACATCATCAAAGCATATAAGCACAATTGCAGGTGCAATTTAAACACGCAGAACTCCGTAATCATGCCACGCCCGTTGCAATGGTGTGAGTGTAATACCAGAGGGAAATTGGGCCAGCTCTAGCCCAGCCCAAGCCATCCCCTATAAATCTAGCCAGGGGAGGAGGAAGCAAACTTGATTTTCTCCTCCTCCCCCATGCCAAATTTCTCCCCATGCTGAGCTCCACGCCTTCCCTTGCCCCTGCTGCTGCCGCTGCTTCCCCCAGCCGCGCCCTGCTGTTCCCGCCGCCGCCGCCTTGCGCCGCTGCCGTCATCATTCAGCCACCGGCGCTATCACTCCTCCGGTTGTCGCCATTCCTCCGGCTGAGCCTCACCGTGACAGTTCCCCTTGCTGCTACCACTGTCATCGCCTGCGTGCACGGCGCCTGCTGCTGCGCCTCCCATCTGGTTGCTGAGCGCCGCTCTGCCTTGCTGCCATTGCACCAACCTGCGCCGTGCCTCCCTAGGCCATCGCCTCCCCTAAGCCGGCGCCGCTCCGCCGACCGGCTATGAGAGGGGAGCTAGCCGGCTGGGAGAAGAAGAGAGGAGGTTTTGGCCGTGAGGAGGGAGGAGCTGACCGGCTGGCTCAGTGGAAGAAAGGAGGATGGGGGAGGGAAGAGAGAAGGAGGTGGTCGGAAGATGGGCCAACCGAAGGAGAAGAAAGAGGGAGAGGGGATGAGGCTGGCTGAGTGAGGACGGGAAAGGAAAAAAAGAGAGAAGAGGAAGAGGGAAGGGAAAAGAAAAGAAAAAGAGGAGAAAAGAGGAAGCTCTATAGCTTCTATGAGAAGCTCCCTTCGGCAAGGCACCGCGTACAGGAAGTCCTATCGAAAGGGCGAATTGTAGCTTCTATGAGAAGCTTCCTTCGGCAAGGCACCGCGTATGGGAAGTTCTACCAAAAGGGTAAACTATAGCTTCTATGAGAAGCTCTCTTCGGCAAGGCACTGCGTACAGAAAGTCCAACCGAAAGGGTGAACTATAACTTCTATGAGAAGCTCTCTTCAGCAAGGCACTCCCAGGGATGGAGGCAGAGGGGTTTCACCAGTGGGTGAAACAACTCCACTATACCGGTATAAGATACATTTGGTGATGCATTGTATTGCACTGTATGAAAAAGACAGGAGAGAGTGGAATAGTTGCAGAGTTCAGGTTACAGTTTTGCAGATAAGCGGTTTACTGATTGTTACAGAGATTGTCTTACAGCTCCCAGATATGGAAGTTTGTTGAATTGCTATATTGTCGCCATTATTCGATTGTGTAAATTGCTGAGTTTTTGGACTCACCCTTGCTTTGTTGATGTTTTTAGGTGTATCTTGAAGGCGACATGTATGAGCGGGAGTAGCACACGTATATTCCCACGTGCAGCAGTAATTCACAAATCACCTCTAGTTGTTATGTTCCAACTTTAATAGCATGCTCGGCTAGTTAGCATTAAAATTGTGTCTTGTTGGAAATATCTCGAATAGTGTGGATTATGCCTCCTTTGGGTAGTTAGTAATTGGGAATTGTTGTCTCAACGCTCACCGGTAAACATGTGTGCTTATCGTGTCGTTGAGTAGAACAGATGAGTTGTTGCCGGATTCCAACAGCAATGGATGTGAATGGTACAGTTTTAGAGTCGTGGTAGCATTTCGGGCTTAAGGACTGGGCCGGGGTGTTACAGTGAGTTCAAAGCCTAGCATTGCAACGATTTTGGAGTAAATTTTTTCACTTTCCCGCGAATAGTTTGAAACCACCACCACACTTGTCCAATCCCACTCACCGCTGCTACTTCTCCCCCATGCAAAACCGCACCTTCCCCCCTCTGCTCTGGCATCACTCCCCTACCCTCACTATCGACATTCACCTTCATTGTCTCCTCCGCACTCACCTCGCCTAGCCTACACGCTTCCCACTTCCCCTTCATCTCCTCTTCATTCTTTGCCTCCACTTTGGCGCCCCACTCCTGAGGGAAGCACAACAGCCACAGGGGAATGTGCGCAGTGGTGGGTCCCTCCCCGTAGCCGTGAAGCTCTCCCACCGCTTGTGGCCTAAACTCCCTCCCTTCCTTGGTACCAGCTTTGCAAACGGCACCACCCTCACCATGCAGACGAACTCGGAGAGCTCCAAGAGCGCACCAGAGTGGAGTATCAGGTGAGTCGGGTTGGATGCCCCAAGGAAGCCGCTGAGCATGTAGTTTTCAAGCGCGAGGGTGACGTCAAGCAGGTTGGGTTTTGTGCAGCCGTAGGACTCGACAATGGCCAAGGCGGCACGACCCAAGGAGGTGATGTAGCGTCCGGCGATGTCGGAGAAAGCGCGAAGGATAGTTGGCTCTGCAATAGAGTAACCAGATGCGTGGAGGACTTGGGCTGTGGAGACTGTGGAAACAGCAACCTGAAGGGCGAGGAGGGAGCCAGCCACGTCATTGTGTTTGGGGGGTTGGGGGGGGGGGGGCGGAGCTTGCCAAAGTTCCCATACACTTTGATGAGGTGAAAAGGCTTAAAACAGTAGAGGTCAGAACCTGGGAAGTGGTGGTTTTATGCCATGTTTTACTGCACGGGGTACTTGCTAGTGAGAAATATATTTATATATTTATACTGACCTGGTTATCCAGCCAAGACAAGTATTGCACAACAGCCGCACCATCTCGAATATGTGCCTTCCTCAAACCATCCAACTCTATGGGATTCTATGACATCATGAAAGAGAAATTAGAAGATCTATGCAAACAAAATGCTAAATGATTAAACTTGCAAGGCAGAGTATGATTTTTCTTTTCAAGAAAAAGCACAGTATGAAACAGAAAAAATACTTGAACAAGATGAATTCCTAGTGCAAAGTATTGTATTTACATTCTGCTTAAACCGAAAAAGGATGCACTTCCAAACTGTCCTAACATGAAACATTTGCTTAATGTGATAATATCCGTTTTCAACAAAAATGGATCATTGCTACTGCAATCTTCGCCTAAAATGTGAGCAATCTTTAGTTAGTCTGACCACAAATTCTGCTTTAACTGCTTTTAACATTTCACTATACATGATACCAAATGACCTAAAGTATTTATGTGGCTCAATGTTAATGCTTCCCCTTCTTCAATTTCCACCTCCCTGCTCTCCTCTTAGTCCAACCTAAGCAGAAACTGAAAATTAATTGAGCTTGTATGTCCAGCTCAAACTAGGCACATACAGCTATCAAGTGGTTTTACACTAGCCTGTTGCATGCTTGATTGCAAAGGATAAACTTTCTTAACAATACTAGATTTCGAGAAGTGAACAAATTTACTAGATGGTATTAGTCTATTGGAAAAACTGAAGGTGATTGCTTGAACAAAAATTCCCTGTTGAACACTAGCATAAGAAAAAGGACAAAAAAAATTTTACCTTGACAGCCTTTGGAAGGGCAATAGGTGATTGCAACATCAAAACTTGATCCACACTCAGCGTTGAGTAGAGTGCAAGACAACATGAATTTGAATCAATCCAAATTTTGGAGTCCTCCGCCTCATTGATATCCTTTTCGCCATGCGAACCTTTTAGGTGTCCAAACGCAAGCAAGCTCACATCCGATTGAACCATACTATACTCTCTGATATCAATACCATTTTTAGACATGTAACTCTCGACCTGGACCAAACAAGAGTGATAACATGAGTATATTACGTTATATGCCCTTTAACATGATGACATTAACACCATAATAGGGAAATTGCAAACAAAAAATTGTTGGGTTGATTAACTGACCTCAGCTGTTACTTTTCTCTTATCCACATAAAAGAAAGCACTGTGCAAGGTTACAATAGCATAAGAATGAACCACTGGGCTGTAATGCACATCATCTCCTCGAATATTGTACAACCAAGCAACCTAAACAAGCATTAAAAAAGGAAATTAAAATTGCCACAAGTCAAAATTTGAGAAATATAAACATACTCAATTGAAATAGACTATTGAATAAGAGAAACCTAAACAAGCATTAAAAAAAGGAAATTGAAAACAAGTCAAATTTTGAGAGTAAAAACACAATCAATTGAGTAGACTATTGAATGGGAGAAACCAAGATACAAGTTGTACCTCATCAAGAGCGGTAATTATAATGCTACTAGCTTTTTCATGTTGTAGTTTTTCTCTTAACTCCTTTATCTTTTCTGCAACACTACGCCCAACAAATTCTACAGGGTGCACAATTACAGGTAGAGCTTTATTTGGAGGACGGTCCTTCCATATTTCATCCACCAAGTCAGAAGAAAGCTGAAACAACGTCTGATGCTTCTTTGAAAATGCTTGCTCATATCTCTGAGCTGAGTCAACAGAGATACACCATGGATCAATTCCAATGACAGCTTCATCTGGAAGATTCTGATAGCATAACAACACACATAAGTCACAAAGTTAATTAGAAACAGTAATATTCAATACAAAACAACAAATAACTATCTCAATCTTTCAAACCATTTCAGAATTGTCATGATAGTTGGTGGTCTTTCCAAAACTAAACAAAGCCTCAAATAGCTTTTTTAAATTTCAGTACGCAGATAGCAAGATGGCAATGACAAGGTGTTCAAGATTCTGATATTTCTGACAGCTCTTGAAAAATATCCAGCAGCAATTTAATTTCAGACTACTTCAATTCCCATATATCAAACCAGCTATCATTCTGTGAATTTGAATCTACTGCAGCAGCAAAAAACCATTATGCTTATTGTGTATTTGTGTTCCCACAAATCATGAACACTTTTGTGTAACAAATAAATAAATGCTGACATAAGCTTGCTACGGTGAACAAGAAAACCACATTTGTCATTTCACATCGCCAAAAATGTGAGAGAATTCAAAACTAAAGGATATAACCTAATAGATTCATTGGCATGTACAAGTTTCTGTGAACTTTGTTTTTATGCGAGAAATTAGAAGGTTGAATCCACACACATGCTCAGGAAAGGAGGCCAATACTTACATCAGCTATCCAAACTTCAACTGGTGGGTCTTCTCCCATGCGCATGAGTCTCCAGCGATCACTGAGTTGCTGTGTTGCCTGCAAGAAGTATCGTCCATCTGTCCATAGTAACGCCTCCTTCAGAGTGATAAGAGCCAAACCTGTATTGGAATTCAAGATACACACTAACTGAGAAACTATGCAACCACCAACAACTGAGAGAAAACGGAAGAAATAAACATCTACCTCAATATGTTGGAACACCCACATTTTCTGATATTCAACAGCATACCAACACAAAATACAAATCAATTAAATCCTTTTCAATACAAAGGATGTTATTTCATGCCTTGATCAAGGGATTCCATCCTAATCACAAATTGTTAAAAAGTTATCTTGCCCTAAAAAGTCATTCCTTTGCTTATTGACTGCTTGGTTGAAGCAGTGCATATTTTTATTTTCAGTGGCATTCAAATAACCCAGTCCGAAGATGCATGTTAGACAGCTATAATTTTTCAAGAATTCATTGCATTAACATAGTTGGCTTTAAAGTTTCAGCCATTAACCTCACTGATCCAAGCTAGACAATGAAACATAATGAGCAGATCCAAAAGAGATGGGGATCAGACTGCAGAAAATATGCTTCCTCATACAGTAAATACAATATATTAATATATTACCGCATGAAGGTACCACTCAAATGGTGAAAACCTGCCTCGCCAATGGCACACCATGCAAAGTGAAAATCTGAACATTGGTTCCTTGTGGCTATGGTCAGTGAACAGAAGAGCTTTCTAAATTTATCATAACATTACACAATTATAACACATCATAGGTTGTACAAGTTTGGGTTGCTATATAGATGGATTAGGGTTTATAAATAGACTGGTAGTCAGCAGTCATCCCATTCAATATATATTTTATGTATGGCCCATGTCTGGGTTTGCTTTTCTAGCCCATCTAGCGCATCACGACAAAAATAACAAATCATTCCATGCTAACCCAACAACTGATCAAGAGTCTAAAACTGGCTTGGACCCATCAAACGGCTTCTTTTATAGTATCAACATTGTTTCTTGGACTTTACCGCGTGCAATTCTTTTAGCTCAGGCCATTTCAAGATCATGCAGGTTATCATACCATATGTGCATATTAACTCAGACAGTAGAACTTGCACTTCAAGCTAGCAATTCTTGCTGTGCTAATCATGTCATGTCACATTACACAATTTTAATAATCTCATGGATGCGGCACAAGTGCTCCCACCCATTCCTAGCTTGCCATCGCATAACGGTTAACGAAGCAGAAACAACACGTCGCGCAGCAGAAACTATAGATTTGATCAATTCAATTGTCAACCAAGCCATTTCATCTAAACAACTTTAACAGCATCACCGCTGCCTCGTGCACGCACCAACTGCTGTTGCACCGCAACCGCCAAAACAGCTAATCTAACAA
Source organism: Melocanna baccifera (assembly GCA_036346265.1). NCBI lineage: Eukaryota > Viridiplantae > Streptophyta > Magnoliopsida > Poales > Poaceae > Melocanna > Melocanna baccifera. The sequence goes on along the minus strand of CM070707.1, from coordinate 2,825,978 downwards.
TAACAGAATCGCGCAAGCCAAGTATACCAAACAATGATAACGATCCGAACCCATCGCAACGGAGCGATCGGCTGAGAACTAAGACGACGGACGGATGGGTTAAACCGGACTTACCAGCGCTCCCGCTGAACCCGGAGATGAACTGCCGCCGCTTGTCCCGCTCCGACACGTACTCGCTCTGCGCGCACAGACGCCAAATCATCAATCTTCAAATCATCGAGCAGAGGAACGAGGAGCAAACGAACAAGAGTGGAGACCAAAAAAAAACCCAAAACCCAACCGAATCAACCCCGATCGGGTTCCGATCTGCGCGGGCGGGCGGAGGCGGGGGCACCGACCTGGTGGGCATCCTCGGAGGGGACGAGGAGCGCGTGGAGCGGCGGAGAGTGGGCCGCCATGAGCGCCCGGAGCTCATCGAGGTGCTGGTCCCTCGCCGCCGCCGTCGACATTGCGTTCCTCAGCTTCTCCGTTCCTCACACGACGGGAGATTGCAGTTTGTTTTTTTCTGTTGCGAAAGGGGAAAAACATTTTTATCCTCTCCGGCCGTACCGCGCCTCGGCTGATGGTGGTTTTTTTTTCTTTATGGCTGGGCTTTCCGCAGCAAGTTTTGTAACTATTTGGGCTTTAGAAATCTCGGAGCCCAAAGAACTTCAAATAAAAATTTTTAGTCGTAATGTCACATAAATAATCTTTAACTTCATGCACACCTACTTGAGGAATCCTGGGTGTTCATCTCTCTTGATGCCGCCGCCGCCGCAATCGTGCTCATGGCAACCTTTCTACAGACAGTCTACTCTGAGCTTGCTCATTTCAGTTTGAGATTCTGATTTATTTTTTACTATTTCTAAATTTTGTATTTTTCTAACTTCTCAGCTTTTTTAGCTTTTTTGTTGGTTCTTTTTTTTGTATTCGTTTGTATTATACATGATAGGCCAAACTTTTTATTTTTAAACGTTTTTAAATTTAATTATGTCAAATAAGTCATTACTAAGTACATTACAAAATAAGTCAGTTATAATGAAAATAAGTCATAAACCATGGCTTATTAAGCCTAATTGAGAACCCCTATGTCGTGCCATTCTACTGGAACTAGCCCAAATTAAAATTTTACCATGTATCTGATTAATACGATCTCGCAGGCTTAAAGCTAGCATCTGTTTTTTTTCATTATTCAGTAATTTTGTCTTTTTCTAGTTTTTTTTTTATTTTTTGGGCTTTTTTGTCTTTTCTTTTTTTTCTTGTATTTCTTTGCATTGTCCGTGATGGGCTAACATATTTTTTCTATTTTTAAATTTTTTTAAAATTTAATTATATCAAATAAGCCAACTCAGCTACAATAAAAAAATAAGACAACTACAATAAAAAAGCCATAAGTCATCGCTATTCCGAAGTTCCAGTCTCGAACTCTTGAACATGCTATACATTATCACCGCATTCGAAACATACGTGTTTGTTGATTTCTGTGTTGCTTAATTATTCAAGCAATGTTCTACCATCTCACTGGTACTTCAATAGAGCATCTTTGCAAAAGCACACGAGCGCCTCCTCGTTGGTGCCCTCGCCGTCGAGGACTCGTACACCGTCGTGTCGATGTTCACCCTCGCCACCGGCTTCTTCAGCAGCTCCTTACCAATGTCGATCTGTGCCTCTGTGTTCTCCTTCGTCGCGATGTCCACCGATGATGTGGGCCCCATCAGCGAACCATCCTACATACTCGCACACATCCTTGTAACCTGTGGCAGAGCCAGCCGGGCGCGGGAGCCAGGGCAGAGCCAAATTCTGTTGAGGCTCATTTGACCTGATTTTTTCAGATTTTTTCTTGTGATTGATTGATCTCTGATATTTATAGTTTTTTATAGGTATTAGACTGAAGATCTTTACTTTCTCCTTTGAAATTTTTTTTGAAAAGCTTTGAATCGAGTTGCCTCCTATTCATCTCTCTAGTCATCTTTCCCAGTCCTACATGATAAACTAGCTGTAATACTAGAGTGTAAGGTGGGTTCTTTTTTGTTGCGGCTGATAGCTTATAGATATGGCTATTATATTTTAACCCTAGCGCGATAATTGTGTGTGGTTTTGGCTAATATAGATGGAGTCAAAACAGTGTCTAATACAATCGACTTATAAACCATATCTTGAAAAGACACTCCGTTGAAAAGTTAGTTGCTATAGAAAGCTAAACCTTAAGACAAAAAAGGCAGTCTGGCTAGTTCATCTAAAACCAAAGATCCAATCCTATATGCATCTACTGTGACCTACCTCTTAAGTTAGACATGGCCAAACATGCCTACCCAAGGCACAGTACTGTTAGCTTGGCCCAAGTATGAGATGGCACAAATAGTAAATGGGTCATGCCTATCTGATCTGATCGGACGTGCTGCGTTTGGGTCAACACTTTGGCACAGCGAGCCGATCGGCATAGCACACACAGTAGCTCTCCTGTTTTAGTGCAGTGAAATAACTAGCAGTTAGCATTAAAATTACTTGTGTTAGAATTATTACACCATTCTAAGTGCAGACGAGTGTTATGGCAATAAAATTACTTACGACTAGTAGTAAAATTACTTACGACTCAACGACTAGTAATAAAATTAATTGTGAATGACAATAAAATTACTTACGACTGACAGTAAAATCAATAGACCATCGGTAGTTCATTTGGCTAAGCGTGCCTAGACTAGTCTCCGACCCCCCTTCGTGCTGTGTCTAGCATGCACATGAACCGATACGGCATAGCATAATAATTTATTCAGCCCGTTTGGCCAGGTCTATCCTAAGCATGCACATCTGCTGAGGAATTGCACATGTATATGCTTATTTCTGTTGTTGCGCTGATTGTTTTTCGCTTTTTGCGTTGTATATGCTTCCTGGTCTGTCCAATGGAATATAGCTCTCATGTTTTTTCATCAGAGAGGAAAAAATGTATCTTAGAAGCTTATCTGTCATGGAGTGATGAGTGATGTTATTACTGTGCTCCAGTGGATTATACGACTCTTTTTAAGGAAAACAAAGAAAGATTTTGGAGGGAAAATGCTCTCACGCACAGAGTAATATGCTTCAGTGGAGATATTTTGGAATGTAAGGATCAGGGAGAGCGTAACAGGGTTGCCTGCATTTATGTACCTAAGAAAAAAAATAAAATTCTAAGGACCAAAATGTAAGTGGACGCGAAATTGAAGAATACAGGGGTGCGAACCCAAAACAAATAAGTGAAAGCTCCATTAGGACTTTGTTGTAAGATAAAAAAAAATGGTCGACAAAAGCGTAGGGACCTATTTGTAATAAAACAAAACATATGAGATTGTGCAAGGCATGTTGACATGTTATAGCTGAAAAAATAGCAGGAGGAAGAAAAAAGGACCTGATTGTAAGAGCATGAAAAGACGCGAGGGCGTGAAAAGAAGCTTCAGCGGCGCATCTGCAAGGTAAAATCCCACGGCCATGGACCGGCGCGCAAATCCTCAAAAAAATTTGGACCATTTCTCGATTTGTACGTGTCATCCTTGCGCAGGGGCCATGCTAATCTTCTCTGTATCGTTCCAATTTTATCGAATGTCTCCGAAGAGATACAACAAAGCGCAGCACCGCGGCCTATAAGCCAGTCGTCACCTAGTTCACTCGGCGGTGTGGTACTAAAAACTTCAAGCCCGCCGCTCCCCGCAGCGCTCAGGAACCATCAGATCCCCATCCGACGGATCCGAGTGCCCAACGCCAGCCGCGCGGTAGGCTGCATCTTTCCATCCGGCCCAACTCAGCGGAGAGCCTGCTGTCCTTCTGCTGCTCTAGTTGACTGCTCTTATTCATCTGAACTTTTTTTTTCTCTATTTTGCTTCTCCATCTTCCGACCTCATCTGAGCCTGAAATTTCGCACGGTGCTTGCACCGTGAAAATGGCGAGACGGCAAGTTAGCTGCAATGGACGGATTCTGCAGCTGTCCCAGCAATTGCAGTTTGCTAACATCATATCTCTTTAATGCTTGTGTTTATGGTCATTGTCTTTTCTTCTGGGGTTCTTTTGGGGGAGTTACTGTTGCTACTTCTTTCGTCTAAAATCTAATTGAACTGTAGGGTAAAGCTCCCCCAACAAAGTTTTCGATCCAAGATTAGTCGCTAAGGAGAGATATATAGGCATACATGGGTCCTTATGAAGATTTCAAATTCTATCTCAATTGCGGAAGTAATGAGAGGGAGGGGGATTGGCTCAGCTCACGTACAATCAGTACAGGCCGATTTCAATTAAATAACCCGGAGTAGGAATAACTGGGAAAGGTTACAAAGGATGGGAGGTGATTAGGGACTTGCTATACTATCCCTACACTCCAAATATAGAAGAAGCAATGCCAAAATTAGATGATTACATGCTATCTTTGACACCCCTCGCAGTCACAGCGGGAGGTGCCCGTATGCAGAGACTGGATCGAAAATCCTCGAAGAGCTGAACAGATAACTCTTTAGTCATGATATCGGCGAACTGGTGAGAGGAGGGCATGTGGAGAAACATATTGCACAATGCCAAGCAACACAAGGGATCTGAGAAAATAAAAATCTGAGAAAGCTAGTTTTAATTTAATTGATATTTAATTTATTTATATTAAATCCTTTATTTTTAGAAAATTCAAATTAATCTTTAATTAATTCAAAAAAATCTAAATGGTTATTTTTATTTTAAAGACTTTAAAAGGCACTAAAAACTGTACTAAATGTGGACCATTTAAAGTGGACATTTACCAAGATGTTGATATTTAGTATTTGCTTCGTTTTAGACGGATGCTGATCTTTAATAGCTCATAGATGAAGCTGGGCTTCCAAGCAATTGTTTAATTCATGCAGTGAATTGGAATTGATGACTCGTGGACAGGACGTTCAGTTGTGCATCAATGAATATCAAAGCATCAGAGCATCTCCAATGATACTGAGTCAGCTAGCTATTTGCATATACACATCAGCATATATCCTATGTGGAGGAAAGAGAGTATGCAAAACACAAACAGCTAGCTACTATTTCGTCTCTAGTCTATAACGCAAAATGAGGCAACATCTATAAATGACTGTGTGTGCATGTAAATATCAAATAGCTATCCTTATAGATAGTCCTTTAGAATGCTAGCTTTTAGTGTGTACTCTATAGATGATGTGGAATGTTTATAGATAGTACTTAGTTAGAACCATTGGAGATGCCCTCATAAAGATAATGCATTCAATCCAATTTTAACTAGAGGGAACAAAAAAAAAGGCAAAGTAATGACTTTTAACATTGTTTGAAATTCTCAATTATGGGAAAATATTGTATATAAACTGGTGGTCTTGGGGATTAAATAAAAAGGGAAAAAGAATAGTACACAGATTTAAGTTAAAAAAAGTACCTTAATTGACGACAAACTGTAGGGTACCTTAATTAAGGTTGGTAAATGGTAAAGCAAAACGAATATAGTATAGACAGGCAAGTGCTTACCTCAAAGATCGTGAGCCAAGACCCTCTTGGTGACAAGGGGCAATAGTTTAGCTTGGAGCAATTTAGTAGTAGATAAGTACGTGATGTTCAGCTAACACGAGGAGGCCGCTAAAACACAAAGAAAAATGAGTTTAATGAATATTGTAAATAAGAACAAGGGAAAAAACAGAAAATTGTTCCTGACAAATGAAAAGGCTAAGAGCATGTGCTACCATCTACTCGGACATGGAAAATGAAATCAAACAAAAAAGATGATGAGAATGCTGATCATTAATTATAGTGGAAAATGTGAACCAATTGAACTACTAAACATTTGCACAAATTTGAAAAAAAAAACTAAACATATACAATCTAATATTGTATAACAGAGAACATCGACTATAAGACACCAAAGGAGGAACTGAGCTGAAAGAGACAAAGGTAAACTCTCATCGTACCATCTGGACGCCAGAAGGACGGACAGCCAGAGCAACAGAGCCATGGAGGGGCGGTGAGGAAGCAAAAGGGATACAACAAAATCGATCATCTGGCAAATCGACTAGACATGAGGGACCATAGTGAAGCAGGTGGGGTGTGTGATATACTCGTGATTTTCTGGTTTATTTCCAGAGTGAGACAGTAACTAGAGAAGTAAATACTGAATTTTAACCGGCTAAAGACTTTTAATTTTAATTAGCACTAATTAATTACAAGTGCAATAAATTATCGTGCACACAAATTAAATGCATGTATGTAATTAGCGCTACTTAATACAATAGCACTAAATAAAATATTATTAATTTAGCACTTTAATTAGCACTAATTAATTACACTTAGCATTACTTAAAACACTAATTAATAGGCGAACGTGGCTAAACAGCCTGCTACAGTGCTCCAAAATGCTGCTACAGTGCCTCACATGGCATGGCTGCTCGGCAGGAGCCGGCTGCCATGCCTACTCGTCCAGCTGCGTGTCACTTAACCTACTAAGTTAGAGGGTGCGGTATGTGATATATACTATTTGTCATATCTTTCGAACTCAAAAAAAATATTTATTTTTTTAAAAAATAAAAAATAATAGAAAATTAAAATTGAAAGAAATATTGCTATGGCGCATCCGTGTGAACAGTTCTCGGTCAGCAGCAGCACGTGAAGGGGGGGGGGGGGGGAGAGAGCAGTTCTTCGGTTTTTCTTTTTAGCATCGCAGCAGCTCGTGAGTCGTGACCCTTAGGGCAGGAGAGAAAAGACAACTCTTCTCGTGCGCCAGCGCCAGACAGAGAAGGCAGCACCACAAAGCAGATACTCTTTGCAGCACAAAGCGTCAGGAAAAAGAAAGGTGGCACGGAATTGCTAGGTGCACCTGAAGAAAGCTATCAGCAAATTTCGAAGAATATGCACTACTATATGTACACCACACAACAGTATACTAAGATTCAACTTCAACTCGACAATTTTGACTTATCTCAGCTCTATTCAACGACCCGACTTCATACTAAGTATCAAATTGTGTTCTACCTCGACAACTGTACTAACGCTAAATTCACCAACACCATTATTAATGATTTCTTCGATGATCCATCGTTTACTAGATGTTACCGTGGCAAGATCCGCACATGTAAAGTCTAAGAAGGAGTTACAGGCTTTCGACACAATTTAGGCTACGTTTGTGAAACGACCCGCACAATTACCAGGGGGTAATTATGCTAGTCAACGGATTATTATTCGTTTTAGCCGATAGAACATCGCGTTAACGAATAATAAACCCATCAGAGTGTTGCAACGGAACAATAATTAGAGACAAAACGATATTACAAAAATATCGCCACGTAGGGCTAAAATTCATTACAGAGCCGCAAGGACTCGAATATTACAATAATGAGGAAACCTAGGAGTAATTCCGATCGTCGCCTCCATCTCTTATTCTTCGTAATATGAGTCTGTAGTATTCCACCTGGTTAATACTTAAATCTATTTATGTAGTCTTACCAGATTCTACCAATCCTCCAGTTCATCATGCATCTAGGGAAAGGAAATAATAGCAAGGGTGAGTACAAAAGTACTCAGCAAGCTTTATCATTAGAAACATGCACTAAATGCTCTTCCACATTTCCAGGACTATACATTTATATTCCCAATCTCTTATTCATTCTCAATCTTTTCTCAATCTCAATCCTCTTCTCCGAATTATAGAAAATATGTTTTGTTGTTAAGTTTGGAAAGAAATCTATATTATTAATTTAGAAAGCTACTGAACATTCATATGAACGGCAAAAACCCCCATAAGTTTCCGTGCTCTCCTTTCCCGGAGACGGGCATGAATTCATGATTTGTATAGCATTGCGCAAGCTTGTATCACTTTACCCATCACCATTCTGATCCTACTGGCCCATGGGTTTCCACATTTCCTAAGATGTGGCGCCGGATCGAATACGTAACTTTGTATCTATCTCAAGATATTATATCTCCACCGGTTATTCACAATCGGTGAGTCCGTGCAATTATTACTATCACCGGACTCCCCAAAGTGACATAACCGTTGGTTGGGAAGGTTTCGCCTTCACCCAACACTCCATCGCGTAATATATCGCCCCACGCACTTCGCCGATACCGTCGGACTCGGGCGATGGCGGTATGGATCCCCCAGGTCCTGAGAACAGCCGACCACTGGGTTCACCTCCTAATTTATTACTTACCCACGTGGAGAATATAATAACCTTGACAGTACTACTAATTCTGTCCATCCATTCATGGACGAAATGTTGGCTGACACGATGTAATACGGTCCGTCATACAGATGAAGTTTGTAGTTACTTATATTATATCTTATGCAGAGGTCCCCCAACCTGCCCTTCCGTCCCTACCAAGGCAACCTCTGCCCACCCTTTTATTATTCTATACGACCGACTGCTCTGTCAGTCGCCGATTCTTCTTTCTTTTCCTTCTCAATTTCCTTTCGATTTAAATATTTTTCATTTGCATGCAAGGTGATAATAATTTAATAGGGAAATACTTTATTTTACTAAAAGTACTCTGACTATATGCTCAAAAGAAAAGCTTGCCTGGACTTTAACCACATATTTGGATTCAAGTAGGATCAGGTGGAATCCTTCCCATGACCCAGATATTTGCCTGCAATTAAATACGTCGGCTACGATTTAATTTACGAAAATATAATAAGGTTCGAGATGTTGAGGTGCTTGTGCGCCTAGGGTGAGGCTTCGCTCAACTCAACTCTGATCGTATTAATCAAGATTAGTTTCTATACAATATTCGTTGTTTGACACTATCGTACTAGCGTCGGAGGATACAATCTATTTAGGATGTATGTCTAGCATATTGTTGATTTTATGCAATTTATCGATTAAACGTAACTAAGGAAATGCATGTACAACTATGGCGATGAATGTTAATTCCTAGCTGATTTTACGTATGCAATGATGTCTATTCAGTTCTCCTAGATGCATATGCATTTACCTTCCTCTTAAATACCTTTTTAAGTCTCTGGTTTATTCTGACATATTCTTCTTTTTAGATACAGTTGCTTTTCTCGCAATTAGAATGCATATTACGAGTTAGGTCACACATAGAAGGAATCATATTTTAATTAAATAAGTAACTAAATTATGCTATGCCGTCTCTAAGTGATCGTCGAATTGTATTTTAGCTGGTTGTGGATTCTTACAACCTAAATGCTATTTGAATCGTCGCATACAAGTTTAACCAACGCGTATGATTTTAATCATCGTGCTTTAATTTAGATCGACACGTGCTATTCTAATCGTCGATAATAGTTTTAAAATCTTTTAAGAGCTATTAATTCATTCTAGTAGTTAGTTCAGAAATACTTACTAGTGGTCTTCTTTCATTTATGAGCGGCTAATAAAAATTAAATGAACAATTAAATGCGTACTAGGGCAATCTAAAGGATGCACTGGTAATTCAATTCTTACGCATACTAGTTTTAATATATGGATATCACCTAATTTTATTTTAACTCTCAAGAATGTTTATCAGAGAAGTGATGCCATACCCTACGACTAGTCAGGTTAATTCGGTGTTTAATTACAACATGAAGTGATTTAATTGGTAAACACTAATTTAATCAGTATGTGCTATACGTTAATCTACTGATGGTATTGAATTTATTCCAGTTCGGACAATTAGATACTATTGGTCTTTTATCAATTAATTGGTCTTAATTAGAATACTTATGGTTTAAGTCCGCGTTAAACGGTTTAGACGATGGCATAATAATTGATTTCGTAGGCGTATCAGTTTTATCGGCGTGCACTATTTTAATTCATCGGCCAACTAATTAGTTATAATGGCCCTAATTAATTCTGAGTGGAATTCTACAAATTAATTACAATAAACAAGTTGACGAAGAATATAAAGAATTTATAACATGCGGCAATATCGTCGTGAGGCTTCTAAGTCTTCTAAGTTTTGGATTTGGGTGGCTATCGGATGTTCGAGGCTCGGAATTCATAAATTTAGTTACTCTCTTAATGACCAATTTAACTAGTATTGTTCTAATGCATAAGATTCAAAAATATTAAATCGACACGAAGCAAAATCTAGATTGGGGTTTCAAGTGAGTTTATAAAAATTACTATTGTTTTTATGCTATCAAAATTTAGGTACAGGTTTTAGAATAATTTCCTTCCTCTTTAATTTTTATCCGGGCCGGCCCATGGGCCCTTACCCTTTTCTTTTCTTCCGCCTAATCCAGCCCTCCTCCCCTTCCTCTTTCTTTCTTTTTCTCCTTGCTTCTTCCTTTCCTCCCTCATTCTTTCACGCCGCCGCCCCTTTCCTCTTGCGCCGCCGCTCCTTACACTGCCTCCTCCTTCCCTCCAGCGCCGCTGCTCTTCTCCCCTTCTCTCTCTCCGCCTCTCCTCTCACCTCGCTCTCCTCTCTTCCGCTCCTCCTCGCGCACTGCTGCCGCCTCTCCCGCTCGCCTCTCTCCTGCGCCGGCGCCTCTTTCCCCCTTCTCCTTCTTCCTCACCGCCGGCTCCTCCTCTCTCTTGCTCTAGCGCCGCCACCTTCCCCTGCCCTTCGCCTGCTCCTCTCCTCTCGGCCTCGCCGCCTCTTTCCCCTTCTCCTTCTTCCTCACCGCGGCCTCCTCTCTCTTGCTTTAGCGCCGCCACCTTCCCCTTCTCCTTGCCGGCCTCTCTCCTCTTGCGCCGCCCGGTCGCCGGATCCGTGGCCCACGGCCCGGATCTGGCCCTTCGAAGCCCGGTTGCTCTTCTCCCCCATTACTCTCCTTCGGTTCCTATTTGGTTTAGATTGGTGTATGTTGGTTTTGGTACTATGGTGAGTATCGGCCTGGAGGTGTGTTGCCGTGGCTCGGACAGCGGAGCCCGAGGCCTCGTGCATACCGGGAATGCATGGTGGTCTTCGGGCGTGTGCTTTGCCGCCGGTAGCATGCCGCCGACCCTCTCTGCGGTACCCTTTTTCCCTTATACACCTCTATGCTCTATGTGCATCTACTCGTGATGTCCTAGCGATGCTCTATTAGTCTTTGTGTGATGAATGGCCGGTTGCTAAAGGGCTAAGAATTGTGCATGATTTTACATTGAGAACCGAATGCTAAATCAAAGGAAATAGGTGTGCTACCTTTGCCGATTGATGCTCGTTGCTTGAGCAAGATAATAACTTGTGCCGCGGTCGCTTTCTTGATTCGCCTATGGGCCGATCGATGTTGGTGGTGACCTCCTCTACCGTAGCTTGCTTGCTTGTGGTCCGCTTATGGCCGATCGCTTGCCCTGGGTTGGATGATGCTTGGGACCGAGTTGGTAATTCTTTGGTGTGGTTGCTTTCGATTTGTGAGGAGAGCAAGAATGAGGTGATGGTGGCCGTGCCGTGGGTTCTCTTCCTTCTTCCTTTTACTCTATTTGGTTGCGTGAGTCGCTTTACCGAGGACCGTGTGGTGCCTTACGGATGACTTAAGCTGGTCTCTGTGCTGGTTGTGGTTGTGTTGGCCGTGGTGGTCATCAAATGGAGTTTTGCCTCCCGTGCCTTGCTGGCTTCGGCCTTTACCCCCTGTGTTGGTTGAGTTCTAGTGCCTTCCGGTGTGTGGTGGTATCTTGTGCTATGGGTGGGCTGAATTATTTTGTAATGAGGTGCACAGTATTTTGTTGGAAGAAAATTTCAGGTTTGTTTTTATTGCCGAGTGATGATCTAATGGCTGTGAGAGGTGCCGACTGGCCCCCGGACAGTCTGGGAACCTCAGTGAACGAACTGCCCTGCCTGAATTTAAAACCTAGGGCTCTGACGGCAATCCTTCTTTTAATTAATTTCTTTTGTTCGGTCTTTTTCGGTATCTTCCAATTACATCTTCTCGCAATTAAAACTATGATTATTTTAGAAATCAAATAGTTAGCAGTTGTTGTATGAGATAATATGCATATCATTTATATTTTCCATCGCTCTAGGTTAATTGCCAATGTATGAAATGCATATGATGTAATCTTATGTTTATATTTAATGTAATACTACATGGACCATTACAGGTTTCGGTGAGTTGTAATATTTGTATTTAACTTAATGTAACTTTTAATTATCATTTAATGGATGCAATTGATTTATGGCTTGAGTTGTAATTAATTAAGCTCGTTGTATCACTACTGATGAATATATATCTTTTAATTAAGTTGAATGCTTTTACTTATCGTGCAAATGCATATTATCTCTCTGTAATCTATATCGATTGCTCTATCCTCGCCGATGAGATCATGCAAGTAACGTATTCGTCTAACGTTCGTCGGCTGCAATTTAGAATACACAAAAAGTTTAAATTCCCCCGTATTTTAGATCATTAGCTACGTAATTAATCTCAATTAACCTCGTAATTCACTACTTAAGGTTAATTAAAAACGTGGGGTGTTTCAGTCTCCCCTCCTTAAAAATGATTTCGTCCTCGAAATCGGAACAGACTTAGGGAAAATGATGGCAGTTATCTTATCAACTCTTTTGTGAAACTTACTTTTGATTTGATTTTTTTTTTCCTATTTATTTCCTCTCGTTTAGTAAATACTTCACCTAGGCTCAGTATCGCTCGTCGATTCCTCACACATCCACCTCATAAAGTAAAACTTAAGGGTGTTTATTATCTCCACTGGTAGTCTCAAAATATTAGGGTCAAGACTATAATTGGGATCTAATGTAAGGAGGTTTAGGACTGGAATTGTCCTAGTATTCAGATCCTGTGCTTGGATGGCTTTATGGGCTGGGTATTTCCGATTTGGTTGTGATTTATAGGTCCTAACCAAACGATATGATTAAGCTTGATCGGTCTTTCTTTAGTTACTCATTTTATGGGGGATCAAAACGGCTCTATTAGGTCATATAGATACCTATGATAGTTAAGGCGGATTGCCTTCGTGGAAAGAGTGAACGATAAGTTGATGTTGTTGAGAGTCGATGGAATATGTTTTATTTTAGAAAGAGTGGATTAATTCTACCAATTCGTGCATAGGGTTCTATCTTCATCAGACTAGGAAGGTTAATAACGTACTCCATAAGAAATGGTTTTTTAGGTCAATCTACATTACAGGATTTGTCTAGGGTTCAAGATTAGAAGAACCTATTTATCCTGGAGGGAGATGAGATAGATTTGGCAAGATGACTCCTACCTCCGATATATTATTCTTGTAGGCAATGGTTAGGTATTCAGGGAATGACATTATGGTATTTGGAAATTTTAGACTTCGAGTGTCTATGTCTGAGATTAGTACTAACCTTTTAGACATGGTTTAGATCCTTGGGATTGAACAAATATCTTCAGGTTAATAGGTATGCTTAGAGGGTTATTTATTATACTCAAGAGTATGGAATTACCATACGGTTTTGAATTCATTGGAAATCAGATTAATGATATTGGAAAATGGACACTTCCCCTTATTCATAATATATGCCATCTTGGAATGCATGCAATAAACCTTTCGAAAACTTTAAACACTATGGTGCAAGAAATACTAATATAGAATGATGCAAAAGGGGTTTTGTGAAAATACTTATTTCCTAATGCTAGGAAAAAAAATCATTTTCGTTAATATTTTTTTTTATTTTATAAATTCATGTTCAATGTTATGCTCCGGAGACTTATGACAAAGGTTCCTGAAACCATATATTTATGAACTTAGGGAAATGCACCGGACATAAATAACAATGTTGATGAATTCTTTTCGGATAATTCATGGATGCCGGGGTGACTAACACCACGACAGCTTTGGTCTTAGAACCTTAAGTTTAATGATTCAAATCCGAACTATAACGAAAGGCCTAGGTATGGATATATCTCCTTGGTTTGATACAAGAGCTGAGTATGGGAATCTAGCCATACACTCTAAAGGTGATGGAACTAGGCGAGAAAATTTACTCGAAGAATTAGCGATATTCTACTAGGGAAATAACTTGTCTAATAAAGAGTTTCGGTCTGGGCTGTCTACAAGTCCAAGGATGAACTATAGATAGCACCATTCTAATCCGATTACAATATGAGGATAACCCAATTCAATTTTGAAAGGGTGCATGGTAGGGAATAACTTATCTACCACCAGGCTCTTAACGACTACTCAACGTCTAATAGTCCCTATGGTTCTGAATGATCTAATTTAAGATTAACAAAGGATTAGGCTTTTTTTTTCCTGCGATACACTCACGAGGTTCTATATTCTACTAGTTGCCGTTACGATCGCTCTTCCTATACTTAGTCCCATCAATTTTTGTTATAATGAAATCTATAAAAATTAGTTTTTTTTTATAACTATTTATCATGACATTACCCAATCTCTTGCAGCAAGTTGTCAACAGAGGTACGAATAAAATTTTATTTAACTTGTAGGCACTAATTTTCTTATTAATGTTCAGCATGCAAGTAGACGAGAAGTTATTTATGTTTAAGTAGTAGAATGCAGCATTACTTCCTCTCAGATGTTGGCCTTCACATTACAACATACACAGTAGGCAAATAAAACCCAAGAAACATAGAGATGCAAAAAGAACCAATCGCTACACTACTCGGGACTACGTGCCCGCCTACGCCGAGAACTCGCTCGAGACCGCCCAACAATTACGCAGTTGGGACCACGCTCAGGGCTTGCCCTTGAGTGCGAACCTACACTACCCTGGACCTCCGTGCCCAGGCACGCCCGAGAACTCGCTCTCGGGGTCGCCAACGACATGCAGCTTGGGACCACGCCGTGGCTCATTCTCGAGTACGCCCGGACTTCGTTCCTGGGTACGCCCGAAACTTACGCGCTCGGGAGCGCCACGGACCACTCGTCCGGGAAATCTCATATGCAGAAGGTGCAGAAAAGAAATTTTACTTTAGGTCATCTGTCACCATTAGGGATTATATCCGTTATCTTTCTATACTTGCCTCTACTTGACTTTTGGTGATGACAAACGAGTTTATTTAGTTGCAAGAGTGAAAAGATACGGGGCCTCAGAGTTTGGTCCACTTCTAAACCATTGTAGTTATTAATATTTGTCCTAGATTGCCCTATGTCGCTACGGTTAAGAAAATAAAACAACCATAACATATTAACAGAAATGCAATAATTTAAATGTAAAACATCTAATTGCTGTGCAAATTAAATATTAGTTACTTGCCTATTTAGAATATTACAATTACACTCATTTTATGACAAGACCCTAAGTTCATAATTAACATTATATTGTTTACCTTCTACTACTATAATTTTGTAGAAACTACCCTGCTAAAGATAAAAAGAATTAATTTAGATCGTCGTAACAATTATTATCGTCATTCCCCTCCGTGCTACCCACTATGACTCTAATTAGATGTGGTAGTTAAGGATAAGAGATATGAGCCTACTTAGTGCCATATAGCAAGAACGGGCGTACCGATGTCCAAAAACCGTCTCTAGTTATATGCGTGGTTCTCAAACCATTGCTCTGATACCACCTGAAACGACCCGCACAATTACCAGGGGGTAATTATGCTAGTCAACGGATTATTATTCGTTTTAGCCGATAGAACATCGCGTTAACGAATAATAAACCCATCAGAGTGTTGCAACGGAACAATAATTAGAGACAAAACGATATTACAAAAATATCGCCACGTAGGGCTAAAATTCATTACAGAGCCGCAAGGACTCGAATATTACAATAATGAGGAAACCTAGGAGTAATTCCGATCGTCGCCTCCATCTCTTATTCTTCGTAATATGAGTCTGTAGTATTCCACCTGGTTAATACTTAAATCTATTTATGTAGTCTTACCAGATTCTACCAATCCTCCAGTTCATCATGCATCTAGGGAAAGGAAATAATAGCAAGGGTGAGTACAAAAGTACTCAAAGAAGCTTTATCATTAGAAACATGCACTAAATGCTCTTCCACATTTCCAGGACTATACATTTATATTCCCAATCTCTTATTCATTCTCAATCTTTTCTCAATCTCAATCCTCTTCTCCGAATTATAGAAAATATGTTTTGTTGTTAAGTTTGGAAAGAAATCTATATTATTAATTTAGAAAGCTACTGAACATTCATATGAACGGCAAAAACCCCCATAAGTTTCCGTGCTCTCCTTTCCCGGAGACGGGCATGAATTCATGATTTGTATAGCATTGCGCAAGCTTGTATCACTTTACCCATCACCATTCTGATCCTAATGGCCCATGGGTTTCCACATTTCCTAAGATGTGGCGCCGGATCGAATCTGTAACTTTGTATCTATCTCAAGATATTATATCTCCACCGGTTATTCACAACCGGTGAGTGCATGCGAATTATTACTATCACGGACTCCCCAAAGTGACATAACCGTTGGTTGGGAAGGTTTCCGCCTTCACCCAACACTCCACTGCGTAATATATCGCTTCGCGCACTTCGCCGATACCGATCGACTCGGGCGATGGCGGTATGGATCCCCAGTCCCGAGAACAGCCACCACCGGGTTCACCTCCTAATTTATTACTTACCCACGTGGAGAATATAATAACCTTGACAAGATTACTAATTCTGTCCATCCATTCATGGACGAAATGTTACCGACACGATGTAATACTGATCCGTCATACGGATGAAGTTTGTAGTTACTTATATTATATCTTATGCAGAGGTCCCCAACCCGCCCTTCCGTCCCTACCAAGGCAACCTCTGCCCACCCTTTTATTATTCTATACGACCGACTGCTCTGTCAGTCGCCGATTCTTCTTTCTTTTCCTTCTCAATTTCCTTTCGATTTAAATATTTTTCATTTGCATGCAAGGTGATAATAATTTAATAGGGAAATACTTTATTTTACTAAAAGTACTCTGACTATATGCTCAAAAGAAAAGCTTGCCTGGACTTTAACCACATATTTGGATTCAAGTAGGATCAGGTGGAATCCTTCCCATGACCCAGATATTTGCCTGCAATTAAATACGTCGGCTACGATTTAATTTACGAAAATATAATAAGGTTCGAGATGTTGAGGTGCTTGTGCGCCTAGGGTGAGGCTTCGCTCAACTCAACTCTGATCGTATTAATCAAGATTAGTTTCTATACAATATTCGTTGTTTGACACTATCGTACTAGCGTCGGAGGATACAATCTATTTAGGATGTATGTCTAGCATATTGTTGATTTTATGCAATTTATCGATTAAACGTAACTAAGGAAATGCATGTACAACTATGGCGATGAATGTTAATTCCTAGCCGATTTTACGTATGCAATGATGTCTATTCATTCTCCTAGATGCATATGCATTTACCTTCCTCTTAAATACCTTTTAAGTCTCTCGGTTTATTCGACATATTCTTCTTTTAGATACAGATTGCTTTTCTCGCAATTAGAATGCATATTACGAGTTAGGTCACACATAGAAGGAATCATATTTTAATTAAATAAGTAACTAAATTATGCTATGCCGTCTCTAAGTGATCGTCGAATTGTATTTTAGCTGGTTGTGGATTCTTACAACCTAAATGCTATTTGAATCGTCGCATACAAGTTTAACCAACGCGTATGATTTTAATCATCGTGCTTTAATTTAGATCGACACGTGCTATTCTAATCGTCGATAATAGTTTTAAAATCTTTTAAGAGCTATTAATTCATTCTAGTAGTTAGTTCAGAAATACTTACTAGTGGTCTTCTTTCATTTATGAGCGGCTAATAAAAATTAAATGAACAATTAAATGCGTACTAGGGCAATCTAAAGGATGCACTGGTAATTCAATTCTTACGCATACTAGTTTTAATATATGGATATCACCTAATTTTATTTTAACTCTCAAGAATGTTTATCAGAGAAGTGATGCCATACCCTACGACTAGTCAGGTTAATTCGGTGTTTAATTACAACATGAAGTGATTTAATTGGTAAACACTAATTTAATCAGTATGTGCTATACGTTAATCTACTGATGGTATTGAATTTATTCCAGTTCGGACAATTAGATACTATTGGTCTTTTATCAATTAATTGGTCTTAATTAGAATACTTATGGTTTAAGTCCGCGTTAAACGGTTTAGACGATGGCATAATAATTGATTTCGTAGGCGTATCGGTTTATCGGCGTGCACTATTTTAATTCATCGCCAACTAATTAGTTATAATGGCCCTAATTAATTCTGAGTGGAATTCTACAAATTAATTACAATAAACAAGTTGACGAAGAATATAAAGAATTTATAACATGCGGCAATATCGTCGTGAGGCTTCTAAGTCTTCTAAGTTTTGGATTTGGGTGGCTATCGGATGTTCGAGGCTCGGAATTCATAAATTTAGTTACTCTCTTAATGACCAATTTAACTAGTATTGTTCTAATGCATAAGATTCAAAAATATTAAATCGACACGAAGCAAAATCTAGATTGGGGTTTCAAGTGAGTTTATAAAAATTACTATTGTTTTTATGCTATCAAAATTTAGGTACAGGTTTTAGAATAATTTCCTTCCTCTTTAATTTTTATCCGGGCCGGCCCATGGGCCCTTACCCTTTTCTTTTCTTCCGCCTAATCCAGCCCTCCTCCCCTTCCTCTTTCTTTCTTTTTCTCCTTGCTTCTTCCTTTCCTCCCTCATTCTTTCACGCCGCCGCCCCTTTCCTCTTGCGCCGCCGCTCCTTACTGCCTCCTCCTTCCCTCCAGCGCCGCTGCTCTTCTCCCCCTTCTCTCTCTCCGCCGCCTCTCCCTCTCACCTCGCTCTCCCTCTCTTCCGCTCCTCCTCGCTCGCACCTGCTGCCGCCTCTCCCGCTCGCCTCTCTCCTGCGCCGCCGCCTCTTTCCCCCTTCTCCTTCTTCCTCACCGCCGGCTCCTCCTCTCTCTTGCTCTAGCGCCGCCACCTTCCCCTGCCCTTCGCCTGCTCCTCTCCTCTCGGCCTCGCCGCCGCCTCTTTCCCCCTTCTCCTTCTTCCTCACCGCCGGCTCCTCCTCTCTCTTGCTTTAGCGCCGCCACCTTCCCCTTCTCCTTGCCGGCTCCTCTCCCCTCTTGCGCCGCCCCGGTCGCCGGATCCGTGGCCCACGGCCCGGATCTGGCCCTTCGAAGCCCGGTTGCTCTTCTCCCCCATTACTCTCCTTCGGTTCCTATTTGGTTTAGATTGGTGTATGTTGGTTTTGGTACTATGGTGAGTATCGGCCTGGAGGTGTGTTGCCGTGGCTCGGCACGGCGGAGCCCGAGGCCTCGTGCATACCGGGGAATGCATGGTGGTCTTCGGGGGCGTGTGCTTCGCCGCTGGTAGCATGCCGCCGCCGACCCCTACTGCGGTACCCTTTTTCCCTTATACACCTCTATGCTCTATGTGCATCTACTCTGTGATGTCCTAGCGATGCTCTATTAGTGCTGTGTGATGAATGGCCGGTTGCTAAAGGGCTAAGAATTGTGCATGATTTTACATTGAGAACTGAATGCTAAATCAAAAGGGAAATGGGTGTGCTACCTTTGCCGATTGATGCTCTGGTTGCTTCAGGCAAGATAATAACTTGTGCCTGGCGGTCGCTTTCTTGATTCGCCTATGGGCTGACTGATGTTGGTGGTGACCTCCTCTACCTGTAGCTTGCTTGCTTGTGGTCTGGCTTATGGCCGACTGCTTGCCCTGGGTTGGATGATGCTTGGGACTGAGTTGGTAATTGCTGGTGTGGTTGCTTTCGATTTGTGAGGAGAGCAAGAATGAGGTGATGGCTGGCTGGTGCCGTGGGTTCTCTTCCTTCTTCCTTTTTACTCGGCTGGTTGCGTGAGCTGTTTTACTGAGGACTGTGTGGTGCCTTCTGGATGACTTAAGCTGGTCTCTGTGCTGGTTGTGGTTGTGTTGGCCGTGGTGGTCATCAAATGGAGTTTTGCCTCCTGTGCCTTGCTGGCTTCGGCCTTTACCCCCTGTGCTGGTTGAGTTCTAGTGCCTTCCGGTGTGTGGTGGCTGTACTGTGCTATGGGCTGGGCTGAATTATTTTGTGGGCTGAGGTGCACAGTATTTTGTTGGAAGAAAATTTCAGGTTTGTTTTTATTGCCGAGTGATGATCTAATGGCTGTGAGAGGTGCCGA
Organism: Melocanna baccifera; assembly: GCA_036346265.1. Lineage (NCBI taxonomy): Eukaryota > Viridiplantae > Streptophyta > Magnoliopsida > Poales > Poaceae > Melocanna > Melocanna baccifera. The sequence continues at coordinate 2,806,048 of CM070707.1, read as the reverse complement.
CTGGCCCCCGGACAGTCTGGGAACCTCAGTGAACGAACTGCCCTGCCTGAATTTAAAACCTAGGGCTCTGACGGCAATCCTTCTTTTAATTAATTTCTTTTGTTCGGTCTTTTTCGGTATCTTCCAATTACATCTTCTCGCAATTAAAACTATGATTATTTTAGAAATCAAATAGTTAGCAGTTGTTGTATGAGATAATATGCATATCATTTATATTTTCCATCGCTCTAGGTTAATTGCCAATGTATGAAATGCATATGATGTAATCTTATGTTTATATTTAATGTAATACTACATGGACCATTACGAGTTTGGTGAGTTGTAATATTTGTATTTAACTTAATGTAACTTTTAATTATCATTTAATGGATGCAATTGATTTATGGCTTGAGTTGTAATTAATTAACTGTTGTATCACTACTGATGAATATATATCTTTTAATTAAGTTGAATGCTTTTACTTATCGTGCAAATGCATATTATCTCTCTGTAATCTATATCGATTGCTCTATCCTCGCCGATGAGATCATGCAAGTAACGTATTCGTCTAACGTTCGTCGGCTGCAATTTAGAATACACAAAAAGTTTAAATTCCCCCGTATTTTAGATCATTAGCTACGTAATTAATCTCAATTAACCTCGTAATTCACTACTTAAGGTTAATTAAAAACGTGGGGTGTTTCAGTTTGATTAAGGGAACTTTAAAGGAAAAAAGAAAAAAAAAGATGTCAGTTGTGAGGACAAGTGAATTTAGTGTTTTATTCACCATTTGATGACACCCTGATGGTAGATAACGTAATACTTTCTGGAGTTTTACTATATGAAAGTGAAGGTTTTGCTTCAATTTTAATTTAAGATAAAGGATTTAAGTATAAGAAAGAGTTTGTTTTTTACGTAGATACTACAACGTATTCTAGTTGTTGCAACTCGATACAAAAGTCTACTTTCCATTAACAGCATGAGAATTTTTTCATCCAAATAATTTTATAAGAGCAATTTCAACCATATCATGGAATTTAATTTTCTTTTCAGTTGGTAGTTTGTTGTACGTGACGCTACACATACAAGTTACTCTTTCAATGAGTATTGTTTGTCGAGTTTTGTATTTCAGATTGAACATGTTAGATTCTATAATATGAGTTCTTCACAATTTATCCAATGTTACATGTGATGTTTTGACTTATGTCATTCAAAGATTGATCATTTGTTTTAGGAGGTCAATTTCGTAGACTCAGATTTTGTTGAGGTTATGAGTTGTCGAAGACCTAGTTTTTTTATCTGCTTTCTTGATAGCTGCATGTTTGAATTGCTAGTGATTTGCTCAATTTTGGTTCGCAAAAAGTTTGAAGATTAGTCCAATGAATTTTGGAGACACAAGGTCTGTTAACAAAGACTTACTTTGAGAAGGTTTGATTTTTTACTACACAAGCGAATTCGTTTCAAGGTAGACATTATTTAAGTGTGATATGAATTTTTCATCTTATCCATGTCAGACACTGTGTCAGACATGGTGTCGACGGTGCATGTGCCGAGCCGAGTTAGACATAGTAATACCTTGCACATCTAACTTTGATTCGTATCCACATCCGGTGAAAAACACGAAAATAAATACGGTAAACCATTAACCACATCTGTTTTCACTGTTCACGTGGGCCTGTTTTTTCATGGCCGTACGTACACAGTGTGGCTGCAAGCTGCCTGCCAGGTTAGAGTGTGTGTAAAGTTCTGAAAGTCAGGCAGACATGGCAATAGATCAGGTAATGTGAGTCCCTAACGACTTGAGCAGGTGAACGGTCCACATCCAAAGCTTTACACTTTGCTAACCACTGATTAAGTACGTACGCACGTACGTAATTAGCAGCGGATTGAATGGAGGAACCAGCTGCAGGAGCTGCTGGTCATGGCGCCGAGGCGGAGGCGGCCGCCAGATCTAGCTGGGTGGTGGACATGGAGAAGATGCTGGGAGACACCGACCCCTCGGTGGAGAGCAGGCGATGGAACAAGCACTCCATCTACCGGGTGCCGCAGTGGATCAAGGACGTAAACAACAGCAAGGCCTACAAACCATCTATGGTCTCGTTGGGTCCCTTGCACCACGGCGACCCTGACCTGCGGCCCATGGAGGAGCACAAGCGACGGGCGCTGTGGTGCCTGGTCAAGCGGTCCGGGAAGCCGCTGCGAGAGTTCGTCGCCGCCGTGGAGGAGGTGGCGGAGCAGCTGCAGGACGCGTACGAGGAGCGGCGCGCAGAGAACAACTTCGTGGAGCTGATGATCACGGACGGCTGCTTCTTGCTGGAGGAGATGACGATGTACTTGTTGTTTTCGAGGAAGGAGGAGGACGACGATCCGAGAGTGGAGATGGGTTACGATCCCAGCGACCCCGTCTTCAGCGAGCACGGCCATATGTTCATGTGGTCAGCTATCAGGTCCGATATGCTCAGGATGGAGAACCAGCTGCCTCTGCTCCTTCTACAAAGGCTTCGAACTGTTGAGAAAGGCACACCTCCGGTAAATAATTACCGTTCCTTCCACTACGGTTAGAAATTATCAAGTTAATTAGTGGAAAAAGAGAAAGGTCTAGCTCTTAAGGGTTAGAAATTACTACGTTAATCCATAAAAAAAGATCTACACCATTGATTATAATAGATCTAAATTATAACGGTATAGATCAAATAAATAGAACTTCGTAACCAATATAACTATTACAACAAGTTAGAAAAATACCACATCATATACGTTAAAAGAACACGACATGGCAAACCAAATCTCAAATCTTTCTTCAATTTTATTCCAAACTATTCTATTTTTGGATCATCTTGGCGTTAATTTGTTTATCAGTTTTTAGGTTGAAATTCTTGTAGAAATCCAATTTATATTTTTCATTCAAATATTATTCGAAATTTTAGTCTCTACGAATCTTACTTTGGAATTTGTACCGGAATCAAAATGTTAATTTTTCTTTTATTTTTTTGAATTTTAGTTAATTTAGATAGTACTTGACATGGACGTTTCCTTTTAAGTTGATAATTTTGTTTAACTGTTATTCTAAATTTTGATTATTTATGGATGTTACTTTGAAAGTCGTATGTAAATTATATTGCCAATTTTCCTTTATATTTTCTTCCAAATTTTAGTTAATTAGGATTGTACATGATGGGGATGCTTTCTTTTAATATGAGTCATGACAAGGATATAATAATTCTCAAATTATTATTTATATGTAAATGATATCATTACATCATTGCACTCCCCGAGTATACCCCTTATTCATAAAGAGGAAACTTAACCAAGTGGTCGTAAGCACTTTTATGACCACCCCTTAGTCATAAGGCTTTCTACAACTGCTTTATGGTCGTAAGTTTTCTTACGAGTTTGATATAGTCATAAGTTATTCTACGACCATTCTGTAGTCATAGACTCTTCTGCGACTAGCTCGACTTTGACTGGCTTTTCTACAACAACCTATTACATCGTGGGTCTATCTGACAAGGCGGTTAGCATATATACTTATTCTCTGGAATAACTTCGCATAACTTTTCTCTGACAATAGCTTTCGTTAGACGGTTATCATCTAAAAACATTAAGACGTCTCTTGGCATGGAATGACCGCTACCACTTCGCATGCTATATAAGGGCTAATAACCTCAAAGAGAACAAGAGAGGCAACAGAACTAGTGCAAGACATTTTTGCATCACTTTTGCCAGATTGTAATCAATTCATTGAGTAATAGCCACACAGGAGTAGAGTTATTATTATCTCAGCAGAAGGCCTGAACCTGTATAAAATTCTCGTGTCTTTCTTTGTGTGATTGTAGTCGGGTCATCGAGAGATCTTCCGAATCCAAATAATCATATGTAAGATTGATACTAAAATATTGACAATTGGTGCTGACCATGTGGATCTTCTTACAACTCTGGTAATTTCTTGTCGGCAAGTTTTTTCTTTCCGATGTTCTCATGGCAGGAGAATGGAATAAAGAGAATTGGTTCAATCTAGTTGACTACACAGATCTTGACATGAATGCCTACTACGACTACGAGCAAACCATGTTGTCCCTAGAGATCCATCACGAGATCCAGAGATCGCACCACAGATAAGGTTGAGGAGAGATCTTTATCCCCCACAACATTACGCTCTACGGAGGAACCGATCTTCCCAAAGAGAAAGGGTCAATCTGATCATAAACAAGACTCCCAACGTGACAAGGGGTCCGCCTCTAAACATCTAAGTCCCTCAACAGTTGTCTAGTCAGGCTCAACGAGTCATGGAATACCGCATTCTGGGACTCCATCGCCGTCTGGTGGTTGTCGCACTCTGGTTATCCCAGCAGACAACGTGGGTAGGCTCCGTGCGAGTTCGTCCATACCATCGCATGCCTCAATTTTGACTGGAGATGATTATAACCTAGAATTCCCCTTCTTGGAGGGGTTTACTCTAGGTCATGATGCACTCTCATTTGATGATTCTTAAATCCAGGGGGCATCCGACATAAGTGGAGATTATATCCAAGAGATCTTTGTTGTCCCCTCAGATATTAATCGCTCTCTCGGAGGAAAGGCTAACAATGCTCTCCATCGCTCACACACTGCGGCCCCTCATGGTGGTGGCGAGAAGACCTTCGGCGATGAACGAGGTGAGTACTATGATGAGCATGGAAGAAATTCTCGAAATAATCACTTTCCTTTAAGACGCGCTTAGGCAATCTTAGATATTAAGGATCTTGAGACCATCCGGAGGAGAAGGCTAGTTGCTCAAAGGTCTTTGCCTGGGCACGTCCAGTACCATATAGAGAAGGCCTAAACCTATATAAAATTTCTATGTCTTTCTCTGTGTGATTGCAGTTAGGTCGTCAAGAGCTTCCCCGAATCCAAATAATTATACGTAAGATCGATACTGAAATGTTGACAAGCTATTATAACTTAGGTCTACTTGATAGATAGCTAAATCTTTCTGGTTAACATGACAGCTTTCTCGGGTGAGTTTTTGGATTGTACTTGGCGTAGATTAGTTTTTTTGGTTTTAGGCTGGAATTTGTGTAAAATTCCAATTTCTATTTTTATTCAAATATTGTTTTGAAATTTAGTTTTCTAGGAATCTTACTTTGGAATTTGTATCAAAATTAAATTGCTAATTTTTCTTTTATTTTATTTAATTTGGATTTGTATGTAACATGGACTCTTTGTTTTAATTCGATAACTTTATTTAATTATTATTCTGAATTATAATTATTTTTAATGTTACTTTGGAAGTAGTATTGAAATCATAATGCTAATTTTCTTTATTTTTATGCTAAATTTTAGTTAATTTAGATTGTACTCGATTTGACTCTTTCTTTTCGCCTGAGCCGTTATGACTTGGGTTTGCCTGGTAGATAGCTAGATCTTTCTGGTTAATATAGGAGCTTTCTCAAAGTGACTAATTAGTATAGATATAGATAGATTCCATTAAAAAAAATTCTCGTATGCCTTGAGATGCCTCCCACCTTCCTATTCTTTTTTTTACTTCGGTCAGCCCCACTTGACCGTCACAAATCCCCATCTAAATCGGGGAGAGATAAGATAGGGGGGGGGGGGGGGTCTGTTACGACATGGCCTGCTAGTTGTAGAATAAGGGCAGGGAGGTTCGAGCTACTGCAAAAACAGATGATGAGAGAAGCATGATGGTCTTAGTGGTTTGTTTAGGTAGCGCGGAGGAAAAAATGGCAAGGGAGGAAGGAAGAGGGAGGTGATGGGAAGCTTTCATCGCGGTTAATTGAAGTATGGCCCACAGGAGTAAAGGAATTAGCAAGTCTAATCCAGTGAATTTGGGAGGAGAGCAGCCAAATTGTGTGAGGGGCAATGCTTAGGGGAAGGAGGGGCGCGAGATGACGCAAAAGAATTGTCTGGGAGCTCACTGGGGCAAAGGGATTGTCCGGGATCTCACCGGCGGTGATGGGGATACGGTGGCAACTAAGTGCAAATGACGGGGACAATGACACATTTCTTGTCTGCGTCCTTATTTTCCGGCTTGGGTAGGTTAGGACCGTAGGACGCAGGGTTCTCATCGAGTCGTCGCGTGGCCAACCTGACGAGGTGGGGCTAGCGCCGGCCACAAGAAGTCATCTAGGGTTGGATCTATAGTGTGATCACTGGTGTCAGGTGACCCCAGTGACATGTGGTCAATCTCTATGTAGGATTTATAATTTGGCTCATGTTATGTTCTTATTTAACCCTACGTTCTACATTGATATATTTATAAGGGGTACATAGGAGACTCGATGGAGGAGTAGAGCTATGAGTTGGAGAAGGAAATAAATCCTAAATTCGAATTTAGAACACCTGTTATAAATTGCGAGGGCAAATAGTAGAGGATCAAAGGAACAAGAGACACAGACTTAATGTGGAAAACATTTGCAGAAAAAACCACGAGCGCACAGAAGCAAAATCACTATATGAGGAGTATTATAAGCACAAGATGACAGAACGTCTAAAACATGCGACTATAGGGGTACATACATAGGAGTAGGGACCAGAGTCCCGATTGGAGAAGAAAATCATGTCAGAGTAGGTTTCACCAGCAGCCGCCACATCTGACGCAACTTGGCACAGTGTCCGGCACGAACACGATGATGAATTCGATCGTAAACTCAACAAGCTGTGATGTGGCTGCCACAATGACAAATACTAGATGACATGGCTGCTACAGTGATAAAAGCACTTTCAAAACCGGTCTCAGGGATGAAGTGACTTGGTATTAGAAGTTCAGTTGAATAAGTGGAGTAAAAAAATTGAAGGGTTATATAAATATACATGATACTTTGGGGCTATAAAATAGACTTTTTTCCTTTTTTTCCTCTAAACACCGCCAAGCTAGTATTTTTGGGTTTCAAATGGAGTCTTGATATATACATTTTATATATTCATATCAAACTTAGTGCGGTATCTTATATTCTCGTTAGCTCTTACTCCATATCACTTGGTGGCTACAGGATGATGAAGAGATCAACAAAATGGTGCTTGGTTTTCTGGGCATCGACGTCAAGGTTGACATCAACCAGCTGGGGCTCCACCCCCTCGACATTTTTCACAGAAACTTCATCAATGGCGCCCGTCAGGACGTTCCAAGGTCGGTGACGGGGCTCTGCACCATGCCCTCCGCTGCGAAGCTCTACGAGTGGGGCATCCATTTCAAGTGCGCTGCCGACAGCTTCCTCAACGTCCATTTCGAACGCGGCGTGCTGAGCATGTCAGAGATCTGCGTCCACGATCACACCGAGACGGAGTTCCTCAACCTGATGGCGTTCGAGCGGCTACACGTCGGAGCCGGCAACTACGTGACGGCCTACGCGGTCTTCGTGGACGACATCATCAACACGGCCAGGGACGTGGAGCTGCTGAGCTCCAAAGGGGTCATCAAGAATTTATTGGGGAGCGAAGAGGAGGTGGCGCAGCTGTTCAACACACTGCACAAGGGAGCGGTGATCAACGAATCCAGAGTGCTCAACGACGTGAAGCGGCAGGTGAACGACCACTGCAGGAAGCCTTGGAACAGGTGGCGGGCCAGTTTCATGCAGACCTACTTCAGTAGCCCCTGGGTGTTCATCTCCCTCGTCGCCGCCGCCATCCTACTCGTCGCCACGCTCCTGCAAACCGTCTACACTATCATAAAGAAATGAAACAGCCAGAACTCTAGGGTAGTACCACCTGTGATGCAATATAGTAGAGTTTAGAAAGATCTCCGTTTATATTTTCTGTTCGGTTTAGTAAACCAGTTTAAAATATGTAATCTTGTATATAAATAAAAGAGAAAACTAATTGAAAAGTGTGGCAGTTTGTACACGGCAAAAGCCTGTGTCTCTGCGTTATTTCTATTCATAGTCATAAAAAATCTCCGTCTAGGACGGAAAAAGAATCCTATGATCGGAAGAGACGATCAAACGGGACGGCTGAAGTGTAACGTTCGGACCAATCTGAACATAATTGAATAGATTAGAATCATTCGATAGCCATCGGGTGGTGCAGAAAACGTTGAAGGAGTTCGAACCAGTCCGAACAGGCATCATCACAGAACCGTCCGATTGAGATCGTCCGTTCGGCTAGAGGTTAAGGTTCGGACCAGTCTAAATAGGTAGAAATCAAAACCATCTGATAGTTATTGTTTAAAGGAAATTGAATGGCAAGCCTGCTTGGAGTGGTTTGAATAGCTAACTAAGAAGGATTAGAGTGGTCCGAACGACCAAGTGAATCTGGGTTGTCTGATAGCTCATGAACGACATCAGACAAAGCCGAAGGAAGTTCAGAAAGGCCTGAACGTTCAAGGAGGAGAAGTTCAGAAAGATTTGAACGTTCATCTTTATCAACAATTGGTATCAGAGCTAGTTTTGAAGAACTGCGACAATGCAACATGGTTCAAGATCGACGTCCCCACCAACCGTATGATCCATCGGCAGCAGCAGCCGCTGTGCGGTTGTCCTTGGCGGCGGCTAGGACCTTGCGGTGCAGGCGACGCCAAGGGAGGTTGAGGTTACTCTTCGGTACCCCATCCTCACGTAATTCAACTACAATGATTGGTCTTTCCTAATGAGAGTCAATTTCCAAGTTCACGGAGTTTGGGAGGCAATCGAATCTGGCAGCACGGAGTACTGAGTGGATCGAATGGCATTGGTAGTAATCCTTCAAGCCATTCCATTTGAGTTATTGGCTTCTCTGGTCACCAAGAATACGGCGAAGGTAGTGTGGGAAGTTATCCGAACCATGCGGGTTGGCAGTGAAACAGTTTGGGAGGCAAGGGTGCAAACCTTGTGGTGTGAATTCGAAGCCATACACATGAAAGAGACGGAGACCATTGATGACTTCTGAATGCGCCTACACGGATTGGCAAATAACATGCGGTCGATAGAAGATGATCTTGAGGAAGAAAAGGTAATCAAGAAATTCTTGCGGGATGTTTCACCAAAATTTTCGTAGGTGGCTATCTCGATCTTGGCACTATGGCCGTAGAGGAGCTTACTGGCTATTTCAAGGTCATCAAAGAACAGTGGGAGACCGGAGAGAACGCCGGTACTAGAGGGTCATCTTTTGCTCATAGAGGAAGAATGGGTTGCATGCTTAAGGAGCAAACATTGAAGTTCCTAAAATATATGGGTCAGGGTGTGAACCGTGACCAGAATCGTGGGAAACCAACTTGGCAGCCCAAGGGAGGCACCAATGTGAAGTCAAGGCGAGACATCGATGTGAGGGATACTGGAACATTCACTACAAGAAGAGATAAGCCGAAGGTAAAGTGTTTCAATTGCAATAAATTTGGACATTTTGCAAGGGATTGTCATAAACCATGAAGGGAGTGCATGGAACGGCAAGTCAATCTTACTCAAGTGCGTGAGGAAGATCCCACTCTCCTTATGGCACAAGTGTGCAGCCTCGCCGAGATAAAGGAGGAAATATCTGAAGGAATGTTTCTAAATGAACTACATGCTCAGGCTCCCCAGTGGAGGGCCTTGGTATCTAGATACCGAAGCAACAAACCATATGACAGGCGCCAAAAAGAATTTCATTGACCTTGATACAAGGATAAAGGGCTCGGTGAAATTTGGAGATGGATCAATTGTTAAGATATACGGAAGGGGTACTGTAATGTTCGCAGGTCATAGCAGAGAGCACAAGATGTTAACTGATATTTACTACATTCCAAAGCCCTGCAACAATATTATAAGCATTAGCCAACTGAATGAATGTGGCTGCCAAGTGCTTATCCAAGATGGCATTCTAACAATATGTGATCTAGAGAAGCAGTTCATTGCTGAGGTGAGAAGATCTAATAATCATTTGTATGTGCTCCATCTCAATCTTGCCGAACCAATCTGCTTAGTAGCCTGGTGCTCGGAGGAGGCTTGGCGATGGCATGCAAGATATGGTTGTATCAATTTTCAGTCGTTGCATAAGCTAGCTCAACAACATATGATGCACAGATTACCAGAGATACATATCACAAAGAAAATATGTGACAGTTGTCTTGTAGGGAAGCAAAGAAGAAACCCGTTCTCACACAAGACAAACTTCTGAGCTATTGAAAAGCTTGAGTTGGTGCATGGTGATCTATGTGGTCCAATTTTGCTAGCCACACCAGGAGGAAGAAGCTATTTTCTTCTTCTCATCAATGATTATACCCGTTACATGTGGGTATCTCTGTTAAGCACGAAGGATGAAGCTGTAGACGCAATCAAAAAGTTCCAAGCTGCAGTAGAACTTGAAAGTGGAAGCAAACTCAAGATGTTTCACTCAGATCGTGGAGGTGAATTCAATTCAAAGGAGTTTGACGAATTTTGGGCAGACCAAGGTGTTACTCAGCATTTGACAACATCGTATTCCCCACAACAGAATGGCACCATTGAATGGAGAAATCAAATGGTGCTAGGCATGGTGCGGAGCATCATGAAAGCGAAGGGTGTTCCTGAAAGATCTTGAGATGAAGTGGTCAGCACTGCAGTCTACATATTGAATCGGTCTCCAACTGCAAGTTTAGAAGGCATGACCTCATATGAAGCATGGCATGGGACATGTCCTACTGTACATCACTTCCGTACTTTCAGGTGTTTGGGTCATGTCAGAGTTGTAAAGCCAAACTTGAAGAAGCTTGACAATCAAAGTATTTCAATGGTGTTCATCGGATACAAAGCCGGAAGCAAGGTTTACAGGATGTTTGATCCTGTTGGAGGCAGATGACACATCACATGGGATGTGGTATTCGATGAAGGAGCAGGCTGAGATTGGGACAAGAAAGATTGAGTTAGATACATCTATGCCAAGGGAGTATTTCTCTATGCATTACGGTATCAGTTAAATTACAGAAGACCAACACCATTCAGAGGCTACAACACCAAGTCATGAGCTAGACAGAGGAGAATAGACACCATTGTCTTCAGCAACACAAACACCTGTGCTACCGATTGTGCCGCAGGGAGTGCAGTGGGCAACCTCACCAAGTAAGGTGTCATTGAAAACTGAGGATAGGCCCAGATGGTATTGAACACTTCAAGATCTTTATGACAATACTGCTGTCCAAGACTTAGCTGATTCATCTGGTGATATATGCCTTCTCATTTTTGGTGAACCTGATTCCTTTGGAAAGGCCAAAGCTCAGTAGTGTTGGAGAACGGCCATGAGAGAAGAGATCAAATGTATTGAAGAAAACAAGACTTGGAGTCTTGTTGATTTGCCAGACAGGCACAAACCTATTGGGTTGAAGTGGGTATTCAAAGTCAAAAAAGATGCTCAAGAAAATATTGTGAGGCATAAAGCACGTTTGGTAGTCAAAGGTTACATTCAGCAATAAGGAATTGATTTTGAAGAAGTATTCGCTCCCGTGGCGAGAATGGAGTCAATACTTTTGATGCTAGCACTTGCAACTGCACAAGGATGGAAAGTACATCACATGGATGTTAAATCCGCATTCTTGAATGGAGAATTATAGGAGGAGGTGTATGTGTGTTAACCTCTAGGTATTGTGGACGAAAACAATCCTCAGAAGGTACTGCGGCTCAACAAAGCACTATATGGATTAAGACAAGCACCACATGCTTGGAATGAGAAACTTGACAGCAGCCTCTCCTCTCTCGGGTTTCTGAAAAGTACATTAGAACATGCTGTGTATAGAAGAGGAGAAGGCGAGGTGCAATTGCTTATGGGTGTTCATGTTGACGATCTCATAATCTTATGTCCTCAAGTTGAAGTAATCCGACAATTCAAGGAAGAGAAAGAAATTATCCAAAATGAGTGACCTTGGGACATTGACCTATTATTTAGGTATTGAAGTGTGACAAGGTGAAGATGGGATCTTCATCAGTCAGTCGGCATATGCTTAGAAGATTCTTGAAAAGGCTGGTTTGGAGGATTGCAAAAACAAAGTATTGGTGCTTGTCATCTTGCGAGGCAGAGTATATAGTAGCAACGACGGCTGCGTGCCAAGGAATTTGGATGGTGCGTTTACTTGGTGAACTGATGGGTAAGAAGCTAGACCGTATCAAGTTATATATTGATAACAAATTAGCCATAGCTCTGGCTAAGAACCCTGTGTTTCATGATCGAAGCTAACACATTGACACACGTTATCATTTTATCAGGTAATGTGTGCAAGAAGGAAGCATTGAGATCAGTTTTGTCAGTTCAGAAGAACAACTGGCAGATGGACTCACAAAATCACTTGGAAAGGCTCAGTTAAGTGTGGAGAAATTAGGGAGTGATTGTTGGGTAATTTCATCGCATCGAAGTCCAGATAGTATTCTTTAGTATATGTTTTTGAATTCAGTATGTAGTAGAGTTTAGAAAGATCTTCGTTTATGTTTCTTGTTCGGTTTAGTAATCCAGTTCAAAATATGTAATCTTGTGTATAAATAGAAGAGAAAACCAATTGAAAAGTATGGCAGTTTGCACACGGCAAAAACTTTGTGTCTCTACGTTATCTCTGTTTAAAGCCATCGAAAATCCCCGTCTGGGACGGAAGAAGAATCCTAGATTGGAAGAGACGATTAGACTGTCCGGGACGGCTGACGTTCAATGTTCGGACCAGTTCGAACATAATCTAATAGATCAAAATTGTCCAATAGCCATCGAGTGGTGCAGACAACGTTGAAGGTGTTCAGACCAATCCGAATAGGCATCATCACAGAACCGTCCGATTGAGATCGTTCGTTCGGCTAGAGGTGAAGGTTCGGACCAATCTGAATAGGCAGAAATCAGAACTGTTCGATAGTTAGTGTTTAAAGGAAATCAAATGGCAAGCCTGCTTAGAGTGGTTTGAATAGCTAACCAAGAAAGATCGAAGTAGTCCGAACGGCCAAGTGAATCTGGGCTGTCCGATAGCTCACGAACGACATCAGACAAAGCCGGAAGAAGTTCGGAAAGATCTGAACATTCAATGAGGAAAAATTCGGAAATGTCTGAACATTCATCTTTGTCAACATTACTCACCTGGTCTAGCTGGTATGTTGACTTCACTTGTCCTGTAAACTCCGTAAGGGACCAATATTGTTTCGACCCATGCAATGATCGAGTATATATGTGTCCAGTTCCATCTACCGGATGCCAGCGTGAATCAAGAACATGAACAGTAGCATGTTTTTTGATAGGAATGAACAGCAACATTTATTGGCTTAACGCCTCAAGGTTGAGTCAGGATCTGGATTTATGTCCGGACCCTCCCTACTATCGAGCTCCTATAATCGTGATCGGTAGCTAGCCTACAAAATACAACATGGATAAATATCATATCCATATACGTAAATAAATATAAAAGTACATTAATAATAAAAATCATAAATGAGTCTTGTGGCCAAAGTCTTACATCACTTGCCAGAAAGGCAAAATACTGACGAAGTCTTGCAGCAAAAAAGGTAAATAGCAGTAAAAACCATCTAGATACGCACAATCGACTGAGTGCAACGTAGTACTTGACGTCATCTTCAACTCCTAATGGGTATCTTTAAGAAATGAATCCACATGTACGAGCATGAATGAGTACAAAAAATACTTAGCAAGTCCTTATATCAATACAAGTATATAAATACTTGGCTTATCAAGGGAAGGTGTTAGGGTTATGTTAGCACAAAACAAGTTTTATTTTCAAATATCATACTATAGCTATTTTTCAAAGCTATGAGCTAGTTATTTTAACTTTAAACCAAAATGTCATTTGGGATCAAGTAAGATTCATCAGATAGGAGATTCCCTCCTGATTCATTATAAAATTGTATATTATTAGTTTTATTTGTTTTCATGCAGATTAGATGTGTATATCGACTCCCAAGGTCAAAGAACAAAGAAAGGAGTCAAGCTTGGGTGAAACCAGGGAAATAACGGGTGCCGGAATTACTGTTCAGACATTTGGACGTAGTTAGGAGTGTAGATCAATGGCCTCAAATTAAAATATCCATAACTAGAAAGTTGTAGATCTCTTCGAGAGCTTCAATTTCGACTATTGAATCATCTCAATCGAACTTTGCATGAAGAAGTTATAACCTCCGAAAGATAGACTGCATGTAGTGGTAGATAAAGCATATTTCGAGAAGTAATACAAGTCGTGCCCAACCATATCGGGCGACTGTATCACCTGCGGGTGTGCACGGGAATGGCCCTCAAAGGCCCATTTCAAAGCCGATTTGAACGCGGTTTGTCTTGGGAGGTTCCTTATGAGTTAATGAAGGATTCTAGAGAATAGAAACCGCCAATAACCTTAGAATTGGATTGGGATGAATTTTGGAAGGAATCAAAGGAACCCACGTCGCTATATATATATTGCCATCCAAGGGGGAGGATGCCCAGGCCATCACCACACACGCCCCCATCATCCATAGCTGGCCCTAGCACGTCCAAGAACACATCTACATCACCTCCACATGTGATCCAATCAAAAAGAAAAAAAAGGAGGAGCACTACCGCCACCTAGCATGGCCCTAGAGCCGGTGCCTCCAACACATTGTCTCTATTGACGACACCTTCCTTCTCTTTTTTTTTTTTATCTTGTTGCATATTTGTTCTTGTACTTCAAGAACATCATGTTTACTTCAATGCATTATTTCACTTTATTATTGAGGGACCATGTTAGAAGGTCCAAGATTTTTTGTGATGAACCATTGTCAATGTATGTGAAGTTAAAATTCAAGTTTGCAAAATATTTGGATTTTTAGTCTGCAGTTTCAGTCCCTAGTAGTCTGACCAACTCTGCTTAGTGGTCGGACTAGTGCAACCAGTCAAACTGGCCATGCACAGTGGTCTGACTGGTCATGCTCAGTCGTTTGCTCTGAAATTTAGGAATTTGGTCGAGGATTGAGTTATTTGGTCCTAGATCAGTGCATTCATATTGCATGAAGTATGTTTAAGCTAGTTTAGGTCAAATTGTGAAGAACTTGTGCCAAAAAATGGTTTCCTAAGCTTTGAATGTGTAGGGATGTTTAGAGTCAACTATGGTCATCGGCGAGGACTAGAACTATGCTCATAGAGGAACCGAGGTCCAAAACAGTCAAGGAGGCTAGGTGAGATGGTTTAGCTCAAGCTTAGCACAAGCAAGGAAAGAGATGTTAAAGGAAAGGTCCGAGCGACGGGTTGCACAAAATAGCTTGGTTGGTCCAAGTAAGGCATGGTCTGATGAAACTGAAGTGGGGAAAACTTACCAATGTGTGGTAAGCTAGTGGTGCATCTACACATAACAAGTATGATAATTGCTTGCAAGAAACGGTGAAGACTAGGTCAAGGTGAGGGTATTTTGGTAGTTTGCTAAGCTAAATACCGAAAACTTCGTTGGATCAAAACTGCAACACTTGAGCAGCGTCTAGGAAAGCGGTTTAGGTCAAGGATATGTTGAGAAGATCAAGTGGATTAAAGGCTAAAGACTTAGCAAGTTCGGGCTCATGTGCTTTGAAAAGAGTGCATAAGTTAAGCATGAGTATAAAATCCATGTTGTGTGGGGTTAACTGGTTTTCTCTAATTATGCTAGTGGATAGTATTTATTAGGGTTAGATGTGAGCTGATTGCTCTATCTATGTAGTGGGGGTGAGGATGGAGGCTTGCAAGCTAACCATTCTTAAGTTAAAGTTAGGATTTGAGAGAGAAAAGTAAGTGTTTGGGTTCTCTTCTCAACCACGATCCCTTTTATCATGGCACGAGTTCTAAGCCATTCCCAACTTCTCCCGTACGACTCGTTCTAAAAAATGATTTCACCTCTAAAAATTCAAACATCCCATTTTCACATATCCCTTCTCGCTATTTGCGTACCAGTTCTCAAAAGGGCTACTTGCAGAATATTATATTTCTATTAAAAACTAAGTGTATTTGTACATTGAAGTGTTTAGGATGGCAAAATGATGTTTTATAACATATTATAGCTTCTGGAGTGCAATTTTTGTTCTTCAGAAGATCGGGACATCAAAGTTAGTAAATGGAGGAGAATGACGTCTTCAAGCGTAAGATCATATGTATTACTTTTTTTATATATTCTGGTTGTGCATTGGGCTATTGTACCATAATTATTATCAGGTCCTAGTGTCTGACATCAGTGGTTGATCACTAGCCACCGACTTCTCCTTCACAGTTAAGGCACGTAACATTGTGGTGGTTGCAATTTATTACGAAACTCTCATGCTTTGTAGCCACTTTCTTAATTAAAAGTTGTTTTACTACAAACATTAAGTTTTACTGAATTTTATTTATGTGAATTGTGATGAATTGTGGTGCTTACGTTTTATGTATGATTGTTGCATGATGATACCTTGATGATTATATGTCGATGTTGGATGTTTATTCGGAGCAAGCGCTATGTGTGCTAAATTGGTGATTACATTGAGTGGTGAATGTCCATATGGTGCAAGTACTTATATGTGCTAAACTAGTGTTACTTATGAAGTATATTGATTGTGGAGAATGATGCATCATGAATTGCATTCATATTGTTGCATATGTATGTAATATGGAGTAAAAAAAAGTTGTACCAGTACACAAAGTGCATTTGAGCCAGGATGGTAGAGGGGTGGGAGATGTTGACGCCGATGCGGTGGAGCCAATGGTGTCGAGCTCAGGCTTTAGGGGCGACCAAAGTGGTGGAAATCCCTCGCTGAAGTTTCGCCGAGGATTGGAGAGACATGGGCACGACACAGAGAAGCCTCGAGCATGGGTTAAATGAGAGAGGGCGAGGGGGGGAGTGGTGCGGTGGTGGAGGTGGAGGATTAGAATAATCCTAGAAAATAGTTAATAAAGTCTAAAAACTTTAGAAAAATTCACAAAAATCACTGGAGATATTTTGGACTTAAGAAAAATATTTTCAACTTAATTTGGTCTATTATTTTATACATAAAATTACTTTTTAATTTTAAAATTAGATTTTAGCTCTAGAAAATCCACTGAAAATACAGATAAAAGCCAAATAAACTCAAATAATTAATTTTAATTATTCTTTTTATAAAAATTCAAAATATACTATATTTAATAATATTTGTTGTTTTACTTAAATTACTTTTCAAAGTGTAGCCCTTTTTAAAAGTAGAAAAACTGTCAAATAAACTAAAAAAATTCAAGCAACAAAAAGCAATTATTATATCTTAAATTAAATTAAAATTCTACCCTAATTTTTGAAATAAATAGTTGTGCTGTTACACCATATTAGTCATTGATCGATGATGCTCTACTTTACCCTAAATCCAAATGTACTCTTTTGAGTTTTAAGGATATCCAACTTAATGGTTTTCATGTAGAAACTACAAATGAGAATGATGATATCTACTCATGGTTAGAAAGAACGAATTGGAGAGAATAGTGGTTGAGAAACTTCCTTTCTTGTCATTAGGATTGGACTACATACATTAAAACCTCTATATCATATGTTTTGATGAAAACAATCTTTAGAAACCTAGAACTGTCTCAAATGTGGCATGATAGACTGGGTCATCCTGGATTGAGAATGATGAGAAATATCATACTAAAGTTTACTGGTCATGAATAAAAAACTAAGGACTTCTCAAATCAATAAGATTTTGTGTGCACTACATGCACCAAAGGAAAATTAATAGCTAGATCTTCTTTTCTTAAAGTTAAAGATGAATCTCTTGCTTTCTTAGAAAAAAATTCAGGATGATATTCAAGCCAGTGGCACGTTATTGTGAGCGACGAGACGAGAAAGTGTGACGACCTAGCATGTAGGCCGAGCAGTAGCAGCGGTGCACGGTGCTTATGATTTTTTACTGTAACTGACTTATTTTTTTTACTACAGCTGAGTTGTCTTATTTGATATAATTAAATTTTAAAAAATAAAAATAGAAAAAACATATTAACTCATCACAGACAATGTAAAGAGATACGAAAAAAATAAAGAAAAGGTAAAAAAACCTAAAAATAGAAAAATAGAAAAAGACAAAATTAATAAATAGTGAAAAAAATAGAAACAAAAAAAATCAAAAATTAAATTAAGCGGTGCTATAGTCACTAATAAAGAATTTTTGTATGAGCCCATCTCTCCTTGTGGAGAAGGAACCCAGTGGGGCCAACTGGGGCCGCCCGCACCTCCCCTGCGGGGATCGGTTATTCGGTTTCCTATCAATTATAGGGTCTGTTCTTTTTGGCTGCGGCTGATGGTTTTTTGCTGCGGCTGATGACTTTTTAGCTGTTTACGATAGATATTGCGGAAAGAGAGATACTCGCTTGCAATTTTTGATGATACATATATTAGTTTTTTTAACGTGTACTACAATTAACTTGTAGACTCTATCTTAAAAAAATACTCCGTTTAAAAGTTAGTTACGATAGCAAAAGCCAAAAGCAGTTTTTAGAAGTCGCAAACAACAGGACCATAATCAACTTTAAGGTGGTGTGGGATCGAGACCGTCACGGATGTTTCTATCAATTATAATCAACTTTAAGATGTGGGATCAAGATCGTCACGAATCATTCATTCTGGGCAGGAGCTGTACCCTTTGTAACCCTATAGATTCTTTTGTTGTATATAACATATACATCTTTAAACACCACATATACAACTATCCTTTAATTTTATGGTCCTAATTCTATTATATAATAAAAGTCTATGATAAATATTTTATAGCTTCAAAAAATAAAAATAAACTATAAATTCTAAAAAAAATACATCTGTCTCCTAATTTTGGGACCCTAATCATGGTCAATAACCATAACCATTAGATGTTACGAGATAAAACAAAGGATCGTACAGGATCGGTTCAAGAAAGTACCGATGCTCAAGGTTGTTTCCTGCGCGGGTATGCGAGATCGCTCCACACTGTGAGAAGAGTTTAGGTCTGTTTAAAAGTGATGTAACTTAGTTTTTGTCTGTAGCTTTTGGTTAATTATAAAAAATATTGAAGAAGTAAAAAATACTCACATACATAAAGAGATTACTCTATTTAAAATAGCTTTTATAGTCTTCTATAAATAGCTTATAAAAATTACCTTAAAAGTTACTTTGTTTAAAAATAAATTTTTTAAAACTAAAAATCAGAAGCTATTTGCTGTGGAATCAAATAGACATCGGCCAATAAAGGCAACTAAGGGGGTGATCGTTTTAGCAATGGCTTCTGGTTTTTAGCTGAAATTTTACTGTATCTGCTTTTTTTTTACTGTAACTAATTTGGCTTTTTAGGCATAATTAAATTTAAAAAAATGTAAAAATAGAAAAAATATGTTAGCCCATCACGGACAATGCAAAGGAACACAGGAAAAAATAAAAATGCAAAAAAGTCCAAAAAATCTAAAAAAATTCAGAAAGAGACGAATTACTGAATAGTAAAAAAAAAGCTGAAACTAAAAGTTGAAGCTGAAAAAAAACTGAAACGAGCGGGGCCTAAGAAAGTCAAATAGACATCGCTCAATAAACGCAACCAAGAAAGGACGACTATACAGCAAAGATTCCCTTCTTGCAAAGTGACAATTTTATATGATTGAAGGGTGGATTTTCTAATTATTTGAGTTGTCTTTGAGTGGTTTATTAGAAGTGTCGACGTTCTAATATTAATTTTATGTATGATTTTTTGAATTCAGGAAAAAAACACTCAAGGCTATGGTATGATCATGTACAATAAAGACACAAGAATTTTGGTAGCGTTCAAAATGGCGATGACTTATGGTTTTATGTACTGTAGTTGGCTTATTTTTTTTTACTGTAGTTGAGTTGGCTTATTTGGCATAATTAATTTTTAAACAATTTAAAAATAGAAAAAACATGTTAACCCATCACATACAATGCAAAGGAATACCAAATAAAAAATAAAAAAATAAAACATAAAATATTGAAACAGTAAAAGAAAAACTAAAAGCTAACGCCCATCACCACGATGGAAGAAGCTGAGCATGGCCATAGGTTTGGGGCTTCTCCTGCAAGAATAATAACCCTGCATCACATGCTATTGTTGCTATGAAAAGACTTACAAGCGTGGACAGTGCAAGGAATTACACTGTTTTACAGAACTGATTACTCCCTATCGAGATCTATCACCTGCCTCCACCTTTTTTCAAAATTTGTCTCTTATATTGCTGGCGGATTGGTGGCAGTTGCTTCTTGCCAGGAGGTGCCTTGATACTTCGGGAGTTAACCGCTGGACGACGGTTATTGTCAGAGAGTTGTGGGCAACAGTTCACCGTAGCACGGTTGTTGTCAGAGAGACATGGGTAAGATTATATGTGGTTATGGAGTATAAATGCACGCTTAACTGCCTTTTCAAGCTACTCTACTGTAGGAGTAGATTGGTCATTAATTCAGACCGTTGCAATAGAACTCTTAGCTAAGTAGGCGTAGCAAGTCTTACGACTAAGTGCTCGTAGCAAAAGCTACGAGTAAGATATCGTAGCAGAACTTACGACTAGGTAGTTGTAGCAGAATCTACAACTAGGTAGTCGTAGAAGAGCTTACGACTAGATAGCCATAAAAGAATTTACGACAAGGTAGTTATAGAAGAGTTTATGGAGTAGTCGCAGTGAGACTTACAACTATCTCATGAAATTTCTTCCTTATCGTTAAGGGGTATGTTCTAAAAATATGATGATATAATAATTAAGATGATTATTATATCCTCTTTAGGAAGCTTTTCTAGAATTTGACTATTTGGGGACAACTTTGTAGGCCCGAAACCAAGACTGAATACAAGTCGGATGGAAACACGTCGCAACGTTGATATTTATACAAACACAAATGTCTACATGTATATAACTATATATATGAATGTATTTTCATTGATAGGCACTAGAGCTGTGTAGTGTATATACTACTATAGAAAGCCTAATACTAGACACCAAATTACAGACGGTTTGACAAAACCGTCTGTGATCGACATTAACACAGACAGTCTTAATTTGGATACCGTCTGTGTTGATGGCGTCGGAGAAAACGAGTATCACAGACCGTTCTTACCAATAAACCGTCTGTGATATTTCAGTATCACAGACGGTTTTTATTAAACACCGTCTGTGATAATCTGAAATTATCATAGACGATTTTTGATTTAAAACCGCCTGTGATAAGCTGATTATCACAGACGGTTTGTATTACAAACCGTCTGTGATGTTTTCTGTCAGAGGTTAATATATAAGTAGGTACACATTGCTTCTAATAACTTAACTACAGAACTAGTTAATATATAAGTACACATTGCTTCTAATAACTTACCTACAGAACTACTGAGACAAGAGATCATAAATTAAAGGTAAATTTATTACAAAAGTCGCACAGATAAAGAGATTCCCAGATTCTAATCATCAGAGCTTCGTACGCTTCTTCTTTGACTTTAGGAGTTGGAGGATCAACCGCTGAGTTCTCGAACGCCGTTAAGATTGTCTTTGCCCTCAACACTTCCTCCTCCAGCCTGGGCAAATGATCAGTAGCATAGCCCATAATCTCGTAGAGGATAGCATTATATGATTCCTCAGAATCTGTCGTTTCTGCTTGATCGGCAGTGCTATCCATCAGTCTCTCCAATACCACAAGAGCTTCTTCTGCTCTGTGCACATTGTTGAGAAGAACCAGGGTGAGGGTTGTTTCCCTTTCTTGAGTGGCAGCGAGACGCCTCCGTCACGACGGATGATCAGGTCGAGTTGACGGATGCAAGAAAGTTGGGGAAGGAGAGTAGGGCGTGTGCAGAGAAGCTGCTCCAGATGTAAATTGCTGGCCGCCTGTGTAAGGTTCTAGCCGAACAACTCTTGATGAACAAATGAGAGGAAGGAGATGATCACAAGAATAATAGAAGCCATATTGTACGTACGTTGCATTGAGGATTAGGCGCGTATATTTAACCTTTAGCAGAGACGGTTCGTATACCAAACAGTAATGATATAGATGGTTCGTATGCCAAATATTAATGATATAGACGCTTCGTATAACGATAGTTGCTCTCCCGAGTCCCGAGCTATCACAGACGGTTTTATTTTGGATTGAGTACAGATGGAATGGATCCTTTCAGTAGCATGAGCAGCCGACATAGCACTTGACCCGTAACTCTTTGCATCTATAACCTTCCTCCTTGGTTGTGTATGAAACGAAAGTATATTTTGCTGTTGATACTTATCCAAGGGCCAAAGCAACCTGAGAATGATATTGATGTGTACCTAGCGTCGTTGGTGGAAGATATAAAAGTACTGTGGGACGAAGAGGTACAGGTATGGGATGCATACAAACGAGAGAACTTCACTTTGCGTTCCTCATTGTTCTGCACCATAAATGATTATTCTGCCCTTGCTAACCTGTCGGGCCAGAGTACAAAATGTACCAAAGCTTGTACTCACTGCTTAGATGGTACCGAGAGTGTGTGGCTGAAACACTCACGTAAAACCGTGTACATACATCACCGACGGTTAGTTGTTAAAAATCGTCTGTGATAAGCCTATATCACAGACGGTTCTTTCTTACAAACCATCTGCGTTGGTAGCTATCACAGACGGTTTTTGGTTACAAACCGTTTGTGATATTGATATATCACAGATGATTTTTTTGTTAAAAACTGTCTGTGATAAGCCTATATGACAGACGATTCTTTTTTACAAACCGTCTGCAATTGTAGCTATCACAGACGATTTTTAGTTACAAACCGTCTGTGATATTTACTCCACAAACGGTTTTCAAACCGTCTGTGATAACCTTCGATTATCACTGACCTATAAATTCAAACGGTTCAGAAAACCGTCTGTGATGACGTTTTTGAACCGTCTGTGATACGGTTTTCTGTAGTAGTGATACAACTGTATTTTTTAATCTAGTCGCTCAAATGTACGGTTAATTTGGCTAGTTAGAATACATGACCAATTGGCATGCTTCCTGCATTGTTCCGATATATTTGATCTAATTTGGCTAACTGTAATGCATTTTCGAATGCATGACCCGCATGTTTCTATACATTTGATCTATACTCTCCGCGAGGAGCGTGCTTAGTGCCAGTATATATGTATGCGTGTTATTTTGTATAGCAGGCGAAATAATCAGATGCAATAGGCCATTTAGTTGGGGTTCAGGTTTAGTTTGATACTACAGTGGCTTATGATTTACAATCCTTTTTTGCTAATTTTGGATATTAACTACTTGAAAAGTTGAAAGCACCATTTTATAGCATATCAGGACAAACTTACAATAATAGGAAGAAATCTCCATAACAGAAAAGATTCCACGGTAAAGACATCTAGCAACCATAAACTGGATCTGAAATATGGGTTTGTTTGGGCTTATGGTTTAAGGGGGTGTTCAGAATAGCGATGGCTTCTGGTTGAAATTTTACTGTAGCTGGCTGATTTTTTTACTGTAACTGAGTTGGCTTATTAGGCATAATTAAATTCAAAAAAATATAAAAATAAAAGCGATATGTTAACCTATCACGAACAATACAAAAAAATACAGAAAAAACAAAACACAAAAAACCAAAAAAAAAGAAAACGACTAAATCGCTACAGTGTTCGAGAAGCCAACTGATCGTCGAACACTACCGCTCACAGCTATCGTCATATTTAAATTCTAATTATTTATAAGAGGTAGTACGTACGGGAAATAGTCACATGCGTTTTGGCTGATACAGCTGAGCTTAGTATATTTTTACTATAATCTTTCTATTAACCCGTCTTAAAAAAACATACCATTTAAAAGTGAAGCTAGTTACTGTAATATATACAAACACAAACTACCTGAGAATGAAAAAGAACCCAACCAGCAACTAGCTACCGTATACTCCACACATCCAAAGCTTTACACTTTGCTAGCCAGTAACTAAGTACGTACGCACGTACGTAATTAGCCGCGGATTGAATGGAGGAACCAGCTGCAGGAGCTGCTGATCATGGCACCGAGGTGGGGAAGAAGGCCAGATCTAGCTGGGTGGTGGACATGGAGAAGATGCTGGAAGACACCGACCCCTCGGTGGAGAGCGAGCGATGGAACAAGCAGTGCATCTACTGGGTGCCGCAGTGGATCAAGGACATGAACAACAGCAAGGCCTACAAACCATCTATGGTCTCGTTGGGTCCGTTGCACCACGGCGACCCTGACCTGCTGCCCATGGAGGAGCACAAGCGACGGGCGCTGTGGTACCTGGTTAAGCGGTCCGGGAAACCGCTGCGAGAGTTCGTCGCCGCCGTGGAGAAGGTGGCGGAGCAGCTGCAGGACGCGTACGAGGAACGGCGCGCAAAGAACAACTTCGTGGAGCTGATGGTCACTGACGGCTGCTTCTTGCTGGAGGCGATGAGGATGAATTCACCGAGAGTGGTGGATTACGGTCTCAAGCCTCGCAACGACCCCATCTTCGGCAAGCACGGCTGTTTGTACATGTGGGCATCTATCAGGTCCGACATGCTCAGGATGGAGAACCAGCTGCCTCTGCTCCTTCTACAAAGGCTTCGAGCTGTTGAGAGCGGCACATTTCCGGTAAATAATTATCAATTCCTTTCACATGTTCGCTCTTAAGAGCTAAAAAATCTACCTCATTAATTATAATAGATCCAGGGATAATTTTACCGGCCGATTTTCGGCCGAAAATCCCGATTTTCGGTTTTACCGGTGACCCCCGGTAAAATCTCAAACCGGTTCCGAAAAATTTATTTTGCATGAATTTTGTCAAATTTAGAATGAATTTTTGCCGAAATTACTTTCAAAATTTTCAGCCGATATTTTCAACCGATTTTCGGCCGATTTTCGGCGATAATCGGCCGGTTTGTATTTGAATTTCAAATTTTGTTTGAATTTTTCAATCCGAATTTCTCCGAAAAAAACCGATAATCCCGATAATCGGTCTTACCGGTCCCCTCCGGTAAAATATTGAAACCGATAATCTTAACCCTGAATAGATCTAGATTATAACAGTATAGATCAAATAAATATAAATAAGAACTTCGTAACCAATACAATTCGAGTTGGAAAAATACTACATCATATACCAAGTAAAAAGGATACAACATGGCAAACCAAATCCTATATTATTATTTGATCTTTTTCTAGAGGTCTATGTTTCGATCTTACTACCAGATATCACACGTCATCGGGTTTCAAACAACCCCCGGCAAATTTCTTTGCTTTGTTTTTGAGCCTTAATTACTTCTGTAAGGTTTAGGAATTGCAATGCAAATTAACGGTGGAGATTGAAACCGCATCTCCCGGAATCGACCATGGCATCGGCATTTCACTTCCCGGCAGCTCTCGGCTTGCCTCCGTTTTGTTCAGCCACGTGAATATGCACGTCAGCTTTTGAAGATGGCAGTAACATTACTCCGCATGCCAGATTAGTGGCCGGATCCAGAATTTTTAAAATAGATATTAGAGTTGACAAAAGTTGACAATAGCAAAACAAGTACAAATTGTTTTGTGTTAGATACAACATCTATAAATAATTTAGAAAAATTACAAAATAATTTAAAAAAATTACAAAAATAACTTTGGATAAAACTGTGTTAATACAATCTGATGTGTATGGCCTGTGTGCACCAGTGTACGACAGCGCGTAGTCAGTGCCTGCTGCCTCGTTGGCCTAACTGCCATCGCCACGCGCTCTCTCCCTAGCACTCAGGTGACAGCGATCGCCTGTTTGCTCCATGCTCCTTCCTACCGAAGCCAATCCAAAGGTTAGAATTGCTCCTAACCCCTCACCAAGTCGCTCGGTGGCCAATTGCCCCTCGATCTCATGCGTCAGTGCCACTGGGTTTAGCAATTCTGGTCTGGATCAGTGAAGCTTGAGAGATAGAGAGGCGGAAGGGAGAGGATAAGGTAGGGTTTGAGAGGGTCTATGGATAGACCAACAGGTCGGTTTGATGAGGAGGCGGATGAGTTGTTAGGTCATGTTACTTTAGGTGAATTGGAGAGGGAAGGTGTAGGTTGAAATTAATTAAATGGTACAAATATAAATCAATACCCTTTTCTAAAAACACATTCATTTTTCTACTTTGAAATATCGCATATGTCCGCTTAGCAAACCCCCCCTCCCCCAAAAGTGCAATGAAGCTTGCCATCGATAGGGGCACGTAGTTGGCCGCCTCCATGTCCAGCAACACCTATGAGGCTGAAGAATAAACGTGTGTAGCATGGCGAAAAAGTAAACGCGTGTGCGGGCAAGCTTACAATAATAATATAGTTCAAGTGGGGATTGTGTGTTCGGACCTTCTCGACACTAGGGCGGCAGGGTCGACCGATCTCAAAAGCCTAGGAGCGTGTAGCATGTTACAAGGAATGATCTACAGAGATTTTTTGTACTAGTCAGCACCCCATTATTCGCACAGCTAGTTTTTAAAATAATGTATTTAGTCTCCATTTCAAAAGATAAAATAAAGAATTAGTCTACTTTATCCCTCTGGATTATGGTGTTGGTCTAAGTTTAAACCTTTAACTGTAAAACCAGATAACCGACACCCTTAACTATCAAAACTGGATAACTTATATCCTGAGACTATTTCACCCCGGTTTTCAGCCATGTGGCATTGATATGATAGTGATTTTTAGTGATATAGACACTAGTCATTTCAGTTAGCAAATAAAAATAATATTAGTGTTGAATTCACCATTTTGCCTATGATTTGGCTCGACCGGACAACCCATGGCTCGATTGGACATGTCCCTCCCAACTCCTCCTTCAACCACATCACCTTTGTCGTCTTGACTCCATCTCCCTCTCGACCCTATCCCCCTCTCCCAACACCATCCACCGTCGTTGCAACAACAGGTGTTAGCCACTGCCGCTACCTTTGCCCCAAGTAATGCATCTCCATAGCACTCCTCATCTCCCACCTTGGCCTTCGCGCTGCGCACTGCGACCTTGTCTTTCGCCTCTTCTCTACCTTCTCCGCCCCCTCCCTGTCACCCTCACCCTTCCTACTCCTAGTCGCTGCTGTGTTCGTGCTCCCTGTCATTGACATGACACCTGTTATGGTTACAGACCAAACAGAGAGAGTGTGTGTGGTAGTGGAGAGTTAGGTGAGCAATGCTCTTGGGCGTCTCCCTATGGCTAGTATCACGTATGTATGTCCTCATGGGGAGTGTTTTTACAATTGTACCATTACATCCAAATATCCTTTCCAAGAGCAATCATGTCATTATATATATCCACTTTGGGCTTTACAACCTTTTAACAGGCCTATCGGGCTTAGGTGGGGGCCTCCCCTACAACAACACCCATGGGCCTCCTCACCCTCACGCTCTTGTCGACATGGATGCCATGCCTTCCCCGGTGAGCTCCGATTCAATTGCTTCCTCCCAAAGCATCCTTACATCTCCCACTCTCTTCCCCAATCCCTAATTTGGCCTCTCCTTCTAAAGGGCACTGCCAACATGACGAGCTCCATGTGCTGCTGTTGGCTTACATCGCTGGCCTACCTTGGTCTTTTCCTACATTGTCCGTCTACTCTAGTACGTTCCTCTCACTACTTGGATGCTCGTGCTCACCTCTTTTCTCCCCTCTTCCTCTCTAGCACCACCGCCCTCTGCCTTCCCCATCCTCAGCCGTTGTGCACTGCTGCTAGCCTGCGTTGCTATGGCTTGTACTTGATGTGGACTCTTTCTTTTGACATGAGCTATTATAACTTGGGTCTATCTAATAGATAGCTAAATCTTTCTGATTAACGTGGGAGTTTTCTCGGAATGCCTAATTAGTATAGATATAGATTCCATTAAAAAGGCCTCGTTAATCCTAAAGTTCCACGCACCTTCCTATGCCATTGCTTCATAAAATATTACCCTTGCACATCATTGTTGACCAATTTGTGGCAGTCGAACTATATTTGAGCTGTGCAAAGACCATTTTACCCCAATTGTATAATTTACTCTTCTATTTTACTTGGGTTGGTCCCACTTGACAGAGTCACAAATCTCCTTCTCAATGGGGTGGATAGAGGGGCAAGAGCAGCATAGCATAGCCTGCTAGTGGTAGAATAAGGGCAAGGAGGTTCGAGAGACCGCAAAAATAGATTAGGGACGATGAGAGGAGCATGATGGTCTTGGTGGTTTCAGGAGTGGTGCTTTGGGGGCATGCGAATGGCGGTGAGGAGGCAGTTGTTGTGGTGGGTGAACACAATGTCGGTGTTTAGGTGGGGCGGAGGAAAAATGGCGGGGGAGGAAGGAAGGGGGAGGTGATGGGAAGCTTCCATCACGGTTAATTGAAGTATGGCTCACCAGAAGAAAGGAATTAGTGCAACGACACAACCAGCGGCAGGTAATCGACATAGAGGAAGACAAGCCCGATCTAGCGAATCTGCGAGGAGAGCAACCAAATTGTGTGAGGTGAAATGTTTACGGGAAGGAGGGACACGAGGGTGATGAGATTGTTCGGGAGCTCACCAGAGTGACAGGGATGTGGTGGCAGCTGAGTGCCAACAATGAGGACAATGATGTGTTCCTTGTCTGCACCCTCATTTTCTGGTTTGGGTGGGGTAGGACCTTAGGAGCTCCATGTCCTCGTCGAGTCGTCACATGGCATGGTTTTGAGGATTCGCTGGCCATCCTAACGAGGTGGGGCTAGTGCCAGCCATGGCAAGTTGTCCAGGGGTGGATGTACAGTGTAATCACTGTGTCAGGTGATCCTAGTGACATGTGGCCAACCTTCATGTAGGGTTTACAATTTGGCTCATGTTATGCTCTTACTTATGTAGGGTTTACAATTTGGCTCATGTTATGCTCTTACTTAACCCTACGTTATACCGGGATATATTTATAAGGGTTTTATAGGAGACTCTACGTAGGAGTAGAGGGTATATTTATAAAGGGTACAAAGGAGACTCCACTTAGGGATAGGACTCTGAGTTGGAGAACGAAACAAGGATGTCTAAAATGTGCAACTACATAGGTGCGTATATAGGGCTAGGGACCAAAGTCCTGAACGGAGAAGGAAATCAGAGTCAGAATCAGTTGCACTAGCAGCCGCCACGTCTAATGTAGCTTGGCAACCATAATGGCAAACGCTGGATGACATGGCCGCCACAGTGACAAAACTACTTTCAAGACCGGTCTCAGGGATGAAGTGATCTGGTATTAGAAGTTCAGTGTATTAAGTGGAGTAAAAACATTCGAGGGTTAAATTAATAAACAAGATACTTCGGGGCAGTAAAATAGACTTTTTTTCCCCTCTAAACACCGCCGAGCTAGTATTTTTGGGTTTCAAACGCAGTCTCGATACATTTTATATATTCTTATCAAACTTATTGCGGTATCTTATTAGCTCTTACTCCATATCACTTGATGGCTACAGGATGATGAAGAGATCAACAAAATGGTGCTTGATTTTCTGGACCTCTCCGCCATGGTTGACTTCAGCCGGCTGGGGCTCCACCCCCTTGACATTTTTCACAGAAGCTTCACCGAAGGCGCTCCTCGATACTTTAAAAGGTCGAATACGGAGTACTTCACCATGTCCTCCGCTGTGGAGCTCTACGAGTACGGCATCCATTTCAAGAGCCATCCTGACGGCTTACTCAACGTCCATTTCGAACGCGGCGTGCTGAGCATGCCAGAAATCACGGTCGACGATGACACCGAGATGCAATTCCTCAACCTGATGGCGTTTGAGTGGCTACACGTCGGAAGCGGCAACCGCGTGACGGCCTACGTGGTCTTCATGGACGAAATCATCAACACGACCAGGGATGTGGCGCTGCTGAGCTCCAAAGGGGTTATCAAGAATATGTTGGGCAGCGAAGAGGAGGTGGCGAAGCTGTTCAACACTCTAAACAAGGGAGCGGTGATTAGCGAATTCAGCGTGCTCAACGACGTGAAGCGGCAGGTGAACGACCACTGCAGGAAGCCTTGGAACGACCACTGCAGGAAGCGTTGGAACAGGTGGCGGGCCAGTTTCATTCAGACCTACTTCAGTAGCCCGTGGATGTTCATCTCCCTCGTCGCCGCCGCCATCCTACTCGTCGCCACCCTCCTGCAGACCGTCTACACTATCGTTTCCGTCTACCGGAACTAGCCAGAACTCTAGGGTACGTACCACCTGTGATGCAATACGATCACACAGCGGCCAAAAGTGTGTTATGTATATGCGCACGTAGTAGTTATCTAATCTGCATGTCATGTTCTCATATTTGGTCCCTGGGCGTATTACTCACCTGGTCTAGCTGGTATGTTGACTTCACCTGTCCCGTAAACTCCGTAAGCGATCAATATTGTTTCGATCCATGCAATGATCGAGTGTATCTGTGTCCAGTTCCAATACAAGTATATATAAATACTTGTCTTATCAAGGGAAGGTCTCAGGATTATTTTAGCACAAACAAGTTTTATTTTCAAATATCATACTACAGCTATTTTTCACACCTATGAGCTAGTTATTTTAACTTAAAACCAAACTATCATTTGTGATCGAGTAAGATTCATCAGACAGGGGATTCCCTCCTGATTCATTATAAAATCATATATTGTTAGTTTTATTTGTTTTCATGCAGATTAGATGTGTCTATGGACTCCCAAGGTTGAAGAACAATGAAAAGAGTTAAGCTTGGTCGAAACCGGAGAAATAATGAGTGCTGGAATTGCTGTCCAGACATTTGGATGCAGTTTTAGGAACCTAGATTGCCTCAAATTAAAATATCCATAACTAGAAAGTTGTACATCTCGTCTATTGAATCATCTCAATCGAACTTTGCATGTAGAAGCTATAGCCTCCGGAAGACAGACTTCGTGCAGCGGCAGATAGACCGTATTTCGAGAAGTAATACGGTAATGCCCAACCGTATCGGGCGACCGTATCATCTGCGGGTGTGCACGGGAATGGCCCAAAACGGCCCATTTCAAAGCCGATTTGAACGCTGTTTGTTTTGGGATGTTCCTTATGACTTAAGGAAGGTTTCTAGCTAGAGAGTAGAAACTACCAAATAACCTTAGATTGGGATGAGATTTGGAAGGAATCAAAGGAACCGATGTCGCTACATATATTTTCATCCAAGGGGGGAGGATGTCCAGGCCATCACCACGCACGCCCCCATCATCCATAGCTGGCCCTAGCACGTCCAAGAACACATCTACATCACCTCCACATGTATGGATGATGTAGATGTGGATTTTCCCTGACGGCTTCAGCCAAAACGGCATTGCTGGATTCTTGGTTGCTTCAAGCCCTGACGGCTACATGCATGCAAGAAAAAGGAGGAGCGCCGTTGCCACTCAGCGCGGCCCTAGGGCCGGTGCCTCCAACACGTTGTCTCCATCGACGACCACCTTCCTCTTTTTTTTATCTTGTTGCATCTTTGTTCTTGTACTCCAAGAACATCATATTTACTTCAATGCATTATTTCCCTTTATTACTGAGAGACCATGTGAGAAGGTCTAAAAATTTTTTTGTAATGAACTATTGTCAGTGTATGTGAAGTTTAAATTTAAATTTGTGAAAGATTTAAATTTTTTAGTCTGTCGGTGTTAGTCCCTAGCAGTCTGACTGATTCTGTTGAGCGGATAGACCAGTGCAACTGGTCAAATCGGCCATGTACAACGGTCTAACCAGTCATGATCAGTGATCAGATCGGCTGTGCACAGCGGTCTGACCGTGTGTGTTCTAGTTTTGGTCATTTGCTCTGAAATTTGGGAATTTGGTCAAGGATTGGGTTATTTGGTCCTAGTTGCACGAAGCATGTTTGAGGTACCATAGGTCAAGTTATGAAAAACTTATGCCTGAAAATGATTCCTTAATCTTTAAATATGTAGAGATGCTTAGAGTCAACTATAGTCAATGGCGAGGATTGGAACTACGCTTATGGAGGATGTGAGGTCTATAACGGTCAAGGAGGCTTGGTGAGATGGTTGAGCTCAAGTCTAGCACAAGCAAGGCAAGGGATGTTGAAGGGAAGATTCCAGCAACGAGTTGCACAAAACGGCTTAGTCGGTCCAAGTGAGGTGTGGTCCAGTAAAACCAGAGTGAAAGAAACTTACCAATGTGTGGTAAGTCATTGATGCACCTACACATTACAAGCATGATAATTACTTGCATGGGAAGGTGAAGACCAGGTAAAGGTGAGGGTATTTTGGTAGTTTGTTAAATACCGAAAACTTCATTGGATCAAAACCGCATCACTTGAGCAGTGTCTGGGAAAGCGGTTTAGATCAAGGATATATTGAGAAGATCAAGTGGATTAAAGGTTAAAGACTTAGTGGGTTCGGGATTATGTGCTTTGAAAAGAGTGCATGAGTTAAACGTGAGTATAAAACCCATGTTTGTGGGGTTAATGGATTTTTTTCAATTGTGCTAGTGGATAGCATCTATTAGGGTTAGATATGGGCTGGTTGCTCTATCTATTTAGTAGGGTGAGGATGGAGGCTTGCAAGCTAACTATTCCAACCATTCTTGAGTTAGGGTTAGGGTTTGAAAGAGAAGAGTGAGTGTTTGGGTTCTCCCAGTGTTTGGAATCTCCTCTCCCCCACGATCTCTTTTATCACGGCACGAGTTCTAAGCCATTCCCAACTCCTCTCATATGATTCATTCTAGGAAATGACTCCTCTAAAAAAAATAAAGCATCCCATTTTCACATATCCCCTTCTCGCTATTTGCGCACATGTCCTCAAAAAGGTCATTTTCAGAATATTACATTTCTATTAAAAACCAAGTGTATTTGTACACTGAAATGTTTAGGATGGCAAACTGATGTTTTATAACATATTATAGCTTCTGGTGTGCAAGTTTTGTGCTTAAGAAGACTGGGACATCAAAGTCAGTAAATTGAGGAGAGTGGTGTCTTCAAGCGTAGGATCATGTGTATTAATGTTTTTTATATATTTTGGTTGTGCATTGAGTTGTGTACCATGATTATTATTAGGTCCTAGTGCCTCACTTTAGTGGTTGATTGCTGGCTGCCAAGTTCTCCTTCATGGTCAAGGCAAGTAACGTCGCAGTGGTTGCAATTTGTTATGAAACTCTCATGCTTTGTAGCCACTTTCTTAATTAAAAGTTGTTTTATTACAAACATTAAGTTTTACTGAATTTTATTTATGTGAATTATGATGAATTGTGGTGCTTACGTTTTATGTATGATTGTTGCATGATGATACCTCGATGATTATATGTTGATGTTGGATGTTTATTCGATGCAAGCGCTATGTGTGCTAAATTGGCAATTATGTTGAGTGATGAATGTCTATGTGGAGCAAGTACTTACATGTGTTAAACTGGTGTTACTTATGAAGTATATTGATTGTGGAGAATGGTGCGTCATGAATTGCATTCATATTGTTGCATATGTATGCATATGGAGTAAAAAAGTTGTACTGGTACACAAAGTGCATTTGGGCCAAGTCGGTGAGAAAGTAATATAACTAGTCCGGCGTGCTTAGGGCCAGGTTAGTGAGAAAGTCATATAACTATTCTAGAGTGTTCTTAGAGTTCATGGTATATTTGCATCATTGCACTGTTACCAACTTGGAGTTTGGAATTGAATGTGTGAAGTGGCTGATGTTAGTTTTGTAATTTTGTTTGACACCTAATAATCAACTTCATGTGAGCTATGTTTATTTCATGACCATTGCTTGCTGGGATTTATATATCAGTACTCCTGTATTTCCCCCCATTTCAGGTTTGAATGCTTCAAGACGTGCATGATGGGAGAGAATAGCTGGAGCCCACACACAATTCTGTGTTTCTTTTAATCCCCTAATTAATTGTTCTCTCAATGTAATTGTTGTAAGTTCCTTTAAAGTATTTAAACCCTCTTTTTTTATCAAGATATTATGTGCTAGAATTTAATTATATTTATTATTAAGCATTGTGTATTGAGTAGTAGTGGCATCCTAGGGCCTATGGAGAGCTAGGGTGTTACAATTGGTTCTAGAGTGGGCATTAGACCCTCATAAAAGAATTTTTAAATTGACACACGTGCACATGCAGGCTGAGAATGGGAGTTGCATTACTTGCACACGCTTATTACTACAATATGTGCTTTGTTCATTTTCTCCTGCTGATGAAGGTTTATGTTTTGTATTAAGTGCTTCATTCATGGAAGTCCTATTGTCATAATACTAGTTACATGCCCGTGTGTTACATCGGATAAAAAAATCCTACTATTCCAATATGTCAAACCACTGTGACCAGACTTGGCTACCACCATGACCTCGGCTCCACCACTACGCCCAACAAAGTTTTTCTGTAGCTCACGTCATGCATTTTGTCGTTTTACTTAGCCTGCACTACACCCTTACTCTAGTACCACATCTAGCTGAGCTCTGCTACGACCCATGTTGCACCTCCGTTGTGGTGGTCGGTCCACCACCACGCCTAGCCTGCATCAACGTTCTCATAGCCAAATTGGGCCTATCGTGACATGGGAAGGTGGTCGGATCCTGAAACACACTCAAATGTCATAACATGAAATGAAAACTTAAAAAATGTAGTCGAGTCTTGTATGGCAATTCAAAAAAGGTAAGTACATATTGTCATAAGTTACAACTTATTTTAAGCTAAAATTTAGAGAAAAAGTAATTAGATTCTAAATTGTGAATCATACTGGCATGGATAACACTCAACGATTACCTTTGCAAGCAAAACAATCTCACCACATCATAGATTTGCATTTCATTAAACAAAAGATATGCTATCAACGCACAAACGCGTAACAAGGAAACAGTAAATGCTATTTATGGAATCTAATTCATAGTCATTCAATCCATAACAAACGTAGTTTCATTGACTGTAAAGGAAATGGTAGATAATAAGAGTTCAAAAGACAAATCTCATTCTAATCAGGATCATATTTTTTTAGACCGTCCATTCTAAGTTTTGACCGGTTGTATAATTGCCATTGTGTCTTGCAATATGTTAGGGATGAAATAGAACAACTAATGGATGATGATGGAGATATGGCCGAGATGTGTCTCATTGAGAAAAAGATGAGGATAGAATCATATTTCTTTGGTGACCAGTCTTTGTTGGGCTACAACTCAGTAGGCGCTGGGACATCGGTTTCAGTTCCTGGATCTCTAGTCTCATTACCCACAAACTCACGGAAAATGGAGAAAGCCTACTTGTGTAGAAGTAGGCATGATAGTGTGAAGAGCTCAGATAACACAATGACAGAGCTGTAAATGTTACTAGAAGCATATTTTGTTGTCACTGACAGCACTCTTAGGAAGCTGACATCGGTAATGAGTCACATGTCTTCCAAATTCCAATATATATGGTTAATTTTCTATTACTGGGAATTGAGGGTGGCTGAAGGAGTATACAGATGACACTGAAGATAAAAGGCATGTTCTTTTCGGTTTTTTAAAATAGCTTTTGACTTTTGTTAGTACCTAACTTTTAAACGGAATATTTTTTTAAAACGGAGTTTACAAGTTAATTATCGTACACGTTAAAAACTCAATATCTGTACCATCCAAAATTGCAAGGAAGTATTTCTCTCTCCGTAATCTCTATCGCAAATAGTTAAAATGAAAAAATTTTAACTAAAAATCATAAGCCGTAGCCATATCAAACAGGCCCTTTATCGACATTAAGTTGGTACATTAATATATTTCTTACTCTTCTCGTTCAAGTTCTCAGCACATCGGATTTATGCATTTCACATACTGCGAGTCAATAGTAATTGATTTGGCATGAATTTCCTGTGCTTCCAGGACAATGTTTGGAATCAGCTGATCCAGTTTGAGCTTCTGCTAATAGCTCCAACATTTATTGTGGCTATTTTTGGAGTGGTCGTGGGGATATTTGGGGTGAACTTCGAGACTCCAATCTTCAACATAAAGAATGCATTATAGTGGGTCCTGATCAATACTGGATCCACATAATTGTTAGAGCATTAATCTTGTTTTGGTTGGCTTGTCGTATCCGTATTGCAGTCTTGCCGCATATACGATACGCATACGAATAAGTTTCCGAATATGAGTCAGTCCGTAGAAGAAGCAAGTTGGTTTCCTAGTAGTGTCCGTATCGGTCAATAGTATGAGTATATATATGGGGTTCTATACTCGGCTGAAATATGCAGAAAGCAAGATTGAGAAGCAAGTTAGAGCAGAGCAAGGGAAAGAGCGGAAGCCTGAGAAGCAAGAAGCAACGTGAGTAGCAAGCAGAGCAAGAGAAGCACGATTTTGTTCTGAAGAGAAGAAGAAGTGCAGGTGCATGAATCATCGGCAAGAAAAGCTTTGCGGCGCGTGAATCTTCAGCAAGAAACACAGAGTGCTGGGAGATTAAGAAAAGAGAGCAGGCGGTTTGTCCCAGAAAGAAAAGAAGGCGGCGCACTGCACTGTCTCGGAAGGAAGAAACAGCAAGAAGAAGAAGCAAGCAGCCAGAGAAATAAAGGAGCAGAGGCAGCTGCGATTTCAGGAGATAGAAAAGGTGCAGGCTGCCGTGCGTTTTGGTGAAGGAAAGAGAAAGAGGAGGCAAGGTGCTGTTGATAGGCTGTGATTTCTGGAAAAGATAACGGAGTTTCGAACGTGTGTTGAAAAGAGGCAGAGTGTGGTTCCAACATTTGGTATCAGAGCGTGTTGATCTTGGTAGTGCCTGAAGAATATGGGCAATGAAGATGAAGGCGAACATGCGCGCCCAGGGAGTCTGGGGTGCAGTCGATCCGAAGGGGAAGGACAAGGAGCTTGAAAACAAGGTGGATCAGGCGGCTTTGGCTATCATTTACCAAGCGGTGCCAGATTCGATGATGCTTCAGCTTGTCGGGAAGGAGACGGCACGAGAGGCATGGGAGACGCTTCAGAAGATGCATGAGGGAGTTGATCGTGTGAAGGAGGTGCGGCTCCAGAATTTACGGAGCGAGTTCGAGAATCTCCAGATGGGAGAGACCCGATCGGTGGACGAGTTATTTGGTAAGTTGACTTCATTATACAATCAGATGGTTTTCCTTGGCGACAAGATGGAGGAGTCTGTGGCCGTGAAGAAGTACTTGCGCGTGCTACCAGAAAAGTACGTGCCTGTCGTCACCACACTCATGTATTCCCCTGACTTGGAGAAAAAGAAGATCGAGGAGATCACCGGCTCTCTCAAGGCACACGAGGAGTTACTGAAGGGGTTTCAGTCTCGTACGGAACAGAGATTCCAGTATGATAATCAGCAGGTGTTGCTGACGAAGGAAGGCAACAACGATCACTCAGATGAGTGGTACTTGGACAATGGAGCAAGCAATCATATGACGGGAGATCGCTCCATGTTCCATAAGCTCGACGAGAAGGTTTGGGGCAAGGTCAAGTTTGGCGATGGCTCCATGGTAAAGATAAGAGGCAAAGGGACGATAATGCTACGATGCAAGAACGGAGATAAGAAGTTATTGACAGAAATTTACTATATACCGAGTCTGTGCAACAACATACTTAGTCTCGGACAGATGACGGAGAAAGGATGCAAGGTGGTCCTGGAAGATGAGTTCTTACAAGTGTATGACAAACACAGAGATTTGTTGATGAAGGTGAAAAGATCTCCAAACCGGTTGTACAAGATTTCCTTGAAATCTTGCAAGCAGGTTTGTCTAAAGAGCATTGAAAAGTCAGAAGATGACATGACCAAAGGGCAAGATTCCCTGAGCATAGAGGGGCATCAAACAGTCATGTAGAAGGCCAAGATGGTGGGACCCAGGTACGGTATGTGCACGCTCAGGGGGTGCGTATGGAGAGCGACTCAGGCGCACAAGGTGGCAGGCCCAAGGCTAGAGCAGGTGCGTGCACAGTTGAAGGTGGCGCGCATATAGCTACGGATGATCGACTTCGTGCGGGCAGTGGACTCTCAAGAGGAAAAAGTGCACAAGTTCCAAGAGGAAGACTTGGAGTACAAGTTGGTGCAATTTTTTGTGGTTTTGTAGATAGAACGTGGTCAGCGTTGGAGACAGGACGCACGAACACGGAAGTGAGAGGCGCTGTAGCCTCAACTAAGATGTGCATGAAAAGCGAACAGATTTGGTCTAAGAGAGAGGAGCAGGAGGCTCTAGTAACGACGAAGCCAAGGCGGCTGTGGGAGCAGATGCTACAACTCAGGCAAGCGTGCAAGGAAAGATGGACAAAGTTCAGGTGTGAGAGCAAAAAAAAAGATCGGTGTGATCAAGATAGAGAAACAAGATTAAGGGGGTGATTGTTAGAGCATTAATCTTGTTTTGGTTGGCTTGTCGTATCCGTATTGCAGTCTTGCCGCATATACGATACGCATACGAATAAGTTTCCGAATATGAGTCAGTCCGTAGAAGAAGCAAGTTGGTTTCCTAGTAGTGTCTGTATCGGTCAATAGTATGAGTATATATATGGGGTTCTATACTCGGCTGAAATATGCAGAAAGCAAGATTGAGAAGCAAGTTAGAGCAGAGCAAGGGAAAGAGCGGAAGCCTGAGAAGCAAGAAGCAACGTGAGTAGCAAGCAGAGCAAGAGAAGCACGATTTTGTTCTGAAGAGAAGAAGAAGTGCAGGTGCATGAATCATCGGCAAGAAAAGCTTTGCGGCGCGTGAATCTTCAGCAAGAAACACAGAGTGCTGGGAGATTAAGAAAAGAGAGCAGGCGGTTTGTCCCAGGAAAGAAAAGAAGGCCAGCGCCTGTACCGTCTCGGAAGGAAGAAACAGCAAGAAGAAGAAGCAAGCAGCCAGAGAAATAAAGGAGCAGAGGCAGCTGCGATTTCAGGAGATAGAAAAGGTGCAGGCTGCCGTGCGTTTTGGTGAAGGAAAGAGAAAGAGGAGGCAAGGTGCTGTTGATAGGCTGTGATTTCTGGAAAAGATAACGGAGTTTCGAACGTGTGTTGAAAAGAGGCAGAGTGTGGTTCCAACAATAATGAGGGTTAAGCTTATCTACAAATTCACTATTATCAACAGCTCCACATTTGGCAGGGCTTAAGCTTCCATGATTCTCAAGAGACATCCATGGAAGAATAATATGGTATGAATCATCCAACCAAATTTAGTTAATCAATCACACGCATAACAAGAGCCTATGTGAGAGAAGGTTGCGCAGCACTAAAATGCAATCACACGAGATACATGTGCTGAAGCTGAAAGTTCACGCATACCATTCCTGATAAGCATCTAGGGCACATAACGTGGGTGTAGTCGGGCAACACAACTTTGTTGTTCACCTTTATGCAAATCCCACACTCTTCTTCCCTCTCGGCATCAATATTAGATAAGTTGTTTATTTCGTCTTCATCTCTCCTCCTGTACCTCTCCATGCACACGACCTTCTGCTTCTTGTCCCCCATGTCAGTGATCCGTCTTTGCAGTTGCAGCCAAGATGGAAATATGAGGATCCTCAGAAGGCCGAGAGCCCCAGCGAGGCTATAGTCTGTCCACTGCACCAAGAAGAGGAATATAAGCGCGGTGGGGCTGTAGGATACCCACATCTGCAGGCACGCGCCATCATACTCCTGGGAAAATTCAGAGGCCCTGTTCATCAAGCACCTAGAAAGAAACAGTACATAAAGGAGAAAAGCAACATAATCAGACCCTAATCTGAAGTAACGTGTAGCACATCACATACCACAGAACTCTTTGATGCTGGCTTTTCTCTCATGAGTCGACATGGTCTTCGTCCCATCAACATAAACCTGCACAATGCGCTACAATTTCAGTAACACAACTCCAAAATGTGAGCACCAAACCGACAAGTACGCAGCAGAACATGCCACAGAAACTTGTATATGAGGATCCTCAGCAGGTCGAGAGCCCTGGTGAGGCTGCAGTCCGTCCACTACACTAGGAGAGCCGCATCTACAGGCACGCGCCATTGTTCTCCCAGGGAAATTCAGAGGCCCTGCTAATCAAGCACCCAGAAAGAAACAAGCAGCTAGCATCATTCAATGGACAGATCACATGTTGTCAGAGATCCCCCTCCCCCCTGAATCACACCACTTCTCCTCCCCCTTTTCTTTTAAGCAATCAGAATTTAGAATGTTGAAACACGTGGGGTAGTGTTTTTAATATATGCCGCGCGCGCGCACACACATACGCGATCTCCTCCTGATCTACGGCCACTTCGCCGCTCGTGCGCGCTCACGAATAATAATAATGTAATCAAACAACCGGACTAACCCTCATGCGGAATCCCACCTCATGAATCAGATGCACTGACGCTGACGCGCGGTGAATCGATCGATCGGCCGACCTCCCAGCTTGCATTGCGCAGCCTTAGCAGCGATAGCGCCAACTGGAGGGGGTCCTCCCAGCCCCACCAAAACCCAAGAACCGCTCCCACTGACTCAATTATAATTGAGTAATTCACTACAGGTTCGATTAAAGAATCAAGCTATCATAGGATGGCATACTTCTCGTCTTAAGTTCGATCTGATATCATAAGGCAGAGGGATAGATACAGAAGCACTATATAGGTTCGTCTGATATGATCTTTATATATATTTGAGGTCGTTATGTTCTGCTAGGTATCACTACCGACTTATAAACTGGAAAGGAGTTTTCGGCCTATGGCCAAATATACATGAACCTATAAGGTCACATACTTAATGGACTGGAACGATAAAGGTATGGATAATAGTTTCCAAGTGGAATGTGATCTCTACTCGTATCGGATAAAAATCCGATTGGAGACTATATAAGAAGAGGTGTAGAGGTTGAGAGAAGTATCCCGAAACACACCTATCAAAACCCTAGCTACCACCTCTCATAACTCTTGCAGTGCGCGTTGGTACTAGCACATCGACGCACGGTGTTTCCTCCTTGGATGTGTGAACCTCGGTAGAAGTGTTGCTATTATTGCGGTGTTGATCGAGACGATCGCGAGGGGAAGACAATTGGTCAAAGGACTATCGACCGTTTCAACTACACCGACGAGTTCTTCGTTGAATCGCCTACTTTAACTCTACTTTTATTGTATTGCGCGTCTAGTGGTAACGATATATGATCTCTTATTTGTATGGCTTCCTATTTTACATAGTAGAAAATTTTAATTTGATCTACCAGTATCTCAATAAAATGTCACAGCAAGGTATCATCGTCTGCACGTACGGCATCGGAGATGGTCCATGTTTTTTGATTGATTTTAATTCACTTATCTGCAATACACGGTAAACCAACGAGAACGTGAAGACGAGAAAGAGAGAGTAAAGGTACGACAGGCCAGCACCGGCGGAAGCCGACATATTTTCAACAATATTTTCCAGCACCGGAGATGGCGGCAGAGTCGTCTCCCGGGTCAATTTGTTAGTACCATCAGTATCAACCCGTGTCTCACGGGCTACATATTTTCAACAATATTTTAATTTTTGTAACTTAAGTTTTAAATTTGTAGAAATTTTGGCAGCAAAACTTCTGTTATAAATGTTAGATTTCAAATCTTGGAAAGTCGTGTCTGTACTACGTATGTGATTTTAATTCTGAATTTATAATACATTTTCACAGCAGTTCTTAGACATTTAATTTTTGAATTTATACATATTTAAATAACACAGTTTCTAAGATGGATTTAGTCCCAGCTACCATAACAGTTGGTTCCACCAAGTTCTAGTCATTTTTTTCCCTGGATTAATTTGGAGGTTGGGTTCAAGGAGGCGTATTATTAGCATGTACACCAAGCAATGAGCCATGCAAACATGCAGATTATAGATAATTCCTTTATGGAGTAGCAGCCACGTCAGATC
Organism: Melocanna baccifera; assembly: GCA_036346265.1. Taxonomy (NCBI): domain Eukaryota; kingdom Viridiplantae; phylum Streptophyta; class Magnoliopsida; order Poales; family Poaceae; genus Melocanna; species Melocanna baccifera. The sequence goes on along the minus strand of CM070707.1, from coordinate 2,764,595 downwards.
GGACAAAAGTTATGAGTTCCACTCGGAGTTAATTTGGTAACGTGTCATTTCCACATCAGACCTATATGTTCTTAGTGTTTAACCCAACCATGCAATGCATCCTTGCAAATAAATTAATGGTTCAGAGGTCTTCTTTTTATTCGATTAATGAGATAATTGCTAGCAATTTTTTCTTTTAATTAATGTAGTAATTTCTAGCTTTTTATCTCCTAGGATTAACATAGGGTTTCTAGAGGAAGCTCAATTAGTAAAGGTAAAGAAAAAAATGATAGATAAATCGTCTCAGACTCATTATTAAACGGGCACAGATGTAGCTAGATTGCTATCCGGATTTTGTATCTTGTGCGCTAGCCGTAGTGGTGCTCCCACAATTTCTAGGATGAGTGATCGGAATTAAAGAAAATATTGTTCAATAGAAAAAGAAAATACTCTCAATGGTAAAAACCAAAGTACAAATTGTTCATACTAAAAATATCTCAAAATAATATAAAAATTACAAAATAACTAAGAAAAATGTAATTTTAACTGTACAGCTCTTTGTACAATCTTACGGATAGTCATTCTATTTTATTATTCCTTAGGATCACCTTGCTACCTTCTTCAAACTTTAAAAGTTCGAGGAACTTTTCTTTATTACATAAGTCTAACTAGCATTATCTTACAAAAAATTCAAATATAAAAACTTCTTCATTTTTGAAGACTATATGATCTACATTTTACAAAGACACAATCATTGAATCAACTGTTTTTGATTTGCCAATTTCGGAATTGAGAGGAGGAGTGGGAGAACAAACGCAACTCACCTGAGGATGAGACCTTGCCACAACGCTGACTACTCCTTACCTCCTTGCTCGCTCATGCGTCACTTCGCTCCTAGCACCGCTTGCTTGCAATTACGTTGAGGCTTCTTTTTTATTTTTCAAATAAACAATTTCTTTTTCAAAGCTCAAAGATCTAAAATTAGGGATACGAGATTCACCTATGGTAGTTTAGGCATCGCTGGTGGTGCCCGGGTGACCTTGACCCTGTGCGCGCTGTTGCGCTCCCTCCCCTTCGCGTTTCGGCCCTTCTTCAACCTCCTAGGCCAAGTCGCCACCATGCATGGCCATTGCGGTCTACAGGGTATGGGTTCGAGCTACTGGCTGCTGCTGCCTCCCTTGTGCTCAGCACTTACTGCCCACCTGCCACCCTGCTTGCACGCATGCGCCGCTTGCCGCTTGCTCACTAGCTACTTATCACCTACGTGCACCGTGCGTGTGGCCAAACGCCCGAGCCATCGAGTGAGTCAACCCACATTCACAGAGAGAGAGAATAGGGGGGTTAGCTTGTTAGGGTTAAGGGATGGTCTAATGGGCCAATATGAATTAGGCCAGCTAGAGAGGGTGTATGATGGACTTGCAGCTCGTGTGGGCTGAGGGAAAGTTAGGGAAGTGAGGTGGAATTGGATTGATCGGGTATAAATATGACGAATCTAGCTCAACTAAAAGTACATATATATATTATGCTTAATATATACTGGATTTTTTTTCAAAATTTTTAGGTGTTGAGCAAAACACCCATGAACCATATAGAGTCCGCCCTGGCTAGCTGGAGATATAGCCGTGCATTCAGGTTAATTAACGGAATCGAAACGTTTCGAAAAAAAAGTTGTGCATACGGGTGCTCACGGGCCGGGAGTTCCATGTTGCAAAATTAAATCATCGGTGTAACGGAGACTTAAGCGGTATTAAACTCTTTTGAATCCTTAGTTAATCACTATTGGAAAAAGAAATTCTGTTTCATGGTAAATCGGTAATTTGTCTATGGCACGTCAAGCTTAATTAGAGCACCGCATGCTCCTAAATCATCGGCGTAATGGAGACTTACCGGGCGGTATTAAACTCTTTTGAATCCTTAATCAGCCACTTTTAAAAACAAATTAAGGAATTTGGTTCATAATAATTTGTCTATGGCACGTCCGAGCTTAGAGCACCGCAGGCATCACTCCGTGATCGGAACTCCTGACGCGTCCATCCATGGAAAAATCACGTACCTACTCATCCAGACTATGTAGTCAACTTACAGGTATTAGTGAAGGACACGTCCGTTTGCACAAGATGTATTTTGATTCCCGTTACTACCTCCGACCACCGAGAGGTGTATGCTTGTATGCATGTCCGGCCAATTCCCAAATACACATCACGACGGTAACAACACGCCGCCGATCGGCTCTTCCGGCCAACTCCTGGTGAGGTGGTGTAATTGTGAGTGTATAACTTTATCTACCAGAGTTTAATTCTTAATTCTTACTTTTACGTAAACGTTAGTGCACTTCAATAGAAACTCTATGAGGTTATAGATTTATTTCTGGTCTCCGTTATTCCAGATGTGTGTTAAAGGATGCACTCACATGTATATACCTGTGGTTTGTGTGTGTGGTGGTGCGCGCACGGCCGTCTTTTCTTGTAATAGCAACAAAAAAAAATCAAAATAAGACGTCAATATGTGCAGTGTTTTTGTCCATGCAAGCATGCATCTGGATTGGTAGTACCGTAGGCATGGGCAATTGGATTATATATAGGATTTATTATAAAGGAAACTTAGGTTATTCTATATGTTTTCAGCAAACTCGCATGAATTTCTGTCCATGTGAAAATTGCACCGGACTCACACGAAGTTTGATTATTTGTTTTTCCCCCGAGGTGCACGTACGTAACTGTTATTTGGATTTATAATTTTTGTAATATACACACAGGTAACTAGCTGGTAGATTTCTAATAACCAACCATGCTGTGAATGGGTCAGTAACGTACGTACGTGGTACGCTTGATACTTCAATTGGTCGATCAGTAGTACGTCTCTGTGTCGTCCCTAGCTGCTGCTGCTGCTCCTGTCCCGATCTTTATTATTATTTCATCAGTACCATATTAGTACGTGTAATATTAAGATGACGCTTAGGTTAACGTTACTTATAATTTTTTTTACTATAATTGATTTATTTTTTACTGTAGTTGAGTTAATTTATTTGATATAATTAAATTTTAAAAAATATAAAAAAATATGTTAATCCATCACGAACAATACAAAGAAATATGAAAAAAAAGAAAAGATCAAAAAGACCAAAATATTTAAAAACCAAAAAAAGATGAAATTACTGAATTTACACAACACGGTTACCTACAACCAGTGTTGGTTTCCTCAGGGTGTCTTGTCCTGGAGCTCTCCATAATGTGTTTGCTCAATTTACGCATGTTGTGAGCTTGCAAAATATAAGTTGCAGCAGGTGCCCACCTATAAATGCGTTTTTTTCGATTACAGCTAATAGTTAATTGCTGTGATTGTGGCTAACGGTGTTAAAAAAATATTTTATTTATTCATTAAAAAGAAATCGTAAACTAAAACAAAGCCTACGTCGGTATCTACCGGTGCCAGCGGGCAGACCTGTCTCTTTAATACAGAGGTGAAATCAATCAAAACACTGGACCATCTCCGGCCAGTGCCACGTGCTGCGACATTAATCTAGGGCAGCTGATTGTCTCATGCCCCATCAGCTTGTTCTCATGCACGTTGGAGTGCCTGCTGCTGTGTCGTAGTTCGTAGCATTGACTGGTTGTGCAGTACAAGATCAGCCTATGCTAGTTTGTGCATGTTAGCTGCTTTACCAGGTCCCCGGCGCCGACACATGCCCGACCATAAAATTAACCTCGGTTCGGGTTCTCCGCTTTTGGCACAGATCGTGTCTCCACGGCTTTCACATGCCTAGACGAAGATAAAACTATTTCAAAGGCTATTCAATTCGTGGTTGATGTGTTGTGCTGTGGAATAATAATAGTTGATATCACAAAAGATTTTACACGTTTGTTCTCTTAAGATTTTGTTGGTATAATTCTAAAAATACACTTTCAGATAGACGGTTACACGCTACCGTAGTAGGCAATACCAACATTGTTAACAGTCTCTCTCCTCTCGAACTGCGTTGCCCCAAAAAAATACATCTCCAGCATTCTTCTTGCTTCCCAGTCGACACAGCCCTCATCCCCTATCTCCTTACCGGCTCCTCGCCGACGTCGAGCAGGAGGGGGTCCCATGAAAGAACCGTAACCTTAATACCCTGATTAAGTAAGCAAGCTGTAGTATTTATTAATTTAAGCATATAATCATTGTAATCATTCATCGCATCTATTTCCTTGCAATTTTGAGCCAATTTAAATTTACATGAGTGCATAGCATTTTATCAAACTCTATTACAATTTCAAATACAAAATGAATTTACAATTTGCAATGCATTTCATCAAAATATTTTACAAACAAGTTTACAATTGAATTCCGTAGCTGCAATTGCATCAAATATATTAATTGCAGTATATTTACAAAAATGATTTTTAAAGAGGAAGAAGGAGTGGTGTATCTTCGTGGTTTCGGGGTGAGAGCCGAGTAGCGCCTTCGTCCTTTGCCTGCGATTAGATTGCCGTTAGTATTAGACCAAACCTATTTTCTTTAGTAACTAGAAAATTAGATGGCTAGCAATCCAAGGGAGAATAAAGAGAATTGAGAAGTGAATTGCCGTCAGTTGCCCTTGGGCTGCTAGGGCCATCGCGAGACTGTCTTAGAGACTCCCTAGACCGTCCCGGACCGGTCGGCACCTCTCATCTCTGTGGGTGTCATCATTCGGCAATTCGAGAAACCAAAAACCCACAATACTTACCTCAACCCCAAAAACCCACATTGAGCAATTCAAGTCAGCCCACAGCCCACCATTAATTACTCAATTCAGCTCCAAAGCCCACAAGAATGCTACATTCTTTTTCAGCCCCAAAAGCCCACAAAATTTTTCAGCCCAAACCTCCTTAACAGTGCAAGCATCACCCTTCAGACCAGAGGTCACCCAGCACAGGAGCACAAGACACAATAGAGGATAAGCTCGAGCAGAGCCAGCTACTCCCAGTTGATGCAACCCCTGGGAGAGTCAGCTCAAATACCACCTCCAACCAGAGCTATTGTATCCATCCCCTCTGTACGCTCACAAGCAGTCCCAAACACAAGCACCAACCCCAGCAAGTAGCCATTCCCCTCACCAGCATGGCCACCCCCAACCTCACCTTCAGAGCTCACCTTCGGCTGTAGGCCAGAAGGCAGCGAACCGAGTTGACCGCAGCTGAAGGAAGGAGGGCGCGGCAGGGAGGTGAAGGCGACCACTACAAGCACAAGTGCAACCAGGAGGGACCCAGGAAGCAGAAGGGGACCGCATCGGGCCCGTGGCGACCGACAAGGATCTGCACACACGACTTCTTCCCCGACAATGACCTCGTGAAGATCGGCCTGCGGACCCCCATTCCACCCTCTTTCATGTTGGAGCCCGACAACAAGTAGGCCCCTACCACCTTTCCTGTTCCCAGTTCACAAGTAGACATATCTCAGAGTAAAGAAGCAGCCAACCAAGCTTAAGATTATTAGTATTTGGAACTCCCTGTGAGTCCCAAGGTGGCTTTAGTCGTGCGGAGTAGGTGAGCGGACCAAGGGCCAGATCCGCTTGGATCCGGGCCGGTTGTGTCCAAGGGGGTGTTAGTGATATGCCCTAGAGGCAACATGGAGATGTTGTATATATATCACATACTATGTTTATGATACATTATTTTGTTCCTTGAAATAGGCATCATCATTATTGATCAATGAGTATGTGACTTATTCATGAGACTCTTAAATACTAAGATGTTGCTATTTCTAAATGATCCCTGATCGTATATCATATGAGGAACAAATATGATTCAAAGACAAAGATCAGCATATGTATTGATTGATGATCATGTCTCATGGATCATGGTATGGTGATACCAAATCAATAATATAGACATGTGTTAGTGAACATATGTTGGATAGACCTGCCATGAGACACTGCAGAGATTCCATGTGTCATCAGTTGGTCTCAAGTAGTGTTTATGTAGAATCCTTAGACTTGAGATCATCATGGTTCCCAACATGAGTAGTAGCTTATTTTGGGACTACTAAACACTACTCCGTGAATCGGGTAGTCATAAAAGTAGTCTTCGGGTTTGCAATGAAACATGTAGTGGGATGTGAATGATCAAGATAGAATTTGCCCTCCTTATGGGAGAGGTATCTCTGGCCCTCGATGTAATGGATTATGAAAGTGCATGGCCATGCCAAGGTGATTGAGGAGTCAATCACGAGTTTATAATCCATCACGAATCGAGAGAGTGATTGAGCTATTAAGAGGATGACACAGTCTCGCCTTGAGCTCAATCTATATCGTGAGGCAAAGGGATTCAGTACATGAGAGAACATTACATGTTCACCGATATGATCTTTACATATACTTTGGGGTTAATATGTCTTACTAGAGGCCGCTATTAATGTGGTGACCGGAAAGGCGTTTCCGGTCACGACCAAGTATACGTGAACCTCTGGTCGCACGCTTAACGGGTTGGAACACTGATTCGAATATGATTCGGATATGGGCTCAATTCGGATAAAGATCCGAATAGACTCCTAATGGGCCTCGGTCCGCAAGGCCCACGTGAGGAGGTCTATATATGGAGGCGAGGGGTGAGGATTCGTCCCTGTTAACATCTAGCAAAACCCTAGCCGCCACCTCCCGAGCCAAACCCTAGCTGCTCATGAGTGCTAGTACACTCGCGATCGGCGTTCCAGCCCCGGACGTGTGGATACCGGTGGAGGCGCTGCTCGTTGCAGTGTTGATCGGAGTGCGTGGAGGAGACGATCTGTTCGGGACGATCGGCTACTTCCACTACTACCTCGACGCGCGTGATTGGATCGGTTTCCAATTCTTCTTCCGCTGCGCTGCGTGTCGAAGTGGTAACAATCCATGATCCTTCCTTAGCATGATGTTCTTGGGTGCGCGATAGAAAAGTTTTGTTTTCTGCTTCCGTAGCCTACGCGTATTCCTTTAGGGGGGCCAATCTGTGGCAGAGAGTAAGGCGCAAGGGGGGAGAAAGAGCAGTAGAGAGGAGGGGAGGAGGCAAGAGAGAAGAGCAGAGAGGGAGTAGAGGCGGCGGCGATGAGCCAGTGAGAGAGAGAGAGAGAGAGCTCGGGAGAGAGAGAAGTAGAAGGGGAGGCCGTAGAGAGAGAGAGCGGCAGCGGAGAGCAGTAGAGAGAGGGAGGCAGGAGGAAGCGGCGCTAGTGAGGAGAGAGAGAGGGAGGCGATGCAGGCGGCGTCGGGTGAGCGGAAGAGAGGGGAGAGGGAAGAGAGAGGGAGGCAGCGTAGGCGGCGTCGGGTGAGCGGAAGAGAGGGGAGAGAAAAGAGAGAGGGAGGCGGCGGTAGATGGAGGCGGCGCCGAAGAAAGAAAGGAGGAAGGAGGGGAGCAGTCGGCCGAGTGAGAAAGAGATAGGGTAGAGGGAGGCGTCGGTAGGGAGTAATTAAGGGGAGGGGGAGTTAGGATAGAGTGGGAATTAGGGTAGAGAGGAAGTGTGGGGGCTATGGGCCAAAAGGAATTTGAAATCTTTTTGCTTTAATCTTAATTTCAGGGTTTTGTTAGTTGTCAAGATCTTTTCCATGATTACAAATCAGGTTATTTCAAGAATATTTCAACTAAATAATTTCATTAGCAAAATTTCAGTGATTAGATTTTTGAATGATAAAGTTGTGTATATATGTATATATATAGAAGAAGGGAAAGCAAATTTTCAAAAAGATTAATATTATAAATACTATTTTGGCTAAGTTTAGCATCGGCATTTCAGAATCCAGTTAGGAACCAGTCCAAGGAGCAGCCTCTACTTTTTATCATTCCAGTTCACACGACTACTCAGGCAAGCTCATTTTGACCATGCACTTAGTTACATTAATTGTATTTGGTATTTTTCAGAAATGTTAATAATTATGTTTAGTTGCATAAAAGCTATTTCTTTCTTTATCACTTATGAGAGAATAATGATGTTCATTATGAATTAGTTGAGAAAAGAAAAGATGAGAAAAAGAAAGAGAAAAATGAATGAGAATTGTGAGTCGTGGTACCGCTGAGAAGAGCAGCGAACCACCAGTAGAGATGTATATACATATAGGTGTGTGTGTGTAAGTATATGGTGGGTAAAGGGGTTACGGGAAAGGATGCAGAGAGGTTAGGCGGACCTCTTTACATATGGATATCATGTAATGACTTAACCCATTTTCACTCGGAATCGGGAACTGTATCTATCGTGCCAACCATCTCCCCGTCTTGGGTGGGCAGAATTTAGTAACCCGTTACGTTAACCAGTCCACCACATTGGGTAAGTATTTATGTGTGAGTAAGATATGGATGAAGCTCAGGACCAGTAATGCAAGTCTGGAAGTGAGTAAGTCCGAGCAGACGCTATATGCATTAGGTGGAGCGTTGGGCCGAGAGCCGGTCCAACCGAACACTATTAGAAGTCAGTGGAGCCCAAGTGAGCGACTTGGTGCACCGATGGACAATAGCTGGGCTGGTGGATGGAATAACGTAACCGGAGAAAGGTTCTGTGTTTTGAGCCTGAATCTGCACCTACGGCAGTGTGGAAAACCTAGTTCAGAAGGTTCAGAGCAGTTTTGGGTAAAGTGGTACCAAAGCCTACGCAGTGCTAATAAAATCATGAATTCATGCCAGTTCGTTGGAATGCGGACTACAGTGATCACTAGGGATCATACCTTACCGGGTGGAAAATAGACATCTTTATAATTAAAATATAACAGATATTTTTGGGTAAAGTTTACTTTTAGAATAAAAGGATTAGAATTTGGACTTAAAGACATGAGAGCATACCAGTGCATTTACTAATATTATGCTTGCTGAGTGCTGTGGTACTCACCCTTACTATTACTCTCCTTTGTTAGACCCTACTTCGCTCAATGATAAATGCGAGCAGACGAGGGGAGGCAAGCCCGCAGAATGTGCGGGGAGAGGAGGATGACGACAGCGAGGAGCCTGGTGAGGTGGACCCCATATACTTCGGCTGGGATGAGTAGAAGACCCAGCGGAGCGGGCGAGAGAGCCCTGGGGTATTAGTTATGCTTTTGTTAACTACTTTTGTAAAACCCGACTTTAAGCCCTGTGGCAACTGTTGTAATAAAAAAGACAGTATCTATATTATTGTTCTATTGCGCTACTCTGGTAAAGGCTTATTATTTGCCGGAGCAGTGTCTTACTGATCAGGCAAATAGTAATCTGTATGCCACGCGTGATTATCCGAGGGATAATGACGTGGGGGCCTCACATCCCACCCCTTCTCCACACATTTATATTACTCTAGGAGTAGTCTTCTTCCCTCCCTTTTCTTCTTCTAGCATAGGTGCTGGCCGGTTAAGGTTCTTCAGGAAGCAGCCGCCTCTTTCTCATTTAGATCCACCAACTTCAGATCAAGATCTGTAGTATTCGGTTCCTTCCCTCGGTGACCTTGCTTTTGCTTCCCCCGAACGCCGTCCTTCTCCGTGTGGAAACAGTTTATTTTTCCCCGGCGATGGTGAGCTCTGCCCTGTGCCCTCCCTCCACTTACTAAATAATTGCTAATTTCAATGTAGGCTGGGTGTTTATCACCTTGCTTGTCGGTGTGCCACCTCTCCGGCCGTTGTGTAACCCCTATGTTTTTTTTTGCTTCTTGGCTCTGGCTTCATAGCCTTCCACCCAAATCTGGCCAAATTAAGGGCTAAAAAGTTCATCTCCATGTGATGGAGTTCAAATCGAATCATCTACTACCTCCTCAGCAGACTCACCGCTCGAGACCAAAACAAGGCGGCGCGCCAGTGGTCCTCTCATGGCTACGCCACTTGCCTCGACTCAGAAACCACCGTCCCCACACAAACTCATCTCAATGCCCCGCCTCAAGATTCTCCAGTAAACTTGTCACCACAAAGCAGGATTACAAGAATCAAGCCCTTTCCTCTTGTAGAGGAGGCCAAAACTCCTCGTTGTCCACAAGCGCCGTGTTCAGTTATGGTACAACTCCGACAAGGATTCCAGGTGTCACCGTGACAAGCTTCTTCCCCATCTAATCTTTGAGCTGGCTTCTTGGAATTTTAGAAGGACTGTATTATAATTTTTTATTGTCTTAGATGTCCTTTCTATAAATGTGGGGATGTACCTAGGGCTATAAATGAAGCCAAGCTCGAACGAATTTGACCTCGTAAACTCGAGCTTGGTAGAAACTTAGAGCTGAGCTCGAGCGAGCCTAAGATTGCTGTTGAGCTTTGAGCTAGGCTAGAGCTCGGCTCTGACAAAGCTTGAGCAGGCTTGAGCTCAACTCATGTAGGCTCGGTAGCGCATGAATTAGAAAAACTGGCATTCCAACCAAGGTAATCAGCCAAAGACAACAATATTGATGAGGACATCTTGATCGGACCGATTACACGAACACGAGCTAAAACGATTAATCAACATGTGAACTCATTTCTTGTCAAGTTAAATATTAATTTAGATGAGGACTAGGTGTTATCTAATACTAGTATTTTAATTATTCTTAGATTTGTGCGAGAAGACGAGAATACCCCTAGAAGATTGCATGAACCATGCATAAAGGCACAAGGGAGTGAAAAAATCAACCATCGCCGATCGGACTGCTCCGAGCATACTTGAGATACCGTTCGGACTGGTCTGAACGTTGCCGATGCCGATTGGACTGCTCCGAACATGATCTAGCTATCGATCGGACTGGTCCGAATGTTTCTCTTTAGCCGAATGGATTGGTCCGAACATCTTTTGACCCGGACGGACTTCGGTGGCTACAACAGAGACAATGCCGAACCTAGAATTTGTTGCCATGTGCATGCATATATTTAGCCACATACATGTGAGATGTTGGCGTGTATCTTTAGGAACAAAGTTGGTTTATGTTACGTATAGCAATCGGGTATGACTATTAGGGCTGGCCCAACAGGGAAGTACTACCTCTATATATATTCTATATTCTCCTTCATAAGGGGGCAGACCACGAATAAACAATTTTGAGAATTATACTTTTGTTTTCTAGGTTAGCCAAAGCACGCCTCGACGAAACTGGAAGTTTCTCTTCGCCGTTGTTCTTGTGAATCCAAAGGTTTGTAGGAGCATCACGTCTACTTTTGCGTGGTCAGGTAGATGGGATCACGATCATGTGGTTGGGTGAATTCTTTTGTTGTAGGTTACTGTCTTAATAGTGGTTGGCGCCATCGATTCGCCAGGTTGCACAGATCCAAATTATCATCATTGATTCTACGTTGTGAAGATCGAGCATCCCCTGTATCATATTGGTATCAAAGCACGGTTGACACAGTAGGATCAATTTACCTATAGTTAGATGTATTTTTTTATCCTATACACAAAAGCCAAAAAATTCAAACCCTAGTTTTTGTTTCTGTTTTTTTGTGAGTTTTGTTAAGTTTTTGTCCATTAAGAATTTTGTTTAAGTGCTGATCGTTGTGTTCCTTTGCGTTGCTTAATCTTTGTGTCTTTAAACCCTTGAAAATCCGCTAGTTGATCCTTCAATTAGCTCCCAAAAAGAATAGATTTAATTTACCTTTTGAATTCTTGTTCTTGCTGCCATGTCAAAATTTTGCGCATCTTGGATAATATCATAGCTGAACATATTCTTGATTTCCTTCTTTGTTCATTTCGGCCCAGAAAAAACCTAGCCGCCACATAACCTATGCGCAAGCCAAAAAATCCTAGTTGGACACGTTCAGACCCTTCGAACACTGGTTGGAGGCCGTTCAGACCAACTGAATCCTTCAAGGGCCGATCAGGCCATATAAAGCCTTCGTTGACCGATCAGACCATCCAAAGCCCGCGTTGGCTGTTCGGACCGTTTGAAGGGTGTGGAAGATTATCGAACCATCCAAAGGCAATCGGACCATCCGAAGGCATCGATGTATGTTCGGACCATCCGAAGGGTGCGGCAGACAATCGGATCATTCGAAGGTGATCGAACCGTTCGGAGGGATCGGCTGGCGATCGAACCATCTAAAAAGCTTTCTGGCCAGCACGATAAGACTGTCCAAAATGTACTAGAGACTTTTTTGGTGATTGCACAGCGTCTATTTGAGAGTTTTCACTTAAATCCTTCGAATGCTTGAGACTAGTCTTTGACATTGTATTTTGGGCTGCTCTTGAATTAATTATTTTTGGCTGAATATTGTTGGCTCGTGCATCACTTATCTGGCTGACAAAAAAATCAGAATTTAGAGAGAGTATTTTTTAATTACCTTTATACCCCTTCCTTCTACAAAAAAAGTTTGTATCACATATACCTCCCTAGACTTGGAAAAGAGATTGGAAGATATTTGAGTTAGGTGCAGGGTAGCAAAAAAAAGAGAGATTAAAAAAAGGTGAGAGAAGACCGAACTTGGGTGACTGCCTTTTAGCCATAAATTCAGTTGAGTATTTAATTTCTTGAGCAGTCTTGTGCCCTTACAATTCATAATATTGCAGTTGGCTAGCCTCTCTTCTATTACTTGGTGCAAAATGAGCTATTTAATCCTCAATTTTAGCTTGCTTCTAAATAGCTCATTTCTCTGTTGCATTGAGTCACATTAGCATGACACATCAGCACCACATGTCGTGCCACATCAACCCTAGAGCCACCTGTTAGCCCAGTTAGCTGCCACGTCACAGCCACGTCACCTTGGCCTCGCACCATGCACTATTTCATACGCCGAGTCTACTGTAGACCAGCTATCGAGTGCACCGAGTCTACAACAAGTAACCTTTTTTATTTTTTCAGTATTTTCTTTAGATTATATTTTTTAAGAGCCTGTTCTCCTCCGTCCTAGCTCTGATTGACCCCGTTCTTTTTTTCTAAATTAATCTAAAATCAAGCTCTATCTTTTGATTCTAGTTTTGATATTTTTGGCGTTTAATTGATTTTATTTTATACCTTATTTATTTTCTCTCTCATTAAATCGTGTCTTTGAAGGAACAGAATCATAACCAAAAAATCAAGAATTCATAACTAAACAAGGCCAAGTCAAGTCGTGTCCTTTGATTATGTTAAACCTAGTTTTTAAATCTATTATTTATCTATTTTGTATTAAATTATCATGCATCGCTATTTTATTTCAAACCATTGTACCCGGTAGTTATTGTCCTAGTTTATTAATCCCTCATTTGATAATTTGGATGCAATGATACCATTGTCACCATAGAATGGGTATTTATTTAGTGATAAAATACTAATTGTCACATAGGTTGTACGATTAATATGCTTAGCCATACATATAGTGTCATAGGTTCATCATCGCATGTGATCAAATACTTAATTTGACTTAATGAGATATTGAATCGTGGTTGGTGCCATAGTTATAAAATTTGTATGCCATGACATTGGTGTGTCATTGGTATTGGTTATACAAAATTGATTTTCACTTGGACGAGTGATCGTACAGTAAAGGGGGAAGTATGGATTCACTTCGAGTGATGTGGAAACCATATATGTAGTGACATTGGAAGGACTTAACTTTATACGGTATTGATCTGAACCTTACCGTGCAAACCATATATGTAGTATGGGATAGATCTGGCTGATTAATTTGTGATATTTCAATTTCAATTTCGCCATTGAGTTAAACATGATTGCTGATTTCTGTGAAGCACAAGAGGGGGCAATTATCGACTAGATGGTTAACTTACTTGACAGCGAAACCTTAGCGGGCGAAACTGGGTTGAGATTGAACATGGTAAAGGCCTTGTTGTTAATTTCTTTAACGTGGGGATGATCACTTTATGTGTGTATAGTTGTGCAACATTTGCAGAGTATAAAACTATTTGAATAGTTGTGTCTCTAGTTATGGACAATACTTGGTGATTTCACACGAAGGGTAGTTATTTCATAATAATTGGGTTGGATAACTTTGAGAAGTAGACAGATAGTTCACTGGTGGTTTATTAGTGGATAGTTAGTTCACTTATGGTCTATTTAATTTCTTTAGTTATTTAGTTATTATTGTTTTATTTAAAGTTCGTTTTCAATCTATTTATTATATTTACTTTAAGTTACTGCTTTCTGCAAGATAACCTTTCAACCATCTTTTGGTAAGCCTTACATATTATATTACATTTTTGTTATAAATAACTTGTTGAGTACCAATGTATTCACGGCTTTATGCCTACTGTTGCTCAATTGAAGAGGAAAAACCATATCAGCAGGAGGTACCAGTAGGAGGATACTTCAACGACTTACAAAAATTATTTTGTCTTCCAACTATATAACCCACTATCACTTACAAAAATTATCGAATTTTCAACCTACTTTCATATTATCTAGGCCTTCAACCAATCGAGACCAGACTGCAAATTGGGCCTATTCTTTTTGGTTCGGCTTTTGGCTACGGTTTATAGCTTTTAGGTTGTTTATGAAAGAATATAAAATAATAGAAACTTATATGTGATTTTAACTGATATAAATAAAGTTGTTATATTATGTACAACAATTAATTTATAGGTTTTTTCTTAAAAAAACACTCGATTTAAAAGTTAGTTACCGTGAGAAAGAAACTTTTAGTATCTGAAAATAATATGCCTATTAACTGACTGCATTGTGTTCATGTGGGCCTTCCTTTTGCGGCCGTACGTACACAGTGTGGCTTAAAGCTGCCTGTCAGGCAGAGATGGCAATAGATCAGCCAATGTGGGCCCGTTACGACTTGAGCAGGTCAACGGTGGTAGCTGGCTTCTGTCCCAGCCGGCCCGTGTTGCAGCTAGCTGGTTGATCCGATCCATCGAGTGCCATATGAATGCACTACGGCGGAAAGAAACCATAGCTAGCTAGCCACCGTATACTCCACACATCCAAAGCTTTACACTTTGCTAGCCAGTAATTAAGTACGTACGCACGTACGCAATTAGCAGCGGATTGAATGGAGGAACCAGCTGCAGGAGCTGCTGATCATGGCGCCGAGGTGGGGAAGAAGGCCAGATCTAGCTGGGTGGTGGACATGGAGAGGATGTTGAGAGACACCGACCCCTCGGTGGAGAGCGAGCGATTGAACAAGCAGTGCATCTACCGGGTGCCGCAGTGGATCAAGGACATGAACAACAACAGCAAGGCCTACAAACCATCTATGGTCTCGTTGGGGCCCTTGCACCACGGCGACCCTGACCTGCGGCCCATGGAGGAGCACAAGCGACGGGCGCTGTGGTACCTGGTTAAGCGGTCCGGGAAGCCGCTGCGAGAGTTCGTCGCCGCCGTGGAGGAGGTGGCGGAGCAGCTGCAGGACGCGTACGAGGAACTGCGCGCAGAGAACAACTTCGTGGAGCTGATGGTCACGGACGGCTGCTTCTTGCTGGAGGCGATGAGGATGAATTCACGGAGAGTGGTGGATTACGGTCTCAAGCCTCGCAACGACCCCATCTTCAGCAAGCACGGCTGTTTGTACATGTGGGCATCTATCAGGTCCGACATGCTCAGGATGGAGAACCAGCTGCCTCTGCTCCTTCTACAAAGGCTTCGAGCTGTTGAGAGCGGCACATTTCCGGTAAATAATTATCAATTCCTTTCACATGTTCGCTCTTAAGAGCTAAAAAAATCTACCTCATTAATTATAATAGATCTAGATTATAACAGTATAGATCAAATAAATATAAATAAGAACTTCGTAACCAATACAATTCGAGTTGGAAAAATACTACATCATATACCAAGTAAAAAGGATACAACATGGCAAACCAAATCCTATATTATTATTTGATCTTTTTCTAGAGGTCTATGTTTCGATCTTACTACCAGATATCACACGTCATCGGGTTTCAAACAACCCCCGGCAAATTTCTTTGCTTTGTTTTTGAGCCTTAATTACTTCTGTAAGGTTTAGGAATTGCAATGCAAATTAACGGTGGAGATTGAAACCGCATCTCCCGGAATCGACCATGGCATCGGCATTTCACTTCCCTGCAGCTCTCGGCTTGCCTCCGTTTTGTTCAGCCACGTGAATATGCACGTCAGCTTTTGAAGATGGCAGTAACATTACTCCGCATGCCAGATTAGTGGTCGGATCCAGAATTTTTAAAATAGATATTAGAGTTGACAAAAGTTAACGATAGCAAAACAAGTACAAATTGTTTTGTGTTAGATACAACATCTATAAATAATTTAGAAAAATTACAAAATAATTTAAAAAAATTACAAAAATAACTTTGGATAAAACTGTGTTAATACAATCTGATGTGTATGGCCTGTGTGCACCAGTGTACGACAGCGCGTAGTCAGTGCCTGCTGCCTCGTTGGCCTAACTGCCATCGCCACGCGCTCTCTCCCTAGCACTCAGGTGACAGCGATCGCCTGTTTGCTCCATGCTCCTTCCTACCGAAGCCAATCCAAAGGTTAGAATTGCTCCTAACCCCTCACCAAGTCGCTCGGTGGCCAATTGCCCCTCGATCTCATGCGTCAGTGCCACTGGGTTTAGCAATTCTGGTCTGGATCAGTGAAGCTTGAGAGATAGAGAGGCGGAAGGGAGAGGATAAGGTAGGGTTTGAGAGGGTCTATGGATAGACCAACAGGTCGGTTTGATGAGGAGGTGGATGAGTTGTTAGGTCATGTTACTTTAGGTGAATTGGAGAGGGAAGGTGTAGGTTGAAATTAATTAAATGGTACAAATATAAATCAATACCCTTTTCTAAAAACACATTCATTTTTCTACTTTGAAATATCGCATATGTCCGCTTAGCAAACCCCCCCTCCCCCAAAAGTGCAATGAAGCTTGCCATCGATAGGGGCACGTAGTTGGCCGCCTCCATGTCCAAAGCAACACCTATGAGGTGAAGAATAAACGTGTGTAGCATGGCGAAAAAGTAAACGCGTGTGCGGGCAAGCTTACAATAATAATATAGTTCAAGTGGGGATTGTGTGTTCGGACCTTCTCGACACTAGGGCGGCAGGGTCGACCGATCTCAAAAGCCTAGGAGCGTGTAGCATGTCACAAGGAATGATCTACAGAGATTTTTTTGTACTAGTCAGCACCCCATTATTCGCACAGCTAGTTTTTAAAATAATGTATTTAGTCTCCATTTCAAAAGATAAAATAAAGAATTAGTCTACTTTATCCCTCTGGATTATGGTGTTGGTCTAAGTTTAAACCTTTAACTGTAAAACCAGATAACCGACACCCTTAACTATCAAAACTGGATAACTTATATCCTGAGACTATTTCACCCCGGTTTTCAGCCATGTGGCATTGATATGATAGTGATTTTTAGTGATATAGACACTAGTCATTTCAGTTAGCAAATAAAAATAATATTAGTGTTGAATTCACCATTTTGCCTATGATTTGGCTCGACCGGACAACCCATGGCTCGATTGGACATGTCCCTCCCAACTCCTCCTTCAACCACATCACCTTTGTCGTCTTGACTCCATCTCCCTCTCGACCCTATCCCCCTCTCCCAACACCATCCACCGTCGTTGCAACAACAGGTGTTAGCCACTGCCGCTACCTTTGCCCCAAGTAATGCATCTCCATAGCACTCCTCATCTCCCACCTTGGCCTTCGCGCTGCGCACTGCGACCTTGTCTTTCGCCTCTTCTCTACCTTCTCCGCCCCCTCCCTGTCACCCTCACCCTTCCTACTCCTAGTCGTTGCTGTGTTCGTGCTCCCCGTCATTGACATGACACCTGTTATGGTTACAGACCAAACAGAGAGAGTGTGTGTGGTAGTGGAGAGTTAGGTGAGCAATGCTCTTGGGCGTCTCCCTATGGCTAGTATCACGTATGTATGTCCTCATGGGGAGTGTTTTTACAATTGTACCATTACATCCAAATATCCTTTCCAAAAGCAATCATGTCATTATATATATCCACTTTGGGCTTTACAACCTTTTAACAGGCCTATCGGGCTTAGGTGGGGGCCTCCCCTACAACAACACCCATGGGCCTCCTCACCCTCACGCTCTTGTCGACATGGATGCCATGCTTCCCCGGTGAGCTCCGATTCAATTGCTTCCTCCCAAAGCATCCTTACATCTCCCACTCTCTTCCCCAATCCCTAATTTGGCCTCTCCTTCTAAAGGGCACTGCCAACATGACGAGCTCCATGTGCTGCTGTTGGCTTACATCGCTGGCCTACCTTGGTCTTTTCCTACACTGTCCGTCTACTCTAGTACGTTCCTCTCACTACTTGGATGCTCGTGCTCACCTCTTTTCTCCCCTCTTCCTCTCTAGCACCACCGCCCTCTGCCTTCCCCATCCTCAGCCGTTGTGCACTGCTGCTAGCCTGCGTTGCTATGGCTTGTACTTGATGTGGACTCTTTCTTTTGACATGAGCTATTATAACTTGGGTCTATCTAATAGATAGCTAAATCTTTCTGATTAACGTGGGAGTTTTCTCGGAATGCCTAATTAGTATAGATATAGATTCCATTAAAAAGGCCTCGTTAATCCTAAAGTTCCACGCACCTTTCTATGCCATTGCTTCATAAAATATTACCCTTGCACATCATTGTTGACCAATTTGTGGCAGTCGAACTATATTTGAGCTGTGCAAAGACCATTTTACCCCAATTGTATAATTTACTCTTCTATTTTACTTGGGTTGGCCCCACTTGACAGAGTCACAAATCTCCTTCTCAATGGGGGGGGGGGTGGATAGAGGGGGCAAGAGCAGCATAGCATAGCCTGCTAGTGGTAGAATAAGGGCAAGGAGGTTCGAGAGACCGCAAAAATAGATTAGGGACGATGAGAGGAGCATGATGGTCTTGGTGGTTTCAGGAGTGGTGCTTTGGGGGCATGCGAATGGCGGTGAGGAGGCAGTTGTTGTGGTGGGTGAACACAATGTCGGTGTTTAGGTGGGGCGGAGGAAAAATGGCAGGGGAGGAAGGAAGGGGGAGGTGATGGGAAGCTTCCATCACGGTTAATTGAAGTATGGCTCACCAGAAGAAAGGAATTAGTGCAACGGTGTGTAACACAACCAGCGGCAGGTAATCGACATAGAGGAAGACAAGCCCGATCTAGCGAATCTGCGAGGAGAGCAACCAAATTGTGTGAGGTGAAATGTTTACGGGAAGGAGGGACACGAGGGTGATGAGATTGTTCGGGAGCTCACCAGAGTGACAGGGATGTGGTGGCAGCTGAGTGCCAATAATGAGGACAATGATGTGTTCCTTGTCTGCACCCTCATTTTCTGGTTTGGGTGGGGTAGGACCTTAGGAGCTCCATGTCCTCGTCGAGTCGTCACATGGCATGGTTTTGAGGATTCGCTGGCCATCCTAACGAGGTGGGGCTAGTGCCAGCCATGGCAAGTTGTCCAGGGGTGGATGTACAGTGTAATCACTGTGTCAGGTGATCCTAGTGACATGTGGCCAACCTTCATGTAGGGTTTACAATTTGGCTCATGTTATGCTCTTACTTAACCCTACGTTATACCGGGATATATTTATAAGGGTTTTATAGGAGACTCTACGTAGGAGTAGAGGGTATATTTATAAAGGGTACAAAGGAGACTCCACTTAGGGATAGGACTCTGAGTTGGAGAACGAAACAAGGATGTCTAAAATGTGCAACTACATAGGTGCGTATATAGGGCTAGGGACCAAAGTCCTGAACGGAGAAGGAAATCAGAGTCAGAATCAGTTGCACTAGCAGCCGCCACGTCTAATGTAGCTTGGCAACCATAATGGCAAACGCTGGATGACATGGCCGCCACAGTGACAAAACTACTTTCAAGACCGGTCTCAGGGATGAAGTGATCTGGTATTAGAAGTTCAGTGTATTAAGTGGAGTAAAAACATTCAAGGGTTAAATTAATAAACATGATACTTCGGGGCAGTAAAATAGACTTTTTTCCCCCTCTAAACACCGCCGAGCTAGTATTTTTGTGTTTCAAACGCAGTCTCGATACATTTTATATATTCTTATCAAACTTATTGCGGTATCTTATTAGCTCTTACTCCATATCACTTGATGGCTACAGGATGATGAAGAGATCAACAAAATGGTGCTTGGTTTTCTGGACCTCTCCGCCATGGTTGACATCAACCGGCTGGGGCTCCACCCCCTCGACATTTTTCACAGAAGCTTCACCGTTGGCGCTCGTCCAAACCCTAAATGGTCGAATACGGAGTACTTCACCATGCCCTCCGCTGTGGAGCTCTACGAGTGCGGCATCCATTTCAAGAGCCATACTAACGGCTTACTCAACGTCCATTTCGAACGCGGCGTGCTGAGCATGCCAGAAATCACGGTCGACGATCACACCGAGACAGATTTCCTAAACCTGATGGCGTTTGAGCGGCTACACGTCGGAAGCGGCAACCGCGTGACGGCCTACGTGGTCTTCATGGACGAAATCATCAACACGACCAGGGATGTGGCGCTGCTGAGCTCCAAAGGGGTTATCAAGAATATGTTGGGCAGCGAAAAGGAGGTGGCGAAGCTGTTCAACACTCTAAACAAGGGAGCGGTGATGAGCACACTCAGCGTGCTCCAAGACGTGAAGCGGCAGATGAACGATCACTGCAGGAAGCCTTGGAACAGGTGGCGGTTCAACCTCATCCACACCTACTTCAGGAGCCCCTGGATGTTCATCTCCCTCGTCGCCGCCGCCATCCTACTCGTCGCCACGCTCCTGCAAACCGTCTACACTATCGTTTCCGTCTACCACCTGTGATGCAATACGATCCCAGGGCGCTCCTGCAAACCGTCTACCGCCTACAGTAGTTATCTAATCTGCATGTAATCTTCTCATATTTGGTCCCAGGGCGTACTACTCACCCGGTCTGGCCGGTATGTTGACTTCGCTTGTCCTGTAAACTCCGTAAGCGATCAATATTGTTTCGATCCATGCAATGATCGAGTGTATCTGTGTCCAGTTCCAATACAAGTATATATAAATACTTGTCTTATCAAGGGAAGGTCTCAGGATTATTTTAGCACAAACAAGTTTTATTTTCAAATATCATACTACAGCTATTTTTCACACCTATGAGCTAGTTATTTTAACTTAAAACCAAACTATCATTTGTGATCGAGTAAGATTCATCAGACAGGGGATTCCCTCCTGATTCATTATAAAATCATATATTGTTAGTTTTATTTGTTTTCATGCAGATTAGATGTGTCTATGGACTCCCAAGGTTGAAGAACAATGAAAAGAGTTAAGCTTGGTCGAAACCGGAGAAATAATGAGTGCTGGAATTGCTGTCCAGACATTTGGATGCAGTTTTAGGAACCTAGATGGCCTTGAATTAAAATATCCATGACTAGAAAGTTGTACATCTCGTCTATTGAATAATCTCAATCGAACTTTGCATGTAGAAGCTATAACCTCCGGAAGACAGACTGCGTGCAGCGGCAGATAGAGCATATTTCGAGAAGTAATACGGTCATGCCCAACCATATCGGGCGACTGGATCACCTGCGGGTGTGCACGGGAATGGCCCTAAAAGGCCCATTTCAAAGCCGATTTGAACGCTGTTTGTTTTGGGGTGTTACTTGTGACTTAAGGAAGGTTTCTAGCTAGAGAGTAGAAACCACCCAATAACCTTAGATTGGGATGAGATTTGGAAGGAATCAAAGGAACCGATGTCGCTACATATATTTTCATCCAAGGGGGGAGGATGTCCAGGCCATCACCACGCACGCCCCCATCATCCATAGCTGGCCCTAGCACGCCCAAGAACACATCTACATCACCTCCACATGTGATCCAAGCAAGAAAAAGGAGGAGCGCCGTTGCCACTCAGGGCGGCCCTAGGGCCGGTGCCTCCAACACGTTGTCTCCATCGACGACCACCTTCCTCTTTTTTTTTATCTTGTTGCATCTTTGTTCTTGTACTCCAAGAACATCATTGTTAATGTATGTAAAGTTTAAATTTAAATTTATGAAAGATTTATATTTTTCAGTCTGTCGGTTTCAGTCCCTAGCAGTCTGACTGATTCTGTTGAGTGGGTAGACCAGTGCAACTGGTCAAACCGGCCATGCACAATGGTCTAACCAGTCATGATCAGTGATCAGATCGGCTGTGCACAGTGATATGACCGTGTGTGTTCTAGTTTTGGTTGTTTGCTCTGAAATTTGGGAATTTGGTCAAGGATTGGGTTATTTGGTCCTAGTTGCATGAAGCATGTTTGAGGTAGCATGGGTCAAGTTGTGAAAAACTTATGCCTGAAAATGATTTCTTAGTCTTTAAATATGCATAGATGCTTAGAGTCAACTATAGTTAACGACGAGGATTGGAATTACGCTCATGGAGGATGTGTGGTCTATAACGGTCAAGGAAGCTTGGTAAGATGGTTGAGCTCAAGCTTAGCACAAGCAAGGCAAGGGATGTTGAAGAGAAGGTTCCAGCAACAAGTTGCACAAAATGGCTTAGTCAATCCAAGTGAGGCGTGGTCTAATAGAACCGGAGTGAAAGAAACTTACGAATGTGTGGCAAGTCATTGGTGCACCTACACATAACAAGCATGATAATTACTTGCAAGGGAAGGTGAAAACCGGGTCAAGGTGAGAGTATTTTGGTAGTTTGTTAAATACTGAAAACTTCATTGGATCAAAACCGCAGCACTTGAGCACTGTCTGGGAAAGTGGTTTAGGTCAAGGATATATTGAGAAGATCAAGTAGATTAAAGGCTAAAGACTTAGCGGGTTCGGGATCATGTACTTTGAAAAGAGTGCATGAGTTAAGCGTGAGTATAAAACCCATGTTGTGTGGAGTTAACAGATTTTTTAAATTGTGCTAGTGGATAGTATCCATTAGGGTTAGATATGGGCTGGTTGATTTATCTATTTAGCTAACTATTCCAACCATTCTTGAGTTAGGGTTAGGGTTTGAAATAGAAGAGTGAGTGTTTGGGTTCTCCTAGGGTTTGGAATCTCCTCTCCCCCACGATCCCTTTTATCACGACACAAGTTCTAAGCCATTCTAGGAAATGACTCCTCTAAAAAAAATCAAGCATCCCATTTTCACATATCCCCTTCTCGCTATTTGCGCACATGTCCTCAAAAAGGTTATTTTCAGAATATTACATTTCTATTAAAAACTAAGTGTATTTGTACACTGAAATGTTTAGGATGGCAAAATGATGTTTTATAACATAGTATAGCTTCTGGAGTGCAAGTTTTGTGCTTAAGAAGACTGGGACATCAAAGTCAGTAAATTGAGGAGAGTGGTGTCTTCAAGAGTAGGATCATGTGTATTACTTTTTTTATATATTCTGCTTGTGCATTGAGCTCTGTACCATGATTGTTATTAGGTCCTAGTGTCTCACTTCAGTGGTTGATTGCTAGCTGCCAAGTTCTCATTCATGGTCAAGGCAAGTAACGTTGCAGTGGTTGCAATTTGTTATGAAACTCTCATGCTTTGTAGCCACTTTCTTAATTAAAAGTTTTTTTATTACAAACATTAAGTTTTACTGAATTTTATTTATGTGAATTATGATGAATTGTGGTGCTTACATTTTATGTGTGATCGTTGCATGATGATACCTCGATGATTATATGTTGATGTTGGATGTTTATTCGGTGCAAGCGCTATGTGTGCTAAATTGGCAATTATGTTGAATGATAAATGTCTATGTGGAGCAAGTGCTTACATGTGTTAAACTGTGTCACTTATGAAGTATATTGATTGTGGAGAATGGTGCATCATGAATTGCATTCATATTGTTGCATATGTATGCATA
The DNA here is from genome assembly GCA_036346265.1 of Melocanna baccifera. Classification (NCBI taxonomy): domain Eukaryota; kingdom Viridiplantae; phylum Streptophyta; class Magnoliopsida; order Poales; family Poaceae; genus Melocanna; species Melocanna baccifera. The sequence continues at coordinate 2,741,045 of CM070707.1, read as the reverse complement.
TGGAGTAAAAAAGTTGTACTAGTACACAAAGTGCATTTGGGCCAAGTCGGTGAGAAAGTAATATAACTAGTCCGGCGTGCTTAGGGCTAGGTTAGTGAGAAAGTTATACAACTATTCTAGAGTGTTCTTAGAGTTCATGGCATATTTGCATCATTGCACTATTATCAACATGGAGTTTGGAATTGAATGTGTGAAGTGGTTGATGTTGGTTTTGTAATTTTGTTTGACACCTAATAATCAACTTCATATGAGGTATGTGTATTTCATGACCGTTGCTTGCTGGGATTTATATATCAGTACTCCCATATTTTTCCCTCATTTCAGGTTTGAATGCTTCAAGACGTGCATGATGGGAGAGAATAGCTGGAGCCCACACACACTTCTGTGTTTCTTTTAATCCCCTAATTAATTGTTCTCTCAATGTAATTACTGTAAGGTCCTTTAAAGTATTTAAACCCTCTTTTTTTATCAAGATATTATGTGCTAGAATTTAATTATATTTATTATTAAGCATTGTATATTGAGTAATAGTGGCATCCTAGGGCTTGTGGAGGGCTAGGGTGTTACAATTGGTTCTAAAGTGGGCATTAGACCCCCATAAAAGAATTTTTAAATTGACACACGTGCACATGCAGGCTGGGAATGGGAGTTGCATTACGTTACACGCGCTTATTATACAATATGTGCTTTGTTCTTTTTCCCCTGCTGATGAAGGTTTATGTTTTGTATTAAGTGCTTCATTCATGGAAGTCCTTTTTGTCATAATACTAGTTACATGCCCATGCGTTACAACGGATAAAAAAAATCCTACTATTCCAACATGTCAAACCACTGTGACCAGACTTGGCTACCACCATGACCTTGGCTCCGCCACTACGCCCAACAAAGTTCTTCTGTAGCTCACGTCACACATTTTGTCGTTTTACTTAGCCTGCACTACACTCTTACTCTAGTACCACATTTGACTGAGCTCTGCTGCAACCCATGTTACACCTCCGTTGTGGTGGTCGATCCACCACCATGCCTAGCCTGCACCATCGTTCACATAGCCAAATTGGGCCTGTCATGACATGGGAAGGTGGTCAGATCCTAAAACACACTCAAATGTCATAACATGAAATGAAAACTAAAAAAATGTAATCGAGTCTTGTATAGCAATTCAAAAAGGGTAAGTACATACTGTCATAAGCTACAACTTATTTCAAGCTAAACTTTAGAGAAAAAGTAATTAGATTCTAAATTGTGAATCATACTGGCATGGATAACACTCAACGATTACCTTTGCGTTTGCAAGCAAAACAATCTCACCACATCATAGATTTGCATTTCATTAAACAAAAGATATCCTATCAACGCACAAACTTGTGACAAGGAAGCACTAGATGCTATTCATGGAATCTAATTCATAGTCATTCAGGCCATTACATGTTAGAATGGGCCCATTTTCTTACTTAATTCCAAGGCATGCAAGGTTTAGTACCATATTGGTAAGACAAGGTGGGGGAGACAAATTTATAAGATGGAGTCTATACCACTTCTTGAATTATGGATGTGGATGGTATGAGGATGGCTTTGGCTAATCACAAACATGTGCACGCACGAGCGCGTGTATTCGTGTATTTTCGTATGAAAATAGTGTGACTTGTGACGCACGACCGTGACATGGTGTGGTGTGGCGCGCTACTTAGCAGACCAAGTTCACCTTTATTTTTGCTGAACCATGCATCACTCTCTCTCAGTTTGAATGAAATTCAAACGTTTGAATTTGGAGCTTTATTGGGTTTTAATGACAGATAGTTATCAGTGGGTAAATGACTGATTAAATATGTCAGTTACCAGTGGGTAAATGGCTAGTTAAATATGTCAGTTACCAGTGGGTAAATAACTGTTTTGATCAAATCAGTTATCAGTCTGCCTAATACATATATATGCCTGGAGACGTCCAAAGAAGACACCCAAGTAGCTCACTGCCTCCATTCTTTTCCTTCTACGAACTTATGCAGTTGTGCTGCGCTGTCTGAGTTTCGTTGACTTTTCTTCTCGGTGTGCACCGTGAATAAGAGGAGCGGTATCTCCGAGCCGTTGCTGCTGTGAAGACCTGCACAGGGGGTGGCAATAAGGTTTCTGGACAGCGCACATCTACGCGATCGCTTATTGCACTGCGACATCATTAGTTTATTGTATTTATCTCCTAGTAAAACTTGGAATTAAAATATTGCCTACATTTCCAATATTACAAACGTAGTTTCATTGATTGTAAAGGAAATGGTAGATAATAAGAGTTCAAAAGACAAATCTCATTCTAATCAGGATCATATTTTTTTTAGATCGTCCATTCTAAGTTTTGACCGGTTGTATAATTGCCATTGTGTCTTGCAATATGTTAGGGATGAAATAGAACAACTAATGGATGATGATGGAGATATGGCCGAGATGTGTCTCATCGAGAAAAAGATGAGGATGGAATCATTTTTCTTTGGTGACCAGTCTTTGTTGGGCTACAACTCAGCAGGCGCTGGGACATCGGTTTCAGTTCCTATATCTCTAGTCTCATCACCCACAAACTCACGAAAGTTGGAGAAAGCCTGCTTGTGTAGAAGTAGGCATGATAGTGTGAAGAACTCAGATAACACAATGACAGAACATATTCATGAGCTGTAAATGTTACTAGAAGCATATTTTGTTGTCACTGACAGCACTCTTAATAAGCTAACATCGGTAATGAGTCACCTGTCTTCCAAATTCCAATATATATGGTTAATTTTCTATTACTGGGAGTTGAGGGTGGCTGAAGGAGTATACTGATGACACTGACGATTTTATCAACATTCAGCTGGTACATTAATATATTTCTTACTCTTCTCGTTCAAGTTATCAGCACATCGAATTTATGCATTTCACAGACTGCGAGTCAATAGTAATTGATTTGGCATGAATTTCCTGTGCTTCCAGGACAATGTTTGGAATCAGCTGATCCAGTTTGAGCTTCTGCTAATAGCTCCAACATTTATTGTCGCTATTTTTGGAGTGGTCGTGGGGATATTTGGGATGAACTTCGAGACTCCAATCTTGAACATAAAGAATGCATTCTAGTGGGTCCTGATTAATACTGGATTGATCAATCTGGATCAACATAATGAGGGTTAAGCTTATCTACAAATTCACTATTATCAACAGCTCCACATCCATGGAAGAATAATATGGTATGAATCATCCAACCAAATTTAGTTAATCAATCACACGCATAACAAGAGCCTATGTGAGAGAAGGTTGCACAGCACTAAAATGCAATCACACGAGATACATGTGCTGAAGCTGAAAGTTCACGCATACCATTCCTGATAGCATCTGGGGCACATAGCGTGGGTGTAGTCGGGCAACACAACTTTGTTGTTCACCTTTATGCAAATCCCACACTCTTCTTCCCTCTCAGCATCAATATTAGATAAGTTGTTTATTTCGTCTTCATCTCTCCTCCTGTACCTCTCCATGCACACGACCTTCTGCTTCTTGTCCCCCATGTCAGTGATCCGTCTTTGCAGTTGCAGCCAAGATGGAAATATGAGGATCCTCAGAAGGCCGAGAGCCCCAGCGAGGCTATAGTCTGTCCACTGCACCAAGAAGAGGAATATAAGCGCGGTGGGGCTGTAGGATACCCACATCTGCAGGCACGCGCCATCATACTCCTGGGAAAATTCAGAGGCCCTGTTCATCAAGCACCTAGAAAGAAACAGTACATAAAGGAGAAAAGCAACATAATCAGACCCTAATCTGAAGTAACGTGTAGCACATCACATACCACAGAACTCTTTGATGCTGGCTTTTCTCTCATGAGTCGACATGGTCTTCGTCCCATCAACATAAACCTGCACAATGCGCTACAATTTCAGTAACACAACTCCAAAATGTGAGCACCAAACCGACAAGTACGCAGCAGAACATGCCACAGAAACTTGTATATGAGGATCCTCAGCAGGTCGAGAGCCCTGGTGAGGCTGCAGTCCGTCCACTACACTAGGAGAGCCGCATCTACAGGCACGCGCCATTGTTCTCCCAGGGAAATTCAGAGGCCCTGCTAATCAAGCACCCAGAAAGAAACAAGCAGCTAGCATCATTCAATGGACAGATCACATATTGTCAGAGATCCCCCTCCCCCCTGAATCACACCAATTCTCCTCCCCCTTTTCTTTTAAGCAATCAGAATTTAGAATGTTGAAACACGTGGGGCAGTTTTTTAATATATGCCGCACGCATACACATAGGGACGGCAACAGGCACAAACCCGCTGGGTTTTGCTATCCTAAACCTGTGCCCATGAAAGTTGAACGTGCCCGCTAAAAAATCCATGTCCATGACGGGTACAAATTTTTGCCTAAACCCATACCCACTCGGGTAACAGATACCCATGGATCGCCCATGGGTAGGAGTAGCACATAAGTAGGGATGGCAATGGGTACCCGAAACCCGATACCCGATGGATTTTTACTCTATTAGGGCATAGGTCTAAGTCAATTTCCTAATCCACGGGTTTGGGATGGCAAAACCCAGTGGGTTTGTGCTCGTTGCCAGATGCGCCGCACCGCCGCTGCTGTGGGGAGGATTCGGGATTTCGGGGTGGGGACTGGGGAGGAATGAGGATTGACCGAGTGAGCAAATGAGCTAGAGTTTACATCTTTTATATGTATTAGTTGAGCCAGACTGGCTGTTGTGGGCCGGTATCGGCTGGTTTGCTGGATTTATATTACCCATGGGTTTACGGGTTCAGGTACTATAGGAACATATCCGAACCCAGCAGACTCGATGGGTTAAACTTTTTGCCCATTAAGAGGCCCATGGGTTAGAAAATTGACTCAGATCCATGCCCTAATAGAGTAAAAACCCACCGGGTATTGGGTTTTGGGTACCTATTACCATCCCTACACACACAGATACGCGATCTCCTCCTGATCTACGGCCACTTCGCCGCTCGTGCGCGCTCACGCATAATAGTGTAATCAAACAACCGGACTAACCCTCATGCGGAATCCCACCTCATGAATCAGATGCACTTTCGATGACGGAAGGTGAATCGATCGATCGGCCGACCTCCTAGGTTGCATTGCGTAGCCTTAGCAGCGATAGCGCCAACTGGAGGGGGTCCTCCCAGCCCCACCAAAACCCAAGAACCGCTCCCACTGACTCAATCATAACTGAGTAATCCACTATAGATTCGATTGAAGGATCAAACTATCATAGAATGGCATACTTCTCGCCTTGAGTTCGATCTGATATCATGAGGCAAAAGGATAGATATAGAAGCACTATATAGGTTCGTCTGATATGATCTTTATATATATTTGGGATCGTTATGTTCTGCTAGGTATCGCTACCGACTTATGAATTGGAAAGAAGTTTTTGATCCATGGCCAAATATATATGAATCTACAGGGTCACACACTTAATGGGCTGGAACGATAAAGGCCCGGATAATAGTTTCTAAGTGGGATGTGATCTCTACTCGTATCGGATAAAAATCCGATTGAAGGCTATATAAAAAGAGGTGTAGGGATTGAGGGAGGTATCCCGAAACACACCCATCAAAACCCTAGCTGCCACCTCTCATAACCCTTGCAGTGCGCGTTGGTGCTAGCACATCGACGCACGGTGTTTCCTCCCTGGATGTGTGGACATCGGTAGAAGCGTTGCTATTACTACGGTACTGATCGAGACGATCGCGAGGAGAAGACAATTGGTCGAAGGACTATCGACTGTTTCAACTACACCAACGAGTTCTTCGTTGAATCGCCTACTTCAACTCTACTTCTACTGTACTGCACGTCTAGTGATAACGATATATGATCTCTTACTTATATGGTTTCCTATTTTACATAGTAGAAAATTTTAATTTGGTCTACCTGTACCTCAATAAAATGTCACAGCAAGGTATCATCGTATGCACGTACGGCATCGGAGATGGTCCATGTTTTTTGATTGATTTTAATTCACTTCTCTGCAATATACGGTAAACCAACGAGAACGTGAAGACGACAGAGTAAAGGTACGACAGGCCAGCACCGGCGGAAGCCGACATATTTTCAACAATATTTTCCAGCACCGGAGATGGCGGCAGAGTCGTCTCCCGGGTCAATTGGTTAGTACTATTGAGAAATAATGTTGATCGACGAACGGTGATGCAATACACAATATGATCTCCACAAGCAATACAATAATCATACACAAGAATACCAGAAATAGAGAGTCTAATTGTAGTCTTTATTGATCTGTTCTCATTTACAATGGCTCAAAGCCCCTTTATATAGAAGAGTAGAAGTAGGGGTAGTTTAGGTATTTGCCCATCACATAATAGTTTCGTAACACTCCCCCTTGGGCGAATACCTCGGTATGCACATGCCTCATCAAAAACTCTTCCCAAAAACCCAGTGGGAAAAAAGGGATAGAGAAAAGAGTACATTGCATCCGTTGCTTGCGGCACTTGTTGCTTCATTAAAAATCTTACGTGAGAAAACTTCAGGAAAAACTCACAAAAGGAAAATAGTGCAACATTTAGATCTTCAGGATCATGTAAGTCTTCTGGCTTTACATATAGGCTATGGTTCAGGGATTTGCTCCCCCTGAACCTTGTAATTCCTTAAGTCGTTTTATACCAATGCCTCGAACGCACTTCTGGAAGCTAGAAACTGTGAGATATTTTGTGAATAAATATGTTGAATTATCACAAGACTTACCTTCAGTATCTTCCCTCTTCGTTCCTCTGGAACTCGTGAGGATAAAAGAATTTAGGAGTAATATACTTCGTGATATTACTCTTAACATAGCCCATTTGCATTTATGTGACACAAGCGGTATTATCTTCATAGATAATAGTGGGATCTGTAATGGTGCTCACACCACATGACTTCTAGATGTGGGTAATCATTCGTCTAAGCCAAATACATTCTCGTGAGGCTTCATACCACGATATGCATATGTCTCATTAAAAACTCCTTCCAAAAACCTAGTGGAAAAAAAGGAATGGAGAAAAGAGTATATAGCACCCGTTAAAATTGTGTTGCAATTGTTGTCTCATTAAAAACCCTTCAAGCAAGAAAGCCCAATGGGAAAAACTTACTAAGGGAAAAGAGTACAACGTTTATCTTCAGGATTTGCAATACTTATCTTCAGGATTCATAAACTATCTTCAGGATATATTATAATCTTCAAGACCTTTATCATGTCCATCGATTGGACTTATATCAATAGGTGGTAAAATCTTTAAGGTCGTGATCATCAAGTCAATACCTTCGGGGTTTGACAAAGTTAAGATTTTCTAAATCTCATGCATAACTATAAAAGTTTAGCATATACTCCCCCTGAAGACCACTTCTGGTGAAGTCCTATTATCCCACTGCCTTTGAGAAATGAGTGCAGGCTAGTGTACTTATCAGGATATGGGGATAATTAATTGCAGTGCCACATTTCTTCAGGATGTGACTCATTGAACCCTTTCAGGGTTTTTAACATTCAGCAATCATCCTTGAATGTTACCATATGACTAAAAATTTGTTCTACAGAACTAAAAGCATGGTCATACTAACCGGTCTTAATTTTGGCACTCAGTGGATTAATAAATTTACCATTTAACACCAAATATATGATACCTTTGTGGTAATAGAGGATATTGCCACACCATTAACTTCTGGTAGGAGATGCACTTTACATGTGCTTATATAGCGAACTTCTGGTTCTTAGTCTCCTCATTTCATTTCCTTGGGTCTTGGATGGGTCCTTATCCATTCATGGCGATCGCATAATCATTGGTGTATTTTCGATCAACTGGTGATTTCTCTTTAGGGAAATGCCCTCTCTTCTCGGGGATACTCTTTCTTCAAGTAAGAGTTCATCAGGTATGAGTTTTGTATACAAATGTATACATGTTACAATTTACTTTCTTATTAAAATACCAAGTCCTTCAGGGATCGAGTCTTGGATTCCTTCAGAGATCCCATCAAGGATCGTCAGAATCCGATAACTGCATATCTCATTCATGTCGTCTGCCAGAGTTATTATATAACGGAACATTATTTCATTTATAACAGGAGAATATAGATCTCTACAGGGATCTTGGAACCATCGCTTTCACCACCTCATTATTTTATAATGACCCATCAAGTCTGGACGAACTGGTTCCAAGACTTTTATCTGCGATTATGGTTCAGCCTCAATTGCTTTCTATCATTTCGACCCGATATGAACACTTTAGATGTTCGGCCATGGACTTTGGTTCTGGATTGTTCTCATGCGAGAAACTTTTAGCAATTTTAGAGGCAAACTAGTTGTCGACAACTTTTCTCCGAATATCCTCATAATTGAGTGTATTTCAATATTAACCAAAACTTCGTCATTTCCCAAAACAAAAATCGTTTGGTAGTTCCGTGTTCCCCAGTAGTATAATATGTGCGCGCTTTATTACTGGGGTTTTCATCTTCAGGATGAGCCTCTTCAGGAGGTATTCCACCTTCATGGTGAATTTTCTTCTAGAGTATTCAAGGAGTATTAACAATTATGTTGACTAGTGTCATCAGACCTTAGATCCACAGGCGTCCCCGTAGAATTTAGGTTACTGACCATTGAGTCAATTTTGTAAAGATGGAAATACTATTCAACCCGGGGTATTCCAAACTTAGCGACGTATTTACTTCAGGTAAATACTATATAACTCCTTCATGTAATGAGCAAGGAAATCGCGTCTCCCGCTTTCAAGACAGAGTATCAGCTAAACTTATATTTAGCTTAATTAGTGCGTGAACCATGTAGTAAAGATCTTTCTTCAGGAAAATATCTCGGCATTCAAATGTTTTGGGCATTACTCTCCCCCTAATGCCGAGATGTGATCTTGCTTAATAGCATACTTTAAAATTCCCTCAGTATGCTGCGGTGGTGTTGTCATATGGGAAATGATTGGTCTCATAATACGCACTAATCCTTGATTTGAGGTTTCTTTTCTTAATGCAGTGAGCTAGATATTTATTAATGCAGTGGCATGGATAACTGCGCATCTCTACTTCCAGTAGATTATCCCAAATATATGTTGGGTTATTAATCTGCGATAACAGAAATATTCTAGCTTCTTATATTGCCCAATATTATGATCTAATTTCTCATACTTCTGACTTTAAATTTAGATCGCACAAACTTCAGGTTTTATGTTAGTGTAATATGCATTATGCTTTGACAGCATAAAGTACATCTTCAGGATGTTGGCAAAAGTATGAATATAACACTATCACATAAAACACGCCTGACGATTAATCTACATGGAATATATTTATATATATTCTGCTGGAATATACATCTAGTTTAACCTCCTAGATAAAATAATTATTCTTCAGGAATATATGTGATTAATTCGGGAGGTATTTTTATATGCCTGTTACAATTTATAATGTCAACTAAATATGACATATTTAGATCATTCGGGATCATTAATATCCAATAGGTCGTCTAATATTTTGAGAGTTATATGTGCTTCAGGCAAATTGTTATAGCTTCCAGTGGTATATGTGCGGTAGCTTCATGCTACCTTGTAATACCCATGTATGTGGTCGCATGCTGGCGACTAGCATATTACTGGAGACAAATCAATTACCCTTCGAGGGTTGTAATGATTTTCCAACAGTGGATAGTAAATTCAATTATCTCTCAAATATATAGTTTCAGACTTATTCGCTTCTGTACTTGACCTAGGATATGCTTCATATGTCCCAATTTCTCCCCCTTTTCATGCCAACCATAAAATTCCAAATGAGAACGCATGCTTCTAGCAGTTGTTTTGAATTATCTTAGAGCGATAATTTATTATTATACTACTTCAAGAGTATAATGTTATTGGCGTGAAATCATCATACACTTTATAATATGGAAAATAAGGGTTGTATATAGACTTCCAGTCTTTGGGGTTCATAGTGTTGTCTAGTCGAGGTGATCTTTCTGGGATTCAATATTTGACTAGATTCCTTCATCAAGAGGGACATATTTTCTATTGCCATCTGGGTAATAATGAGCTGAGGCATGTCATTCCTTTGGAATATCAGGCATAATATTTACAAATGTTATTCCATGCATGATTAATTAAATCTTACTTCAGGTAAGATATGCTATTGGCAATGTGTTCTATTAAGCGACTATTCAGCAGGGATAAGGTTTTAACAGAACAGCTTAGACCAAATATTTATGGTTTCTGGGAAATAATTTTCTAATACATAGTTTCAGCAAAAGATAAGAATTGCTCTTTATGGGCAAGATTGATGCTACCCATGTAGAAAAATGGCATCTAAGTAAGACTAAGAGATAACTAGGAGAATGCTGCTGTCCTCCATATTGTTCACCATAGGTATATTCTTTATTATGAATGCACCTATTTATTGGTAACATACGAGTTACCTACACTCAGTCCAGAGACAGTGTGGTGCAAAACGGAGTCATACTCGCATGCGGACTTCTGGTCCTAAAAGGAGCAATAGATCCTGGCAAAGTGCCTTCAGGGTTACCAGTAACACTCCCGAGTAGAGTAGAGGCGATACCTCACCAACTACTAAGTTTTTACCTTTCAGCAGCAAAAGGGTACAGCTTCGTCATCGTCATGGTTGACAGCAATGTGATTGTATGCTGATGAAATAAGTCTAGGTGATGCAATTGCAGCCATTCGGGGCGTGCAAATATCCGCTTAGTGATGCCCAATATCGTACAATATTCATGCAGTTTTATACATACTTCTGGTAAGTTATCTCAGCTACATGAGTGTAAAAGAGTAACAATTTACTTTTATCTATTCAGTAGATAAAGAATTATTTTTCAGATTTTCCTAGCAACCTCTTGGGATTTTCTTATAATTATTAAGGGATATAAGTAATTTTCATAATTACTAATCCATTAAATAAATCCCCAAACACACAGTGCTAGGAAATAAACCATAAAAAATATGATGCTTCCGATGTGTACTAAGTCTAAGGTCTCACAAAATTACGGAAGCTCATACACCTAAAAACCATGTTCCTAGGATTTTAAATTTTCTGAAATTTTTTAGCAATTTAATAAATTTCTGCTAATTAATAAGCAATTTTCAGAATTACTGAATAAGCAGAAAAATGCTGAATAAACATTATTCCAGAAAAATAGTAATACCACATGTTAACTATCGATTGCAAATTAATGATAAATTTCAGTATTAAATAACAATGCCACAAAATTATTTGGATATCAGTAAAGCTGAAATAATTCAGTTAATAAACATTGTGAAATAAAAGCTGTCTTCTGGACCAATTTGCAATTACAATAAACTGTAGGGTCATGTTTGTATACTTTATTCTCGGTTTTTAACTCATGCCTTTAATTAAATAAAAGCCGGTATAGTTGACCAAATTGTAATTACAATAAACAGTAAAGGCACATTCATGAATATTTTTCCTCTTCTTCTCAGTGTTAGCATATCCCTTTGAAATTAACCAAATTTCGGAGGGGGAATAATAAAAAAAATGCTTAACCGAAAGTTAAGAGAAACCCAAGGGCTTCTTTGCAAAATGCCGGCTCAACCAGTCAACCTTATCTTCTTCACCACCGATGCCCATTCTTTGGTTCCCCATTTTTTTCGGCTCCCCCCAAACACCTCCGCTTCATCCGGCTGTAACGGTCAGCTCCCCCTGCGCTCGGGCCACCACTCCCTTCTACCCCTTCCCGCAAGACCAGGGCCACGTCCCCCTTTTTTTTCGGATCTGCGAGCGAGGCAATGAGCCAGCGCAGTGGGCGGCGGGGCGCAGTCGGCGAGCGAGCCAGCCAGCCAGCAGCTAGCGCGCACGGCGCAGCCAGCGTGGTAGGCCTCACGGCCGGCTGGCGGGCTGGCGCGCGCTGGCAGCGTGGCGGCGCGCAAGGCGGCGGCTGCGCGGACGCGGTGCAGCAGTTGCGCGGCTTGGCGGCGGCGCAGCATGATCTGTGCGGCGCGCGGGCTCGCGTTGCTAAGCGCGGGGCGAGCTGCAGCGCGGCCGAGCTGCAGTGCGGCGGTGCCGCTTTGCGCGGGCCGGCGCTGCAGCGGGGCGGCATGCATCGGTGGCAGCGCAGCGGCGCATCGGGCGTCGGCGCCTCGGGGAACCGCGAGCGGCGACCGGTTCGGCGACTGCCATCGGCTACCACGGTAGAGGTTTCGGCTACCGGCGGCTGCCGCGGCGGGCGTCGGTGGAGCGGCTACAGGCACAGGCACCGGATCTACGGCGGCGGCTGCCGTGGCGGCCGGTTTGTTGCCGTCGGCTGCCACGGTGGCCGAGCCGCTGCCGCGCGTGGAAACTTGGGGATTTCGGCCAGTGGTTTGAGTGCGCGTTTGAACATTATTTCAGATCATGCTTCAAGCAGATGGATTTAGTATTGTTTGCATTTCTTTCCTATACATGATGTTTCTGATATGATGTTCTAAACCGATCTAGAGAATTGGGTCTTAGATCTATAACCAAACAATATCGATCTGTCAATAGAACCAATTTCTACGAAATGGGTCTACTCGGGGCATTGCTACGAATAAGGACTGCAATCTAGATTGAGGATAAAAACTGCAATGCAATGTAAACAGATTGGAAATTGCATACCGTGCACCGTTATAGAGACTCGTGCTGATAACGTATTGAGAAATAATGTTGATCGACGAACGGTAATGCAATACACAATATGATCTCCACAAGCAATACAATAATCATACACAAGAATACCAGAAATAGAGAGTCTAATTATAGTCTTTATTGATCTGTTCTCATTTACAATGGCTCAAAGCCCCTTTATATAGAAGAGTAGAAGTAGGGGTAGTTTGGGTATTTGCCCATCACATAATAGTTTCGTAACAAGTACCACCAGTATCAACCCGTGCATCACGGGCTACATATTTTCAACAATATTTAAATTTTTGTAACTTAAGTTTTAAATTTGTAGAAATTTTGGTAGCAAAACTTCAGTTATAAATGTTAGATTTCAAATCTTGGAAAGTCGTGTCTGTACTACGTATGTGATTTTAATTCTGAATTTATAATACATTTTCACAGCAGTTCTTAGACATTTAATTTTTTGAATTTATACATATTTAAATAACACAGTTTCTAAGATGGATTTAGTCCCAGCTACCATAACAGTTGGTTCCACCAAGTTCTAGTCATTTTTTCCCTGGATTAATTTGGAGGTTGGGTTCAAGGAGGCCTATTATTAGCATGTACACCAAGCAATGAGCCATGCAAACATGCAGATTATAGATAATTCCTTTATGGAGTAGCAGCCACGTCAGATCGGACAAAAGTTATGAGTTCCACTCGGGGTTAATTTGGTTAACGTGTCATTTCCACATCAGACCTATATGTTCTTAGTGTTTAACCCAACCATGCAATGCATCCTTGCAAATAAATTAATTGTTCAGAGGTCTTCTTTTTATTCGATTAATGAGATAATTGCTAGCAATTTTTTTCTTTTAATTAATGTAGTAATTTCTAGCTTTTTATCTCCTAGGATTAACATAGGGTTTCTAGAGGAAGCTCAATTAGTAAAGGTAAAGAAAAAGAATGATAGATAAATCGTCTCAGACTCATTATTAAACGTGCACAGATGTAGCTTGATTGCTATCCGGATTTTGTATCTTGTGCGCTAGCCGTAGTGGTGCTCCCACAATTTCTAGGATGAGTGATCGGAATTAAAGAAAATATTGTTCAATAGAAAAAGATAATGCTCTCAGTGGTAAAAACCAAAGTACAAATTGTTCATACTAAAAATATCTCAAATAATATAAAAATTACAAAATAACTAAGAAAAATGTAATTTTAACTCTACAGCTCTTTGTACAATCTTACGGATAGTCATTCTATTTTATTATTCTTTAGGATCACCTTGCTACCTTCTTCAAACTTTAAAAGTTCAAGGAACTTTTCTTTATTACATAAGTCTAACTAGCATTATCTTACAAAAAATTCAAATATACAAACTTCTTCATTTTTGAAGACTATATGATCTACATTTTACAAAGACACAATCATTGAATCAACTGTTTTTGATTTGCCAATTTCGGAATTGAGAGGAGGAGTGGGAGAACAAACGCAACTCACCTGAGGATGAGACCTTGCCACAACGCTGACTATTCCTTACCTCCTTGCTCGCTCGTGCATCACTTCGCTCCTAGCACCGCTTGCTTGCAATTGCGTTGAGGCTTCTTTTTTATTTTTCAAATAAACAATTTCTTTTTCAAAGCTCAAAGATGTAAAATTAGGGATATGGGATTCACCTACGGTAGTTTAGGCATCGCTGGTGGTGCCCGGGTGACCTTGACCCTGTGCGCGCTGCTGCGCTCCCTCCCCTTCGCGTTTCGGCCCTTCTTCAACCTCCTAGGCCAAGTCGCCACCATGCATGGCCATTGCGGTCTACAGGGTATGGGTTCGAGCTACTGGCTACTGCTGCCTCCCTTGTGCTCAGCACTTACTGCCCACCTGCCACCCTGCTTGCACGCATGCGCCGCTTGCCGCTTGCTCACTAGCTACTTATCACCTACGTGCACCGTGCGTGTGGCCAAATGCCCGAGCCGTCGAGTGAGTCAACCCACATTCACAGAGAGAGAATAGGGGGGTTAGCTTGTTAGGGTTAGGGGATGGTCTAATGGGCCAATATGAATTAGGCTAGCTAGAGAGGGTGTATGATGGACTTGCAGCTCATGTGGGTTGAGGGAAAGTTAGGGAAGTGAGGTGGAATTGGATTGATCGGGTATAAATATGACGAATCTAGCTTAACTAAAAGTACATATATGTATTATGCTTAATATATACTGGATTTTTTTTTTCAAAATTTTTAGGTGTTGAGCAAAACACCCATGAACCATATAGAGTCCGCCCTGGCTAGCCGGAGATATAGCCGTGCATTCAGGTTAATTAACGGAGTCGAAACGTTTCGAAAAAAAAGTTGTGCATACGGGTGCTCACGGGCCGGGAGTTCCATGTTGCAAAATTAAATCATCGGTGTAACGGAGACTTAAGCGGTATTAAACTCTTTTGGATCCTTAGTTAATCACTATTGGAAAAAGAAATTCTGTTTCATGGTAAATCGGTAATTTGTCTATGGCACGTCAAGCTTAATTAGAGCACCGCATGCTCCTAAATCATCGGCGTAATGGAGACTTACCGGGCGGTATTAAACTCTTTTGAATCCTTAATCAGCCACTTTTAAAAACAAATTAAGGAATTTGGTTCATAATAATTTGTCTATGGCACGTCCGAGCTTAGAGCACCGCAGGCATCACTCCGTGATCGGAACTCCTGACGCGTCCATCCATGGAAAAATCACGTATCTACTCATCCAGACTATGTAGTCAACTTACAGGTATTAGTGAAGGACACGTCCGTTTGCACAAGATGTATTTTGATTCCCGTTACTACCTCCGACCACCGAGAGGTGTATGCTTGTATGCATTTCCCAATTCCCAAATACACATCACGACGGTAACAACACGCCGCCGATCGGCTCTTCCGGCCAACTCCTGGTGAGGTGGTGTAATTGTGAGTGTATAACTTTATCTACCAGAGTTTAATTCTTAATTCTTACTTTTACGTAAACGTTAGTGCACTTCAATAGAAACTCTATGAGGTTATAGACTTATTTCTGGTCTCCGTTATTCCAGATGTGTGTTAAAGGATGCACTCACATGTATATACCTGTGGTTTGTGTGTGTGGTGGTGCGCGCACAACCGTCTTTTCTTGTAATAGCAAAAAATAAAATCAAAATAAGACGTCAACATGTGCAGTATTTTTGTCCATGCAAGCATGCATCTGGATTGGTAGTACCGTAGGCATGGGCAATTGGATTATATATAGGATTTATTATAAAGGAAACTTAGGTTATTCAATATGTTTTCAGCAAACTCGCATGAATTTCTGTCCATGTGAAAATTGCACCGGACTCACACGAAGTTTGATTATTTGTTTTTCCCCCGTGGTGCACGTACGTAACTGTTATTTGGATTTATAATTTTTGTAATATACACATAGGAAACTAGCTGGTAGATTTCTAATAACCAACCATGCTGTGAATGGGTCAGTAACGTACGTACGTGGTACGCTTGATACTTCAATTGGTCGATCAGTAGTATGTCTTAGGCCCTGATCGTTTCGGTTTTTTTCAGCTTCAGCTTCTAGTTTCAGTTTTTTTTTACTATTCACTACACTATCCACTAACTCAGCTACAGTGTTTTCAGCTAGCTACAGTGTTTTTTCAGCCAAAAGCCATCGCTATTCCGATCACCCCCTCAGTGTCGTCCCTAGCGGCTGCTGCTGCTCCTGTCCCGATCTTTATTGTTATTTCCTCAATACCATATTAGTACGTGTAATATTAAGATGACGCTTAGATTAATGTTTACTTATAATTTTTGTACTATAGTTGATTTATTTTTTATTATAGCCGAGTTAACTTATTTAACATAATTAAATTTAAAAAATATAAAAATAGAAAAATATATTAACCCATCACGGACAATACAAAGAAATACGAAAAAAGAAAAGATCAAAAAGACCAAAACATTTAAAAAACTAAAAAAACAAAATTACTGAATTTACACAACACGGTTACCTACAACCAGTGTTGGTTTCCTCAGGGTGTCTTCTCTTGGAGCTCTCCATAATGTGTTTGCTCAATTTACACATGTTGTGAGCTTGCAAAATATAAGTTGCAGCAGGTGCCCACCTATAAATGCGTTTTTTTCGACTACAACTGGTAGTTAATTGCTGTGGTTGTGGCTAACGGCATTAAAAAAATTATTTTATTTATTCCTTGAAAAGAAATCGTAAACTAAAACAAAACACTGGACCATCTCCGGCCGGTGCCACGTGCTGCGACATTAATCTATGGCAGCAGGATGTCTTGTGCCCCATCAGCTTGTTCTCATCCACGTTCGAGTGCCTGCTGCTGTGTCGTAGTTCGTAGCATTGATTGGTTGTGCAGTTCAAGATCAGCCTATGCTAGTTTGTGCATGTTAGCTGCTTTACCAGGTCCCCGGCGCCTACACAGAGCTGGGAGTTGGGCCGTGCCAGCAGCCCAGGCTCACCGTGCTTCGTGCTGATTCGTGCCGTGCTGGCTTGGCTCAGTCATCCCACCGTGCTGTGTCGGCCCGCCTCACCTCTGGTCAGGCCCAAGCACGGCCCAAAGCCCGTCGTGCCGACGTTCATGCCATGCCAGCCCAAGCCCAGCCCAAAGTAACTATGCACGACGAAGGCGGCGGGCCGGCGGCGATAATTGTGGGCGATGTCCGTCATCTTCTTTTCTCTCGTACCCACCTCGTTAAAAATTAATTGAAGTTGAATTAGTTGTATGAACACATGGGCACGCAATGACGTAAATATTTCGGGAAAAGTGGAATTGCATTGATATTTTAAAATATAATGTTACTGCCTCGTTAAAAACATTACGCTCTAGAGTGTAGTTTCTCGAGTAAGGAAAAGAGTACAGTAACAATATATGTACATAATAACTATAACAACATAGTACATAGTAGTTACTTATCAATGTTTAGATCGTTCATGCATGCAAAATGCCGCAATCTGCCGGGACAAATCCCGCCGTTGCTTTCACTAGTGAGGTTAGGTTAGTATTCAATTATTGTTAGTTATACACCCAATATGTTATAGTGACCATGAGATCATTCTTGGACACTATAAAAGGAGGAGCTTGTTGGAAGAACCAAGTGAGGTATGCTCCACTTTACATTATTCACATCATGTATTCATAAATTAAATGCAGCTCTAATTGCAAATAGCGCAACCAACAAAACATTTGAAATACTGCTATTTGAAAATACATCATCAGTATTGTAGTTACTGACCTGCCCATGATAATAGTTTTAGATAACAATTTATTGCTACCATTTTACATTGGTAGAATAAGTAATTATACACGTGTTATATAATGTGTTGTCTGTAGAAGGACTTCTTCAAAGGTACATTGCTCACTTATATACAAATGATTTGTGGCTAATACACTATTGATGCCACTACTCTGATTATCCCATTGAAGCTATACCAATGATGTTTAGTTGAAAACTAGAAAATATATTGTAGAAAATCATAGATGAAAGAACAAGGTATTTGGACTTCCCTATTATTACAAATATTGGTCTCTATTAATTTCCGTATTGCTTACATATCCCATCCCTCCCCTTCGGCTCCTCCCCCTTCTCAGATCCCCCGCCCCCTCTCGGCCTCCCCCCGCCGCCCCTCTCCTCCCCCTCCGGCTCCCCCTCCCGGCCTCCCCCTCCCCCCGCCGCCGCCTCCTCCCCCTCCCCCCCGCCGCCTCCACCCCCTCCGGCTCCCCCTCCCCCCGCCGCCGCCTCCTCCCCCTCCCCCCCGCCGCCTCCACCCCCTCCAGCTCCCCTTCCCGGCCTCCCCCTCCCCCCGCCGCCCCCTCCCGGGCTCCCGGCCTCCCCCCGCCGCCCCCGGCCCCCCTCCTCTCCCTCCCCCCGCCGCCCCATTCTGCAGATCCGCCCCGCCACCCCTCTTCCCCCTCCCCGCCGGCCCCGCCACCCCTCTCCTCCCCCCCCCCGCCGCCCCTCTTCCCCTCCCCGCCGGCCCATCACCCTCCTTCCCAGGCCAGATCCGCCGCCTCCCGCCTCCCTCCTCCGGTCCTCCTCCTACTCCTCCGGTCCTCCCCGGCCGGCCCGTCGTAGGAGTTCGTTCACGGTGACAACCATGGTGGCTGTGCGCACGCTGCTGCTTGCGTCGGCGTCGACCTCCTCCGCCTCCGACTCCGACTCCACCTCCAAGGCTCCAAGCCTCCAACTCCTCCTCCCGCGACTCCAATGGCACCGCAGCACCTCATCCTCCTTCTCAGCCGACTGCTCGAGTACGCGCCTCCTTTCCTCCCCCTACTTCTTTGTGATTGCGGTTGCGGGTGTGAATGTGTGATTGCGGGGGCGGGGGACGCGGGAGGCCGGGAGGGGGGAGGGGGAGGCCGTGCCGGCCGTGCCATGGGAGCCCGCCGTGCAGCCCGAGCCCGCCGTGCCGTGTCGGCCCGAGCATGACCCGATCTGCCGTGCTGTGCCGTGCCGCCCACCGTGCCGGATTTTGAGGCCCAGCCCGGCCCACCGTTCGTGCCGTGCCGGCACGGCCCGCCACGTGTTGGGCTGGGCCGTGCCGGCCGTGCTTCGGGCTAGCCCAAAGAAGCACGGCCCAACTCCCCTACACATGCCCGACCATAAAATTAACCTCGGTTCGGGTTCTCCGCTTTTGGCACAGATCGTGTCTCCATAGCTTTCACATGCCTAGACGAAGATAAAACTATTTCAAAGGCTATTCAATTCGTGGTTGATGTGTTGTGCTGTGGAATAATAATAGTTGATATCACAAAAGATTTTACACGTTTGTTCTATTAAGGTTTTGTTGGTACAATTCTAAAAATACACTTTCAGATAGACATTTACAAGCTACCGTAGTGGTGTTTTCCAAAAGTAGGCAATACTAACATTGTTAACGGTCCCTCTCCTCTCGAACTGCGTTGCCCTAAAAAAAATACATCCAGCATTCTTCTTGCTTCCCAATCAACACCGTCCTCATCCCCAATCTCCTTACCGGCTCCTCACCAACGTCGAGTAGGAGGGGGTCCTACCCCTTCTCCACACATCTACCGCATAACAAAGCTAGGGAGATTCCGCCCTCCAGTGTGTCCGCATAGATATTTTGACAAAATAGTCCCCCATATTTTCAAATTTACATATAGGCTCTCAGTTTTTGCAAAACCCTCCACTTTTTTTTGCTGAATAGCGACCCACAGTTTTTCGTAATTACATATAGACCCTTAGTTCTTAAGAAAAGGCCCTTGATTTTTTTAAAAAAACCCTCCGCTCTCCTTTTATTGCGAAAATGCTCTCAATTTTTTGCGAAAAAACCTCTCCACTTTTCTTTTACTGCAAAATTTCACCTCTTTTACTTTGGTCCATACAGTGACTGACGCGGCGTGATGCCGCACCTATGTGACTAATACGCATGATGCCAATGCAACACCAGACGCCACCGGGCACGCAACGAGTCCACGATCAAGTCAACTTCAACTCTTCAAGATGGACTCACTGTCACTGAACTATACAACACGGGCATTAAGATGGATGAATTTTCTGGTGGTCCTCTCGAGTTCTTTTATCAACTACAGCAAGTGCATTCTTTTCTTAGTGACACTAAGCCTCAGTGCACTGGATCCGAGGAAAGATGCTAGTTTTTGTGGTGGCAAGTGGCGAAGTCACATCATGCATGTAACAGTATTGAAAAACCATAATTACAAAAGAACAATGTACTAGCACAGCAGCGCACAATTTCGAGGACACAAGCTAGGGACAAACTTTGATCCGCCTTGATGTTGTCCTACAATAGCTTGTGACAAGCTGGAAATTTGGACGGATTTGACACTATTATAGTCGTGTGGTTGGGGAGCGCACAACTCCACTGTTCATTATGAGTCGTGCGGTCAGGGAACGCATGACTCCACTGTTCATCATGAATCGTGCGGTCGGAGAGCGCACGACTCCACTATTTATCATGAGTCGTACGGTCTCCAATCGCACGATTAACACGTGTCATGCTCGCGTGAGTTGTGCGATCGGAAGGGAATCAAATTTGAAATTTTATCGCGCAGGGGTCTAAATTTGGTATTTTTATCGTGTGATAGTGCCAAATCCGTCCAAAATTCCTTTTCAGTATTCAAGACGAACTATCCCATCGTTCAACATACATGGCTCCGCTCATTTCGGCTATTTTCGGCTTCAGCTTCTAGTTTCTACTTTTTTTCACTATTCAGTATTTCGTTTTTTCTGGATTTTTTAGATATTTTAGGCTTTTTTGCATTTTTTTCCTGTGTTTCTTTGTATTGTTCCTAATGGGTTAACATATTTTTTCTATTTTTACATTTTTTTAAATTAATTGTGCCCAAAAAACGATGTGCATCTGCTACATATATCGATGAACTGCACCGGCCAGTCCACTTGTTATAGAAAAGACATGGCTTGCAAATGCAAAGTGCAGTATATATTTGTTTGTCAGTAATTGAGTGTGGTAAATTATGTGTTGAGAGTACTTTGTTGATTTTTTAAAAAAAATTGTATATTACCCTAGGAGTAGTCTTCTTCCCTCCCTTTTCGTCTTCTAGTATAGGCGCTGGCCGGTTAAGGTTCTTCAGGAAGCAGCCGCCTCTCTCATTTAGATCCACCAACTTCAGATCAAGATCTGTAGTATTCGGTTCCTTCCCTCGGTGACCTTGCTTTTGCTTCCCCCGAACGCCGTCCTTCTCCGTGTGGAAACAGTTTATTTTTCCCCGGCGATGGTGAGCTCTGCCCTCCCTCCACCTACTAAATAATTGCTAATTTCAATGTAGGTTAGGTGTTTGTCACCTTGCTGGTCGGTGTGCCACCTCTCCGGCCGTTGTGTAACCCCCAAGTTTTTTTTTTTTTGCTTCTTGTCTCTAGCTTCGTAGCCTTCCACCCAAATCTGGCCAAATTAAGGGCTCAAAAGTTCATCTCCATGTGATGGAGTTCAAATCAAATCATCTACTACCTCCTCAGCAGACTCAACCACTGCTTCTGGAGACCAAAACAAGAGGCGGCGCGCCAGCGGTCCTCTCATGGCTACGCCACTTGCCTCGACTCAGGAAACCACTGTCCCCACACAAACTCATCTCAGCGGCCCTGCCTCAAGATTCTCCAGCGAAACTTGTCACTGTCAAAGCAGGGATTACAAGAATCAAGCCCTTTCCTCTTGTAGAGGAGGCCAAAACTCCTCGTTGTCCACAAGCGCCGTGTTCAGTTATGGTACAACTCCGACGAGGATTCCAGGTGTCACCGTGACAAGCTTCTTCCCCATCTAATCTTTGAGCTGGCTTCTTGGAATTTTAGGACTGTATTATAATTTTTTATTGCCTTAGATGCCCTTTCTATAAATATGGGGATGTACCTAGGGCTATAAATGAAGCCAAGCTCGAACGAACTTGATCTCGAAAACTCGAGCTTAGTAGAAACTTAAGCTGAGCTCGAGCGAGCCTAAGATTGCTGTTGAGCTTTGAGCTAGGCTAAAGCTCGGCTCTGACAAAGCTTGAGCAGGCTTGAGCCCAACTCATGTAGGCTCGGTAGCGCATGAATTAGAAAAACTGGAATTCCAACCAAGGTAATTAGCCAAAGACAACAATATTGATGAGGACATCTTCATCGAACCAATTACACGAGCACGAGCTAAAACGATTAATCAATAGGTGAACTTATTTCTTGTCAAGTTAAATATTAATTTAGATGAGGACTAGGTGTTATCTAATACTAGTATTTTAATTATTCTTAGATTTGTGTGAGAAGACGAGAATACCCCTAGAAGATTGCATGAACCATGCATAAAGGCACAAGGGAGTGAAGAAATCAACCATCGTCGATTGGACTGCTCCGAGCATACTTGAGATACCGTTTGAACAGGTCTGAACGTTGCCAATGCTGATTGGACTGCTCCGAACATGATCTAGCTATCAATCGGACTGGTCCAGCTCCAGCTACCGATCGGACTGGTCCGAATGTTTCTCTTTAGCTGAATGGATTGGTCCGAACATCTTTTGACCCGGACGGACTTCGGTGGCTACAACAGAGACAATGTCGAACCCAGAATTTGTTGCCATGTGCATGCATCTATTTAGCCACATACATGTGAGATGTTGGCGTGTATCTTTAGGAACAAAGTCGGTTTATATTACGTATAGCAATCGGGTATGACTATTAGGGCTGGCCCAACAGGGAAGTACTACCTCTATATATATATTCTATATGCTCCTTCATAAGGGGGCAGACCACGAATAAACAATTTTGAGAATTATACTTTTGTTTTCTAGGTTAGCAAAAGCGCGCCTCGACGAAACTGGAAGTTTCTCTTCACTGTTGTTCTTGTGAATCCTAAGGTTTGTAGGAGCATCACGTCTACTTTTGCGTGGTCAGGTAGACGGGATCACGAGCATGTGGTTGGGTGAATTCTTTTGTCGTAGGTTACTGTCCTAACAGTGGTTGGCGCTATCGATTTGCCAGGTTGCACAGATCCAAATTATCATCATTGATTCTACGTTGTGAAGATCGAGCATCCCCTATATCATATTGGTATCAAAGCACGGTTGACACAGTAGGATCAATTTACCTGTAGTTAGATGTATTTTTCTATCCTATACACAAAAGCCAAAAAAAATTCAAACCTAGTTTTTGTTTCTATTTTTTTGTGAGTTTTGTTACGTTTTTGTCCATTAAGAATTTTGTTTAAGTGCTGATTGTTGTGTTCCTTTGCGTTGCTTAATCTTTGTGTTTTTAAATCCTTGAAAATCCGCTATTTGATCCTTCAATTAGCTCCCAAAAAGAATAGATTTAATTTACCTTTTGAATTCTTGTTCTTGTTGCCATGTCAAAATTTTGCGCATCTTGGGAAATATCATAGCTGAACATATTCTTGATTTCCTTCTTTGTTCATTTCGGCCCAGAAAAAACCTAGCCACCACATAACCTGTGCGCAAGCCAAAACTCCTAGTTGGACACGTTCGGACCCTTCGAACATTGGTTGGAGGCCGTTCAGACCATCCGAATCCTTCAAGGGCCGATCGAGCCATATAAAGCCTTCGTTGACCGATCAGACCATCCAAAGCCCGCACTAGCTGTTCGGACCGTTTGAAGGGCGTGGAAGATGATCGGACCATCCGAAGGTAATCGGACCATCCGAAGGCATCGGTGTATGTTCGGACCATCCGAAGGGTGCGGCAAACAATCGGACCATTCGAAGGCGATCGAACCGTCCGGAGGGATCGGCTGGCGATCGGACCATCTGAAAAGCTTTCTGGCCAGCACGATCAGACTGTCCAAAATCTACTAGAGACTTTTTTGGGTGATTGCGCAGCGTCTATTTGAGAGTTTTCACTTAAATCCTTCGAACGCTTGAGACTATTCTTTGACATTGTATTTTGGGTTGCTCTTGAATTAATTATTTTTGGCTGAATATTGTTGGCTCGTGCATCACTTATCCGGCTGACAAAAAAATCAAAATTTAGAGAGAGTATTTTTAATTACCTTTATACCCCCTGCCTTCTACAAAAAAAGTTTGTATCACATATAACTCCGTAGACTTGGAAAAGGGATCGGAAGAGATTTGAGTTAGGTGAAGGGTAGAAAAAAAAGAGAGAGATTAAAAAAGGTGAGAGAAGACCGAACTTGGGTGATTGCCTTTTAGCCATAAATTCAATTGAGTATTTAATTTCTTGAGCAATCTTGTGCCCTTACAATTCATAATATTGCAGTTGGCTAGCGTCTCTTCTATTACTTGGTGCAAAACGAGCTATTTAATTCTCAATTTTAGCTTGCTTCTAAATAGCTCATTTCTCTGTTGCATTGAGTCACATTAGCATGACACATCAGCACCACATGTCATGCCACATCAACCCTAGAGCCACCTGTTAGCCCAGTTAGCTCCCACATCACAGCCACGTCACCTTGGCCTCGCACCGTGCACTGTTTCATACGCCGAGTCTATCGTAGATCAGCTATCAAGTGCACCGAGTCCACAACACAGTAATCTTTTTTAATTTTTCAGTATTTTCTTTAGATTAGATTTTTCAAGAGTCCGTTTTCCTCCGTCCTAGCTCCGATTGACCCCGTTCTTTTTTTCTAAATTAATCTAAAATCAAGCTCTATCTTTTGATTCTAGTTTTGATATTTTTGGCGTTTAATTGATTTTATTTTATGTTTTATTCATTTTCTCTCTCGTTAAATCGTGTCTTCGAAGGAACAGAAGCACAACAAAAAAAAATCAAGAATTCATAACTAAGCGAGGCCAAGGCAAGTCGTGTCCTTTGATTATGTTAAATCTAGTTTTTAAATCTATTATTTATCTATTTTGTATTAAATTATCATGCATTACTATTTTATTTCATACCATTGTACCCGGTAGTTATTGTCCTAGTTTATTAATCCATCATTTGATAATTTAGATGCGTTGATACTATTGTCACCATAGGATGGGTATTTATTTAGTAATGAAATACTAATTGCCACATGGGTTGTACAATTAATATGTTTATCTATACTTATAGTCTCATGGGTTCATCATCGCATGTAATCAAATAATTAATTTGACTTAATGAGATATTGAATCGTGATTGGTGTCATAGTTATCAAATTTGTATGCCATGACATTGGTGTGTCATTGGTGTTGGTTATACAAAATTAATTTTCACTTGGGCGAGTGATCGTACAGTAGAGGGGGAAGTATAGATTCACTTCGAGTGATGTGGAAGTCTCGTTTGGATAATGTCTAAGGACTTAGCTTTATGCGGTATTGATCTGAGCCTTACCGTGCAAACCATATATGTAGTATGGGATAGATCTGACTGATTAATTTATGATATTTCAATTTCAATTTTAATTTCGCCATTGAGTTAAACATGATTGCTGATTTCTATGAGACGCAAGAAGGGGCAATTATCGACTAGATGGTTAACTTACTCGACAGCGAAACCTTAGCGAGCGAAACTGGGTTGAGGTTGAATATGGTAAAGGCCTTGTTATTAATTTCTTTCACGTGAGGATGATCACTTTGTGTATGTATAGTTGTGCAACATCTGCAGAGTATAAAACTATTTGAATAGTTGTGTCTCTAGTTATGAACAATACTTGATGATTTCATACGAGGGGTAGTTAGTTCATAATACTTGGGTTGGATAGCTTTGAGAAGTAGACAAATAGTTCACTGGTGGTTTATTAGTGGATAGTTAGTTCACTTATGGTCTATTTAATTTCTTTGTTTATTTATTTATTATTATTTTTTAAAGTTCGCTTTCAATCTATTTATTATATTTACTTTAAGTTACTGCTTTCTGCAAGATAACCTTTCAGCTATTTTTTTGGTAAGCCTTGCATGTTATATTACATTTTTGTTATACACGACTTGTTGAGTACCAATGTATTTACAGTTTTATGCCTACTGTTGCTCAATTAAAGAGGAAGAATCATATCAGCAGGAGGTACCAGTAGGAGGATACTTCGACGACTTACAAAAATTATTTAGTCTTCCAACTAAATAACCCACTATCACTTACAAAAATTATCGAATTTTCAACCTACTTTCATATTATCTAGGCCTTCAACCAATCGAAACCGGACTGCAAATTGGGCATATTCTTTTAGGTTCGGCTTTTGGCTACGGTTTATGACTTTTAGGTTGTTTATGAGAGAATATAAAATAACAGAAATTTATGTGTAGTTTTGACCGATATAAATAAAGTTACTATATTATGTACAATAATTAATTTATAGGTTTTTCTTAAAAAGACACTCGATTTAAAAGTTAGTTACCGTGAGAAAGAAACTTTTAGAATCTGAAAATAATATGCCTATTAACTGACTGCATTGTGTTCATGTGGGCCTGCCTTTTGCGGCCGTACGTACACAGTGTGGCTTAAAGCTGCCTGTCAGGCAGAGATGGCAATAGATCAGCCAATGTGGGCCCGTTACGACTTGAGCAGGTCAACGGTGGTAGCTGGCTTCTCTCCCAGCCGGCCCGTGTTGCGCATGTATATATACAGCTAGCCGATTGATCCGATCCATCGAGTGCCATATGAATGCACTACGCCGGAAAGAAACCATAGCTAGCTAGCCACCGTATACTCCACACATCAAAAGCTTTACACTTTGCTAGCCAGTAATTAAGTACGTACGCACATACGTAATTAGCAGCGGATTGAATGGAGAAACCAGCTGCAGGAGCTGCTGATCATGGCACCGAGGTGGGGAAGAAGGCCAGATCTAGCTGGGTGGTGGACATGGAGAAGATGCTGAGAGACACCGACCCCTCGGTGGAGAGCGAGCGATTGAACAAGCAGTGCATCTACCGGGTGCCGCAGTGGATCAAGGACATGAACAGCAACAGCAAGGCCTACAAACCATCCATGGTCTCGTTGGGTCCCTTGCACCACGGCGACCGTGACCTGCTGCCCATGGAGGAGCACAAGCGACGGGCGCTGTGGTACCTGGTTAAGCGGTCCGGGAAGCCGCTGCGAGAGTTCGTCGCCGCCGTGGAGGAGGTGGCGGAGCAGCTGCAGGACGCGTACGAGGAACTGCGCGCAGAGAACAACTTCGTGGAGTTGATGGTCACGGACGGCTGCTTCTTGCTGGAGGCGATGAGGATGAATTCACCGAGAGTGTTGGATTACGGTGGCAAGCGTCGCAACGACCCCATCTTCAGCAAGCACGGCTGTTTGTACATGTGGGGATCTATCAGGTCCGACATGCTCAAGATGGAGAACCAGCTGCCTCTGCTCCTTCTACAAAGGCTTCGAGCTGTTGAGAAAGGCACATCTCCGGTAAATAATTATCAATTCCCTTCACATGTTCGCTCTTAGCTAAAAAAATCTACACCATTAATTATAACAGATCTAAATTATAACAGTGTAGGTCAAATAAATATAAATAAGAGCTTCGTAACCAATACAACTCGAGTTGGAAAAATACTACATCATATACCAAGTTAAAAGTATACAACATGGCAAACCAAATCTTATATTATTATTTGATCTTTTTCTAGAGGTCTATGTTTCGATGTTACTACCAGATATCACATGTCATCGGGTTTCAAACAACCCCCGGCAAATTTCTTTGCTTTGTTTTTGAGCCTTAATTACTTCTGTAAGGTTTAGGAATTGCAATGCAAATTAACGGTGGAGATTGAAACCGCATCTCCCGGAATCGACCATGGCATTGGCATTTCACTTCCCTGCAGCTCTCGGCTTGCCTCCGTTTTGTTCAGCCACGTGAATGCGCACGTCAGCTTTTGAAGATGGCAGTAACACTGCTCCGCATGCCAGATTAGTGGACGGATCGAGAATTTTTAAAATAGATATTAGAGTTGATAAATAAAAGGTAAAAAGTTGACAATAGCAAAACAAATACAAATTGTTTTGCGTTAGATAAAATATCTATAAATAATTTAGAAAATTACAAAATAATTTAAAAAAATTACAAAATAATTTAAAAAATTACAAAAATAACTTTGGATAAAATCATGTTAATACAATATGATGTGTATGGCCTGCGTGCACCAGTGCACAACAGCACGTAGTCGGTGCCTGCTGCCTCGTTGGCCTAACTGTCGTCGTCACACACTCTCTCCTCTCAGGTGACAGCAATCGCCTGTTTGCTCCTGGCAGATGTATCGCTATCTGTCGAGGCCATGCTCCTTCCCACCAAAGCCAACCCAAAGGTCAGAATTGCTCCTAGCCCCTCACCAAGTCGCTCGGTGGCCAATTGCCTCTCGATCTCATGCGTCAGTGCCACTGGGTTTAGCGATTCTGGTCTGGATCAGTGAAGCTTTAGAGATAGAGAGGGGGGAGGGAGAGGATAAGGTAGGATTTGAGAGGGTCTATGGATAGACCAATGGGTCGGTTTGATGAGGAGGCAGATGAGTTGTTAGATCACACTACTTTAGGTGAATTGGAGAGGGAAGGTGTAGGTTGAAATTAATTAAATGGTACAAATATAAATCAAGACCCTTTTTCTAAAAACACATTCATTTTTGTTCTTTGAAATATTGCGTATGTCCACTTAGCAAACCGCCCCCCCTCTCCCCCAAAAGTGCAATGAAGCTTGCCATCGATAGGGGCACGTAGTTGGCCGCCTCCAGGCTGGTAAATGCGTGTGCGGGAAAGCTTACAATAATAATATAGTTCAAGTGGGGATTGTGTGTTCGGACCTTTTCGACTCTAGGGCGGTAGGGTCGACCTATCTCAAAAGCCTGGGAGCATGCAGCATGTTACAAAGAATGATCTACAGAGATTTTTCGTACTAGTCAGCACCCCATTATTCGCACAGCTAGTTTTTAAAATAATGTATTTAGTCTCCATTTCAAAAGATAAAATAAAGAATAAGTCTACTTTATCCCTCTGGATTATGGTGTTAGTCTAAGTTTAAACCCTTAACTGTAAAACTAGGTAACGACACCCTTAACTATCAAAACTGGATAACTTATATCCTGAGGCTATTTCACCCCGGTTTTCAGCCATGTGGCACTGATATGATAGTGATTTTTAGTGACATAGACACTAGTCGTTTCAGTCAGCAAATAAAAATAATATTAGTGTTGAATTCACCGTTTTGCCTATGATTTGGCTCGACCGAACTACCCATGGCTCGACTGGACCATGTCCCTCCCAACTCCTCCTTCAAGCACATCACCTTTATCCTCTCGACTCCATCTCCCTCTCGACCCTATCCCCCCTCTCCCGACACCATCCGCCATCGTTGCAACAGCAGGTGTTAGCCACCGCCGCTACCTCTGCCCCAAGTAATGCATCTCCACAGCACTCCTCACCTCCCACCTTGGCCTTCGCGCTGTGCACTGCGACCTTGTCTTTCGTCTCTTCTCCACCTTCTCTGCCCCTTCCCTGTCACCCTTACCCTTCCTACTCCTAGCCACTGCTGCGTCCGCGCTCCCCATCGTTAACATGACACCCATGGGCCTCCTCACCCACACGCTCTTGTCAACATGGATGCCATGCCTTCCTCAGTGAGCTCGGATTCCATTGCTTCCTCCCAAAGCATCCTTTCGTCTCCCACTCTCATCCCCAACCCCTAATTTGGCCTCTCCTTCTAAAGGGCGCTGCCAACATAATGAGCTCCATGTGCTGTTGTTGGCTTACATCGCTGGCCTACCTTGGTCTTTCCCTACACTATCCGTCTACTCCAGTATGTTCCTCTCACCACTTGGATGCTCGTGCTCACCTCTTTTCTCACCTCTTCCTCTCTAGCACCACTGCCCTCTGCCTTCCCCATCCTCAGCCATCGTGCACTGCTGCTAGCCTGCGTTGCTATGGCTTGTACTTGATGTGGACTCTTTCTTTTGACATGAGCTATTATAACTTGGGTCTATCTAATAGATAGCTAAATCTTTTTGATTAACGTGAGAATTTTCTCAGAATGCCTAATTAGTATAGATATAGATTCCATTAAAAAGACCTCGTTAATCCTAAAATTCCACGCACCTTCCTATGCCATTGCTTCAGAAAATATTACCCTTGCACATCATTGTTGACCAATTTGTGGTAGTCAAACTATAATTGAGATGTGCAAAGACCATTTTACCCCAATTGTATAATTTACTCTTCTATTTTACTTGGGTTGGCCCCACTTGACAGAGTCACAAATCTCCTTCTCAATGGGGGTGGATAGAGGGGGGCAAGGGCAACGCAGCATAGCCTGCTAGTGGTAGAATAAGGGCAAGGAGGTTCGAGAGACCGCAAAAATAGATTAGGGACGATGAGAGGAGCATGATGGTTTTGGTCGTTTCAGGAGTGGTGCTTTGTATTTGCTTCTAATCTTGTTGCGTGTGTGGCCAGAAGATTCACGGCATGTAGGGAGTTAGAATATGTCTCGTATACGTATAGGAATCCGCCTCGTAGTTGCGTCCTCGCCAAGCTTGGTAACATGCCCGTTTCAGGTGCATATTTGTATCCTATATAACCCAACAAGGCATTGCCTCCTTAAAAAAAACAACAAGCAATGCTTCATTGAAGAAGCATCATCGCTTGCAATAATCAATAGAAAAGGCAGTGGTTTTGCAAGAGAACAAGCAGCGCCAAACGTCAATATTTCTCGTGCGTGTTTGTGTTTGTCCTGAGTGCATACGCGTTCCAGCAGCCTCATCCAGTTCTGCATATGCGTTTCAACTGGAGTTTGCGTGCGATCTAGCCGAGTTCAAGGATCGGCTCCAACAATTGGTATCAGAGCAAGGTTCGTGTACACCTTCATCTATGTCGTCTTCAAGCTCGTCGAAAAACGTCACCACCGATGGGGGCGTTCTGAAGATTGACGATGGGAGTGTGCCAAAGGCGTCGGCGCGCGAGGGCAGCATCTCCCTCCTGTATCCCATGCTCACGAGGAGCAACTACACGATGTGGGCCGTGAAGATGAAGGTGTTCATGTACGCTCAGGGCGTGTGGAACGCAGTCGTGGATGAAAAGGTGAATGAGAGGCAAGATCAAATGGTACTCACGGCAATCTTCCTCGTGGTGCCGGAAGACATGCTACTAGTCCTAGCTGAGAAGGAGACCGCAAAGGAGACCTGGAATACTCTGAAGGTGATGCATCTCGGTGCCGATCGCGTCTAGGAGGCGCGTGTACAAAACCTCATAAGCGAGTTTGAAAACTTGCGCATGAGGGACACCGAACAGATTGATGACTTCGCGATGAGGTTGACGATAATCGTCAGCAAGATACGAGGTCTAGGCGAAAAGATGGAAGAGGCCTACATCGTGCGGAAGTTTCTTTGTGCAGTGCCTAAGAAGTTCTCTCTCGTCATCACTACGATTGAGCAATTCGGTGACATAAAAAATATGTCGATCGAAGAGTTAATCGGGCGCTTGAAGACGTAGGAAGAGGGAGAACGTCACTACGGCAACAACGACAGAGACGAAGAGCACTTGCTCCTGATGCACACAGAGTAGGAGGCCCGATCAACGAAGTATGAAGGCTCCTCAGGTGGTTTTGGTGGCGGCAGTAAACATCGATACCGACGAATTGATAAGGCAAAAGTAAGGTGTTTTAATTGTAACGATTATAGACACTTTGCTTCAGAATGCCAGAAGCCCAACAAGAGGGAGAAAGCGCAGGCATATCTCATCGAGGTAGATACCGATGAAAACTCAGCGCTACTCTAAGCAACAAGATTAAGGGGGTGAATATTTGTTTCTAATCTTGTTGCATGTGTGGCCAGAAGATTCACGGCATGTAGGGAGTTAGAATACGTCTCGTATACGTATAGGAATCCGCCTCGTAATCGCGTCCTCGCCAAGCTCGGTAACATGCCCGTTTCAAGTGCATATTTGTATCCTATATAACCCAACAAGGCATTGCCTCCTTGAAAAAAAACAACAAGCAATGCTTCATTGAAGAAGCATCAGCGCTTGCAATAATCAATAGAAAAGGCAGTGGTTTTGCAAGAGAACAAGCAGCGCCAAACGTTAATATTTCTCGTGCGTGTTTGTGTTTGTCCTGAGTGCATACGCGTTCCAGCAGCCTCATCCAGTTCTGCATACACGTTTCAACTGGAGTTTGCGTGCGATCTAGCCGAGTTCAAGGATCGGCTCCAACACTTTGGGGGCATGCGAATGGCGGTGAGGAGGCAGTTGCTGTGGTGGGTGAACACAATGTCAGTGTTTAGGTAGGGTGGAGGAAAAAATGGCGGAGGAGGAAGGAAAGGGGAGGTGATGGGAAGCTTCCATCACGGTTAATTGAAGTATGGCTCACCGGAAGAAAGGAATTGGTGCAATGGTGTGTAACACAACCAGCGGCAGGTAATTGACATAGGGGAAGACAAGCCTGATCTAGCGAATCTACGAGGAGAGCAACCAAATTGTGTGAGGTGAAATGTTTACGGGAAGGAGGGACACGAGGGTGACGAGATTGTCCGGGAGCTCATCAGGGTGACAGGGATGTGGTGGCAGCTGAGTGCCAACAATGAGGACAATGATGTGTTCCTTGTATGTGCCCTCATTTTCTGGTTTGGGTAGGGTAGGACCTTAGGAGCTCCATGTCCTCGTCGAGTCGTCACATGGCATGGTTTGAGGATTCACCTCCCATCCTAACGAGGTGGGGCTAGTGCCAGCCATGGCAAGTTGTCCAGGGGTGGATGTACAGTGTAATCACTAGTGTCAGGTGATCCTAGTGACATGTGGCCAACCTTCATGTAGGGTTTACAATTTGGCTCATGTTATGCTCTTACTTAACCCTACGTTCTACAGGGATATATTTATAAGGGTTTTATAGGAGACTCTACGTAGGAGTAGAAGGTATATTTATAAAGGGTACAAAGGAGACTCCACTTAGGGATAGGACTCTGAGTTGGAGAATGAAACAAGGCTGTCTAAAATGTGCAACTACATAGGTATATATATAGGGCTAGGGACCAAAGTCCCGAACGGAGAACAAAATCGAGTCAGAATCGGTTGCACTAGCAACCACCACGTCTGATGTAGCTTGGCACAGTATTTGGCACAGACACGATGATTAATTTGATCATAAACTCAATAAACTATGATGTGGCAACCATAATGGCAAACGCTGGATGACATGGACGCCACAGTGACAAAACTACTTTCAAGACCGGTTTTAGGGGTGAAGTGATCTGGTATTAGAAGTTCAGTGTATTAAGTGGAGTAAAAACATTCAAGGGTTAAATTAATAAACATGATACTTCGGGCAGTAAAATAGACTTTTCCCCCCCTCTAAACACCGCCGAGCTAGTATTTTTGGGTTTCAGACGCAGTCTCGATACATTTTATATATTCTTATCAAACTTATTGCGGTATCTTATTAGCTCTTACTCCATATCACTTGATGGCTACAGGATGATGAAGAGATCAACAAAATGGTGCTTGGTTTTCTGGACCTCTCCGCCATGGTTGACGTCAACCGGCTGGGGCTCCACCCCCTCGACATTTTTCACAGAAGCTTCACCGAAGGCGCTCGTCGATACCTTAAAAGGTTGAGTCCGAATACGGAGTACTTCACCATGCCATCCGCTGTGGAGCTCTACGAGTGCGGCATCCATTTCAAGAGCCATACTGACAGCTTAGTCAACGTCCATTTCGAACGCGGCGTGCTGAGCATGCCAGAAATCACGGTCGACGATCACACCGAGACAGAGTTCCTCAACCTGATGGCGTTTGAGCGGCTACACGTCGGAAGCGGCAATCGCGTGACGGCCTACGTGGTCTTCATGGACGAAATCATCAACACGACCAGGGATGTGGCGCTGCTGAGCTCCAAAGGGGTCATCAAGAATTTATTGGGGAGCGAAGAGGAGGTGGCAAAGTTGTTCAACACACTAAACAAGGGAGCGGTGATTAGCGAATTCAGCGTGCTCAACGACGTGAAGCGGCAGGTGAACGAGCACCGCAGGAAGCGTCGGAACAGGTGGCGGGCCAGTTTCATGCAGGCCTACTTCAGTAGCCCCTGGGTGTTCATTTCCCTCGTCGCCGCCGCCATCCTACTCGTCGCCACGCTCCTGCAAACCGTCTACACTATCGTTTCCGTCTACCGGAACTAGCCAGAAGTCTAGGGTACGTACCACCTGTGATGCAATACGATCACGCAGCGGCCAAAAGTGTGTTATGTATATGCGTACGTAGTAGTTATTTTAACTTAAAACCAAACCATCATTTGTGATCGAGTAAGATTCATCAGATAGGGGATTCCCTCCTGATTCATTATAAAATCATATATTGTTAGTTTTATTTGTTTTCATGCAGAGTAGATGTGTCTATTGTCTCCCAAGGTTGAAGAACAATGAAAAGAGTTAAGCTTGGTCGAAACCGGAGAAATAATTAGTGCTGGAATTGCTGTCCAGACATTTAATTAGATGCAGTTTTAGGAACCTAAATGGCTTCAAATTAAAATATACATAACTAGAAAGTTGTACATCTCGTCTATTGAATCATCTCAATCGAACTTTGCATGTAGAAGTTATAACCTCCGGAAGACAGACTGCGTGCAGCGGCAGATAGAGCATATTTCGAGAAGTAATACGGTCATGCCCAACAGTATCGGTCGACCGTATCATCTGCGGGTGTGCACGGGAATGGCCCTAAAAGGCCCATTTCAAAGCCGATTTGAACGCTGTTTGTTTTGGGATGTTCCTTATGACTTAAGGAAGGTTTCTAGCTAGAGAGTAGAAACCACCAAATAACCTTAGATTGGGATGAGATTTGCAAGGAATCAAAGGAAGCGATGTCGCTATATATATTTTCATCCAAGGGGAAGGATGTGATACAAGCAAGAAAAAGGAGGAGCGCCGTTGGCACTCAGCGCGGCCCTAGGGGTAGAATTTTTGCTTTTTAGTCTAAAATTTGAAAGTTTTTTACAAATAGACCTTTGAGAAAATGATTTCCAAAAATGGACCCCCGACACGACGCCAAAACACATAGTGCCGTTGTTGAATAGCACGGCGCCATGATCTTTGACGCTGCGATATACCACGTAGGAGCCAGGGTGGCGTCTCGCGGCGCCAAAGGCCACGGTGTCGTACTATTCAACAACGGCGCTAAAGGACGTGGCGCCGGTATCTTGGACTTAGGCCCGAGCACGCACGCCCTCCCCCCTCTCGGCGCCATAACAAGTGGCGTCACGCATAAATAGCACGACGCCATAACAACTGCTCAGGGCGGCCCACCGAAAGGCGTGTCCACATCCACATCTGCAGGAGGAGGATACATCCACTGAGTGACGACGTGCGAACCCTCCGTCTGCAGGCCTCGCAAAGCTGGCGGTACAGGAAGGCGAGGACCGCGAGCCCGGTGAGCTGTCGGCGTCGTCGATCCTAGCGAGCAAGGGATGTACATCCACGAAGCGGCGTCCCCCGTGCTGTCCAGGAAAAGCACAGCCCCGAACATGTGGAGGACCCAAGCTTGGCAGTGGAAGGTCACTGTGGCATCGTCCGCGCCCGGAGGGCATGTACCAAAGGTCCCCCACAACCAGGAAAGGAGGACCCCCGAGACACGGCCTTGCTTGCCATTATCTAGGGCAGGAGGCAACTCTGTGCCTAGAAAGGCCTCAACACGTGCCTCCCAACCGTCGAACACCGCCGACCCCGTCACCGGCTCTCCCCTGATGGGAAGTCCAAGTATCATCGCCACGTCCTCCAGCGTGACGATCATCTCCCCACACAGCAGGTGGAACGTGTGCGTCTCTGGCCTCCACCTGTTCGTAGTACACGGAGAAAAGAATTAGTTACGTATGTAGAGATATAAAAACGAAAACAAATGGACCCGATAGAGATGTACCTGTCGATAAGTGCGGTCAAGGCTGCGGGGTTGAAGGTCGGCATTCCCCGACGTACTAGGTTAGCAACCGTGTGAAGGCCAGCACAGCGCAGCAGTGGGGTGTAGCGGTCGTCGTAGACCATCCAGTCGAACCCACTATGGGTTCGAGGATGAAGTATGGGAAGCTCCTGGGAAATACTTTAACAGTTAGCTGCATGATGACAACACATGTAACACGAGAAAATACATTTCGATAACACATGTACCTCGCCGTCCTCCGTGAGCCTGCCGCGGTGCTCCGCCTCGTAGAACGGGTCCAGTATCTGATACCTCGCCATCCTGATTATTCAAAAATATGTTAATGATAAGAATAACAAAATACGTTAATGATAAGAATAACAAAATCATGTGAATTCCCAAATTCATCAAACCAATAGAAATACGTTAATGAAGCGAGTTGTCCACATCACAACCAATAGAAATCAACAATATCTATTCGAAAAAATGACCATATCAAACCCTAAACCTAACATTTCAAGAAATGGACCTTAAAATCAAACCCTATTTCTAATTTCATATCAAACCATATCATATCTACACCCTAAAATTAAACCCTACCATATAGATTCATATCATATCAAATCAAACCCTAAAATCAAACATATATCATATTTCTAAACCTAGAACATGGTTTCATCAATTTCATTCAAATCAAACCCTAAAAACGAATCTACACCCATAACTACTCTTATATTTCGCATATTCAACGCAAATCAAACCTAAAACCGAGCCAAATTCATCAAATTTCATCTAGGGTTTCAACTATTCCCCCACAAAATGTAGTTCAAATAAACAATATCTATTCGAAAAAATTAAGGGAGGGGAGGGAGTTAACTTTGCTTTGTCGATTTGGAACAAAAATCACAAGAAAAACCGAGCAAAATCAATGGATTTGGAGGAAGGAAGAGGAGGGGCGGCGCGCTGTTTGGGGAAGAACAGAGAAAAGAATGAGGGGGTGAGGGGGCCGGGCGGCCGTGCTCGGGTTGAAGTCCCAGAGCACGGTGCCAAATCCTTTAACGCCGTTTGTGCATATCACGGCGTCATGGCCTTTGGCGCCGTGCTATGCCACCGTGGAATCCTATGTACTTTTGCGCCGTTCTGGGGGTCCATTTTTGTAAATCGTTTCTCCCGGGGTCTATTTGTAAGAAACTTTCAAATTTTGGACTAAAAAGCAAAAAATTTTCGCCCTAGGGCCGGTGCCTCCAACACGTTGTCTCCATTGACGACCACCTTCCTCTTTTTTTATCTTGTTGCATCTTTGTTCGTGTACTCCAAGAACATCATATTTACTTCAATGCATTATTTCCCTTTATTACTGAGAGACCATGTGAGAAGGTCTAAATTTTTTTTGTAATGAACTATTGTCAATGTATGTGAAGTTTAAATTTAAATTTGTGAAAGATTTAGATTTTCAGTCTGCCGGTGTCAGTCCCTAGCAGTCTGACTGATTCTGTTGAGCGGATAGACCAGTGCAACTGATCAAATCGGCCATGCACAATGGTCTAACCAGTCATCATCAGTGATCAAATCAGCTGTGCACAACGGATTCCTTAGTCTTTAAATATGTAGAGATGTTTTGAGTCAACTATAGTCAACGGCGAGGATTGGAACTACGCTCATGGAGGATGTGAGGTCCTTAACGGTCAAGGAGGCTTGGTGAGATGGTTGAGCTCAAGCCTAGCACAAGCAAGGCAAGGGATGTTGAAGGGAAGGTTCCAGCAACGAGTTGCACAAAATGGCTTGGTCGGTCCAAGTGAGGCGTGGTCCAGTAAAACTGGAGTGAAAGAAACTTGCCAATATACGGCAAGTCATTGGTGCACCTACACATTACAAGCATGATGATTACTTGCAAGGGAATATGAAGACTGGGTCAAGGTGAGAGTATTTTGGTAGTTTGTCAAGTACCCGAAACTTCATTGGATCAAAACCGTAACACTTGAGCAATGTTTGGGAAAGCGGTTTAAGTCAAGGATATATTGAGAAGATCAAGTAGATTAAAGGCTAAAAACTTAGTGGGTTTGGGATCATATGCTTTGAAAAGAGTGCATGAGTTAAGCGTGAGTATAAAACCCATGTTATGTGGGGTTAATAGATTTTTTTCAATTGTGCTAGTGGATAGTATCCATTAGAGTTAGATATGGGCTGATTACTCTATCTATTTAGTAGGGTGAGGATGGAGGTTTGCAAGCTAACTATTCCAACCATTCTTAAGTTAGGGTTAGGGTTTGAAAGAGAAGAGTGAGTGTTTGGGTTCTCCTAGGGTTTGGAATTTCCTCTCCCCCACGATCCCTTTTATCACAGGACGAGTTCTAAGCCATTCCCAACTCCTCTCATATGATTCATTCTAGGAAATGACTCCTCCGAAAAATCAAGCATCCCATTTTCACATATCCCCTTCTCACTATTTGTGCACATGTCCTCAAAATAGTTATTTTCATAGTATTACATTTCTATTAAAAACTAAGTGTATTTGTACACTGAAATGTTTAGGATGGCAAACTGATGTTTTATAACATATTATAGCTTCTGTAGTGCAAGTTTTGTGCTTAAGAAGACTGGGACATCAAAGTCAGTAAATCCAGGAGAGTGGTGTCTTCAAGCGTAGGATCATGTGTATTAATTTTTTTTATATATTCTGGTTGTGCATTGAGCTGTGTACCATGATTATTATTAGGTCCTAGTGTCTCACTTTAGTGGTTGATTGCTGGCTGCCAAGTTCTCCTTCATGGTCAAGGCAAGTAACGTCGCAGTGGTTGCAATTTGTTATGAAACTCTCATGCTCTGTAGCCACTTTCTTAATTAAAAGTTGTTTTATTACAAACATTAAGTTTTACTGAATTTTATTTATGTGAATTATGATGAATTGTGGTGCTTACATTTTATGTATGATTGTTGCATGATAATACCTCGATGATTATATGTTGATGTTGGATGTTTATTCAGTGCAAGCGCTATGTGTGCTAAATTGGCAATTATGTTGAGTGATGAATGTCTATGTGGAGCAAGTACTTACATGTGTTAAACTGGTGTTACTTATGAAGTATATTGATTGTGGAGAATGGTGCATCATGAATTACATTCATATTGTTGCATATGTATGCATATGGAGTAAAAAAGTTGTACTGGTACACAAAGTGCATTTGGGCCAAGTCGATGAGAAAGTAATATAACTAGTCCGACGTGCTTAGGGCCAGGTTAGTGAGAAAGTTATATAACTATTCTAGAGTGTTCTTAGAGTTCATGGCATATTTGCATCATTGCACTGTTATCAATATGGAGTTTGGAATTGAATGTGTGAAGTGGCTGATGTTGGTTTTGTAATTTTGTTTGACACCTAATAATCAACTTCATGTGAAGTATGTTTATTTCATGATCGTTGCTTGCTGGGATTTATATATTAGTACTCCTCTATTTTCCCCCATTTCAGGTTTGAATGCTTCAAGATGTGCATGATGGGAGAGAATAGCTGGAGCCCACACACACTTTTGTGTTTCTTTTAATCCCCTAATTAATTGTTCTCTCAATGTAATTGTTGTAAGGTCCTTTAAAGTATTTAAACTCTCTTTTTTATCAATATATTATGTGCTAGAACGCGCGGCGGTGTCAAGGTAACAACGCCGATACCAATCCTACGGAGGGCGCGGCGAAGAGCGAAGGTTCGCCGAAGGAAGGCTCCTCGAAAGGCAAGATCCAGCCAGAGTGTGCGAGGGACGCCCTTACGCACAACAATGCCGAGCTCCGCGAGACTCCGTCAAGCGGCCGGTACAAGCCTCGGCGCAACTAGCGCGCGCCCCAAGAGGCCCGCCACGTCCTCAGCATAGAGGACGCTCCCCAGAAACCTTCCCCCACCTTGCTTGGGAGGAGCGGGGGAGACCAGGGATGGGGATGCGAAAGAGGCTGCGACGAGAGACTGCGCGCAAGGCAAGAAATCGCGGACCACGGCACCGTTAGAGCTCGGGCCTTGGAGGTGCCGCTCCCCGCAGTGGCCCACGTACAGCAGCCGCTAGCGAGCCCTCCACGAGCTGGGGTCCTAGAGGGGGCCCAGCATCACATCATCAGCGTCATCTCCGGAGGCTCCTCGCTAGGAACATCGGCGCAACCGCTTCCAGGAGGGGCGCACGGTGAAGTCACCTTCACGCCAGCCGACGCCCGAGGCGTAGAGTTTCCCCACCAGGACCCTTTGGTCATCCAAGATGACATTGCAGGCTGCGACGTCAGGCATGTCCTCGTCGATGGGGGCAGTTCTGTGAACATTCTATTTGCGGAGGCCTCCGACCGCATGGGGATCCCTCGATGTCAAGCCATCGGGGACTCTGCTCCAAGGTTTAGATGGCCAACCGCTGAGGGCATTGGGCCAGGTCTGTCTCCGAGTCTCCTTTCGTCAGGGTGATAGCGCCAGGAGCGGGGACGTCGTCTTCGATGTCGTGGACATTCCGAACCCGTAAAATACCATACTAGGCTGCCCTAGCCTCAACTCCTTCGAGGCGGTCCCGCATTATGGTTTCCTGTGTATGAAGCTCCCGGGCCCGCAGGGCGTCATCACCATCTTCGGCGACCAGGATCTCGCTTGACGCATGGAGGCTCGTGCCAGAAGCCTGCACCGTAAGGTGCACGCCCTCACCGACAAACTCAAGGCGGACGCGCCGTCCGCTCCGGGGTGGACGCCCAAGCCCCGACCGGAGGGCGGGGTCAAGAGGATACCTCTCCAGGCCGAAGGTCAATTTGTGTCCAGCGGCGAAGGCTCTCCCCCGGAGGTGGAGCAGGCCTTGCTCCGGGTTCTCTGGAGCAACGCGGACGTCTTCGTATGGTCCCCGGAGGACATTAAACGCGTGGACCGCTCCCTCATCGAGCACTACCTAGCGGTCCGCCCTAATGCTAGGCCAATCAGGCAAAGGCTTCGGCGTATGTCCATTGACCGGCAGCAAGCAGCCAAGGTGGAGGTAGCGAAACTTCGTCAGGCTAGAGTCATCCGCGAGGTCCAACATCCGGATTGGTTGGCCAACCCGGTGTTGGTGAAAAAAGCCAACGGCACCTGGCATATGTGCATCGACTTTACGGCTCTCAACAAGGCATGCCTGAAAGATGACTATCCCTTGCCCCGCATAGATCAACTGGTTGATGCCACCGCGGCTGTGAACTCATGAGCTTCTTGGACGTCTACTCCGGGTACCACCAGATCTATATGGCCAAGGATGACAAGGCCAGGACTAGCTTCATCACGTCGATAGGGACATACTACTTCGTCAGGATACCCTTCGGCTTGAAGAATGCGGGAGCAACCTTCACCCGTCTTATCGCGTTAGCGCTGGCTCCTCAACTCGGGAGGAACATAGAGGCTTACGTCGATGACGTCGTCGTCAAAACCAAGCAGCTAGTCTCACATGGCCATGATCTCCAGGAGACCTTCGACAACCTTGGGAAGGCAGGCATCAAGCTCAACCCGGACAAGTGTGTATTCAATGTGCAGGCAGGTAAGCTCCTCGGCTTTCTGGTGTTTGGACACGGCATCCAGACCAACCCCGACAAGGTCGACGCGATCCTCGCGATGGAGCCGTCCAAGACGGCAAGGGAGGTCCAGCGACTTGCTAGCCGTATGGCCACATTGAGTCGTTTCCTGTCTAGGGCAGCAGAGCGGGGCTTGCCATTTTTCAAGACCCTTCGCCGCTGTGACGAGTTCTATTGGGACGACGGCTGCGCACAGGCCTTCGACGAACTCAAGAGGCACCTCGCAAGCCTCCCCACTTTGGTCGCCCCGGCGCCAGAGACTCCCCTCCTGCTCTACCTCGCCGCCTCACTGACAGCGGTCAGCGCCGTCTTTGTCCTTGAGGAAGGCGCTCTTCAGCGCCCCGTGTACTTCGTCTCTGAAGACCTTCAGGGCGCCAAGACGCAGTATACGGAGCTCGAGAAGTTGGCTTACGCGCTGGTCATGGCCTCGAGGAAGCTCCGACATTATTTTCTGGCTCACCCAATCACCGTGCCGTCCTCGTTCCCCTTAGCAGAGATGCTGCACAATAAGGAGTCCACATGGCGCATTGGCAAGTGGGCAGCCGAGCTCGCACCGTTCTCCTTGACGTATGCTTCGCGAGCAGCGATCAAGTCCTAAGTCCTCGCGGACTTCCTCGCGGAGTGGACCCCCTCGGCCCAGACCGCCCAGCAGCCAGACAACCCGATGTGGATGCTTGACACTGATGGAGCCTACGGCATTTCCGACGCAGGCGTGGGCGCAGTGCTCACTATGCCAGAGGGGCACCGCCTGTCATACTCGACGTGCCTTGCATTTCCCGCCACCAACAACACGGTTGAATATGTGGCACTACTCTTCGGCCTCGCGAAGCTCAAAGCTCTTGGCGCACAGTGAGTTCTCGTCCGCACTGACTCACGGCTAGTGGCGGGCCACGTCGACAAGTCATACCAAGCCAAGTACCTCGACCTGGCCAAGTACCTGGCAGCCGTAAGAGCAAAGGAGCGGCACTTCCTGGGTGTCACAGTCAAGTCCATCCCTCGGGCAGAAAACGAGCAAGTCGACGTCCTCGCAAAAGCCGCCAGCTAACAGCTCCCCACTCCCAAGGGAGCGTTCTATGAGGTCCTACTCGTGGCGGTCATCACGCAGGACAACCATGATGCGGCCCTCGTCCACCAGATTACCCAGCAGGGCAACTGGTGAGAGCCCACCTACGGTTTCTTATAGGGCGTCACAGAGCCTGACGACCCTGTCGAGCTCCAGCGCTTGCAATGTCGTGCCAGATCCTTCCAGGTGCTTGACGGTGTACTCTACAAGAAAGGAGTCTGTGCACTGCTTCTACGGTGCCTCTCGCGCGAGGAAGGAAAGCACATCCTCACGGAAATTCACGCGGGACTCTGCGGCTCGCATCTGGCGCCGAGGTCGCTCATCGGCAAGGAGAACAGCAAGGCTTTTATTGGCCGATCGCCGTTGCTGATGCCCAAGACCTCATGCGCTGGTGTCAAGGCTGCCAATGGATGGGGCGCGTCATCCACAGACCCCCGATAAGCCTCAACCCCATTCCCCTACTATGGCCGCTGGCTCGGTGGGGCATCGATGTCGTGGGACCACTTTCTCGGGCCCCAGGAGACCTGCGGTTCATAGTAGTCGCCTTGGAATATTTCTCCAGGTGGCCAGAGGCCGTGGCCCTAGCTAACATAACCTCAGTGGCCATGCAGCGCTTCCTTTGGCAGAACGTCATATGCCGCTTCGGGGTGCCCATGGAGATCACCGCCAACAACAGCCTGCAGTTCGACTCTGCCCCGTTTAAGGAGTTCTGCGACGACATAGGCATCATGCTCTGTTTCGCTTCGGTTGGGCACCCGCAGTCTAACGGCGCAGTCGAGTGGGCGAACGGAGTCAAGAAGCGTCTTGTCAAACTGCTTAAGGGCAAGTGGCCAAGCGAGCTCCACAGCGTCCTCTGGTCCCTCCGCACAACGGTGACACGCTCGACGGGATCTACGCCGTTCAAGCTCCTCTTCGGCGATGAGGCAATGATGCCCGAGGAAATCAAGGCCGGCTCGAGAAGGGTACTCGCCCAGGTGCCAAAGGAAGAGCGTCAATTGTCCTTGGACCTCCTTGATGGAGAACGAGTAAACGCGACGCAGCACGTCGCAAAGTACGCGCGGCAAATGATGTGCATGCGCGATCGCTCCATGTACCCGCGAGGATTCCAGCCGGAGGATCTCGTCCTCAAAATGGCACTCCACGCGGAAATGGTTGGCAAGCTGAAGTCCAAGTGGGAAGGTCTGTAAATCGTCGCAGCAGCTCTGCAGCGGGGGGGCCTATCGCCTTGCCACGCTGGAAGGGCAGACACTCCGCCACACATGGAACACCGATAGGTTACGGCGGTATTATGTTTAGGGCAAAGGGAAGCAGGCAACAGCATCGGCACCCTGCCTATTGTAAGACGCTCGCTCGCGCAAACGGGAGATCAATAAAGTCGATCGTTCACCAACCTTTTGTCGAGGTCCGCCTCCGTACGCACTCTGCGGAGTATAAATATGATGTAGTGTCGAGGTCCGCCTCCGCACGCACTTTACGGAGTATAAATAAGATGTAGCGTCGAGGTCCGCCTCCGCACGCACTCTACGGAGTATAAATAAGACGTAGCGTCAAGGTCCGCCTCCGCACGCACTCTACGGAGTATAAATAAAACGTAGCATCGAGGTCCGCCTCCGCACGCACTCTACGGAGTATAAATAAGACACAGCGGGGGGACGCCTTCGCGTGCACTCTACGGAGTATAAATAAGATGTAGCGTCGAGGTCCACCTCCGCACGCACTCTATGGAGTATAAATAAGACGTAGCGTTGAGGTCCGCCTTCGCATGCACTCTAAGAAGTATAAATAAGACGCGGATGTTGTCCCTGCGTACTCTACTGAGTATAAACAAGACGCGGATGTCCCTGCGCACGTGTGGGCATCGCCCCTATACGTACTCTCTGGAGTATAAATAAGACGTGATTGATATTCCCACGCACTCTACGGAGTATAAATAAAACGCGGATGTTATCCCTGCGCACTCTACTGAGTATAAACAAGACGCGGATGTCCCTGCGCACGTGTGGGCAC
Source organism: Melocanna baccifera (assembly GCA_036346265.1). Classification (NCBI taxonomy): domain Eukaryota; kingdom Viridiplantae; phylum Streptophyta; class Magnoliopsida; order Poales; family Poaceae; genus Melocanna; species Melocanna baccifera. Next base: position 2,696,592 of record CM070707.1, on the reverse strand, counting down.
TGCCCCTATAAGTACTCTCCAGAGTATAAATAAGACATGGTTGATATTCCCACGCACTCTCCGGAGTATAAATCAGATGTGATTGATATTTCCACGTACTCTGAGTAAACAATATGCAGTAGAGGCTTGCCTCCGCACCGCGTGTTAACGAGTGGAAAAGGGACCGAGAACTCGTGCGTCTACTTCAACTAGGCGCCAGCTCCGCTGCCACCGCTTGAAGGTAGGGGCGGGCGCTCGCGTGTCTCGCCGACTGGCGTCGGCTCGCCGCCATCGCTCGAAGGGTAATGGACGGAGCGCTCGCGCGTCTACTTCGACTAGGCGCCAGCTTCGCTGCCACCGCTTCGAAGGGTAGGGGACGGAGCGCTCACGCGTCTACTCTGACTAGGCGTCAGCTCCGCTACCACCGCTTCGAAGGGTAGGGGATGAAGCGCTCACGCGTCTACTCCGACTAGGCGCCAGCTCCGCTGCCACCACTTCGAAGGGTAAGGGACGGAGCGCTCGCTGTCTACTTCGACTAGACGCCAGCCCTGCTGCCACCACTTCGAAGGATAGGGGATGGAACGCTCATGCGTCTACTTCGACTAGGCGCCAGCCCCGTTGCCACCGCTTTGAACGGTAGGGGCGGGCGCTCGGCGTCTCGCCGACTAGGCACCAGCTCGGCGCCACCGCCGAAGGGTAGGAAATGGGCGCTCGCGCGTCGCGCCGACTAGGCGCCGGCTCCGCCGCCACCGCCGAAGGGTAGGGGATGGGCGCTCACGCGTCTACTCGACTGGCGCCGGCTCGCCGCCACCGCGCGAAGGGTAGGGGATGGGCGCTCGCGCGTCTACTCGACAGGCGCCGGCTCGCTGCCACCACTTGAAGGGTAAGGGGCGGGCGCTCGCGTGTCTGCGCCGACTGGCGCCAGCCCTGCGCCACCACCGAAGGATAGGGATGGGCGCTCGTGCGTCTCGCCCGACTAGGTGCGGCCTCGCGCCACCGCTTGAGCGGTAGGGGCCAGGCGCTCGCGCGTCTACTTCGACTAGGCACCAGCTCCGCTGCCACCACTTCGAAGGGTAAGGAACGGAGCGCTCGCGCGTCTACTTCGACTAGGCGCCAGCTCCGCTGCTGCTACTTTGACAAGGCGTCAGCCCCGCTGTCACCAGTTCGAAGGGTAGGAGACAAAACGCTCGCGCGTCTATTTCGACTAGGCATCAGCCCCGCTGCCACCACCTCCAAGGGTAGGGGACGGAGCGCTCACGCGTCTACCTCAACAAAGCGCTCGTGTTTCTCGCTCGCTTACAAAGCGCTACGACCCTCAAAGATAAGTGGAGTTGGGGGCAAGAGGCCAGCCTTTGTTGTGCCAGGGAACGACTACGCGACAAATAGTACGCAACGACATACCACCCCGGGCGACTGTTGTTTCATTCATGTCAAAAGGAGGCCACAGAGCGCTGGTACAACAAGGCACACAGTACAGCACACCTAGGGGTCTGCACCATCCTCGTTGCGCCGAGGGACCTCCTCGAGCCACTGGAGGAAATTCTCTTCCTAGTGTAACGTCCGCTGCAGCATGACCCTGGCCGCATCCTCCCCGATATAGCCCAAGATTCGGTCGTAGAAAGTCTTGAGGGCGGGTAGAATGGCGTGGGTGGCACCAGACAACGCCTCGGCTTCAGCTGGCAGATCCAGCCGGGGATCGACCAGCTCGTTGGCATGCTCACACCCCCGGGTGCGGAGCATGGCAAAGGCGAGGCAGGCGCCGGCGAAGCCGCAATGGTCGCCGAAGGCTATGGCACCGCAGAGCGCGAGACTCGAGCCCTCTTCAATTCGTTGCAGGGTCTGCGCCACATCCGCGGGGCTGTGCGTAGCGTCGGGCACATCAACAGAAAGGCCCTGGAGGGCCCCCTCCAATGACTCCATTGCCCTTCACACTGCCACCGACGCATCGCCCAGGGTCTGGTTCCTCTCCTCCAAGGCCGTCGCAAGCTGGGCCTTCTCCTCCTCCAACGTGGTGATTTATCAAGCAAGCCGGCGCGTTGGAAGTCACCCTGGCAATTTCCGCCTCCAACACACAAATACGCTCGTCCTTGGCGGCGTGAGCCTCGTCGGCAGCGCGAAGCTCGCTCTCCAGTGCCCTCCGCTCGTGGGCGCGAGCCTCCTCCAGGGCCCGGCTGATGGCAAGCATCTAAAAAAGGAGGAACGGGTGAATATTAGCTACATGGTCGAGAAGCGGCGTAGACCACGAATTCAGGTACTTACCCTGATCTCCGAGGCGCACAGCGCGAGCGCCAGAAGATCCCCCCCGCACGACGACAATGCCCCGCCGATCCAGGCTGCCGTCGGTGCGCTCCACGATCCCATTATGGATGTGAAGTGTCTCCGGTCGAGCGATAAAATCAGACACGACGAGCCTCTGGGCCTCCGAGCGAGCCTTGGGCGCCCAGGCCGCGTCCAGCGCAACCAGGCCCACAACTTCGCAAACACCTCCGCTACTCGATCCTTGGCCGCGTCCAGGAGACCTCATCTCTCCTGAGGTCGATGACGGAATGAGCGAGCAAATCGGAGAGAGCTTCGCGAAGTCGTGGAGGGAAAAGCAAGCACGCCTACCTTCGGCACCCTCCGTTGGAGCGCGGGGAGGTGTCCGCACAGTCTCCGCCTAGGTCACCGGGGCCTCATCAGCCGGGGTTACGATGACTCCCTCGGTTAGAGCGGCTTCCCCGTCGGACCCTAGGTCCCCGGTGACCACGCCCGCTACATTGAACCGACTCCTCGCGGGCGAGGGTGATCGTATCTGGGGGCGCTTTGCCCTCTGAGACTTGGGCGACGTGCCCTCGGCCGCTCCAGTGACCGTAAGGACTAGTGCAGGCGATAGGTCCCCGGTGGCCGCTACAGGTGGCGACGGTGTAGGTGGCAAGTCTTCGCTGGCCGGTACAGGTGACAAGGCCTCGTTCTCGAGGATGTCGCTACCAAGCCCCGCCTCACCACTGCCTAGGCCCTCCTCGCTGGGGGCGGTGTGCTCGCCCGAACTGGCGGGCGAGGGCATCGGTACAGGTGACAAGGCCTCGTCCTCAAGAATGTCTCTATCAAGGCCCGCCTCACCACCGCCTAAACCCTCCTCGCTGGGGGCGGTGTGCTCCCCCGAACTGGCGGGCGAGGGCATCGGTACAGGTGACAAGGCCTCGTCCTCAAGAATGTCTCTATCAAGGCCCGCCTCACCACCGCCTAAACCCTCCTCGCTGGGGGCGGTGTGCTCCCCAGAACCGGCATGCCCGGACCCGGCGCCCGACATGCCCTCCGACCCGTCATCATCGCGGCGATGAGTCGGAGTTTGCACCGGCTCCGCGCGTACTGGTACGAGGAGGCCTAAGACCTCGCACAGCCGATTTATCCACCCCAGCTTCGCAGGGCCGGTCGCGACTTCACGCAGCGCGTGCTCCTTCGTCGTGTACAACCCAACGAACGCGATTACTGCACGCTCTGCGTCCTCCAATGAGAGCACTGCATGCGAAGTGGTGCTTCGTTCACAAAACAGTTGCATATATATAGGCAACATACAGCCGAAGTACTTACCAATGCCGGAGGGTCTCCGCACAGAAGACACTGTAGGGCGAATGCCATCTCGCCGGGTGTGATCTCGCTCGTACTTCCATCGGGCAGAGAGAGGAGACACCCCGCACATTGTAAACTCCTCGGCGAGATCGCACATGTTAAACTGTAGGGCAACACCGGCAAGCCTCCGTGCTTCTTGTTTGTCGAGGCCCTGCGGCCTCACTCCCAGCTGTTGAAAGATATCGGCTGACCTCGGCATCGAAGGCCACTACTACTTGTCACGCGGTAGTAAAACCACTGCCGCATCCAGCCTATCTTCCACTTCCCTCGCGTCACTAGTGTGGGGAAAAGCTTCGCGTAGCTCTCCCTCAGCATGAAATTGACACTGCCGAAGTTGGGCAGCGCCCCCCTTCGACCTTCTTCAGTTGACAGCCGCGTTGTGAAGAAGGGCGAACAGGTTAGCGCTGGGTCGGACACCTTCTGTTCGGACTGCCCAGGCAAACACAGCCAAGCGAACTATGGTGTTTGGGGTCAGCTGCGCCAGCTCCAGCCCATAAGTCCGCAAGACCTCACCGACGAAGAGCGTTGAGGGCATCCGGAGCGCAGCCTCGAAGAACACGACAAAGACAATCGCCTCCGACTCCTGAGGGTGAGGCTCCACCTTGTCGCAGGCAGGCAGGCGAGCGCCTGCGTACTCTTCTATCTTCCTCTCCCGGACAAGAGTCCGAATCGTATTCTCTGTAACCCAACTCCACCCTAGGACGCGGGAGCAGTGGCTCCTCGAGCTCTCCATGGCGTCCTACCGCTTGTCGGCCTGCGACGGCTTGCGAGCCACCAGGGGGAATTCCGCCGATGGCGGCGTCAAGCCGCGCTGGCTTGACGAGGCGCTGCCGCTAAGCCGGCGAGCGGGATCTTCATGACACGCCATCCTCCTCAGTAGTCGAAAGTTGACGAAGCATGAGAAAGGGCAGATTGTGCGCAAGAGGAACAAGAGAGCAAAGCAATAGCAGATCGGCACGTGAAGCATCCACATGCCGATGGCGACGCTTTATAAAGCCCCTCTCACCTCCCCACGACCCGAAACGTAACTGGCGGGAGCCCAGCGCTTCGCCTCCCCACGCTCGGGAAGCGTAACCGTCGACAACCTGGAGCAGGCGGTGGCAGGCGGCCGGGCAAAGCACCACGCGCAGGTACAATCCCGCCACGCGTCCCGCCCTTTTCGGGAAGGGGCGCACGGTTGCGGTTGTGCGACCGCTGACAGCCCACGACGTGCCAACCGTGTCACACCACGTGTATCTCCCTATCGACACAGCGTCTACGGCCGTAGCGGCCTGCCCCAGGCTTTTTAAGGGTCGGCGCGATTCGCGCCGCTATTAAGATGCCATCCCCGGCCCACGGAGCTGTCGGGACAGGACGACTTCGGACCGGGCGAAGACACCCCCTACTCAGCTCCCCAGCGGAGTCCCGGCGTCACGCCCAAAGTGTACAACACCTTCGGCTCCGCAAGATGACTCCACCGGTAACTGTGCCGCCGCAAGGGATGGCACCAAGCCCAGAGGCCGCCTATGCAGCCAGCCCGTCCCGGGCGTCAAGCAGGGATGACTCCCGCACTCCGCATCCTCGACGCGAAGCGGGGACGACTTCAGCAGCTTACCTGACTCCGCGTCTTCGGCACAAAGCGGGATCGCACTAGCAAATGAACTCATCTAAATAGATCACATGCCGTAGGGATGAACGGGGCTAAAGGGCTCGGCAACATGGTTTTGGCCTATGAAGCCCTTCACTATGAGAGACTCCTGTTGTAGAGGTGGCCCCCACCTAAGCCCAACCGACCTGTTAGAGGGTCATATGGCCCAAGTGGGACGTATGTAATGACATAAATGCCCATGTAAAGAGTATTTGGATGTAAGGGCATAACTGTAAAGACACTCCCCCTGAGTATATAAATGTATATGACGCAAGCCATGGGGAGACCCAGAGCATTGCTCACCTAACTCTCCACTACCACACACACTCTCTCTGTTTCGTCTGTAACCACAACAATAGTCATTCAGGCCATTACAAACGTAGTTTCATTGATTGTAAAGGAAATGGTAGATAATAAGAGTTTAAAAGACAAATCTCATTCTAATTAGGATCATATTTTTTAGATCGTCCATTCTAAGTTTTGACCGATTGTATAATTGCCATTGTGTCTTGCAATATGTTAGGGATGAAATAGAACAACTAATGGCTGATGATGGAGATATGGCCGATATGTGTCTCATCGAGAAAAGGATGAAGATGGAATCATATTTCTTTGGTTACCAGTCTTTGTTGGGCTACAACTCAGCAGGCGCTGGGACATCGGTTTCAGTTCCTGTATCTCTAGTCTCATCACCCACAAACTCACGGAAGATGGAGAAAGCCTGCTTGTGTAGAAGTAGGCATGATAATGTGAAGAGTTCAGATAACACAATGACAGAACATATTCATGAGCTGTAAATGTTACTAGAAGCATATTTTGTTGTCACTGACAGCACTCTTAAGAAGCTGACATCGGTAATGAGTCACATGTCTTCCAAATTCCAATATATATGGTTAATTTTCTATTACTGGGAGTTGAGGGTGGCTGAAGGAGTATACTGATGACACTGATGATAAAGGGTCTATTCTTTTCGATTTCTTAAAATAGCTTTTGATTTTTACTATAGTACCTAACTTTCAAACGGAGTATTTTTTTTAAGACGGAGTTTACAAGTTAATTATTTAAAAGCCCAATATCTGTACTATCCAAAATCACAAGCAAGTATCTCTCTCCATAATTTCTGTCGTAAACAGCTAAAATTCAAAAATTTCAGCTAAAAACTATAAACCGTAGCCATATCAAACAGGCCCTTTATCGACATTCAGCTGGTACATCAATATATTTCTTACTCTTCTCGTTCAAGTTATCAGCACATCGGATTTATGCATTTCACATACTGCGAGTGAATAGTAATTGATTTGGCATGAATTTCCTGTGCTTCCAGGACAATGTTTGGAATCAGCTGATCCAGTTTGAGCTTCTGCTAATAGCTCCAACATTTATTGTCGCTATTTTTGGAGTGGTCGTGGGGATATTTGGGATGAACTTCGAGACTCCAATCTTCAACATAAAGAATGCATTCCAGTGGGTCCTGATCAATACTGGATTGATCAACACTGGATCAACATAATGAGGGTTAAGCTTATCTACAAATTCACTATTATCAACAGCTCCTCATCTGGCCCTAGGTTGCACAGCACTAAAATGCAATCACACGAGATACATGTGCTGAAGCTGAAAGTTCACGCATACCATTCTTGATAGCATCTGGGGCACATAGCGTGGGTGTAGTCGGGCAACGCAACTTTGTTGTTCACCTTTATGCAAATCCTACACTCTTCTTCCCTCTCGGCATCAATATTAGATAAGTTGTTCATTTCGTCTTCATCTCTCCTCCTGTACCTCTTCATACACACGGCCTTCTGCTTCTTGTCCTCCATGTCAGTGATCCCTCTTTGCAGTTGCAGCAAAGATGGAAATATGAGGATCCTCAGCAGGCCGAGAGCCCCAGCGAGGCTACAGTCTGTCCACTGCACCAAGAAGAGGAATATATGCGCGGTGGGGCTATAGGATACCCACATCTGCAGGCACGCGCCATCATACTCCTAGGAAAATTCAGAGGCCCTGTTCGTCAAGCACCTACAAAGAAACAGTACATAAAGGAGAAAAGCAACATAATCAGACCCTAATCTGAAGTAACGTGGAGCACATCACATACCATAGAACTCTTTCATGCTGGTTTTTCTCTCATGAGTCTGAGAAAACTCTCAATTGGATGAAGCGTTTCTACCTCCGTAGAGGCCGCGTATTACGTGTTATATATGGGGTTTGACAGGATACAAAACGGAGATGGAGAGCTATCCGATTTACAATCCATGAAGATCTATCTCTAAGAGTAGGACTCTATATTCCTATCTTTAGGATTACAACTCATTCTAACATCCCCCCTCAATCATAACTTAACTAAGTTAAGATTGCGACGAAAATCCTCAAGCTGACGAAGAGACAGAGGCTTTGTGAATCCATCTGCTACTTGATCTCCAGAAGAAATAAATTTGACTTCCAATTGTTTTTGTGCAACTCTTTCTCGAACAAAATGATAGTCCACTTCAATGTGTTTTGTTCGTGCATGAAAAACTGGATTAGCAGAGAGATATGTGGCACCAATGTTGTCACACCACAATCGTGCCATGCTAGGCGCGAGGACTCCTAGCTCATTCAACAAACTTTGTACCCAGATTATTTCAGCAGTAGCATTAGCAACAGCTTTATATTACGCCGATGCTGGACCGAGAAAGCTTGATGGCTTGTTTTCGTGCAGTCCATGAAACAAGATTGTTACCAAGAAAGACAGCAAAACCTCCAGTAGAGCGACGATCATCAAGACAACCTGCCCAATCAGCATCAGAGAATGCACTTATCAGCATGGAAGATGACTTGCTGATTCTGAGTCCAAATTGCATGGTCAATTTGACATATCGAAGTATTCTCTTGACTGCACTCCAATGCTCAGTGGTAGGTGCATGCAAGAATTGGCAAACCTTGTTGACAGAGAATGCAATGTCTGGTCTTGTCAATGTGAGATCTTTGTAAGGCTCCTACTATACTTCTGTATTGCGTTGCATCAGTCGGCCCTAATAATGTCCCTTGATGTTTTGATAGTTTTTCCGTTGTAGATAATGGCGTGCTAACAGGTTTGCAGGCTATCATACCTATTTTCTTTAGGAGGTCAGAGGCATATTTTTCTTGTGAAAGCACGATCCCATCCTTGATCTTGGTAACCTCGATACCAAGAAAATAATGTAAGTCACCCAAATCCTTCAAAGCAAATTCTTGTTTGAGATCCTGTAGTAGTGCCATGGTCGCATCCTGTGTTGAACTAGCAACAATGATATCATCAACATATATAAGCACAAATATTGTAATGCCTCCCTTGCTATAGAAAAAGAGTGAATTGTCAGCCTTTGAAACCTTAAATCCGAGTTGACATAATCGTGTGCTTAACCTGGAAAACCATGCTCTAGGTGCTTGTTTTAAACCATAAAGAGATTTGTCCAACTTACACACATAATTTGGTTTAGCCTTATCTTCATAACCAGGTGGTTGTCTCATATAAACCTCCTCCTCTAGAACGCCATGAAGAAACGCGTTCTGTACATCAAGCTGACGAAGGCTCCATCCTCTTGAGATTGCAATAGATAACACAAGACGAATAGTGGCTGCTTTAACAACTGGACTGAATGTATCCTCATAGTCAATGCCATACCTTTGCTTAAAACCCTTTGCAACCAAACGTGCCTTGTATCTATCAAGTGTACCATCAGATTTTCGCTTAATTTTGTAGACCCATTTGCAGTCAATGAGATTCCTCCCTTGCTGTGGTGGTACTAGATGCCAGGTGTGATTGTTGATAAGGGCCATGAACTCCAAATCCATAGCTGATCTCCAATCAGGATGTGACATTGCTTCTTGCAAACTCTGTGGTTCTCCTGTTGATGTTAGAAAAACATAGCGAATAGTACCATCTGTATATACCTTATCTTTTCGAATTCCTTGTTGAAGACGTGTTGTAGGCCGAGACACAGGAGGAACTGCAACACTGATGGGCGCAGCAGACCCTGTCGGCATCCGGACTTCCGCGCCCGCGCTATCATGTGCCGTGCCATCATTGCTGTGGATCTTTGTCGTGTTACGCGAGGCAGCGTGAGAGCGCATCCGGTCTTCTGCGCCATCACGTCTCTGTGCGTCATCAATGCTTGCAATTGTTGCCGTGTCGCGCGAGGACGTTGCAGAGAGCAAAGGCGCGCCAGCGCCAAACGTTGCAGAGAGCAAAGGCGCGCCAGCGCCAAATTCTTGCCCCAGAGACGTGAACTCTTGCATGGGCACGGATCCCGAGGCTCTTTGTTTCTTCATAAATTTCTTTGTTTCTTCATTGTTTGAAGTGGATTCCTCCGATTTTACAAGACCGGTGAAATTATTAGATTCATCCAAAACAGAGGTATTAGTCAATTGATCAACTACATTTTCACCCCCTTGTGCTACTGAAGACGGATTTAATAAGGAGGATGGAAGGAGATGAATTTCGATTTCAAGCGAGCACGGCATTAGGATGAAGGCGGAGAAAGGAAAACACTTTCATCAAAAACCATGTCTCTAGAAATATAGACACGACCGGATGATATGTCAAGACATTTAAACCCTTTGTGGAGACTACTATAGCCAATAAAAGTGCATTGTTTTGAACGAAATTGAAGCTTTCTAGAATTATATGGTCGAAGGTTTGGCCAGCACGCACACCCAAAGGTTCTCAAAGATGAGTACTCTGGTTTGTGATGAAACAAACGCTCTAGTGGCGTGGAGTATTGGATGACTTTGCTAGGTGTGCGATTAATTAGATAAGTGGCAGTCAAGAAGGCGTCATCCCAAAATTTGATTGGCATAGATGCATGAGCTAGGAGAGACAAGCCAACTTCTACTATGTGACGATGCTTCCGTTCAGCTGAGCCATTTTGTTGATGTGTGTGAGGACAGGATACACGGTGAGTTATGCCAGCTTTAGTAAAGAGAGAATGGAGTTTTTCATATTCTCCACCCCAATCAGTTTGCATGGCGACAATCTTTTTATTGAAAAGTCGCTCAACAAGATTCTGAAACTCACGAAATTTCTGAAAAACTTCAGATTTGTATTTGAGAAGATATATCCAAGTAAATTTACTGTAGTCATCTATAAAGCTAACATAGTATTTCCTGCCCCCAACAGAGGTAGGAGCAGGACCCCACACATCTGAAAAAACTAATTCAAGGGGACAACTCGACACAGTTGAGGATTTTGGAAACGGAAGCTGATGACTTTTGGCTTGTTGACAAGCATTGCACACAGACTCATTACTTGACTCAACTAGACATGGAAGCTTATTTTCATGAATAACCTTATGAACTATGGGACGGGAAGGATGACCCAAGCGATTGTGCCATCTTGCAATCGATGGCTTGATAACTCCAAGAACTTGTTTGGTAGAGGATGTTGATGACGATGGTAAAGCATAAAGACCATTGCGGCATCTCCCTTTAAGAAGAGTGATCCTCGTTCGCTGATCCTTAACCAAAAAGAAAGAGGGATGAATTTCCACAAAAGCATTGTTATCACGAGCAAGGCGATGAGCGGAGACAAGATTTTTCTTAGCTTTGGGAACATGAAGAATATTCTTGAGATAGAGATTGCGACTAGGGGTATGAATAGTAGAATGACCAATATGACTAATATCCATACCTGTGCCACTAGCCGTGTGCACCTGATCCTTGCCATTATATTTGTCTCGAACAGTTAGTTTTTCTAGCTCTCCCGTGATATGGTCGGTTGCTCCCGTGTCCATATACCAATTTGTATCTATACCATATGAATTGAAAGCAGCACTAGCAGATTTGGTATTTGGAACAAAATTTTCGTCATACCTGTACCAGCAATCTGTAACTACATGGCCTGCTTTGTAACATAGTTGACAAACTGGTTTCTTGCCTCGTCCATCATTACTGAAGCTTCGGCTGCTACTGCTGAAACTACTATTGCTGCTGAAACTGTTGGTGTCGTTGCTTTCTCGTCCATAATGTCTGCCACGGCCACGTCCGCTTGTTCTGCCGCCACGGTTGAATCCGCCTCGACCTCCTCTCCTAACCACATTGGCTGAGGAAGTTTGCATGTTCTCACGAAGAGTCATTCTGTTCTCAAAGTTCAGAAGTTGAGAATAAAGTTCAGAGACCGTGACTGGTTCAGTTTTCAGGGTGATGACAGCCACCACAGGATCGAACTCGGCATCCAGACCGGCCAGAATGTATGAGACCATCTCCTCATCATCCAGCGGTCTGCCTGCTGAAGCCATCTCGTCACCAAGCGCCTTCATCTTGCCAAAATATTCTACTACGGTTGAGTCACCCTTTTGAGTTGTTGCCAGCGCCAGGCGCGTATTCACCGATCGCGCGCGTGACTGGCCGGAGAACATCCTTTCGATAGCTTTCCATACTTGTGCAGATGAAGTCATGGTAGCTACCTGGATGAGAATCTCCCTGGAGAAAGATGAAAACAGATAGCCGAGAAGCTGCTGATCTGCAATCATCCATGCTTCATATGCCGGGTTTGGCTTCTTGTGATCTTCTTTGCCGTCGTTGACGTCGATCTCCGCATCTGGAGCTTGTGTAACGCCAGTAAGGTATCCTTCCATGCGAGCACCACGAATCATCGGTAGAACTTGCGCCCTCCATAGCAAATAGTTTGTCTTGGTTAGCTTCTCGGTTACAGCCTGACCAGACAATGGGTTCACGGTGGTCGACGAGGAATTAGCCATGGTAGATTGGATCTATTCGGTGGTAGAGGAGAGGCTCTGATACCATGAGAAAACTCTCAATTGGATGAAGCGTTTCTACCTCCGTAGAGGCCGCGTATTACGTGTTATATATGGGGTTTGACAGGATACAAAACGGAGATGGAGAGCTATCCGATTTACAATCCATGAAGATCTATCTCTAAGAGTAGGACTCTATATTCCTATCTTTAGGATTACAACTCATTCTAACAGAGTCGACATGGTCTTCGTCCCATCAACATAAACCTGCACAATGCGCTACAATTTCAGTAACACAACTCCAAAATATGAGCACCAAACCAACAACTACGCAGCAGAACATGCCACAGAAACTTGTATACGAGGATCCTCAGCAGGTCGAGAGCCCTGGTGAGGCTGCAGTCTGTCCACTACACTAGGAGAGCCGCACCTACAGGCACGCGCCATTGTACTCCCAGGGAAATTCAGAGGCCCTGCTAATCAAGCACCCAGAAAGACACAAGCAGCTAGCATCATTCAATGGACAGATCACATGTTGTTAGAGGTTCCCCTCCCCCCGAATCACACCACTTCTCCTCCCCCTTTTCTTTTAAGCAATAATAATTTAGAATGTTGAAACACATGGGGCAGTTTTTTAATATATGCCGCACGCGCACACACAGATACGCGATCTCCTCTTGATCTACTAAATTTGGACATATCTGGCACTGTTGATCATCAAAATTTTAAAAGTACCACATTACGGAAAAATAGGTATACTAAATAGGTATTTGATAGAAATACTAGAATTTTCATGTCCAGATGTTGATACGTGGTATGAACAATGTAGTTTTAAAGAAAGACGGTTCTATTCAATGTAATCTAAGAAATATAATTCCAGTGCACACTACACTAGTCACCTTTTTGAAAGCACTTGATCATATATTGGACATGCACCATCATTCTTCAGTATTTTGTTAGCATCCTCATGCATAAATTAATCGACAGATTGATGTGGTTGTGGTTACATATCAATGAATTTCTTTCATACTGTAGACTAGCTGGTAGTTGTACATGTGACTGTTATTTTCGAGAATAAGTACATGAATGCTATAGTTTGTTTAAGGTGAAAAATTTTAGGAAATTTGGGATGTCGAGTTTAACTAGTTTACTACGTAGATCAAAAATTATAATTGGAGTATATATTTTTAAAGGTATGCATTTGATTATGAATTGTTATATGTGTGTGTGTATTCCTGAAAAAATATACAATTACTACAACTATGTCGGAATTTGTCAAAAAATTACATAATTATGTATGTTCTGTCGAAGTACTGCACTTAAAATGTTTTAATTTTTGAAGATCATTTACTATATTTAAAAATTCAAATAAACATTACACATAAAATATTAATTAAGGTATTGTATCATAGAGAATGAGTTAGTTTATTTTTTCCGTTAAATTCCGTGTTATGGTGTAGTTATTTTCTACACATATGTAGTTATAATTAATAATTAGAATTTTACATTAATTTGAAAAAATACGAAATACGAGTGGATTGGTACGATTGTTGCACGTTGTGTACTAAGGTTTTTTGTACACACTAATCGTAGGTACCCCATGGCTGATATTTAAGACTTATTCGTGTTCTATGGGAGTGGGCTCGTACGCGACGGGCCGTGCGGGACGGACCTGTTAAATTGTGATCGGACTGTGATCTGGGCACCCGGTCTGAACGCCATGACGCTGTATGAGCATCAGAGGTGTGCCTGTTTTGCGTTCAATTGGGAGACTGGTCGGAAGAAGTTATGGATCGAGGTAGTGCATGCTACGGCGGGAGGTGGTACTGGGGAGATTGTGTGGCAACTTCTGAAGGTGACCAGTGACGTTGGATGGGCCAAATACATGGAGGTCGTGTGCAACCCTGCTACAGCGATATATGGCAGGCCAATGGTCTACATTCAATTCGTGGATAAGACGGAATCATCCACCATTGGTGGTTCTAGTGGTGGTGGTGAAGATGAAGTGCTTATGATCACTAGCGCTCATGAAGATGGTGATGCGGAAGAAGATGTTGGCGAGCAAGTGGGCGATGGAGACCTCCGGAGACGTGTGGAGGATTTCCAGGCGAACGAATGTGTTGGGAGGTGGTGGGCCGCCCATGTTGATTGTCGCGAGTACCTCGCGAACCAGTTGGAAGAAGTGCATAGTGAGGAGGAGGAGAAGGAGGATGTGGAAACAGCCAGCTCTGGAGGGGAGGAAGATAACAAAGCTTCAATGGGAGGTGTTGTAGGTGGTGTTGTGACCACGGACGTTGCGTACATGTCCTCCAGATTGGACGATATCGCAGCGGCAACCCTAGTTCTACCACAGGCAGAGGGGGCGGAGTGCGGTTTCAACAAGGGCACACTCATTTTAGGGCAATGCTTTCGCAACAAGAGTGTTGTCCAGCAGGCTATTGCTAGACATGCCGTCAGCATTAGCCAGACCTATCAGGTGCATAGGTCCAACCCGGACATCTACATTGTGAAGTGTGTCGATGACTCATGTCTTGGCAAGGTCTGTGCACAGCGGTTCAAGGGCACTGCCTTGGAGTTTCGGATAACGGTGCTGAAGGATCACAGTTACAAGCTTGCGACGCCGCTACGTAGGCACTGCAACATGACGTCGTCGTATATTGCGGAGCTGATAAGCCACCTCGTGGTGGCAGATGTGTGTATTTCTTCCAAGTTAATGTTGGCTGAAGTGGCTAATATGGTAGGGTTCGAAATCAGCTACAAGAAGGTATGGCGGGCGAAACGGAAGGTGCTAGAGCGTATGTTTGAGACGTACGAGGAGGCGTACGACCTGGTCCCAAGAAAGCTACATCAGATTACATAAGCAAACCCAGACACATACATTAACAAGAAGGAGCGGGTTTATCCTAATCAGGGCATGAATTATTTTGTCCTTAATAAAGTGTTCCGGGCGTTTCGGCAGGCGATCGAAGGGTTCAGGTGGTGCCATCCAGTGCTAACAATGGACGGGACGTTCCTATCTGGCAAGTATAAGGGTACAATCCTCACTGCAGTTGCAGCTGACGTAAACGACCAGTTACTCCCTGTGGCCTTTGCAATTATAGAGAATGAGAACACTGATAGATGGCTTTGGTTCCTGACCAATGTGAAGCAAGTTGTGGTGCAAGATCGACTGGATGTGTGTATCATCTCGGACCGCAATACAGGCTTATTGTCCGCGTTGCGCATAATGTAGAGCGGTACGCAACCCCCCTTTCAGTGAAATGATATGAAGAACCATTAGTGCATGAGGCATCTCGCGGCGAATTTTCACACAAAGTTCCGTAGCAAAGACCTAATGAAGATGTTCAAGAAGCTTTGCATGCAGAACTAAAAGCGAAAGTTTGAGGCATTGTGGAGGCAGCTTGATCAGGAGACTAGCAAGCATGCACTACAACCTAACTAGGGTGAAGTCGGGCCTTTGGAGGGAGGTTCTACAGGAGTTGGGGAGTTTACACGGTGGGTTCAGTCGAATGCGCCTCACTTGGAGATGTGGTTCCTGCTACACGACACCGGTGGAGTGAGGTACGGAATCATGATAACAAACATGTCCGAGGTGTACAACAGTGTGTTGAAAGGTGTTAGATCTTTACCGATCACAGCAGTCGTAGAGGAGACTTAGAACCGTTCTGTCGGGTATTTTGTCAACAGAGTCATGATGACGAGAAAGCATCTAAACGAGGGCAAACAATTCTCTGAGATTTTTCAGGCACATATGGACAAAAAGATAGAGAAGGCTCGTTGCCACATTACTCGTACCATGGATGGCATTAGGAAGAAGTTCGAAATCCGCCTTAGACAGAACTACATGATGGGTTATACCAGAGGAAATCGCAAGCAGGTCTCGCAAAAGGAAGAGAGAGAGAGAGAGAGAGAGAGAGAGAGAGGAAAGAACGGAAAGTGAAGGAAAGGAGTGTGTGAAGTGGAAGGGCTGTATTAAGTAGGTAGATGGGTTTCAGAAATGTTCAGAGGGAAACTTCATCATATACCCTCCCCACATTTGAGAATTACAGGATTTACCCTCCCCACTCAATGACATGTGGGGTCGGGATGAGTCACTGACACGTGGACCAGAGGGTAAATCCTGAATTTCAATCTAAGAGGAGGGTATATGATGAATAATTCCTTCAGAAATTACTAGGCCTAGAAGTGGTTTTGGAAGCCCATGGAAAGTGCCCATTCTGCATATTGAATTAGGGCCAGCCTTCAAGTCTCCTACGTGAAATTTATACAGATTCAGATTCATGCCAATTAACGAATTTGGAGAAAATAGACCAAAAATGGATTAAATACAAAACAACACTAATTGATCGAGAAAAAAAACACCTGATGCACTTACAGTATTCCAGTCACCACCTGAGAAGCCTGTGTACCCAACCGGCACGTACGAATACTAGAAAACATAATGAATATCTCGAGGGAGCTAGCCGCAATTTAATTAATATTCGAGCCGGAGAGGACGCGAACCTGGGTGGTAGCACCTTCTAACCAAGGAAAATTTATAGCTGATATATCGACGAAATTTCGGATTTATCGGTGGCCCCTGATAAAAAGACATACTGGGCAAAAATTTCGGATTCATTTGAAATTTGAGCAGTAACGGAGGTATCTGACTACGCGTTTGT